>JAKGUB010000894.1:0-1200000 GCA_026261675.1 Hippocampus mohnikei | reverse complement strand
TGGTCTGTTCTTATTTTCGGATCTCCATCTTGGGTGTTTGATTCCAACTTTACTTGAAGATCTGGCCAATATCTTTCATCCACATCAATTGATGTATTTGTTTTTTCTGTGGCCTCCTCCTTTCTTTTGTCCTGCAATGAACAAACTGTTTTCTTACATTCTTTTTCCAACGGAATGACTTCATCAACATTTACCTCTCCAAGACTTTGGCAGTCAAACTGCCTTTCAATAATTTGTGAATCGGTTGCATGGTCCGTAGTTGTCTTGAAAAAAACCTCCTCATCAGTGCATGTTATACCACTAGACTGCTGCTCAAGTTGCTGGTGAGAGTATGATTCCAGGTCACTTTTGTTATGGCACTGGGCTTGGTTGGTTTTATCACTTTCCAATTGATGGTCATCTCCAGCAGACATATATTTTTCTGTGTCACAGTGGGCAGTTAAGGACTCATTGCCATCTTCATCTTTCACAAAAGAATGTGGACCCATTTGTTTCGACTGACAATCTATTTTGTAACATTCATTTTCCACTTCAACTCTTTTGTCAGTTTGATGATCAATTATTTTTTCATCAATCTGTGAATCCGTCACATGGTCCGTGGCTTGCTTCAAACATCCCTGTTCTTCACAAGGACTTGTTGCCACACTAAGTGGCTCTGAAAGCTCTTCATTCCAACAAAGTTGTGGTTCAGTTTGTGGATGTGCACCGGATATGGTAGCATCACCGGTTTCTTGAGAGTCAGATCCAAATAATGATGGTCTTTTTACCGGAAGTTTTTCCTCTGTGGATGCTTCAACTTGATGCAAATGATTAGCATTAGTCTGTCGAACCTGACAATCTCTGTTCTCGTTAGAAGTTTCCAATATAACTTTTGGAAAAAAGACTTTGGTGTGGTTCTTGAAATCTTCGTCCTTCTTTTCTGCAACTCCCTTGGAATCGTTTTGTTCGATTTCCTTTCCAAGGACTTTTCCCAGTGTATCATCAGAGTTAAGTGAAAAAATACCTTCATCTATACATGAGTCTGTAATGAACTGGTCATCTGGAAGTTCACATGTAATGGGAACAGATCCTCCATCAAAAGAAGTAATGTGCACCTGGGTTGCGCAGTCCATATCCCAATCACACGATGAACTTCGACTTAGACTCTGACAACATTTCACTGGAACTACTCCATCCTCACTCTCTACCCAGGAATCTGGAGAACTGATAGCAGAATCGTCCATGACAGATTCAGTTTTCTTCAACTCGAGCGATGGAGAGTCAAAGCCAGAGTGACTTTGGGTTAATTGTAGGGACTTAGGGGTTATTAAGACTTCTTCTGGGGGTTCAGCATTTTCTTCCATCCTATTTAAGTTGTCTTTCATGCAGGTGGAATCAGCAAAGGAGTCTTCACTAAGCCACGTACAAGATATCGCTGGATGAATGGATGGTGAACTGCTCCCTTTGTCTTCTGACACAAAAGAACGGAAGTTTTGGGGTGGGGTTTGTGGACAGTCCGTCTGGAACATGAGGCATCTCTCTTTCACAATGCTACGAGTCAGGGTCGCACGGTCAGGGTCACAGAAGCTGAGTCGATCCATTGAGATACTCCTTTCGATGAAAGGGTTAGGCTCATTTGGCTAAGGAAGTCAAAATGTAAAAAGTTAGTCCAGTATTCATCATCGGGTTAGTTTCTCAATATAATGTGATGACAGAAAAATAACATCCATGCACATGTTCGGTGATTTGTACCTCCTCTATGCCAGGGAAGTGCTCGAGGAACTGTGATACATATGTCATGATGGACTGTTCGTCTGGTGCTTTGGTCGTCACATCTGGGATAGGGAAAGCAAGGCATTTACTGGAGTTACCGAAATACAGGGAAGAGATATCAGTTAGGCTCCATTAACCACTACCAAAACAAAATGATTTTACACTCTGCTGCATTAATTCAATTGAAAATTTGAACTATTTTCTCATTAACATCAGCACTTACCAGTCCCTCTAGAAATTTGAAATATTGTTCACACAAAAATTCAACTAATCCCAGTGTATTGTCCAGAAGCTTGCAATTTCATCCAATCACTGCAACTTTTCAACTTTGCACATTGCTGTCATTGGGTGCTATGACTGCACGATGGTACACTTACATGAAGGAAAGTCTTTTGAAACTTATTTGTCATGTCTTTGTTTATCGTAGTTGCTTGTTATTGAAAAGACTAGTGTAGACTGTACTACTGGAGGCAAATTCCTTGTGTGTTCTACATACTTGGCCAATAAAGATGATTTTGATTCTGAATGGAATGATTGAATGTCACAATCTGCTGGCTACTTGCTGCCATTACCTCTGAATGAGGAAATGCCAAAGAGCAGATTGTGAAGATTGTTCGAGTGTTTTTGCATATGATAAGGTGAATTTTTGCATCTTGACTGTGTTCAGACATTGCTTTGTATTATCTTATTTTCAGTTTTCACCGGCATGTCTTTGAAGAATTGTGAAAGATCTTACATCTCATTTCTCTTCATTGGCTTTGGTTTCTTGGTGTTGAGTCAGTGTTTTTAGAACTCACTGCATGAGAACACTACCATCATAATAATAATCATTTCTACAAAAACAAGAGGGAACCTGCAGCGGTCGGTTCAGGTTTAGGCGATTTCTTGTGCGATGTTTGTTTTAGCACAGCCTCAACCAGATCGGCTGAGCAGACACAAAAACATTCTGAGGATATTCGCAAAGAACAGTAAGTTCATACTTTCTACTTAAAAATACGTGTATCCAGACATTCATGACAGAATATATATATATATATATATATATATATATATATATATATATATATATATATATATATATATATATATATATATATATATATATATATATATATATATATATTTTTTTTTTTTTTTGGGAAGTACATCAGATTAAAATCTATTTTAATCAAATATGACCTCAATATGCTTGATGTTCCAGTTGCTATACAGTGGCTGTGGCCCTTTTATCCTTTACTCTGTCATATAGGCATATGTCGCACTGTATATAGGCTCCAGTTACTCAATGATATCTTGTCAGTACGTTGAGCGTTCTGCTTGAGTGTCAGCTCTCTTCCGTGTCTTCTGCATCCAGTCCTGCTCCTTTGTATTTTCTTTCTGACAACACTTTTACTTTCCAACAAGTGCAGCATCTGCATTCTGCGTTTCTCATTGATCACAAGTCGTACTGGCCTCGTCTTGACCATTAGTAAAAAGACACTCCAAAATGGTCTCGAGAACTACACCACTAGAATTAAGTAAAAATATGCTTTATTCTAATGGAAAATTATTGAATAGAATTTTCGCTAGGATACTGCAGCCCTACATTCAACCAAACATTTTTTGTTTCAGGAACCTTGGATTAATCGGAACAAAAACATCCTCCTTAATATGACTAATTTGCATCTCAACGAAGTCCTTGATTAGCAAAATAGCTTTTCAAAGAAAAATGGAGCCTGGTTTCTGAATGGTAGATTAATACTTAATTTGACATTATGAAGGAATTTTGATGGAATTATTAGGTAAACAAAAAATGTTGATTAAAACTGATTTTTAAGAAAAAGTATTTTATTTTTAATTTCGTCAAAGTAGACACCTTTTGCCCACAACAGCTTTGCACATCTTCATATTTTTTCAGTCAGCTTTACGATGTGGATGTTACTTCATCACCTGGACTGACTGAATTTTTTTGACCTCGGAATATGTATGAGACTATTTAAATATGAAAGTGTTTCCAAACCTTTGTCTGGTACAGTACATTAAAATCAGGTAAACAGGGTAGGACTTATAGTAGTTGACCTCCTAGTTTTTAACAGCGGGGGCTGCTTAGCTACACGCTAGCATCGCATATCCATGGGTTTAAGCCAGTGCTTCTCAAATAGTGGGCCGCGAGGCTCCATCAAGGGGGGGCGCGTTTGACCGCAGGGAACATGCTTTTTTTTTTTTTTTTTTTTAACTGTCCGAGAATAAAGTGCAATTGCACCTCCACTACATTAAGGGGCAGTGGCGTTCTCATTGGCAGAGTGTGAGCACGGAGGTGAAGGGTTTTTTTGCACTGAGCATGCGCGCTTTGCACACAGCACAGAGTATGAGAAGGAAGTGCAGCCACGAAGTGTAGCAGACCCTCAAGTGACACCATGAAAAAAATATTTAACAGGGATGAGAAGACAGGCGGAGAGAGACGGAGATGAAGAGACAAATGAAAGTCACCCGTAAACTAAGACGAGGAAATATTACAAAGCGTATGTAGCGCTTGGCTTCACTGTGACTACGGTGGGAGACGAGGAAAGACCGGTGTGCTTACCATGTCTAAAAATGTTTGGCAGCGGACAGCATGAAGCCAAATAAATTAAGGTGTCACTTAAAGACATGACACCCCAATCACGCTGACACGCCTTGAGTTTTTTTCAGCCAAAACGTGCCGAATATTGCCAACAATCATCCCGCTTTGTGACTGCTACTTCAGTAAACCAGCGAGCGTTGTTGGCATCATATAAGGTGGCGTGTACCAAATTGCTCAGTGCAAAAAAATCCATAGCAGAGGAGCAGATACTGCCCGCAGCATTGTGTCCTCCTTCAATCCTCGCTACGAAAAGCTGTGCATTGCAAAACATGCTCGTTGTTGCCATTAATCATCTTTGAAAATCAGCACAAATGATTTTATGTATTTTTGTTTTGTAGGTTAAAGTTGTTTTTTTTTAAAATATTGTGCTCCTGAGTAGTGGTGATCAGTTTGAATACATTATTGTCTATTGATTTCATGTAATTTTATTTTTCAGTATCGAATGGTTTCACATGGTCAGTCAAAAAATGTTTATAGTTTAATCAAGAATGTAATTTTATTTTTGAATTTCAGATGCACTTTAAATCTTTTCTGTTATAGTGAAAAAGCTATTCCTTGTTGTAAGTTGGTCCATATTTCTTTTTTTATTCTCTTATACGTTAATAAGGATACAATGTTATGCAGTTATAAACAAATAATACTATTTATTGTCACGCAGGGGGGGGGGGGTTTCTTCTTCGTAGGGGGGGCATGACAGAAAATAATTGAGAAGCACTGGTTTAAGCCAAGTTTCTGTGGTACTCAAAAGACCTCAGTCAAGCAATTCAGGTTTTCCAATGCCTTAACCGAGTGGAATTCCAATTATACGATATTGTAGTATATTACAAGTAGATTTACAAAAAACTATAGCACACCTTCAGGCTCCAGGAGGCGTGGGATACCCAAACAGTAATGGGCAATCCTGAATGCATCTTCCAGATTTTCTTGTGCACTTCTCAGCAAGGCCCTCCTCATATCTACCAGGCTGGGGTCGATGGACTTGATGACTGCAAGGAAAGCAAGACCACTTGTCCAACTCTTCCCAAAGTCCTGAATTGCCACACCATACCTTGGGAACAAAAGTGGTCATACAAACTAATTAAATATTGCTCCGAACTAATAAATGAAAACAAAAAAACAACTTTATCTTGAAGTGGAAGCTCACACTCACTTGCGTGTTTGTTTCTGTACCCACTGCAGCAGTTTTTTGAAGGCTTTGCCATGTTCTCTTGTGGTTGCGGCTGCCATATGCCTTCCGGCCAATGATGTGTTGCCGTTGGATCGGTCAGAGCTAGTAGGTGTAGACGACAAGGTGGAGGTTGAGGGGAACTGGCTCCGTATGTTGCCAGTCAACTCCTTAATCTGGCAGAATATGGAGAGTTGTATGATGTTGAAATGAATTTTGTTTGGATCCAACATCTGAAAGATCCACTTGCAAAACTGTTCGATAAACTTCATTCTTTCTTAATCCAAAGTATATTTAGGAAAATTATATTGTCAAGAGAAAGCATATGACCGAGTCTGAAAGACGAATGTAGGAATAATCGTTCAGGTGCTTATTTTATTATATTATTCTATTTTTTTCAACAATAATTGTCATACAACTATCAAATCTAGTATCTCACAATCATTGCACAATCATCATATTTTTATACCAAATCTATAGGTATGTCCTTGGGCAGGAAATATAGAGTCATGAGAAGCCGGACCAACAGACACAGAAACACTTTCTATCCCTGGGCGGTCAGGCTGCTGAATCTCAATTCCTCAAATCGTGTGCGTGTGAATGTGTAGGCCTGGGGGAGTGCAATTTTACTATATACCTCATGATATCTCCGACTGTATTTCAATTAGTCCGAAATAGTCCACATACTGTCATGTTAATGCCTGATTCATATCATTTTGTAAGACAACTTGACTGTACCTTAATTAGTGCCAAATATTTTACATATTCTCATCACAATTTTTTTTAATCCATTCCATAATGTTGAATATTAATTTTTAAACGTGTGCATTTGATTGTGTGTAAGTCTAGGGGAGTGCAATGTATTTATATACTTTTTATATTTTTAGATTTCACGACACACTTGGAGGTGGAGGCTCCTGCAAAATTTCGTTGTAACAAGTGTGCAATGAAAAGTATTCATTCATGTGCACAGACATTACAAAACTATTTTTTTCACGATTACTATTTATTAACGAGTTTGTGTTGTTTATTTGGTATTGCTTTGTCAATAAAATAACAAACAAACAAAAATTAAGAAATACAACACAAAAGGGATGGACCTTTTTGGAACTGATTCAGTTACTGGTTGAGTCATTGTTTTCCAAAGTAAATGCAGATCTTTGCAAATGTCTTGTTTTAATTAAAAACAAAAAATAATCACTCTGCTTTCACAAAGGACTTCAGAAATCAGAGATTAATTACTGTTGAGAAGATGAAATCTGAGGATTTGGATCATTTTAAGATAAACAATGGCTCTGAAGCAGTGGTCCCCAACCCACGGTCCGCAGACCGGTACCTGGCCGCACAGAGACAGGCCTGCGTGCTGTGAGCAAATTTATTCCATCAGACATGATGTTGAAAATGTGCACGACTCCGATCAATCAGAGTCCCACTTCTATTGGTTTGCAAGTTGACATAAACAGAACCCACCAAAAATGAGAGAAGAAGCAGTAAACAGAAAGTAATCCTAACAAATTGACCAAACGTACAGCTGCTGGGCAGCCATGACTTCCCAAGATGAAACTATTTTGACAAGAGAAGTTCCTCCCTGAGCATGGAGGAGCAAGTTATCGTGTGTGCTATATCGTCAAAAACAAGACAATACAAGAAATCTGTTGAATAATTTGACCAAGTAGCAAAAATGCGAGCGGACTTTGAACAGCCCACCCAAGTAAATATTAGCATTTTAGCCACTAAAAGCTGCCGGATGAAAGTAGTAATCAAACGTGTCATCTTTTCATCAGCCCCATTTGCAAGTAGCAATGATGCTAACACGGTATGTAGGATCGGAACTTGAAAAATGACCGGTACCCAAGTCCCGGGATGCGAACTGGTTCCAGTCCGTGGGTTATTTGGTGCCGGGCTGCACAGAAAGAATAAGTAACTTACATTACTTCCGTTTTATTCATTTCGGAACCTGAAAGATGTTTTATTTTGAAAAATTACCGGACCCTCTGTTATATCCGTCTAAAGTATGACACTCTTGACGCAGGTGAAGGCGCGCTTCTCGGTCACGTGATAGGTTACCGCTATAATGAAACCCAGGAGCTAGCAAAATGAGTAAAAAACAAACGTCTTTGGAAAGGGGAAAAGGCCCAGCCAGGAGACAGTAGAGGAGCTGACGTCTTTCAAGAAAAAGAAGGCTACATTTAATAGACAGTATCAGGAGTCCTACTTAAAATAAGGATGTATCTCAAGGGGAGATTCCCACGCACCAAGCCCACTCTGCATAATATGCAGGGATGGTGAGTGCCTTTACAGCAGTTGCTTTAGTTGTGTATACGTTTAAAAAAGAATCAACACAACGTCTCATTTGTTTTCTGTCGTTTTGCTCCGCAGCAGAAACTGCCCGTGTGAAAGCAGAGCTGCGTCGACGCTGCGCCGGTGCTGCCACGCTCAGCGGCTTTGTACGCGTGAACGCTCCACATAATTTGTTCCGGTGTAAAATATATCACAACAAAATACATCGGTGCAGCGCCGGAGCAAATGTGTACCGTGTGAACACCCCTTAAGTTACGAAATACCGCAGTTTTCATGCAGGTCATATCATATTATTTTATTGGATTTATTCGTCTTACCTTAAAGGCCGGTTCCTGAAAATGTCATCTGACATTAAACCGGTGCGTGGGGCAAAAAAGGTTGGTGACCGCTGGTTTACATTATAAGGCTTATTTATTATTCGTAATTGGTCCATTTCTCAATAGTTCACTGTTATTTTATTTTATTCTGCGTTTGTTTTGCTGTAAAATAACATAGTTTGAAAGGAGTGAATGTTATTAAAGTCTTGAATTACGCTATAATTATCATTGTCAGTAGCAGTGCTTTAAAACCGGCAATTTAAAAGCGATGGGAAAAAAAAAAGGTAGCCGGTCCGCAAACAGCATTTACTTGTCTCAACCGATCCGTGACACAAAAAAGGTTGGGGCCGCTGCTCTTTAGGATTACTTGATGATTAAAATTGTTGTTGATTAATTTAGATAATCAATGACACTTCTACAATGATCTATTTCTTACCTTGTTAAATCATGAACTTGATCAGCGTAATCACAATGAATCATCGAAAGTGAAGTACGGTAATTCATTATTAAGAACATAATGAAAAGTCATTTGAGCAAATTTCTCATTTCCGAAGTCTATATCCAAATTGTAAGTCTTCGTGTTAATCAGTACCCAAGGAGTAGCTTTCACTTTCAAAAAGGTTGATGACCCCTGCTGGAAACGGTTACACTGCACTACATTACCATGGATTCATTTGAATGGAAGTGCCCCGCCCATGAGACAATTTTGTTTTTGTTTTCGAGTGCAACGACAGTCGTATAAAAAAAGGTGGAGTTAGAAACAGTGAGCACAAATGAGGGAGGTTTTAAATAGGAAGACTAAAGAAAATTATGAGAACCTGGAAGAAGAGAATGATGTTCCAGATCAGTCCCAGGATGACGGATGAGTTTCCATCGACAACATCAGCAGCGTCAATGCTGACGAGCCTTACCTGTTGAGTGTGCACAGGGCATTTATTTGGCATGGATTAAAAGTAGGATTCTCACATTAAGGGGATAAATATCGTTGCGGCACTCACATTTCGCTCCTCAAGAAAAGACAAAACGTGGGTAATATTGTTAATTCTGAAGATTCGATGGGATGATTTCTTGAACCCCTGAAGCTGGACAATCATGTCAAATATTGACAGCAACAAAGCAAATATTATTTTATGACAATACTCATTGATTGGATAATGGCAGGTAAAAAGACAGAGTAAGAGTCTGACCAGCTTGCACCCAGAGAGCTCCTCCAGAAGAGCCATGAGGATACGTCCATCCTGAATATCTTGGAAAAGGTCTTGGACTTCAATAGGTGGATTACACTGAAAGTGGATGAAAACATCAACAAATACAATATGAATGTGTACCTAGATGCATTCAACAATTGCAGCATTTTTCGTTTCACAGAGACAGAAAATAAAATGAAAGGATCGTCTTGAAGCAACAAGAGAGCACATGAGAAAATGGAGAAGCTAATGCTCAGTGCTATATGAAAGTGACCTGTCGAGTCGTGAAAGACCAACATAAATGCTTGGCTGTACAGTTCACTTTTCACAGAAGTCCGGCTCGAACCGAGTTAGGCTGTCAAAATTAATTGGCAACCACATTAATAATCGAGGATTCCTGTACAGCCATTCTTAGCTTAAAATTGTCCAAATCCTCAAATGTCAGCCTCTCAACAGTCATTATTCACAGATTTCTGCAGTCCTTCATGAAGACATACTGATGATCTTTTGTGGTGAATCAAAATCAGACATTTGACATCTGCTTTTACCACAACATAACAGAGCTGTAATTGCTTGATAAACAAATTGAAAAAAAATTGTAACACACTTCCACGCAAAATAACATTTTACCCGATTAACCGATGTAATAATCGATCAAATAATCGATTCTACAAATATTTGACACTGAATCTAATTACTATTACACTAAAGATGCAACTAGAGACAAAATAAGACAACAGCCATGTGGATGAAATATTTATAATACCATTTTTGTTATTTACACCATTTTACACCACAATATACCGTCAATCGGGTGAATGAGGGCGACTCGAGTTTAATGTCTGCACTAAACTCGAGCACCTTTTTGGATGATATTTTAAATGACAACAAACAAAACTCCTTAAAACAGTCTTTTCATGGGAAGGACGCTAAATTTGGAGAGCTTTGAGTTTGTTATAAGGTTGATAAGGAGAGCGGAGGATGAGAAGTTCGTTTTAAAAGGACGGACTAAGCAAGGACGGAAGTGGGTTGTCATCTGTCCCTGTACTCGTCCCGAACCGGGTCAAGTACCTCCGCACGACTGACAGAAACACGCCCAGTCTGTTTTGCGAGTGTAATCCACCAATTCACGACTTCAGCGCGAATGTGAAATATCACGACGCGCCACTCGTCTCGTGAGTGTTCACCGCATTTGTATGCGGGAGAGAGTGACTTCACTTCGCTTCAAACTGACAAGAGTTGCACTCGTCCGCCGTCCGAAAAAGTCTCAGCTTGGTAGCTAACTGCTATCTTAGTTGACACATAAACAGTTGTAAACATTTCAATCCAGCCAGTTAAGAAAGTTGGCTGTGTTGTATGCCTCACGGTTTAAGTGTTCGTCTGCGTCTGCTTATTCATAGGCATGCGTGTGATGTGACTGAATACCTGTACAGTACATAGATTTTTTTTTTTGGGGGGTGGGGGGGGGCGGACCAGTGCAATGTAAGGACAGAAGCATTTAAGAAGGACGAGGGATGGGGACAGAGGACGATTATTTGATGGTCGTGGCAAAATAGGGTAAAGTGCCCATGTTTGTTAACTTTGATTCAAACACACAAAGTACACAATACAGTTGTTATAATGTGCAGGTTTATTTTTTTAATCAACATGTGAATTGGAATTGCAACATCACAAAGAAAACTAACTATGGAGACAGTGTTAAGGAATTTATTCCCAACTGTCATGTTATAGCCCAGACATGGGCAAACTATGGCCCGCGGGCCGGATCCGGCCCGTTGGGCTTTTTAATCCGGCCCGCCGAAGGTTGGTGCACAACACAATTAAGGTTCGATATAAATGATTGCATTCATTTCATTTGGACTTGTAATGACAGGCATTTCAACGCCAGGTGGCGCAGTTACTTGAAGTTGCAGAGCACAGGGAGGGAGGGGGAGACGATACGGAAGCCAGCAGTAGCGCCAACTCAAGCAACTCCCGCTCGATACGACGGAATAAGTGTGTCCGCGCTATTTTCTATCATTGGATTCAAAACAGCGACATGCAAGTGACTCTTTGTTGCAGTGAGTTTTACTGCAATTGCGAACATTTTCACGTCCTGTCGATCATGGCATCTAAACGAAGAGGAAGAGTAATGGCCACGGTAGAGAAAGTGAAGTGTATCTGATTAAACGGCGGGTTACAAAATACTGAAACATTCAGGAGATGTTTGGAGTCTGAAAGACTGAAATCTACAAGACTTTGAAAAACGAGGAAGTGATTTGTGCTCAGTCCGATTCTGGCTATTTCCATGCCCAGAGTGAATTGTGTTACGGGAGTGAACACCCTCTTTTGGAATGGTTTGCCCCAGCAGCACGGGAAGGGCGTGCGCTTGTTTGTACGGGGCAGTATTGAATACAGCGGCACATAAACAACACTCTGATGTCCGGTGTCTTTCTTATGCACAAACCATACAGAAACAAATTGCTTGCGGCTCGACGGACAGTCGAGTAAATAAACGTTTCCTTGAATGGTTTGACTGCTATCGTGCTAAAAACTTTCCGCAAACTGGACCGCTAGAAAGAGAGGAAGCCAGTCCCAGAGCGCTAACTATGAGCATAGAAGACTTCAAGCGCCCCGTGTCTGGCTTCAAAAGTTCGCTCACGCGACATCAGCTGAGCAACGCTGTCATGTGTGGTGATCGAGGGGAGGTCAAGTCAGAGACAATGAGTGAGTCGAAAGAAAAGCCACCAGGTCTCTTACACGTCTCATTTTGGAGCAAATAGTCCTAACTTTGTTATATTTTGTCATATACCTGTACTGCTTGCTGCAGTTTTTGGCCAACATATTGTTGCACTTTGTTGCTTGTGTTGTCACACATGTATGTTGCTCACATACTTGAACCTTCATACAGGACATATACCATAGTTGTTTCACCGTTCACATTAAAAAAAGTATGGTAATACTTTTATGCTTTTGTTCTGTTGATGTTTGGTATGGACTGTCAACATATAATTTTTTTTATATGTACCGTATCTTGTCCTGACACGGCCCACCTGTCAAATTTAGAAATCAATGTGGCCCCCGAGCCAAAAAGTTTGCCCACCCCTGTTCTAGCCCCTCTCTGTTGTTGGATCTGTTCAAACACTTGAAACAAAGAATGCAGTGTGCTGTTGAAGGTATTTACTGCTCACTGTGATTACAATCGCCTTTAGTGCCCCTTGACCCCCACACTTTTAGGGCCCCCTCCAGAGGACATGTTTAACATCAAAAGAGGAACTGTTATCTCAAGTATCTGTGTTGCTGCCATCACATCAAAGCTGAGACTGAAGACTATGGTGAGTAGTGGTGGTTTGGTCTCACCTCACCACTGCCAACTTTTTCCAGCCACACCGGGTCGGATGACATGTTACTTTCTTTGTTTCTGGGATTTGCATGGAGGCGTAACTCCCAGCCTCTCATTTTCATATTGTCTCTATACATTCTCATGACTGTATTTTGTCTGGGCTTCCTGACGAAATCTGAAACCCTCAGGAGCCCGAATCAATTCGGAAACTGCAGAAAAGAAAAATAAAACCTTCGAAGGTACAGTACTGTTCATCGTCTCCAGCCTGTATTTGGATAACCCACATCCTCGTCATCCGAATTAACGAACATGGGGAGGAGGAGAAAGGCTGGCTCTCTCCCCAACAACAGAAAAAACAAAGCATGAAAATTAAAAAAGATAAAATAAAATAAAGGAGTAATGTTTGCATGAGGTGGTGTCAACGATCCAGCCAGACCAAAGTGGGACTTGTAGGGACACCACTCCAGTGAAGCATGCCTCAGCAGTCGACAGTCCACTGCTCTGTGTATTTTTCTACAACAATAGCTGTCTTATCCACAGTGTCTTTCTTTCGTCCCACCGGGGTTTAGTTAATGTGTTTATGAAGATACCAAAATCTCTTTCGACTGACAAGGTCAACCTAACCCCTTTGCCCCAATTGAAATAAGCAATTTGAACACAATTTGTTTAAATTGTGTTCAAATTGCCTCTGCCCTGGAGGTTAAGACACACCGGACTCAAGATGTCAATTAGTTATGACACGCCCGCTTGGCCATCGCTGGCTGCAGATTATTACGTTGCTTGTCCAATCAGTGCTGCGGAAAATTTAGTTCGCGCAGTAGTCGACATGTGACTGTCGTGATAAGTATGTCATACAATCAAAAAAGATATACTGTATACTTAATTTTATTTACTTTTTTTCTGTTTTAGATAAATGTGTTTTTTTAATGTCTTGAATTTGTAAAAAAATCAAATTTTTATTTTTCATTAATGAAGGGTTCGGTGAACGTGCATATGAACTGGTTGGATTCGGTACCTCCAACAAGGTTAAGAACCACTGATGTATAGTAATAGATGTCTCCAAGAGGTGGAACTGTTTGTGAAAACCATCCAAACCATTCAGTTCGACTGTTTTGAGTATGTCCATATAACCCATTCAGTTCAGCACACACAGCTTTTTTTTCTCTCCTAATGAGGAAAATAAGTGCACTGTACTATTCTGAGCAGAATGCAGTGAAAACTAGATGGCAACAGCTGACTGAAAATGACAAAGCAAAGCAGCGAAGCAAAGGGTCAGGTGTGGAGTGAAAAAAAAAGTAGTGGAGATGTTGGTTGTGTGACAAGTTGTATGTCAATTCGATGTGACAGACATATCTAGTCAATATAAAGTTCGTGATAAATCCATCCATCCATCAATTTCCTGATCCGTTTATCCTCACCTGCCGGAGCCCATCCCAGCTGTCTTTTCAGGCAGTAGGCGGGGGACACCCTGAACTGGTTGCCAGCGAATTGCAGGGCACACACAGATGAATAATAATAATAATAATAATAATAATAATAATAATAATAATACATTTCATTTATAAGCGCCTTTCAAAACACTCAAGGACACTTTACAATCAAAACAAGAACAATAAAACCACAGATAAAATTATAAATAATAAAAGGAGAGATGAATTTAAACTGAATATAGCGACTCGAAATAGTTGACGCCGGCAACATCGCCGCCGCAAGGAGCACCAGCCATCGGCAGCCGTTTCTGCCGTTGTCTCAGCGTGGCCGGCGGGAGGACAACCAAAAGGAGGTGATGCCCCCGGAGCCATCGAGGTGGAAGCCCCGACGAGATCCGCGGCGGATACACCTCCGGGAAGGACGAGGAGCGACGCCCGGGAAACGGTGCAGCGCAGGCGGGGAGCCCAACCATCAGAAGCGGAGCCCAAGAAGCCCCGCCATCGAGCACCGCAACAGTCCCCACAGGCAGACGGAGGAGCGACAGGACGGTCCACGGCAGCACAGCCCAGACACAGGCCCTGTCGACCCCCACCATGGGGCGCACAGGGGTGGAGAAGGCACGGAGCCCCGTCCGACAGCCGAACAGGCAGGACGCTGCGACAGAGCGACCGAGGACAACCGTGCGACGACCGACGGTCCTAAACCACAACGAATCGCGACAGGAGATAAGGGTTTCTCCCATGAGAGTAAACCGTAAAAAAACGTCAAACAAACGCTAAAAAAGAATAATTGCGGGTGAGCAGAGGCAGCCAGACGCGCCAGCGTTCACTCAACCCGGAAGTGACAAGTATATATGAAACTGCATATCAAGCAGATGGGAGCATTCAGAGAGTTAGTATATTGCTCCCCCAGCACAGACACCCCCTCTTCGACCCTGCAGTGAAAAACGAACAACCATTCACACTTACAATCACACCTAGGGACAATTTAGAGTGTTTAGAGTGAACTCCGGTTCCTTGAGAGCCATATCCTGCCTGATTTGGATCTCTCTCTACTTCACCACACCTGATTCAAATGATCAGATCATCAGCAAGCTCTGGAGAAGCCTGAAAAGATCATGATCAATTGAATCAGGTGTGTTGGAGTAGGGAGCAATCTAAAACAGGCAAGACATGGCTGTCGAGGAACCTGAGTTCCCTCCTGCTGCGGTAATCAGTTGAGCAACCTGCTGCCCTTCAAGATAATTCACCTGTGTTAATTTAATTTATATGCCATTGTGTATTTTATTTTTTCTAAATGTGTTGCTCTTAATGGCTATTAATGTTACTGTCAGTATGGCTTGGGGAAAAAAGGGATTGTTTTGATTGATATTGTACAAAGCCCCTGTGGTGCCACGGTACGAGAAAAAAAATATTATTTCAAAACTGTTCCCCTCAGTTACTAATCTGTCCCCCCAGTTTACTAATCTGTTCTCAAAATTTACTCAGACATAGCCACAGTTTACTAATTTGTCGCCACAGTTTACTCACCTGCTCCCAAAATGTAGTAATCTGCTCCGACACCTTACTAATCAGTCCCCACAGTTTCCTAATCTCTTCCCACATTTTACTTATCTTTACGCACAGTTTACTAATCGTTACCTCAAGGTAACTAATCTTTACCCAAACATAACTACTCTGTTCCCACAGTTTAGGAATTTGTTCCGATAGTTTGTCATGTTTCTGTTCTGTTTAGTCTCCGACAGGTGTCAGAGGTGTTTCGGCCGTTCCTGCTGCACACCTGTGACTCATTGGGATCATGGACTATTTAAGGACAGCCCAGACGACAATTGACTGTCGGATAATTCACTTTGCTCAAGCAAGATGTTCTTGTACAGTTTTCTAGACATTCTCGATGTTGCTCCACACTATTCGTTCTCCGTTTTGCTTAAGTAGTTTTCTTATGTTTAGTATTACTCACGGTTTTAGTATTTTCGCAACTGGATCATCTCGTCTTTAAGCTATCTTCCTTTGTCCGTTTTCCTTTGCAAGCATCCTTTTGCAAGCGCTTATGGTTTCTTTCATGTGTTTTTTCTAGTGTGCCTACCAGCGTCATTATTTGTACTTTGTCAGCTACATGCTGCTTTTGTGTAAAATTAATATTTTTGTATATACAATATTTATCTGTGTCTAAAATTTGGACAGTGCGATTTTGTTCCGGAAACGTTTTGAGTTGACTAATCTGTACACACAGTTTTCGAATTTGGACCCTCAGTTTCCAAAAATGTAACCTCACTTGAGCACATTGTGAAGAAACAAAGATCACACCTGAAGAAAAGGTAGGAAAGGAAAGGCTTAGGTTGAATGGATACTGTTTAATAGCTCTTTGTGCAATACTGTCAATTAAGTAAATTTAAAAAAAGAAATGCAAGGTAATTCTTGAATGTATCTCATCTACCAAACCCGAGTACAGTAATCCCTCGTTTATCGCGGTTAATGGGGACCAAAACCACCCGCGATAAACGAAAATCAGCAAAGTAGCTTCTAATTAACATAAACAGGTAAAAAAAAAAATTTTTTAAAGTCCGCAAACGGTCCGCAAGAAGCTGCAAAACAACAGCGAGTCACTTAGAGCAACATATACAGTACTTGTATTAAAATTAATATGTTTGAAAAAATCCGCAATGCACTGAACACGCGATAAACGAACCGCGAAATAGCGAGGGATCACTGTACAATATTTGGAACAGGATCCCACTGGTGCCGATAACTTACCGGATATCTCACAACCATTGAAGTGATTTCACTCCCATCAGCTTTTAAAATTAGTTCAAAAGCCTCCATTCATTTTGAAATGTATAGCTATTAGAGCTGTCAAACGAATAAAATATTTAATCTAATTAAAAACGCAACTCAAATTAACTAAAAATTAATCGTGATTACTCATGCATTTTTTATCGTTTCTGAATTTCCTTTTATATATTTTTTGTCCTATTTTTCCCCATTTTAATGCTCTCATCAATATGGAATCATGAATCAGTTTTCTATGTGCAAAATGCAAATATTTACTGAAATAACAATTTCGATTTTCAATTTTACATGAACTTTTTTCACTTGGAGCAGTTCACACATAATCTCTCACACAATATTACTGTCCATCAACAACAGTGAAAAAAAATATTTTGTCACACAACAGCTGCTTGAACAGCTATTTTTATGGAATCAAAACAGCGCAATATAACATTATAAAGTGCACATCTAAGGTAAACTAGTACTCAGCCTATAGTGGATTTAAGCTATGGTTGCATACTTCGTTTTTCTCAAGTTTGCGCACAGCAGTCAGGCTATGTTGATTCTGTTGATTCTTCTTGCGCGGAAGTAAGTCTCTCTACGGTTTTGTGTGGACATCATTTCAGATGACTAAACTTGGTTCGATGACAACACTGGAGACGTTTTATTTTCAGTGTGTTCGCTAGGTCGCTACCACTGCACCGCTGAACTCTCGACGTGCCTCAGCGCACCGTCGCTGTCAGACGAACACAGAGAAGCTCCACCCCCATTCTTTATATGGATGCGGAACAGAGTAACCTTCCACACAAAATAGTTCCAAACAAGTAACAATCGCGTCAGTGGCATACATCGAACTCAACAGAATGCCTGCTCTTTATTCACCAGAGGCTCATCAACCTAGTCTCTTATTTCTCTCCCGAAACAGTGTCTTCTCCCGCTTGGTGTACCTTAGCCTTCTGCGCTACGTACAATTTCTGTTCATAGCTTGTAATGGAGGCTCTCGCTGGCAATCCGTAGTGGAGTCGTTAGATGCAATGCGAATGATTTCAGCTTGAGTCTGGCTGTGGACAATGTTTACAGGCTTGCATGCAGTAGCCATACATTAAGCTATGGCTTCAGCAAATTTGTTCTTCGTCGTGTTATCCATTTTCTTTGCTTTGAAATGATCCATAGCTGTCTGTCTTAACGAGGGGGCGGAGTACTCACATCAGCTGTGTGCTTGGGCATTAAGTGGTATTTCAGACTAGACGTGCTATGATGATAGCTCAGTTTACTACTGCAAAACATCCAGGTAACTTTGGTCTTGTCAGTGGAACTATCTGGCAACTTTTTAAAAGTAAACTTTCCATTCATAAACTCTAAGTATCAAGTACTCTAAGTATCTGTTTTCGGTGTCTCGCGCTGCCGTGGCTGGCAAAACAAACGTGCGTGGACCTGTGCAGCGTGCTTGTTGTTTTGTTTCTGGTTTATTTAGGCGTAGAAAAAAAGTAGTGTGTTTCCGGTAACCCGACCGACCGAGAATTTCTACCTCGAAGAAAAACTTTACGGTCGGTATTTTTTTTCAAACCTTCTACATTTTTGTGTAATAATAATAATAATAGTACATTTCATTTATAAGCGCCTTTCAAAACACTCAAGGACGCTTTACAATCAAAACAAGAACAATAAAACCACAGACAAAATTATAAATAATAAAAGGAAAGATGAATTTAGAGTTTACATTGGTGCAAACTCTCGCGATATTCACGTTGCGTCGTTTGCCCTGGCGTCTGTCAACAACATTGAATCATGGCGGCGGCCACGATCTCCACAACAGTTTAAAAACGCGTTTTGTGTGTTGCAGTCGCATGCTCGCACCATATAATATTAAGAAAATAGCATCCACTGCTGTATTGAAAAGATTCAACGAACTATTTGATGAACACCACGGGCCGTCTAGGACGCGGGACGCAGAGGTAATGAGATGGCTGTAACACCCAGCCGCTGGGTACCCAACTCTCTCGCCGCCGAGCGGGGGTTTCAATCAGTGGCGATTGCTCTCGGACTGCAAGGGAAGCTCGGCTTCCCCTAAAATGTAAAAGAATAAGTGATCAAATATATGAATGTAAATTTCATTGTGTGTACATGTCATTGACTAAATATGCGCTACAACGTGCTCAACCTTTGCTCAACTATAGGAATTGTAGTTCCTATAGTTGTAGGACACTAATTAAGTACCGGGAAAAGACGCCTTGTTGGTATGACAGGGTCACAGATCATTTCCTTGAAAAGGAACGGAGCTAGAGTAGAATTCGCGTATAAATAAACGGACACATTTTATGATGTCGACCAAAATTGAGCTTCCCCTCTTTGACAGACGAGCATCCGGCACTGGTTTCAATGTCTCCTTGTTTTATGTTTTATGGTTATTTTGTTTACGTTTTTGATGGGGGAGGGAGGGAGAAAAAAAGATTTTTAAAAAAACCTTGTCCGACCTACCGACCCTATGCTGAAATTTCACGTTACCGGAAACACACTACTTATTTTTCTACGCCTTATAGAGCAACGTAACATCCGCTGTGACGTGTGCCGCATTAATCTCGTGAGAAAAAATTAAATCCGGTTAAAATTAATTTAAATTAATGCCGATAATAACGCGCTAAACTGACAGCTCTACGTCACATCTTGTACGTCACATCTTGTACGTCACATCTTGCCAAACGTATGAGGTGTCAATGTTGAATGTCATGTCCCCATCAACCACAAAGGTTGAGTGTTTTCCAAATGATAATACAAATATTCAATCACAAGCATCTACCCGTTACATGAAACGAGTGATCCAAGTAATCAACCAACAACACACAATAAATGTTTCCCATGTTTTAAGGAAGATATTGCCTTATACTAGTAATAATTGGAGACCTAACCGGCCATATATATATTGCGTTTCACAACTGTAGTACCAAGAGTATTTATAATTCAACATGTATAACTGAAAATAGACAAGGGCGCAGTATTCTTTACAAAAAATGCGGAGTGGGTCGTGAGCGCCTCATTGAATGGGAGTGCGCTGAATGGGAAGCCATCCTTTAAAAAGCAAATAGCGCTAGTTAAATAGGATGGCCGTTAACGTGGCAAAGTAAACATCCAGACTTGGATGTTTATTTATTTAATTTATACAGGAAGGATTTAACCTGACGCACATTCCACCTTATGTGTGCAGCCTGACAGAGGGACAGAGAGTTGGAGTGCCTTGACTATTTGGACCGGTAGGAGCATTAAAGCATGAACTCGCACTCTGCGACTGGATGGAATTTTTATCAGCATATCAAAAAAATGGGAGCATTTGTGATCATAATGGTCACCTGAGTCTACAAAGGAGGGAGCAGCCCATTGGTCCAACTTCAGTATTGACAGTATACTGAGCTATTTCGGCTATTCTATGGGCGGTATCACTCCCGCTGCTAGTTTCACGGGTCAGGCAAAGAGCAGCCACATACGAGGCAGGCTTTTGAAATATCGAAATCAAGCTAGAGTGAGCGGGCAAGTTTAACTGGTGGTTCGCCGTTGTAACATTTGGGTAATGCAGGGAGGGACTTTGAGGTTATGGCGTTAACGCTAGCTGGCTTTCCATGACATGCCTTCAACAATGGCGCTCGATTCAATATTCCTAAATAATCACGATACTAATCAATCACCATTGCTTAAGAGTGATCACTGGCATACTTGCGTACTTCCCAAAAAATTTGCACAACAAAAACCCTGGGTAAAGCGCAAGGAATAAATTGTAAACAAAACAAGCGAGATTAATACAAATGGGAAAACAAAAACACAACTGAAAACAAATGAATGTTCTCGCATGAGAATCGGAAGGCAGGAAAACCAAAAGCGGAGCAAACTAAAACAGAGTATTTACAGCACAACAAAATCACAGTTGAGCAACAGAGTTGAGCAAGTGAGAAATCCGACACCTGTGAGGAGCCTGTGCTGCCCTTTTAGAACAGCATATTGAAAACAAGAGGCAGGTGTGTCACAGAACAAACATCCTACCAACACTACCTCTGGTACTGAAAAACACAACTTGAGAGAACAAGTTGGGCTAATTTAAGATGTCATCTAATAAAACAAATTCCCAAACAGGACAAAGTGGCCTAAATTACATAAGTCACTTTTTGTCAAAATACAATTAAAATAAAAAGTACTGGGTGGGGATGGAAGGGAGGTTTATTTGGCATGGCTGTTTGCTTTGGGCCCCAAAAGACAAGCTGTTCTGCCTTTGCCACGTCCCTGCTACGGCTAGACAGACAGACAACTCCTTCAATGACCACACCTGTTGATGTTTCTTGCAATTTATTACAGTTGAGGCGAGTCAAGAAGGTGTAAAACTGTAACACACACATAAAAACACTTACATGCTGTTCAAAATTAAAACGTGGCAAAACAATGCGCCCCACTTGTCTGGTGGTACATGCCGAACGCGTGACTACGCTTGTACTGTATTGCTAATGTTCGCGAGCTAATGCGCTAATCGCTATCGCAGATGCTAACCGTAAATAATTGCAACGTCATTCAAATGTAAATTCACGGGGGACAAACCCTTATATAATACAAGCAGTGCTTGGCTTAGAATGCGAAGCTGCAGTCCATCTTTCGGAGCTTCTCCGTACAACGTAAAACAGGTTCATCCGGTGTGCATTTCACAATAACAAACTTACTTTACAAAATAAAGCAGTTCCGTAATTATAGAAACAGAAAACAAATGATAAATGGCTCTTCAGGAGCCATAATGGTCAGATATGTCACCAGCCGGCCTGACAGCCAAAGTCGGATGAGGCAAGTGCATTGGTAAAGAAGGCAGCTAGTCGCTACAAGCACTAATGTGAATATCACAACACATTGACCATCAACGCTTCCTAAGTGTGTTGTGGTAATACTACAATTCCAGAAGGGTGACATTCCACATCCCTTGAGCCAGCTTACAGAGCTGGTGATCAGACCGCCAAGGTCCCTGACTTCGGCCACCCCCGAAGTCACACACAGCGTCCTACCCACGTTGTCTTTTTAGGCTGTGCTGGGCTCGATGGATGGAGGCCCGGCCACCAGGCACTCACCATTGAGAGCCCCACCTCCAGGTCTGGTTCGAACGGGGGGGCCCTGGTGACCCCCATCAAGGCAAGGGAAAATGCTGTCCATTGATTGTTCTCATCATAATCGATGTTTGGAATCACAGAATGGACAGATAAAATGCATTTGCTGCAATAGCCATTAGCAAAATCGGGTCTCTGCCTTCACTCCGGTTTCCTACCACATTCCAAAAACATAAATCAGGGGTGGCCAAACTCTGTCCTCAAAGGTCACTGTCCTGCCTGTTTTCCATCTCTCCCGGCTGCAACACACCTGATTTAAATGATCAGCTTATTTGAATCAGGTGTATTGCAGCCGGGAGAGATTGAAAACAGGTAGGACAGCGGCCTTCCAGGCCCGGAGCTGGACATGCCTGCTTTAAATTATCCCTAGTGATGCTCCCGCTTACACGGAAGCTCCGAAGCATGCTTCAAATTTGATAGCGGACTTATAGTGAAGCAGTGGGACGGAGCTTGCCTCAGGTGACGTCACTGATGACGTTTGAACCACTTGACTGTATCATTCCGACCGAGTTAGCTGACTGCTTCGGGTTGACAGGCGGAGCTTTGATATTTTGGTGCGAAACTCAGTGCATTTAAGACAGCCGAATCACCGCAACATGTCCCTGTTCTACACGTACTGTACGTTCGGACGAGCAATTTGTTGTTTGACATTCAGACTTTTGGACTTTTTGACTGATGGAGCCATCCAGGAAGCGTTCTCCAGTGTGGGAGCATTTCGATTTGCTGCCACCGAATAAGGTAAAACATGCTCCACTTCTGTGTTCATTTGCCTGATTCAGTCAGATCAGGCAAATGAAGGAGCCTTTAATGCTACATGCTTGCAAAGTTAGGATTCATGTCGATATCGTGCTTCATATTCAAGAGAAACAGTTCTTACTGACGGGATGGCAAATACATAGAAGGTCAAATGAAGTCCGCTATGAGTAACGTGTTGTCATTTTGTTGACAGGCCCTCAAGCTCACTCACTGCTCGTGTCCTACCTCGAGCGACTCATATAAAACATTCTGTGATGTAATGTATACTAGTTGATGTTAACATAGTAGCCATGCTAATCAGCAACGTTACCTACCTCAGTAGCAAACTATTCAAATCTATTTATACAGTATAATGAATCTCTTGAAACAGGAAGTGGCTGGTTGCAATGTGTTTAGCCGCGATGTGGGACTCACGTGGCACTCACAATGACACAAGGCTGCACACTGCCGGTGCCCTGTTGGACTGAAGCTTCAGGGGTGGAGGTGGGGGGAGAGAGAGAAAAACATCCCAGCTATAGCAAGTTGTGGAGGTTTTAAAAAACGGTGACAAAAGTGTTCATATGATCGGTATAAACAAGCCCTGTAGAGAAAAGTCCAAAGGAGCTTTTTTTTATGAGGGTCAGGGCCTTTGGCATGCAGCGGAACAAGGCAACAGCCATTTTTTCAGGGAATGCTTGGGTAACAGTATCTCAGCTCCTGACCAGGAACATCTTTGTCCTGGGGTGCCATCTGGCCGCAGATTGCCAGAGAGAGGATAATGGCAGCAATGCTTATCCTTGCAAATGGACAATAAGTCCTACCCACAACAGGACCCAATAAAAATCAGTGAGTCAGCTCATTCATCCCCAATGTGTGAAGGAGTGGAACCTCAGATCTGTCCATTCTTCTGTTGCCAAACTTTACAATCAAACCTGGATGACTCTCAGTGGCCAAGTGTTAAACTTTCAACTGCCCATGATCAGATGTATGACTTTGTATTTACTACTTATGATGTATAATTTAATTTGATCAATCAACCTTGTATAATTTGTTTTCAGAATCTGAGTGACCTTAAAAGTTCTGTTTTTGCTCAACCAAGTATTAAAATCAAACTGAATGAATGAATGAATCTTTATTGTCATTACACTTTCGTGCAGCGAGACGTCACTTAACAGGCACGCTCTGCACAAGAAACATGAAAACAATGACGAACATGGGATACAGTGCAAAGGGCCTGTTGTTTGCTTGACAGTGTTATAAAATTGTGTAGAGTGAAAAACAGATGTTTTTATGTTTACATTGATGTCAACACATTAACAAACCTTTTCTAGATGTAGATTCATCCATCGAGTAAAGGTCCTCTTCTGAACCACTTCTCTCTCAACTGCAACAATGACATGAAGACAAAAGATTTTTTAATGAAAACCAAACTGTTTCAGAAGGACTGGAAGAAGAGGCAATAATTACCTTGCAATATATATTAAGAGTGCATGATAATTATTGTTCCGATATTGGATTTTGTTTTTTTTGGTGGTCCAATACTGCAAATTAGGTCGATACCCTCACCTCGCATTCTCATGGCCTCGCCATATCTCGGAGATTTAGAAATTTTGGCGAGAACGGAAGCCAAAGGGTGTACACAAAAGGAAGATTAATCATTGAATGTCGAGTATTTGAATAGCGTTTCATGTAAACTAATTCATGCGTGATGGGCCAGGTGTGTGCACGTGTGTGTTTTTTTGTTCCCCCCCCCCCCTGGAATTTTCAAAAAAGTCCACTTTCATCTCTGGTTATACGGTAGGTGTGTGTGAGACTTGTCTCATCTATAAACTGCATGATTAATTTATGACCTCATTAAATGCACCCAGAGGCTAAGAAGCTTGCTTGTCATAAAATAATTTACACTCATTAAACTTTGAAGTTACATCGTTTGGATGTTGTCCCACTTGCTAACCTCACTGTAGGGCTCTCAACTTATTCCGTTCAGTAAGGTGTCTGTATATCAGGCAAGGCAGACTTAAGCAGTTTGGCATGGCAGATTTAAGATATTTTAGAAGTATCTTTTGGCTTACTCCGATTGTTTGGACATTGTTTATGTCTCCTTGTTGCTCCAAACACAATTAAAAGTGCTGTAATGTAGAAGGAGTGCACTAGCTGTCCACAGAGAGCCGGTCTGTCAAGTCAAGTCACATTTATTTATATAGCCCTTAATCACAAACAGTCTCAAAGAGCTTCACATGCCCACAGTTGACCAGTATCCACGACATCCCCTGGCCTTAACCCCCAGGAGGGCAAAGAAACACTAAAACAAATAAAAACATCTGGGGAAAAATTTGAAATCTTGAGAATGGGCCGCAGATGGGAGAATCCCCCTTCTAGGATGACCAGACTGTAATGGATGCCGAGTGGGCAACATTGGACACAATATTGTACAATACAATGTTAGTTACAATGATATAAAATCCATTTAACAAGATAAAAACGCTGGTCTGTGTGTGTCTCTCTCTTACACTCTGCCCACCAAAAAGCAAAATGTAAGATCCATCCATTTTCTACTCCGCTTGTCCTCATGAGGGTTGCAGGCGTGCTGGAGCCTATCCCAGCTGTCTCCGAGCAGTTGGTGGGGTACAGCTTGAACTGGTTGCCAGCCAATTGCAGGGGACACAGAGACGAACAGCCATTCACGCCCACATTCACACCGAGGGACAATTTATAGTGTTCCATTAGCCTGCCCTGAATGTTTTTGGAATGTAGGAGAAAACTGGAGCAGCCCAGAGAAAACCCCCGGGCCCGGAATCAAACCCTGCACCTCTGCACTGTGAGATGGACCAGTCGATTACCGTGTTGCCACGGCGTGTAATATAAAATTCATCTATTACCGCTCCAATTTGTGATGGTTCTGTTTTGTTTTAGTTTTCAGTTTCCGGTGGGAGTGGAGGGCATATTTTCCATCACCGCACCTGCCATGAGTCATCATCAATGGACGACTTAAAGACTGCCACGCCGACAATTTGCTGTCGGATTATTGGCCTTGCTCACAACTCTTATTCTCCAGATGCTCATAACCTTGTTCATGCCGCTCATGTTCATGTCATAGTTTATCACATTTTGTAAGTAGTGTTAATGTTATTTAATTCTTTGGGCTCTTTTGTATTTCGTGTTACCTGGTTCTGTGTACCAGCAACCTAATTTGTACTTTGTCGGTCTTGCGCTTTCTGTAATCAGAGATGAAAGTGGACTTTCCTGAAAATTCTGGAAAAAATAAAAAATTATACATACTGTGTGTGTGTGTGTGTGTGTGTATATATATATATATATATATATATATATATATATATATATATATATATATATATATATATATATATATATATATATATATATATATATATATATATATTGTTTTGTTTTGTTTTGTTTTTAATGTGCATGTACCCTATAGGTCAGATCAGGCCGCCCAGTCGGGTCGGGTCTAAAAATGTCAATCATTGCTTCTGTTTTGGGTCGGGCTTCTCTCTCGCTTACTTTTTTTTTTTTTCTCGAGGCCGTGAATAGTTTTGGCCACGAGAGACCGTGGTTCGCAAAAAAACAGAAGTGACATAATCACAACACATACTGTACTAAATTCTCGCAATGACAATTGCTCCTTCATCTTTATGATCCAGCCATCATTGTTCTTTTTTGTCTCGCCGCTTCTCTCTCTTCAAGTGCCACGCTCGATTCTTAAGGACGTACTGCTGCTCTGGTGAATGGCCCAATTTTCAACCCGTCAAAATGACGGACAGCCTTAAATTTTCCCCGTCCACTCTTAAAAAAAATCCGTCAATGATGGAAAATTGTCGGTTAATGTAACCTCTGCAGAAACCGAAATATAAAAGATGCAAATGTTTATCCAGTCTTGTTTAACTTAGATGTTGTTGCAAAAGACAGGCTTTGTTTTCAGAAATCACCCCTCCTCCTCCCGAGTCCTCACAAATAAAATATGAAATCTTGGGTTTGCTTCGGGCTCAGGCCTGCAAATCAAGTGATCGGGCTCATGCACCCTTTGTGGCTTCCGTTCTTGCCGAAATTTCAAAATCTCAAGAGATATGGCGAGGCCATGAGCATGCGAGGCGAGGATATTACTGTTGTGGCGATGCCACTCTAGCTAGTCTGCTGCTCTCTGCTGTTGCGTGCTTCAGCGCGAACATGTACGCAAGCGCGTCTTTTGATTTCAACCAATCAGCGCCGACGCAACGACGTCACACACGACAACAGCTAAGCTAAGCTAGTCGAGACAACACTCGAAGTCGGACGGCCACGTTTTTCTGTCAATCTGTGTGTTTCCTTTTTGTCCAAACATATTTTTTACGACAACTGTCTTGTCCACGGCGTCTTTTATTCGTTCCACTGGGGTTTAGCAAGTGTTTTTATAAAGAGACGAAAATCTCTTTACTGTTACTAGTGTTAGTGTCTCAACATGTCTACGCTCGTGAAAGCAAAAGAACGAACTCAAACGCGTCTTCGTTGAATGTTGTCAACTAATATCCGGATTAATTTAAGGCAAATTCTACTCAATTCTCCGGAGAGATTTTCATAAAAATTTTAAAACCCGGAATTCTGGGAAAATCCGGAGGACTTTCATCTCTCTGTAATAAAGCTTTTGTCTCTGTCAATGCTCGTGGGATCTACACCTATCCGGATTATTCCAGATCATACTAGAATAATATGACCATGGATCCCCTAGATTTGGATAAGATTGTAAAAGCTTTGGCCAGCCAAGGGAGACTGGTGGGACAGCAAGAGGTCACGCTTGTGCAGCTCCGTAACACCGTCACCTTGCTGGCCACCCGGGTTGAGGAGTTATTCACACACGTTGAGCAGCTGAGCATTCGAGGGATTCTCCCCTAGGATCTACTGTCACCACCTCTTGGGCAAGCAAAACACTCTGATCTTTTCAATCTTTTCCTTTGGTTCAACATGATTTTTGGACGTTATTTTCCCTAGTGCCGGGCCGGTGGTCCAATGGTTAGCCCAGCGGCCTAACAGTGCAGAGATTTGATTCCAGCTTCTTCTTGTGTGGAGTTTGCATGTTCTCCCTGGGCCTGTGTGGGTTTTCTCCAGGTACTCCGGTTTCCTCCCACATTCCAAAATCATACGTGGCAGGTTAACGGAACACTCTAAATTGTCCCATGGTGTGAGTGTGAGTGCGGATAGTTGTTGCTCTCTGTGTGCCCTGCGATTGGCTGGCAACCGGTTCAGGGTGTCCCCCGCCTACTGCTTGAAGATGGCTGGGATAGGCTACAGCGCCCCCCGCAACCCTTGTGAGGATAAAGCGGATCAGAAAATAGATGGATGGATGGATGGATGGATGGATGGATGGATGGATGGATGGATGGATGGATGGATGGATGGATGGATGGACTTTCCCATGTTTTTCTTTTCCTCCTCCTGATGCTCTGTGACGCTACACTCCTCGCAGCTACCCTCTTCTCTTGTGATCGAGTGACATCTGACCAAAAGTAAATTAGCTTACAATTTCTGCTACAGCTGATGCATAATTTTATTGGGAATTAAACAAGAGCTTTGCACATGATCTAAACCCAAATTCAACTTTCATTACACACACTCATTAGTCCCGATAATTACCATAATTACCCTATAATTATTCCTAACACTTTTAACTTTGTCTAGCCCAGGGGTCGGCAAACCACGGCTCTCGTGCCGCATGTGGCTCTTATTGCCGGCCTCGTGGCTCCCTGGAGCTTTTTCAAAAATGTCTGAAAAAGGAAAAAGATAGGGAAGGGAAATATATTGTTTGTTTTTATATGGTTTCTGGAGGAGGACAAACATTTTTTTCCCCCCCAAGATGGCGCCCGTGTAGGCAGCCGTCGGCAAGTGCTCTTCAAGAGCCTTGCTTTTTTTGTTCTTTTTTGTAGTTTTTGTCTTTTGTTTTGTCACATGTTTGTTGTTTCGTCGTGTGGACCTGATGTGGACTGTTTTCAGCGTTTTTTGGCCACGACATTCGTCAAAGGAGAAGAATCTGTGCTTGGTGGTGGCGCCTTCTCGGCAGGACGCCTGTACCAGCACAGATTTTGATTGGGAGGAATGTCGGCGCCATTGACTGTCGGTGCTGGACAGCCCCGGGGTGCTTGTGTTTTTTGCGCCTGTAATGGGCAGCATTTTTCACAGCCCCGTTTTGTTCAGTGGAGACGTCGGCGCTGTTGGACAGTCTGCGTTGGTGCGGCTGGATGGATAACTGCTGAAGTTGAGGATGAGGAGAGAGGAGCGTCGGCTTCTGCGCCGATGCGTATTTGGAACTGAAAGTCACCGCTTGGAATTGGAATGGATTTACATGGGACAGGAGAAGTGAACCAATCTCTTTTTTCGTCAATGGATGCTACAGCTTCTTGTTGACTTTGAAACTTAGCTTGTAGCCGACGTGTGCACATTTTGAACATGACGTCTCTGATCCACTGGTGAAAGGACACTTTGATTCTCTCCTCTTTCATCTCAAACTGCTTTAACAACAAAGCGTATGAGGGAAAAGTGGTTAGGACTGCACGACTGTCCGTGTTTTATGTCATGTGTTGTGTTCATTATTTTACTTTTTGTTCGTGTTTTATGTTGTGTGTTGTGTTTATTATTTTACTTTATGTTAACTGCTTTGTTAAGCGCTTTGTTACAGCTGCCGCTGTTGTGAAAGCGCTATATAAATCAGCATGTATTGTATTGTATTGTATTGTATTCTTAACCTTTTCCAATGCTGTAAAGATGTGTGGAATAAATATTAAATTTCAAAACTTCTGTCAACCAGGATTTGCGTCATACCCTGCGACACACGTTTCTACTAGTAGGGCAGGATGCAAGGCAGGTGGTTGTTGTTAAAAAATAAATAAAGAAATAAATAAAAACACGTTTCATGTACAATTCACCGGGGGCACTGGCAAAGAAAAGGAATCTTGGGGGGCGAGAGAAGCATTTTTAAACGGTACACATCAGCAACAATAGTTAACATTCTGCAAAAGTGCTTGCCATGCCTGGATTATCTTTGGGGCCGTTATGGCTGTTGCTCATTATGGCATGCGTGTGAAAGTGTGTGTGTATGCACACGTGTGTGGTAATGGGTCGATCGAGGGAGGTTGGTTGATCGAAAAGTAGATCTTCTGTCAAAAAAGGTTGGACACCCCTGCTCTATAGAATGCACTGCAGGGGGGGAAAAAATAATTCAATCACGAAGGCTCATTGTGTAATTGTAGCCAACTTAGTCTTTTTGACAGAAGGCTAATATTGCTAATATGGATACATACAACGTGTTGACTTCATTGTCAGGCTTATATAAGGCTTTTAATGTTTTTGTGGCTCCAGACATATTTGTTTTTTGGTTTTTTTGGTCCACTATGGCTCTTTCAACATTTTGGGTTGCCGACCCTTGGTTTAAACCAGGGGTCGGTAACCTACAGCCGAAGAGCTGCATGTGGCTCTTTAGCGGCACCATGTGGCTCCCTGGAGCTTTTTCAAAAATGTTTGGAAATTGAAAAAGATGGGGGAGGGAAATATATTTTTGTTTTAATATGGTTTCTGAAGGAGGACAAACATTCTTAATGTTTTTCAATGTTGTAAAAATGTGAAGAATAAATATTAAATTTCAGCATTTTTGTCAACGAAGATTTGTGTCACAGTCTGCGACACACGTTTCTATTAGCAGAGCGAGATGCCATGCAGGTGGTTGTTGAAAAAAAAAAAAACGGTGTTTCAGGTTCAATTCATCGAGGGTGATGGCAAAGAATGGGAATCTGGAGGGCCGAGAGAAGCATTTTTAAATGGTATACGTGAGCTACAATAGTTTACACACTGCAAAAGTGCGGCCGATGCCTCTGCGTCTGGTCTTGACGAAAGTAGGCAGATTGTGATTTCCTTTTCACAAACTCTTGTGTCTACTATATTTTTCTGTTTCATTCATCTTAAGGGCCGTTATAGATGTTGCTCATTATGGCAACATTTGGGGTTGCCGACCCTTGGCCTTAGCCCATTTCATGTCAAGATTCTGTGAAGTTTTCAATCAGTCCCTAATCTGGTAACTCGGATTTACATAATTCAAATATAGTTCCTTCATAAAAAGATTCATTTAACAAGGATTTTCCCACCCGTTTTTGCCTAAAATGAATTAAAATCCAATAAAAATTAATTTAAAAAAGGGAGTGGTGCTCCCTAGCAGTGATCGATATTTCGTGCCTTGCATTACCTGACATTGGCAAGGAATTCTTCTTGTTAGCAGGCTTCTCCGACCATTGTCTGAGTGCATGTCGGGAGTAAATGTATGACCAAGTATTTATTATTACAATACATACAATACAATACATGCTGATTTATATAGCGCTTTCACAACAGCGGCAGCTGTAACAAAGCGCTTAACAAAGCAGTTAACATAAAGTAAAATAATAAACACAACACACAACATAAAACACAAACAAAAAGTAAAATAATGAACACAACACATGACATAAAACACGGACAGTCGTGCAGTCCTAACCACTTTTCCCTCATACGCTTTGTTGTTAAAGCAGTTTGAGATGAAAGAGGAGAGAATCAAAGTGTCCTTTCACCAGTGGATCAGAGACGTCATGTTCAAAATGTGCACACGTCGGCTACAAGCTAAGTTTCAAAGTCAACAAGAAGCTGTAGCATCCATTGACGAAAAAAGAGATTGGTTCACTTCTCCTGTCCCATGTAAATCCATTCCAATTCCAAGCGGTGACTCTCAGTTCCAAATACGCATCGGCGCAGAAGCCGACACTCCTCTCTCCTCATCCTCAACTTCGGCAGTTATCCATCCAGCCGCACCAACGCAGACTGTCCAACAGCGCCGACGTCTCCACTGAACAAAACGGGGCTGTGAAAAATGCTGCCCATTACAGGCGCAAAAACACAAGCGCCAGGGCTGTCCAGCACCGACAGTCAATGGCGCCGACATTCCTCCAAATCAAAATCTGTGCTGGTACAGGCGTGCTGCCGAGAAGGCGCCACCACCAAGCACAGATTCTTCTCCTTTGACGAATGTCGTGGCCAAAACGCTGAAAACAGTCCACATCAAGTCCACACGACGAAACAACAAACATGTGACAAAACAAAAGACAAAAACTACAAAAAGAACAAAAAAGCAAGGCTCTTGAAGAGCACTTGCCGACGACTGCCTACACGGGCGCCATCTTGGAAAAAAAAAAAAAAAAAAAATTATTATATATATTATATATTATTATATATATATATATATTATATATATTATATTATATTATTAGTATTTATATATTATATATATATATATATATAATAAATTATATTTATTAGTAAGTATTTATTCTACAAATATATTTCTAATGCTTTATTTTATATTGTACTTATATTGAACTGTGTACAGTTCTTTTCTGAAACATTTATTTTGTGCAATGAAACACTTAATTTTTTCTCCCCCCCAATTTTGCTGCTGTAGACTGCAAATTTCCCCAGTGTGGGACAAATAAAGGTTATCTTATCTTATCTTAAGTAAAACGTGTCGTCAGCAAAACATTCAATGGCCCCGAATTAAAATACTCGGACTGTGAAAAAGCCTTGCTGTCCACGGTTTGAGCAATAAAAAATTTTTTCAAACAACATTGGTTGCCAAAAAGGTTCCCCATTAACACTAAGCAACATCCGTCAACCTTTCTCAGATAACCAACTCATTGGAGATCGAGTCGTGACAAAAGCTCGCATTGTTGGCTGGCTTATGGCATTACAAAGCGATGATGTTTAGGTCCAGTATGCAAAAAACTGTAAGCTACCTTTGGGGTACAACCTAGCGGTCTCCCGAAGTTGCTTGTCAAACGACACGAAACCGACAAACATGGCCGCTGTCTCCTGTATCTCCAACGTTCAAACGGCTGAGCTAATCAGCCTACGATCAAATGATGCGCACTACTTAAAATCGTCCGCTACATTTTAGACCCCCTCACGAACCCCGTTTCGTCAAACAAACTGGCTGCTGACGGTGACTCGAAAGCTCTATTTCCAAACATTGAGAGGCTGTGTCTAGTTCAAGACCTTTTCATTTATGACTCTGTGGATCACACTTCAGTCAACCAATCCACTCCCCGTCGATTAACTTTCAAAGGGCAATATAATTATAGAATTGTGATTATATGATTGAGAATTGTGATATTATGTGACCAGCGGTGAGCATGTTTACTGCAACAGACGTGGCGGAAATGTTCGCGACTTTAGCCAATCACAGTCCCCCTTCCAACATTGGTTTACAAGTTGAAATAAGAATCTGACAACGAATGAAAGAAGAAGCAGTAAACAGAAAGTAACAGTAACAAATTGACCAAACATACAGCTAAACGTGCAGCCGATGAGCAGCCATGACTTTCGAAGATGAAGCTATTTTATCTCCAGAGCGACGTAGAGGAGCAAGCCGTTATGTGTGGCTTGCCGTCGAAAACAAGGCAATGCAAAAAAACCTGTTGAATTATTTGAACAAGTAGCCCCGAAGTGATCAAGCGGAAAGCATGGAAATGCAAGCGGAGTTTGCACAGCCGGCCATGTAAACATTAGCTGGTAGGCACGAACTGTTATGCTTGGGATGGTGCATTGCTGTGATGCTTGTCCACCTGATGACCTCCTACACAGACCTGCTGCCGTGACTCATGAAACTTAGATCTCTCTCTCTCTCTCTCTCTCTCTCTCTCTCTCTCTCTCTCTCTCTCTCTCTCTCTCTCTCTCTCTCTCTCTCTCTCTCTCTCTCTCTCTCTCTCTCTCTCTCTCTCTCTCTCTCTCTCTCTCTATATATATATATATAGTATACACACACACACACACACACTCACACACACCCTTTCAGGCAATGAGGCACGAGGCAACGAGAGATTGTGTTTGTGCATGTATATGCATGTGTGTGCATGTGTGTGAGTGCAATGCGTGCGAGGGACAAAACAGTGCGTTGTGTGGGATGTGGTAACGGGAACATTCAGCTCAGAGACTGAGCACAGTAAAGCAGAGGGAAATGCACTCCCACTCTCTCTGGCTCATCATGTTACGCAAGAGCCTCTGGGCCATTGCTTTCAAGCACTTGCGGCTCTCCCATCCTTCAACTCTCCCAGCCACTCATCAGATGCTTCGGGACTTTCCAAGAATGCTGCAAGGACTGGTAACAGTCCGAAAACCTCAGCATCTTTATAAGGTGCGAGAAAAGTTTGGGATCAAAGAAATTAAGAGGTATGAAGACAATGATTCAGCAGGACTCGAAGCTCTTGGTATTGTTTTTCGGGCTGAGCATTGACCACTCAGAGGTCCATATTGTTTCGTTTAAAATATTTTGGGAATCATTTGGGCCCGTGCAACGACTCCAGTGACGTCGCTTTTGTTTTGTAGAATTTCGTGTAATTGTTTTTATTATTATCCATCCATCCATTTTATGATCCGCTTGATCCTCACTAGGGTCGCGGGATGTGCTGGAGCCTATCCCAGCTGTCTTCGTGCAGCAGGCAGGGGACAGCCTGAAGTGGTTCCCAGCCATTCGCAGGACACACGCTGACAAACAAACATCTGCGCTCACAATCACACCTAAAAAACAATTTAAAGTATTCAATCAACCTACAATGCATGTTTTGGAAAAGTGGGAGGAAACTGGAGCACCCATAGAAAACCCAAATCGGCACGGGGAGAACATGCAAACTCCACACAGGAATTCCAGGGCAGGATTCGAACCTGTGACTTCTGCACTGTGAGGTGGACATCCTAACCAGTCTATCACCGTGCCAGCCCATAAAGTAAAGAATTTTGTTTGCTATAAAGTTGCTGTTGATATAACGTGTTGAAAGGGAAAAACAGACCAAATTGAGGTTTGCAGAAGTAGCTTAAAACCACACTCCCACTTCATTCACATCACTCACGCATTCACGTACGTTTGTCTGTGTGTGTGTGTGAGAGTGTGTGTGTTCACTACATTGTTCGAAACTGACAAACCACATATGGTCGATTTTTTTTAATCAACCACGAAAATCTCTATATTTATACTGTAGCTATTTCTACTAAATCTACTCGCAAGTACATTTCTGCGAGTGTCTGTAGATTGTTTTATTTGGCCGATTGTACCGAGAAGGTAAAAACACAGCTTTGATATTTATCTTTACCGCTCTAGTCGTGAAATGATTTCTCTCCGGCCGATTGTAGTCCGCTGCACTATGAGAAGCTGCGGGCTATCTCTTACCTTGGAGGTTCTGCACTCGCATGTCGCTGATGTGTCCGATGAATTCCTCCCTCTCGAACCAGTCATCCCACTCGTGCCCAGCCATCAAGATCAGTGGCAAGTTCCGACACCCAGGAAGGAATACACCGAGAGGAAAGCGAACAGGCGGTCTATTGTCCAGTTAGTCGACAGAGAGCCATTCAATCCTTCATGCACAGGCTGAGATGGCGGAACAATTTCCACTCAGTGAACAGATAATGGTGGCTGAGAGTGAGTGGTCGTGTGTGTTCCCTTCTTTTTGCCTCTTGGCAGAGAGGTGGTTGCCAGCTCTCTGTGTGAGTGGGTCCCCATGGAGACGACGGCGTAGTTTGGAAAACGAAGCTCAAACTCCAGGTTGGTTTGTCCGAGGAGGGATGTATCTCGATCAGAGCGAGTCCCGCCCATCATTCGAAGAACCAGCCCAGCCCACAAAACCGAAACCTGTTCCGGTAAAATGGCAGAGTATCTTATTCAGGGACCTCAAATTCTTTTTGTCTGACAGTTTCCCTTCGGAGGGCCGTTATGACTCTGAAACTGTATAAATGTGTAATCACCTTCTGATATTATTGCATATAAAATACGCATCTTCTTTATAATGTGACAGTTTTGTCTATCTAGCTAGCTATCTTTCGCCGGTGTTAGCCATTTTGGTGCCCTGAGCATGAATGTTTTGCTTTATTTTACTAAATAACTTATCAATATTCATGTTTCAAAAACTTTCACCAAAAAATAATAATTAGGTTTTCATGAAACACTGAGAATGGCACCAAATACTCACATTAAATAAAAAATAAATCATTAAAAAATAATAAATAAATGCCACTACTATTAACAAATAAACATGGCTGATCATCTGAAACGTTCACTTGGCCTTGAGTTCCTCCTTGAACATATTGAGGCATTGACAACACACAGAAATACAACACAAAATATCCAAGGAGTCGACAGTGAAATACAGTTTTGAACCACTGTTTGTACTGTACAAACGTTTTCTAAATTTCGTGATTAAGTCGGGCTATATTTAAAACACATGAAAATACATGAAAATGTCAGTGTTCTACCTTTATAGACAAGAACTGATAACAATAGTGTAATATCTGTTTCTTGTTATTTGTGTATTTGAGGGCTGGGTTAGTTGAGTCAGGTGTGACGTCATAGCGAGGGGAGGACCCAGGGGGGGGGCGGCTCCGGCAGTCTGACTGTGGAGCGCTTGGGCGTGAGTGGTCGCTAACAGCAACTCCTATGAATGTGTGTTGATTGCTGCTTTTTTTTTTTGTTTAAGAAAAAGCGAACGGATTGCATCAGCCACTGCGAGCGTCCTTGACCACATTAAAGGGGATTACAATATAAATATTCTGGACATAATGTGAAAATAGTGAATATGAAAGGGATAAATCCTCACAGCTTTCAGATCGTTTTTCTTTCCAAATTACAGTTTGACCACTAGATGTCACTGTTGCCCTATGCATTTCTCGCAAATGCTTGACCAGCAGTATGTCACTGCGGTCAAGCCAGCCTCCACTCGCATTTTAATTGGTAATGGAACATTCGATCTGAATGCCAGTACTGTGGTTGTATACCTGGCGTGCCCTCGTGTCGACAACCTGGTGTGGTTGCGCAATCACCCAGATTGATTGTTTTAATTATTTTTTTTAATATCAAGTGAAATTGATGTAGAATTACCAGAGCTGTCAAACGATTAAAATATTTAATCTAATTAAAAACTCATCTGTCATAATTAACTCAAATTAACTAAAAATTAATCATGATTACTCACGCATTTTTTATCGTTTCTGAATTTCTTTTTATATTTTTTGTCCTATTTTCCCCCATTTTGATGCTCTCATCAACATGGAATCATGAATCAGTTTTCTATGTGCAAAATGCAAATATTTACTGAAAAAACAATTTAGATTTTCAATTTTACATGAACATTTTTCACTTGGAGCAGTTATTCACACATGATCTCTCACACAATATTACTGTCCATCAACAACAGTGAAAAAAATATTTTGTCACACAACAGCTGCTTGAACAGCTCTTTTTATGGAATCAAAACAGCGCAATATAACATTTTAAAGTGCACATCTAAGGTAAACTAGTACTCGTAATGGAGGCTCTCGCTGGCAATCCGTAGTGGAGTTGTTCAGTTAATTCCGTTTTTCACAGCCCCCTGAATAAGGATTGTCGGTCAGCATGGAAGGATCTCTCGTTCTGTACTTTTTTGATCATTTATTGGAGCACTTTGCAGCAGAAGTAGTAGTAGTTGTAACAGAAGTATCAGAAGCAGGTAATAACCTAAATTACACATACATGCAGTAAAACATTAATATATCTATCTTTCTGCATCACAATGTAAATATGTTTATAATTGACATTATTTAATACCTTTATTTAACAATACGTTTAGTAAATAATTTAATCAACCCTGATTTCACTATGTATCAATATCGTCATCATTATTCATTGTTTTAAACGTAAGAAACCATACAACAGAAACATATCAAGTCGAATCGAACAAAAGAACTACAAGTCCCAAAGGAAGTGGAGCGCCGGCATTATTTACCCCAGCTGCAACGCAATTTACTTCGTTTAAACGTCAGATTGCAGACGGACAAACATGACAACTATGCAAAAATGAGCTAAATAAAGACAGCCCTGTTCTAGCAACATTTTAGCCCACGCTGTTTAAATTGCGATTGCGAACGGTAACTGACTGTGATTGCATAGCGTCACGGCAAACAAAGCAACCGATCATGACCGAATCTAAAAGCTAACTTTACACATCTGACTTGATAAGAAGCACTCGCGTAGCTTAACATTGAGCCATGCCGACGACGAAGCGAGTGTATTCACTCACGAAACAAAACGCTATTTATACATCGCGCGAACGTCACCTGTCAGTGGCAGCCCCGCCCCTCTTAAAGCGCCAGGTCAATCCAACAGGAGTCGTTCAGCAAATTTGTTCTTCGTCGTGTCATCCATTTTCTTCGTTTTGAAATGATCCATAGCTGTCTGTCTGAGACAAGGGGGCGGAGTAGAACGTCAGCTGTGCGCTTGGCCATTAAGTGGTATTTCAGACTCGGCGTGCTATGATGATAGCTCGGTTTACGACTGCAAAACATACAGGTAACTTTGGTCTTGTCAGTGGAACAATCTGGCAACTTTTTAAAAGTAAACTTTCCATTCATGAGCTATTTAAGTATCCGTTTTCAGTGTCTCGCGCTGCCGTGGCTGGCAAAACAAGCGTCGTGGACCCGCACAGCGCGCTTGATGTTTTGTTTCTGGTTTATTTATAGAGCAACGTAACATCCGCTGTGACATGTGCGCGTTAATCTCATGAGAAAAATTTTGATCGATAAAATTCATTTAAATTAATGCCGATATAAGCGCTAAACTGACAGCTCTAATATATATATATATATATATATATATGTCAGTTATATATATATATATATATAAAAAAAAATCCTCATCTCACCCCTCGGGTGGTGTCCGTCCCCATTCAGCTCGGGTCCTCTACCAGAGGCCAGGAAGCTTGAGGGTTCTGCGCAGTATCCTTGCTGTTCCCAGCACTGCACATTTCTGGACTGAGATGTCTGATGTTGTTCCCGGGATCTGTTGCAACCACTCAACTAGTTTGGGGGTCACTGCCCCGAGTGCTCCGACCACCACAGGCACGACTGTCACCTTTACCTTCCAGGCTCTCTCCAGCTCCTCTCTGAGCCCTTGGTATTTCTCGAGTTTCTCGTGTTCCTTCTTTCTGATGTTTCCATCACTTGGGACCGCTACATCCACTACAACGGCTTTCTTCTGCCCTTTATCAATGATCACGATATCCGGTTGGTTCGCCATTACCATCTTGTCAGTCTGGATCTGGAAGTCCCACAGGATCTTCGCTCGGTCATTCTCCACCACCTTGGGAGGTGTTTCCCATTTGACCTTGGGGTTTCCAGTCCATACTCGGCACAGATGTTTCGGTAGACTATGCCAGCCACCTGGTTATGGCGTTCCATGTAGGCTTTCCTGCCAGCATTTTACACCCTGCAGTTATGTGTTGGATCGTCTCGGGTGCCTCTTTGCACAACCTACACCTTGGGTCTTGTCTGGTGTGGTATATCTGGGCCTCAATGGCTCTGGTGCTCAGGGCCTGCTCCTGAGCAGCCAGAATGAGTGCCTCTGTGCTGTCCTTCAGGCCAGCCCTCTCTAGCCACTGATAGGACTTCTTGAGATCAGCCACTTCACTTATGGTCGGTGGTACATCCCGTGTAGGGGCTTGTCCTCCCATGATGGTCCCTCTTCCAGCACCTCATCCTCTGTTCCCCATTGTCTGAGACATTCTCTGAGTACATCATCCGTTGGAGCCTTCTCCTTGATGTATTCATGGAGCTTGGATGTTTCATCCTGGACAGTGGCTCTCACACTCACTAGTCCCGGCCTCCTTCCTTTCGGCTGCGTACAGTCTCAGGGTGCTGGATTTGGGATGGAACCCTCCATGCATGGTTAGGAGCTTTCGGGTCTTAACATCCGTGGTCTGAATCTCTTCCTTTGGCCACCTGATTATTCCTGCAGGGTATCTGATCACTGGCAGGGCATAGCTGTTTATTGCCCGGGTCTTATTCTTGCCATTGAGCTGGCTTCTTAGGACTTGCCTCACCCGCTGGAGGTATTTGGCCGTAGCCGCTTTCCTTGTTGCCAGTTCGAGGTTGCCATTGGCTTGTGGTATACCGAGGTACTTATAGCTGTCCTCAATGTCTGCTATTGTTCCTTCAGGGAGTGAGACCCCTTCAGTGCGGACTACCTTTCCTCTCTTAGTCACCATCCGACTACATTTCTCAAGCCCGAATGACATCCCGATGTCGCTGCTGTAGATCCTGGTTGTGTGGATCAGGGAGTCTATGTCCCTTTCGCTCTTAGCATACAGCTTTATGTCATCCATGTAGAGGAGGTGACTGATCGTAGCTCCATTTTTGAGGCAGTATCCGTAGCCTGTTTTGGTGATTACTTGGCTTAGGGGGTTCAGTCCTATGCAGAACAGCAGTGGGGAGAGTGCATCACCTTGGTATATGCCACATTTGATGGACACTTGGGTAAGTGGCTTGCCATTGGCTTCAAGTGTGGTTTTCCACATCCTCATCGAGTTCGCAACGAAGGCTCTTAGGGTCCTGTTCACCTTATACAACTCCAAGCATTCAGTGATCCATGTATGTGGCATCGAGTCGTAGGCTTTCTTGTAATCAATCCAGGCTGTGCACAGGTTGGTATGTCGGGACCTGCAGTCTTGTGCGACTGTTCTGTCAACCAGGAGCTGATGTTTGGCTCCTCTGGTATCTCTACCAATGCCCTTCTGTGCTTCGCTCATGTATTGATCCATGTGTCCACTTATCTTAGCCGCAATGATGCCTGACATGAGCTTCCATGTTGTGGAGAGACAGGTTATTGGCCGATAGTTGGATGGGACTGTACCCTTTGAGGGATCCTTCATGATCAGGATCGTTCGCCCTTCAGTTAGCCATCCTGGGTGAGTCCCATCCTTCAGCAACTGGTTCATTTGTGTTGCTAGGCGCTCATGGAGTGCTTTGAGTTTCTTTAGCCAGTAGGTGTGGACCATGTCCGGGCCTGGTGCTGTCCAGTTTTTCATATCTGAGACTCTTTCCTGTATGTCTGCCACTGTTATGGTAACTGGGTTCTGCTCTGGGAGGTTGCTGTGCTCCTCTCTCAGGGTCACCAGCCATTGTGCACTGCTGTTATGTGCAACCTCCCTCTCCCATATTCCTTTCCAGTACCTTTCAGTTTCCAGTCTTGGTGGGTCAGCTCTGCTGTTAGGACCCTGCCACTGAGCGTACACTTTACGCAGGTTGTGTTGCGAACAGCCTGTTTATTCGCCTGGCCTCATTCTCTTTCGTGTACCTCTTTAGGCGACTGGACAAGGCTTGGAGCCTTTGTTTGGCAGTTTCGAGTGCTTCAGGTATGGTCATCTGGGTGTACCTCTCAGGTATCGGCCTTTTCATCACACCTCTCTGGGCCTCCGTCAATTGACTCACATCTTTCCGAGCCGCCTTGATCTTAGCCTCCAACCGTCTTTTCCATGGTGGGTAACGTGTCTCATAGTTGCTCCGATAGCCAAGGATTTCTAGGATCACTGATGCTGAAGCGTATATCAGCTCATTGGTTTCGGTGATCGTTGTGGTAGGAATCGCCCTCAGTGCTGCATTCACACTTTCCATGAGACTTTCAGGTGGTACTTCACATAGCCGTTGTAATCGGTTTCTAGGTTGCCCAGCTTTCATCCTCGCCATGATCTTAGCTTTCAGGTCAGTTGCTGCCTTGCTCAGCATTTCATTTATTGGGGCTGGCCTCCCAATCTCATCATCTGCATTCATTGGGGCTTGCCTCCCAATCTCTGGTATGACCTCCTCCTCTGATCTGGCAGCCTGGGGCCCTTCACCATGGAACCTGCGTTGTACCTCATCAATCTCAAGTTGTGACAGCAATTGCCGTTTGTGGATGTTGGAACACTGAGTTACTAGTTGTTTCGTGGTCAACCGTGACTGTGGGTTTCAAGTAACCATTCAGCCTGCATTCTCTGCATGTAACCCCTCTGACTAGGGTTGCTTGAGTAGTAGCATTCCAACAGAGCCATGTTATCGCATCTCGCCCATCTCCGCTTTGTTCCAGTAGCCCATTTTTCATCAAGGTGCTCTGGTTCCCCAGCACCTGACGCAGACCTTGTTTGGCCGGGCGACGTCTGAGCCGGCATGTCATTCATTTTATTGTCTCTCATCATTGTATGAGGTAGGCATTAGCGTGAAGGATCTTGCCCAAGGACCCACACTGGATGGTGTTATGTGCTCATTTTTTGCCCCAAGCGGGATTCGAACCACCGTCTCCCGTATGCCAAACCGATGCCTTACCAACTGAGCTATCCAGCCGCTATATATATATATATATATATATATATATATATATATATATATATATATATATATATATATATATATATATATATATATATATATATATATATATATATATATATATAGATATTAGAGCTGTCAAACGATTAAAATTTTTAATCTAATTAAAAACTCAACTGTCATAATTAACTCAAATTAACTAAAAATTAATCATGATTGCTCACTCATTTTTATCATTTCTGAATTTCCTTTTATATTTTTGTCCTATTTTCCCCCATGTTAATGCTCTCATCAACATGGAATCATGAATCAGTTTTCTATGTGCAAAATGCAAATATTTACTGAAATAACAATTTTGATTTTCAATTTTACATGAACATTTTTCACTTGTAGCAGTTATTCACACATTATCTCTCACACAATATTACTGTCCATCAACAACAGTGAAAACAATATTTTGTCACACAACAGCTGCTTGAACAGCTCTTTTAGGAATCAAAACAGCGCAATATAACATTATAAAGTGCACATCTAAGGTAAACTAGTACTCAGCCTATAATGGATTTAAGCCATGGTTGCATACTTCGTTTTTCTCAAATTTGCTTTGAACACAGCAGTCAGCCTATGCTGATTCTGTTGGTCCTTCTTGCTCGGAAGTCTTTCTACGGTTTTGTGTCGACATCATTTCGGATTCTTGTAATGGAGGCTCTCGCTGGCAATCAGTAATGGTTGTTCAGTTAGGGATTGTCGGTCAGCATGGAAGGATCTCTCGTTCTGTACTTTTTGGATCATTTATTGGAGCACTTTGCAGCAGAAGTAGGAGTAGTAATAGTTGTAACAGAAGTATCAGAAGCAGGTAATAACCTAAACTACACATAAATGCAGTAAAAATTAATATATCTCTCTTTCTGCATCGCAATGTAAATATGTATATAATTGACATTAATGAATACCTTTATCTAACAATACGTTTAATAAATAATGTAATCAACCCTGATTTCACTATGTATCATTGTCGTCATCATTATTCATTGTTTTAAACGTAAGAAACAATTCAACACAAACATAAAGTCGAATCGAACAAAAGAACTACAAGTCCCAATACTCAATCCCGGAAGTGGGCGCGGCATGAACATATCAAGTCGAATCGAACAAAAGAACTACAAGTCCCAAAGGTCCAACCCAGAAGTGGGCGCGGCATATTTTCCCCAGCTGCAACGCCAATTTACTTCGTTTAAAAGTCAGATTGCAGACGGACAAACATGACAACTATGCAAAAATGAGCTAAATAAAGACAGCCCTGTTCTTGCAACATTTTAGCCCACGCTGTTTAAATTGCTGATTGCGACGGTAACTGACTGTGATTGAATAGCGATTAGGCAACCAAAGCAACCGATCATGACCGAATCTAAAAGCTAACTTTACACATCTGACTTGATAAGAAGCACTCGCGTAGCTTAACATTGAGCCATGCCGGCGACGAAGCGAGTGTATTCACTCACGAAACAAAACGCTATTTATAAATCGCGCGAGCGTCACCTGTCAGTGGCAGCCCCGCCCCTCTTAAAGCGCCAGGTCAATCCAACAGGAGTCGTTCAGCAAATTTGTTCTTCGTCGTGTCATCCATTTTCTTCGTTTTGAAATTATCCATAGCTGTCGGCCTGAGAGAGGGGGCGGAGTAGAACGTCAGCTGTGCGCTTGGCCATTAAGTGGTATTTCAGACTCGACTTGCTATGATGATAGCTCGGTTTACGACTGCAAAACATACAGGTAACTTTGGTCTTGTCAGTGGAACAGTCTGGCAACTTTTTAAAAGTAAACTTTCCATTCATGAGCTATTTAAGTATCCGTTTTCAGTGTCTCGCGCTGCCGTGGCTGGCAAAACAAACGTGCGTGGACCCGCGCAGCGCGCTTGATGTTTTGTTTCTGGTTTATTTATAGAGCAACGTAACATCCGCTGTGACGTCTACGCGTTAATCTCGCGAGAACAATTTTGATCCCGATAAAATTCATTTAAATTAATCCCGATATAAACGCGCTAAACTGACAGCTCTAATTATTACACAAAAATGTAGAAGGTTTGAAAAAAATGCCGACCGTAAAATTTTTCTTTGAGGTAGAAATTCTCGGTCGGTCGGGTTACCGGAAACACACTACTTTTTTTTCTACGCCTTAGGATAATTTTTACGGATTGACAATTTTAGAGGCAAAAATGGGAGAATGCATGTTTTCCACCCTAACCACCTTCTTGCAGACCAGGAGAGGGCATCTTCTAAGGAGGAGAACTTCAGATGGAGTGGCCAGGAATGAGACTGGTTTGTATCAACTACTAAATTGAAGATTCCAATTTGGGAGGCATGGGTTTTTCATCTGCAACTCAAGGTAAGCTCGAACCAACGAATCAGAGGCTTGGGCTTGAATCGAAATTTTTCCATGGTGGTGACCTTGGTATAATTGAATTTGGATGAGGCGCTGCAAATTGCGCTGCTAACCGTGAGGTCCACTGTTAATTCCGCCACAGGTTTCACACCTTTTAAGATGGAAGGTGACTGGGAGTTCCCCGTTCCATGGCAATCCATGGACCGGGCGCTCTTCAACAAATGATTCCGCATTAAGTAGACAAAGACTCATTGAGTGTTCTCATCCCTCATTTTCAGGAGCAGACTAGACCCCGGTGTGAGCATCCCGGATGTGCCGGTCGCGAAACCATAGACGACCTAAAGCGGAAGTGGCACCAGCCGAGATGGATGGGACCCAACAAAGTGCCAGAATGGACTGGTCATGCTGTCCGTCCGAGAGGGAAGCACAGCCCCAGGAGCATCTCCAACTTCAAAGTGAAATTCGGAAGGACGACTGGACGTGAAACCAAGGCAACGTTATCAGGGGGCCCTAGCGACGCCAGTCCCACGGAGGAGAACCAGCACCCAAGTTCAAGTGCGCCCCGCGCGCGCACCGTCGAAAGACCACAGTAGGAGAGAGGGCTTTCTGTGGTAAACGCAACCCTCTCAGGAAAATGGGGCACAGCCCAGGAAGGGCAGTCAAGTGTTGCCTATGCATCATCATCATCATCATCATCAAGGGGGCTAAATTCAGTCCCGATGGGTACAGAGGCCTACAAATGGAATAAATTGTCACATGAGGCCCAACGCCGCGAGGCAGGGGACAACGAACGCACAGGATGAAGAGACATTGCGATCCTTGTTAAAAGAAGATATTGGTCTAGTAAAATTTTGTCTCACTGCAAGAACTATTGGCATCACACTCCCACATGAACATCTGTTTAAACTCATAAAACATAGAATGAAGTGTGTTGTTTGTATCTCCCTCTCCCTTGAATGATTAACAGCGCCCCAGTATGTTCTTTTGCGACCCCCATCAAGTTCTTCCGGGAAGTAATTTCTGTCTGGACTTTGCCATCATGCGAGGATCGAATTGCTTCAACCTTCCTTTGTTTCAGATTTTTACATAAGGGGCAGAAATGCCCACCTTTCGTGATTGTATTATTCCTATATTAATATGAGTAGGTAGTGTTTCTACTTGTTTGTGAGCTAAGCTTAATAATGTTATGTCTAACCATTATGACCGTCCAAATAGTTGCTCCAGTCCCAGGATGAGAATTCAACACTTAAAGTTGAGCAGAGCACACATGTGGAGTTACATATTTTTCAGAAAAAAACTTTACAGTATGCTATTGTTGACAAGTCTTCAAAATTAGTTGAACTGTACCCAAGTACCCGTGATGTTTCGGAAACGGTCGTGAAAGCATTATGTGAACGCATAACGCCAACGTTAGGTAGTCCATAACTAGAAGTGACAATGGCAAAACATTTTGTGAATGTTTGATGTTTCCGGGTTTATTTTTATTTTTTATTCTTATACATTTATTGGACCAAAAATTAGTTGATATATCTTAGTTTCCCATTTTATGCTTGGCTATTGCGGGAGAAAGGGTTTCTGTCCTGCATTTTATCCCTATATACACAATATATACTATTATACTACGATATGCACTCCTTTGGGTTTTCCAGGACAGTTTTTCTCGCTGCTCGCGCAATCGCTGTTGAATTGATGTTTGATGTTACTTTAAAACTTGTCAAGAGGACGGAATGTTAGAATAGAAAATACAATGTTGTCATGTTTTAAAGTTTCATCTTGTTACATGCTTGATTGACCTCGGAACGATTGTGTTCAGAACATCTTGCACACAATGGAAGCATAGAGTCAGAGAGATCAAGAGACCGGAGCAGATGGTACCTGACCACATCATTAGTAGACACACTGGTGCCTGTTATCTTATAACTTGGAAAGGAAGATTTAACCTTGGACGGAAGGGAGTACTTGAGCACTCCATCATGAGAAAAGAGTTACGAGCCAAATTATAAGGAGGTACCCCTTGGAATGTACACATGTCCGGATGTTGGTGCGAGTACCAAGAGTGCTTTGTCTGAGGGGCGACCCAATGGGGCCGTCCAGAGGTGTGTAATGTTAATGAAGATGGGAGTGTTTTTCTGATATGTTTCTCGTAATTTGCATATACAATCAATAAAAAGGTCGGCAGAGGTTGCAGGGGTCGGGTGTCAGTTGGGAAGCTCACACGGAGTGGCTTCATCGAAAACTGCACCTCCTGCCGGCAGAGAAAGACAATCTCTTCCTGAGTCTGTTTGTTCAACTGTCTGAGTGAACAACTCTGACAATTTCTGAGTGTGAAATTGGACAAACCTGACACATATATGACCGAAAAGCTCTGTCATTCACACTCACTGGTAGTCTAGTGGTAAATTCGCAGGATTTGGGTGCAGTCAGAGTTGGATCACTTCTCGGTCAGTGACATGTGCAAATAGAGCATTACTGAACATTTAACATAGAAAACAACAGAACTTATAACATTTAACAATGAATGCACACATATATTGGAAAGACAGTATATGTCGATATAGTATACATCAGTGGTCCTCAACTAGAAATGCTGTAGGTCCACTTTTTTTTTTAAATAGACCAAGGTCCGGCGGTCATGGGGAGCAGGGCTATATGCCCATTTAGTCTGGTCAAGCCAAGCTTATACAAATCAACACTCCTCACAACCAACCAATAATGGGGTGTGTGAAAATAACAATTATTCACTTTGCCAGTGCACAGCAAATAATGAGAGGTATTGTAATGAGGCACAGGAACTCTTTTATTTTGTTAAGTTGTGCCTGCTTAATAATAGAAATAGCCCTTTTAGGGAAATAAGACATTTTTACTTTAACTTTGTTAAACAGTAGTTGTCTTTTTTCCCCCTTAATTTAACAAAAAAAAAACAATTTTACCAAAATAAATACTAAACATGAAAAAAATATCCTTTTCATTTGTACAATTCCCCTTTTCACATCCCCCCTGAAATCACTGAAAAATATATCAGAAGAGGAGTTATGAACCATTTTAAATACTGACACAAGGGAGCACAGGAATGTGCAGTTCTGTTCTTCCCCTAAAGGTGAATGCAATGTCTGAGGCATGCAAATATTATTTGAGGACGCCATTGTGTTGTTCATTTACCACGTTGCGGTGTGAAGGCGGAATTTCCACCACACTATTTGACCAATAATCAAATCCTTGGCGGAATTCCGGGGTGCTCGTTGATGGGCTCAGGAATGATCTGATGCACACGTCTTTTGAGTCAGCAACACAGAAAAGTATTTAATCCCTAACAAATAGTCTAATACAGCATAGATCAAGCCAATTATTCTAAACAGAGCTCTGGGTCATCAACTTCTCCTAACCGCGAAGGTAGCGAGGCAGAGTGACCAAGACGCTTTTCCCTTGACCCACCGTTAATACAATTTCCCGAAAAGGTGTGTCTCTGTGTGCGTGCGTGTGTGTGTATTGTCCTATTGTCCTTTGATGTGTATATGGTCTCCAACATTTGGCCATCTTTTGTTGTTGGAGTCGGTCATCCTGCTGTGAGGACTTTTCTAGTGCCGATTGCGATCTCCATTCCAGGGGTCCAACCGGCCTCCCCCCTTTGCTCATGGCACCTTGGCACCCCCTCTTCCTCAACCACACATGAATGCAAACAGTCTCTCATTTACACTCAGAAGAACATCATTATTTGCAGTCACGCATTCCGATCCTCCACCCAAATCATTTACAATCATGAAAACAGCACTGTAATAACAGCAAGTATTTTGTGACTATATGAAAAACCGCAATACAGCAATATGAAAGCCTATACTGTGAATGAAAATCCCTTCAGGTGTTATGCTGTTAATCAGCTCCAAAGATCCCCGGGTAGACGGGAGCAAAACTGCACACAATCGAAACCTCCCGCGATTCGTCTTGTCGAATTGTCTGTGTGCGGCTCTCCTGGACTGAAGCTGTGAGCACACTGTGGCGTCGCGCGTGCGTCTGTTTCCTGACACAATCATCCATTTTGAATGCGTGTGTATTGGGAGAGACGCGTGCTGACGCTTTGTATGGGCACACCTTAAGTTCAGAGAAGCCAATCAGCGCATCGTTATCGCCGACTTGCCGTGCTCAGCCAGGGTCTCCAGTTAGTCAAACGTTGTACAACACAGTCGCGCTGCTGCGGTCCTCTGCAATACATCTGTTAGTGCACGCAAAGAATACAACGGATAATTTTAAAAAGCGATCGCAGTAATGCGCAGATTATAGTCCACAAATATAAAATGTATAACGTAAAAATCACTTTACAAGTTATTATTTTATACAATTTGCCGAGGGTCCGGACAGAGGAGGTCGGCGGTCCGGTCGTGGATCGCGGTCCGCCAGTTGAGGAAGGCTGGTATACATGCATATATGTCCGTTCTGCAAATTTACATAAAATTATTGAGCCATTTTCATTCAAAACGTTTATTTGTCACATGCAGAGTAAAAATACAAGTTAGCACTTAGGAATGAAATTTGTATTAAAATATTGGGTACATGTACACAATTCCAAGAGCGAAACTCAAGAAACTCTTCCTGATGGTCAAGGGCACAATTGTAGCCTTCACCTATAACATTTTTGTCTAATTTTCTTCCTAATCTTCTGAGGGAACACTCTCCTTCACTTCCTGTGTTCCATGTTTAGTAAACTGTCAACTAACAGCACAGTGACTACTTGTCACCTTAAAAAGGCAGACTGACTGCTTATAAGTTTGAAGACACTTGTGGTGAGATTCATTTTTGTTCAGGCCCGTTTCATGAACTATTTTTACACTACGGTACTGTTTCATTATTTTTCTTGTCGTGTGTGTGTGTGTGTGTGTGTGTGTGTGTGTGTGTGTGTTAGAGGAATCTATGAGCAATATTGTATCATGTTTAAAGTTTCATTTAATTTGGGCACGTCTAAATGTTTGGCTGCGTATCCAGCACCCCCAAATGCCTGTGCAGAAAGGCGCCGGCCATTTCGGCGGAGTACTGTTGAAATCCACAATTAGCACGTCAATGCGGGTGGGCGAACAGAGGAGAGAAGGCTAGACTCGGTCATAAAGGGGGAATGAGGTATTCGGGAACAGCGGTTGAACAACAAGACGATTTGAGAAGACCCGTCGCGCCCAGGCGACATTCGTCATCCGCAAAGTTTGCAACATGTTGATTCAGCGTAGACCAGACAGAAAGGCGTCAACGTACCGTTGGTTCAAAGCTTAAACCAAGGTAACCAATCACTACTGAGGGACCGGACCGGGGGCGTGGTATGCAAATATCGGGGGAAGTGTTTTTCTTGTATTTTGCATATGTTAATAAAAGTTCGAACTCGCGGAGGGGGGCTCTGAGTGTGATCACAGAGCAACTAAACCGTCGTTCGCTCTCAAGAGATCCGCTTCCGTCGATATTGAAGACAATTTTCCATGTGCGCCGAGTCATTTCTCTAACTTTGTCTGAGAAAAACTCTGACAGTGTGTAAACCGGGAATGCCATCTTTTAAAAAAGAAATAAATAAATAGTGATGGGTATGATAACTCTCGATCGTTGACAATTCTGTGTGAAGCTGGATGTTGATTAATCACATTTGAAAGAAAAGAATGCAAAATGGCAAATGTACTTGTCACAAGCAGCAGGCTGAGGCATGATCGGATGAGTTTTGTGTGTACTAAGTTAATTGACTAACTTGCCTCAACCCCATCAAACACACACACACACACACAAGATAAACTAGAACTCAGGCCCTTCAAACCAATTGACGACAGGGTGAGATGTGGTGATCGCTTTGTTCATCCCACATGAACATTTCCAGTCTGAGCACACATTTCACCATCTGTAACGTGCACAGTAGAAGTTCATAGAATAAGAAATGGCTTGTTGAGAATGTATTACAGGTTCTCAAGGTCATGCTTTGTTTGAGGACCCGCACTCCCCCCTCGAAAACTAGGCATAAAATGAGATTAAGATAAAGAATAAACTGGATTCCATTTTACAGAATTTCTGTGGTTAATGCTTAACAACCGTGTATTGTTGGCTACGTGTTTCTGGATTTGGCCTTTGGTTGATATACTGTAAGTGGGCTAACACAATATCAGTTTTAAAATGTTCATTGAAACACCGTTTCAGATCTCTTGCATTTACAGTACTGTCCTTTGCGGCACATGACAACAAAGGGCCACGTTCTCTCATTTGTACTTTTCTTTTAAGCACCTGCAATTGCATAACACTTCAGTTCTGGCATATTTCTGACACACCCACCGCACATCAGCAATGAATGAGTGTGGAAACTCCAAAGACCAACACAGACTTGCCTGCAAATCCTTCCAACTTCCTGCTAATTGAGAATTCAATTGAAATCTGTGCAAAAGATGAAGCGCACTTGATATGAATGTCTTACTGTAAGTAAGTGTGTCATGTAGCTTTGAAGGAGAGCATTATTCTACGTGGAATCAATCCATTAAAAGTGGAATAAGAAGACTGTGCTGATGACTGAAAGCATGTCTGGAAGTCCATCGCTACGCTGCTCTGTATGATGAGCTAATTGCCTTTTCCAGAAAACTCAGTCACTGCCATTGACAAGTCTACTTGTCGATTACATTTGTTTTTTTCCAATGGGGATGGGTGGGAGACCGTCTGCTGCTGCGCCACTGGAAATTTCAACTTGGAAACAACTTGAGTGATGCACAACCAACAGTAGATGACATTGAGCTCCCATTTTAGATATAAAAGCATAGTCCACTGGGAGAACTGGCTGCATTTTGTGCAATGCTATCAAAGAATGAAAAAGGCTGAATCAAACGGTGAATGAGTGTTGGGAATATAATCATCCATCCATTATCTGATCTGCTTAATCCTCACGAGGGTCGCGGGGTGTGCTGGAGCCTATTCCAGCTGTCTTTGGGTAGTATGAGGGGGACACCCTGAACTGGTTGCCAGCCAATCGCAGGGCACCAGTCACACTCACAATCACGCCTAAGAACAATTTAGACAAATGAACCTACCACGCATGTGTTTGGAATGTGGGAGGAAACCGGACTACCCAGAGAAAACCCACATAGGCATGGGGCGAACATGCAAACCCCACACAGGAAGGCCAGGGTCTGGAATTGTACCCTGCACCTCCGCACTGAGGCAGACGTGCTAATCAGTTGATCACCGTGCTGCCCTACCTATAATCATTGAAGACAATATCCAGTTGGTCTTGAAGATGTCAACATGTTCTAAAACGGCTGGAAGTGAACGAGTTCTAAGCATATGGCACCAGTTCTAACAGAGAGAATATGGCCATTAGTGAGGCAATGTTTCATAACAATATTTCAAGATACGATTAAAATAATGGAGTTGGTGATTGCAAAGCCTATAATGATGGCTTTCAGAATGTCTTAGTTGTCTCTTCTTCTTCAGATAAAAAGTAGGTGAGTACGTTTGTTGAGACACAAGAATGTGCGGTAGAAAGCGGGCTGAGGTCCATCTATGTAGGCGGTGGCCCAGAGTAGCGCAGCATAACACTGAAAGATCTTGCAAAGTTATTGGAGATGGAGCAGCTGTTGCCTTCGTCCATGAGGGGCAGGAGAAAGGCCAGCAGCAGGAAAGCCAGAAAGAGGAGCCAGAGAGGAAGAGCCACTCGACACACCCGTTGCAGCAAACCTGGTTTCTGAAAAGAAGAAGAAAAAAAAAACAGCAGCTAAGAGCAAGGAACATTGATGAATGTGTGTTTGGTGTCTGCATAGTTGAATGTGTGCTAATCAATGATGATGCAGAGGAGCCCTCTTTCTGAATCTGCTGGTGAAGATGTCTGTGGTTGTGGGAAGGCCGTTTCCCAACTACCTTTTGAGCAGCCTAAACCGTTCATTGAAAAAGAAAAAACAAAAACCCCCAACAACCCTTTCTTTCTTGCAGCCGAGCAGCTGTTGCGCCACACTGAGATGCTTGTACTGAGGACGCTCTCCACCACACTTCAGCGGAAGCACCCCAAGACACAGCTCCCCAGTCCGGCATGTTACATTTTCCAGAGCAATTGGAGACTTTGGTGAGCCTTCTTCAGCAGACAGGAAGCAATCCTGCTGCAGGTGAAGTCATTGGAATGCTGAGCCCAACGTGCTTTGAGGCGGAGACCACTTCCACTGCCATGCCTCCAATGTGCAGAGGAAAGGGGGGTGACCTTCCTGAAGTTCACTAACAACTACTTGGTCTTCTTCACATTGAGGCAAAGATAGTTATTTGCACCAGTCTACCAGATCTTGACCTCCTCTTTGTTCTCTTACTCATGGTTGTCCATGACACATCCCACGTTTAGAATGTTCCTTTAGCCTACCATGCGTGTTTTTGGAATGTGGCTACCTGGAGAAAACCCACGCAGGCACCGAAAGAACATGCAAACTCCACACAGGAAGGCCGGAGCCGGGATCAAACCCGGGACCACTGCACTGTGAGGTCGATGCGCTAACCACTCAATCACCAGGTCGCCCCTTTTTGTTTAATCCATTGTAAATAGTATTTTTGTACCTTTTTGCCTTTGGTACATTTCTTTGTTATTTTAAATCTTGTTACTTTGCACTGTGTTTTTTAATTTTTATTTATTTGATTTTTTTTAGCAAAACCTTGGGGACCAAGAGTGATTTCCTTCTTCTTTATGCGATGCACCTATCCCTAACCCTCCAGGTGTGTGTTTTTTGTGCATGAGTGCAGGCATATTTTGGATGTTTTTATTGCACAGCATTTTGAGTTGCATTTCGATGTATGAAAAGTGCAACACAGATACAAATTGATTGCTGATGCTCAAATTGGGATTGATGGATAGTGTATAAAGTGGTTTGGTGACATAAAAATGCTGCAATAGCTGACGATTTTCATGTATTACGTATGAACATTTGAAATTTGGGTAGATTTTGTCAAGAATCAAGGAGGGTGAAGCGTAAGATTTTTGGGGTGGGCAGGACGGATTTGGCCCAGAGAATTTGACATGTGTGGGCGTCAGCAGTTTAGCATGACTCAGCCATCTTCTGTTAATTATCACTCCTCCTCCTTTCATGAATTGTATCTTATTCACCGCAATAGGGGCAATGTCAGTGATGTATTTGGTTTTTTTTTACATTGGGGAACATGCCATCAACAAATATCTATACCATCTTATTATTGACATTATGCACTTTTTACATTAGTTCTTGGACTTCAGGAAAATGATGTGGTGCTCGTTGTGCTATTGACCGGTCGCCACTGCCGATAACAGTGAAAAATGTGAAAAGTCAATTCCAGATGCTTGGAATTCATTGTTCTCTCAGATGACATACACATTAGTTTTATGCTACCTTATAAACTGTTGCTCCAGTCGCAGGCATCCTTTGTTTGTCGGTGACTTTCTGCAAAAGAGAAAGAAAAGAAACACTTTTACTATGTACTGTATTTTCCTCCCAAAATTAAGATCTACAAATGATGCAAATAAGAGTGTACACAATACCTCAAAACATGTCATTAAAGCCGCTCAATTATATAGTACATGACCAGCTCAATAAATAGAATGGTGCCTTGAGATGCAAGTGACGCAACTCACGTTTCTTTTGTAACAACTTACCGTAAATTCCGGACTATAAGCCGCTACTTTTTTTCCCAAACTTTCAACCCTGCGGCTTATACAGTGGTGCGGCCAATATGTGTAATTTTTCTAACTGCCGCCAGGGGCGCTCGAGTAGAAAAGGTAAGATTAAGACCGGTGGAATATATGCGTCGAGGAAGACTGCATCTTCTTGTCTTGTGCATAAATTAAATTAGCGTGAACATACCCTCATCATGGAAAATGCAAAAAGAAAGGCATTTACCAGACCTGTTATACTGTGTTGCTATTCTGTTGCTAGCGTGTTGTTACCATGTTGCTACCGTTTTACTGCCGCATCACAGGCACCGTTTGGGAAGAAAGTTATATTATTATTATTATTATTGTTAAGTTATATTATTAAAACTTTGAAAACTCTCTCTGTGTACCTTCTTTCTTTGTAAATATGTTTACATGTTTTAATGTGGGCACATGCGGCTTATAATCAGGTGCGCTCTATAGTGCGGAAATTACAGTATTTGGCAGATTTTAAAAAAACTTACATAGCAACACAAATTTAAGATATGAGCCCTGCAAAATGGGAGGGAACAGGCAACAGTTTGGCAAATCATGATTGAACAATTCATTAAAAAAAAAAAAAAAAGGTTCAGGGTGCTAAATGTCACTCCCAGTTGAAGTTTAATGCCAAATAAAATCAAACAGCCAAAATTTCAGCATGTTAGTCCTGGTTCCACTCGATTCGCTATGCCCAAACCGTAGATGTAAGACATCACCTACTTCACACATGTATGTGAGCTTGTCATTTGTAAGCGATTATTTTTCTTATTTTAGCGATGTTTGTTTCAAATATGGCTAATTAAGTCCCAAACTTTTCTTGGATTTATCCATAGATTACATATTAGCAGTCGAATAGCTCAGTAAATCTTGGAGCCAGGAATCGCGTGGCAGTGGCTGTGACGCATATTTGGAAGCGGCTCAAAGAAAAAAGTTTTATTTTAATCATAAAAAGATCATTTTAGATCACATTTAAATGAAGGAAATATTTCCCATGATTGGAAAGTAATCAACTCACCTTCGACCTGAGCCTGGTCTGGAGGTCACCTGCAGCCTTGAGCTTGGACTTGTAGAGCATCCAGCGGTAACGAAGTTCTTCTAGACTCGTGTCCGCTGCTAGACCTGATCCACTCTTTCTTGCGCCACTTCCCTGAAGCAAAAGTTGGAACTGCTCCTGACCCCATGTTACCCCTGACCTCAGGGCCTGCATGAAAAAAGTGAAACCAGTTCAGGGAAAAACAGCAGACAGGTCTTTGTTTTTTGGGGTTCAACCCAACATGTCAATGTCCCAGTTTATTTCATTTCCATTCTCCTTCATCTTTCTGTTGCCGTGCGTGGTGGACTGAGAATGGGCTGGCAGCAAATTCATGACAGAGGTGTTGAGACACTGCCGAGATGCGCCTCACTGTCAATACTGCTGAACAGTTCATTTCAAGTCAATTCGCTGGCTAACTAACGATTCACATACACGTGTATGAGAGCAGCACAATATATTGGAATACAAAATAGCATTATATCAAGAATGGCTTGTGCAATATGTGTATCGCAAAAGCGTGCAATATGTTTTATGAGGAATCGTATGCTTTTATCTGAACAATCAGAAGCAACCTTATACAGTATGTGCATTGTCAACCAAACAGTGAACAGTATGTAGGACTTTATTTTATTACTTCACAACTAATTGCTATTAATAAAATTGAATACTAATTATAATAATTCAGGGTGTCCCCCGCCTACTGCCCGGAGACAGCTGGGATGGGCTCCAGCACCCCCCGCGACCCTAGTGAGGATCAAGCGGTTCGGAAGATGAATGAATGAATGAATTATAATAATAATTTGTGTACTATTAGTTAGCTAAGAATACAAACATATACAGTGTCTCATTAAAGCCCAGGTAAAAACAAAGTGAAACTGCGATATGGGTTTTAAATTATACAATATATCTGAATTATTATACTATATTTTATTCTTGTTCAATTATTTGTTATTGGCATTTATTTTTTAAATGTCTGTTTTAAGGGGCCTTATTCAAAGAAGCTTATTTTTTTGTGTGGGGATGGGGTAAATGTTATGAGGTATACCAGGTATATAATGAAGGCAAGTTTATCGTATTTTCCGCACCTATAAGGTATATCTAAAAGCATTTAATGTTCTCAAAAGCCAACAGTGTGCCCTATAAGCCAATGCACCTAATATAAAGACTTAACATTTCCCATTGATTTGTTTCCCCGTTAGTGTTCCTCTGCCATCTAGTGGTGATTATTAGCATGAACCACTTGTAAGGCGTAGAAAAAAAAGTAGTGTGTTTCCGGTAACCCGACCGGACCGAGAATTTCTACCTCGAAAAAAAACTTAACGGTCGGCATTTTTTTCAAACCTTCTACATTTTTGTGTAATAATAATAATAATCGTACATTTCATTTATAAGCGCCTTTCAAAACACTCAAGGACGCTTTACAATCAAAACAAGAACAATAAACTACAGACAAAATAATAAATAATAAAAGGTAAGATGAATTTAGAGCGTTTACGTTGGTGCAAACTCTCGCGATATTCACGTTGTGTCGTTTGCCCTGTCGTCTGTCAATAACATTGAATCATGGCGGCAGCCGCGATCTCCGACAACAGTTTAAACCGCGTTTTGTGTGTTGCAGTCGCATGCTCGCACCATAATATTAAGAAAATAGCATCCACTGCTGTATCGAAAAGATTCAACGAACTATTTGACGACTACCACGGGCCGTCTAGGACGCGGGACGCAGAGGTAACGAGATGGCTGTAACACCCAGCCTCTGGGTACCCAACTCTCTCGCCGCCGAGCGGGGGTTTCAATCAGTGGCGATTGCTCTCGGACTGCAAGGGAAGCTCGGCTTCCCCTAAACTGTCAAAGAATAAGTGATCAAATATATGAATGCAAATTTCATTGTGTGTACATGTCATTGACTAAATATGCGCTACAATGTGCTCAACTTTTGTTCAGAATCAGCTTCTTCTTACTGGTTACGACGCGACTCCCTTCTCGCTGTGCTTTAAACAGTAGTGAGTTCAGGGTAGGTTGTACCAATGCGTTGAACGGAGACGAGTCATTGGATACAAGCTGGTTTTTGTCCCGCCCACGGATGCTCGTCGTGGGACTGGATGGCAGTGGGAGGGTACCGGACGCCAGGCTTCTCTGCATCAGATTGGATGATCTGTCTGAGCCTGATTGGATGATCTGTCTGAGCCTGTGTGCCAGTTCGATTGACATTGAAATGAGCCAGTCACCGAGCTTTTAGTGTAGACGTCCGTTGCAAGCAATTTTTCAACTCGCATTCTGTTCCGAGTTGAGCTGGAGACTTCTCCTAATCATTTTAGCGACACTCTTTGTTGTAAACAAACAACTAGCGACAAATTAATCTTTTATTTCTGGTGGGTTTTATTGTAGTTCCTATAGTTGTAGGACACTAATTAAGTACCGGGAAAAGACGCTTTGTTGGTATGACAGGGTCACAGATCATTTTCTTGAAAAGGAACGGAGCTAGAGTAGAATTCACGTATAAATAAACGGACACATTTTATGATGTCGGCCAAAATTGAGCTTCCCCTCTTTGACAGACGAGCATCCGGCACTGGTTTCAATGTCTCCTTGTTTTATTTTTTATGGTTATTTTGTTTACGTTTCTGATGGGGGAGGGAGGGAGAAAAAACAAAGATTTAAAAAAAAAAAAACTTTGTCCGACCTACCGACCATATGCTGAAATTTCATGTTACCGGAAACACACTACTTATTTTTCTACGCCTAACCTAAAAAGGTTCTGCCTGACACTAATTGACACGTGCATTCACCAACACACACTCAAACAGACAACTATTTGATGAGCTCTGCGCAGCCATTATGAAACGAAGATAAGACTAAAAGCACAGTTAATGCCAGACTAAACAAAGGAAGGAGACAAGCAAGACTTCTAAGGATATTTAGCCCCTTGTGGATGTAAGCCCACTAAACGTGTGTGCCTTTTTGGGGAATCAACTGTCTTCATAACTTTTGTCTTTCATTTATTGTTTTGTAATACCATTTGTATTTTTTCATGTTGGCCACCCCTGATCTAGTGGATGCATAGTGCAACCACTATTTTTGCTTCTATCCGCCTTATAGTGGAGTGCACCCCATATATGAAAATAGTTTTAAAGTAGGCCATTCATTGAAGGTGTGTCTTATAGTGCACAAAATGAGTTTTAATTTTGATTTGCAATTGTTTCATTTATATGACATTTATTTTCACTACGGCAAAGTATTTCTTGAGTTAAAAAGAAGACAACTCCTACCAATTAAATGTCCAAATTAATTGCAAAAATAACATGCTTATCATTTATTAATCAGCCCATTGTATACTGCAATGTTGAATGAAATGCGTTCGCAAACTCTGCTAATGAAGAATACTTCAACCCTTGGAGAGAGATGTGTGACGAATGCGTGTTGGGTAGGCATATGCTGACACTGGTAACTCACGCTTAGTGTGTCCTGTTGCATCGTGAATTCTTTGCACTTGCGCGTTGCTCTCTTGGTGTTAAGGATCCCTGAAAGCAGTTCATTCTCTCTGCAGAGCCAGGCCTCAAACTCTCTTTTCTTGGACTGATATTGATCTGTATCCATCTGTGAAAACAAAACAATAAACAAATAACCAACAAAAAAACTATCCATTAGTTTGGGTAATGAAAAAGGAACAAATATAGAAATAAAGTCAGGCGATTTAACAGGACTCGGCTCCTTCTGTGCCTTCACCGAGTCCAACCACACGATTTTCCAAGTCATCAAAGTCTTTACTTTAGCCTGTTATTCTGTCGTGCTCTCTCCACTGTAGCAATTCCGTCATCCGCCTCACCAACACGAGCCTCAAGGACTTGTATTTGGATTACTGGTCTTTAATAGCGGCAAGAACTGAATCAATTTTAGTTTCAATACCCCTAGTGATATTATCACACAATATCTACTACAGTCAGCCACATCATGTTAGCCTCTTCGTCTGAGTCGCGTGTCAAACTCAAGACCCGGGGGGTATGATCCGGCCCGGCACATCATTTTATGTTGCCTGGGAAAGCAAATCATGTGTGTCAACTTCCATGATCCTTACTAAAATCTGTACTGAAATGTCAAATCGTCTTGTGGAATAAATAACGCAGAGATTTTGCAATAATTTTAATTTAATAATTAACACTCACTCAACAATAATTGAACAGAGACGAACAACCATGCGCGCTCACATTCACACCTAGGGACAATTTAGAGTGTTCAATCAGCCTGCCATGCATGTCCTTGGAATGTGGGAGGAAACTAGAGTACCCGGAGAAAATCCACGCAGGCACAGGGAGAACATGCAAACTCCACACAGGAGGCCGGAGCTGGAATCGAACCCTGCACCTCTGCACTGTTAGGCGGACGTGCTAACCAGTCATGCACTGCTCCGCCCTTCTGTTTTATCAACTCAATATATTTTACTGTGGTTCTCAAATAGTGGGGTGTGTGTGACTCTGGGGAACATGTTTTTTTTTTTCTGAAGAAAATAGAAGAAAGTGTAATTGCACATTCACTACAGTACTTGGCAGTGGAACCCTCATTGTCAGAGAGTGCGCAGGGAGTATTAGCTCTATGGTGTAGATTATATATTTGTTTGGGGTTTTTGCGCACCGAGCAGGCATTATGAAGTGCAGCAAACAAAGCCTCGGGAGACCACATGATTTTTAGTTTGTTTGTTTGTTTTTTAACTCATTCAGTACCAGCCAATTCTAAACCTAGTCTGAAAAGACGTATAAAAACGTCTTTGGGAGTGAATGAGTTAACAGGGATGAAAAGAAAGGCGGAGAGAGACGAAGATAATGAGAGAAAAGAAAGCGATCCGAAAGCTAAGTCACGGAAACGTACCATTGTGCCTTGAGTTGATGTGCCGACTTGCTGATTGGCTGGATCATGTCTGAAAAGCATGAAAGCCCCTCCACCTTGGCTCAGGCGCTCTTTCATCGTCATACCTCCTTCTTCTGGGCTCATTGTGGCCTCCTGATGACTGAGAACCAAAGCTGCTCCTTCACTAGCTGTGTTCATGGTATGACTGTCACTCCCTCTTGATATATCAGTGTTAAGATTTGTATCCACCGAAGAGTCTTCGGCAAGAGGCTGCTGACCTGCTTGAGTGAGAAGAGTCCCAACAAACAAACCATCGACATCTCCAACATAAGAACTGTGGCTGCCCATGCCTTTTCCTGATAATTTGAGATGCTCATCCTGTATTCCAGGCAGGGTGAGTTGATCAGTGCATCCATTGTCCACTTCTTCAAAACTGATCTCTGTCTGGGTTGATAGTGTCTCATTTATGGAGCCATTCAGGAGCCTAGGAGAAAAAATAAGATGTTAACTTTCATGTCAACCCGATGTTTTAGGTAATCTTCCAAAAATTGACTTGTAAAAAGTGACCGTACAACATTCATGTGTGCAATATCAAGGAAATGAAATGCTTCTTTGAAAAAAATTACGGCTATTTTGATGCTTTTAAATTAAAATATAACCAGCGATCAAAGGACATTTGACTTTTTTTCAAATCCACAAGTTTGTTTGAGGAAATAGCTGGTGGGGCGGCTGTACTGATCATGCAAACGCTGCCGGAAGAGGGGGAAGCTGGAAGAGGGTTGTGCTTGTCAAGCTATGTAAGCATGGATTTTGAACCCTGCTATCAGCGGTCCATTCTCTGCCAAACAAGATGGATGAACATCTTCCTCTCACAAGGACCAACAAAACCTTTGTACATTCTGCCATGGTCTGCTTCACCGAAACCTGGCTCAGCGACCGCAACCCAGATGCCGCGCTACACCTACCCGACTTCTGCCTCCTCTGAGCCGAAACAGGGAACATCAACAGGTGGTTGAATATGCTTCTATATCAAAGAATGGTGCACTGATGTCATGAAGTTCAACGCACACTGCAGCCCGAATTTGAAGTCCTGTTTCAAAACTGTAAGCCATTCTTATTCACCACGTGAGTGCTCCTCCTTCATACTCTCCGGCATTGCCATCCTACCGCAAGCTAACGCGAACAGGGCGTGACAAACGCTGGCTGACAAAGTAAACAAAATCGAGCTAAAGCATCCAGAGTCACCCTTTATCATTTTGGATGATTTTAAGAGCACAACTAAACCATTAACTTCCCAGATATAAGCAGCACATTGATTGTTTCACCAGAGAAGGTAACATTCTGGACCATTGCTACACAACACATACCAATCTGTTTCCCACGGAGCATTGGGCTTTTCTGATCACTGTTTTATACACTTAATCCCTACATTCAAGCACAGACTCAAATGTGTAAAACCGGTGATCAAGACTGTGAAGCGATGGACCAATGAAGCAAAGCAAGCACTCCAAGAATGCTTGAACTGCAGCGACTGGGGCTTCTCTGAAACTTCAACTGGTAGCCTGGATGAATACACAGATACTGAAACATCATAACATTTCTGTGAGGACACGTGAACCAGCAAAGTCCTTCTGCTCCTTCAACAATCACAAACGTGTTTTTCTCCAGATTCGAAAAGGATACCTCCACTTCCCACACCTGCCCATCCCCGCCATAAATTACCTTATGCACACCCCAGACCCATTCCCTGCCCTCGAGATGATCCACAAACAGGACGTGAGATGGCTCTTCAAGCAGGAGAAGAACAAGAAGACCGCGGGGACAAAGTGCCCCCCCGCTTGAAAGTCGGTGCTGACCAGCTGACACTGGTCTTTACACAGACCTTCAACAGATCCCTTCAGCTGTGTGGAGATCCCATCCTGCTTCAAACAGTCCACCATGCAGACCGATGTCCCCAAGAAACAAGTAACATCGGAACTGATCGACTATAGACCTGTCGCTCTGACGTCTGTGGTCATGAAACCCTTCTAACGCCTTGTGCTGAACCACCTAAAGAACACCTCCGGACCCCTGCTGGACCCTCTGCAGTTTGACTCCCGGGCTAAATGGTCTGTGGAGGACTCAGTCAGCTTTCCGACGGGACGGACACAACAGGTGAGGCCGGGAGGACAACACGCACCATCAGCACCCAGTCCCCCAAGGATATGTCTTCTCCCCACTACTCTTCTCGCGCTACACGAAGGACTGCACCACAACACACCCAACTGTCAAACTCACAAAGTTCACAGATGACCCCACAGTCATCGGCCTCATCAAAGACGGTGACAAGTCTGCGTACCTGGTGAAACCAACACAACCTGGAGCTGAACACGCTCAAGACTGTAGAGATGATCGTAGACTTCAGGAAACATCCTTCCCCACAGCTGTTCTTCACACTATCCAACCACCCTGTGTCAACTCTCGAGACCTTCAAGTTCCTGGGAATCACAGTCTCTCATGACGTGGGAGGTCAACGTTAACTTGATGAGGAAGAACGGTGTGCCACAGAAGCTGTTGAGACAGTTCTGCACAGCAGTCATCGACTCAGTCCTGTGTTACTCCATCACAGTTTGGTTTGGGGCTGCCACAAAAAAGGATCAAATTCAACTGCAACGGACAGTTAGGAGAGCGGAAAAAAAAATCACTGCCACCGCCCTACCCACTCTTGGGGACTTGCACACCGCAAGAACCAAGACAAGGGCATGGAAAATCTTACTGGACCTCCCCCACACCCTGCCACCACCTTTTCCAGCTACTCCCTTCAGGTAAGCGCGATCGAATGATGTGCACCAAAACCATCAGACATTCAAACAGCTTCTTCTGTCTCGCCATCAACTCCCGAAACAGTAACTCAATCTATCATGGCTCTTTGCAATTTTACACACCCCTGTGGAGCACCTTTACCGCAATGATAATTATAGCTCCAGCTATATACATACTTGAACAATTGCTCCCCCTCATGCCTCTCTCTCACGGCGTCATGCACGGGTATGCTTTTTTTTCGGGGACTGGGACAGAAGCGCTTTAAAACGACGAGGACGGACGGGGACAGAGGACGATTATTATATGAATAAGGATGGAGGGATAATGACGGAAGGATACCCAGGTCACGGACGGAACAGCCGGACGGATCAGCAAAATAGGGCAAAGTGCCCATCTTTAATTGGAATTGATTGGAGTTTTCTTTTTAATGATTCAATTCTTTATCAATTCTCTATTTGGGGAAAAACTGAGATTAAACAAGTAGATTAGCATCCACGCTGTTTTATGTCTTTATTTTATCTGTAAACAGGCGACATTTTTAAAAACCCAACAGTGTGGTCTTAATAGGTCCACATCATCAGACCTCCTTGGTGGTGTGCCACAGGGTCCCCGGAATAAAAACAAAACAAAACAAAAAAAGTGGTTATTGTGTTGTGATGGCAACGTGCAATGGAAAGTGATGTAACAGCAGCACAAAAAGTGGAACAAAAGTGCCATGTATAGTGATTAATTTTAAAGGAAAATTAGTGCTGGCTTGAGTTCCAGGCAAATTTGACTGTAAAACTGTCATACTAAATTCGACCACTAGAGTTCACCAGACTTGTATTGGACAACTTTAGTTTTACATCATCTCTAATCTCACACAAACTTCACTTCCAACTATAGTCGGCTTGCTTACAATCAACAAGTCGTATGTGGATGCTGATCATGTACTCAGTGACTGCTTTACATGTTATTCTTTTGAGAAATAACCCCATCATCATAGTCTCGCAACACGAATTCCATGTTAGATTTAGAAAGTTTAGGACCCATCTTTGAATGTACTGACACGTACAGTTAGTGTGATGTAAAAGGGAAACACATCTATACTTTGTGTAATCAGTCAGGAAGGTGGTTGACTTGCGCTGTCAGCATGACTTGCATTTAAGAACTTAAAACAAAAATCTTGATGTGCACTTCACTCTAACTAGAGTTCACGTAAAGTAAATATGACAGAGGACAGTGAGACATATGGACAACTCATGATGTGAAGTGACATTGTGTAAACTGTCATTTTGAAGGAAGTTACCAATGTCACTTTACGGAAATTGCAGAGTGACATGTCACTTCATGAGCTCAGTGGAATATCACTTTGGGGAAAATACGCATACCACTGCAATGATTGATAAGTAAAAAGAAACCCACCAATTCAGCTATAACACCAGCTACGAGAGACCCTAGTTAGCTCTGTCTCATTGACGCCCAAGCCGTGTGGATGCTTTGACAGAAGACAGTTTTCTCCTGTTTTGACCTCTGTGCAAGACGCAAGGCAAATGGTATAATCAGACTAATTTTGGAAATACTTTAAGAACTAAAGACACTTGAAAGGGAACACTCTTGAAATGTAGAGGAGAGTCAACTTACCATCCAAATCCTTTGCACTCTAAACTGCCTTTGTATAAATTAAGTCCTGAGTGGAAATAGGCAACTTGATAAATCGACAAGCCACCAAAAATACTCTGGCCTGCTATCCCATGTCACTGGGGCTCGTGTTGAGTTATACTTATACAAGGTATACAACTATATATATATATATATATATATATATATATATATATATATATATATATATATATATATATATATATATATATATATATATATATATATATATATATATATATATATATATATATATATATATATATATATATATAGATATATATATATATATATACGACTTTAGAATGAGATGTTTTCGGCCTGATTTCAGGGGGTAGAATTGGTTCAGCGATACAACAGTTTCTAGTTGCCGTAGTGTTAATTCGAATTTTATGTGATTAACCTGCCACTCACTCGCTTTTGTTGGTTCTCTATTTTGACGATTAAAACTCATTCTTAAATCAAACAACAGGTCCCAGTCTGATTTAAAATCCACAAAGTTATTTTTATGACTGAACAGCTTGACTGTAATATCAGTCCTGCCATGAAAAAAAATCGATAACTTTACTCCAACTTAGAAAATAAAACGAATCCAGGAGATCCTAACCAGGACAGCTAAAATTTTTTGGGTGACTAACAAATGGACTTGATCATTAGAGAAGGAGCTGCTGTAAAATTATCTCTGGTCGGTTACTCGGGAGAGGTGCGGGCTGACTTAGACTCCGCTGGTGCGCTAAAATTAGGGCAGCGAAAGCTTAAATCCTCCTCGACATCGGCTAAACCAACTTCCATCTCTCTGTGCTACTGGCGTGGCTGTGTTAGTGGAGACAACAGGAAGTTCTAACCCTTTAAAAAACATAGGTGTCAAAATCAAGGCCCAGGGGCCAGATTTGGCCCGGCACGCCATTTCATGTGGCCTGCGAAAGTAAATCATGTGTCAACTTTCATGATCCTTAAAAAAAATCTGTAACGAAATGTCAAAATGTCACGTCTAATAAACAACATTGAGATTGTGCAATAATTTGGTCACCTTGTTTACACTTACTTGAACAATAACTGAATAAACTATTATACAGTGAAACTCCTCTAGAACGAAACCTACCTGGTCGAAAATACCCCCATATGTGAAACAATCTTCATGCATTAATACAGTAAACATTCCCATCCACGGAATTCTAGGATAAGGAATATCCTTTACCCGGAGAAAAAGCCCATGCATTAACATTTTGACTACGATATTACATGTTACCGAACCGTGGCGGAAATTCCATTACCCGTAACCGGATGGAGACGTCATGCCGCGGGAGCTTAAATACACGCAACGCCCACCCGATCCTACGGAAAAGACACCACCGGTACTGTACGAAAGAAACGTGTTCGCTTCGCCGTTTGCATTCACCCGATCCGAACCGACGACGTGTAAGTGAGTTTTTATTGCCGTGCGTTTGACTGTAATTATGAATGATTTTAACTTTATTCACTTATGTCTCGTAGATCGCGGCACCGGCTTAAAAAAACAGCGCACACCCACTCGACACGACGAAAAAAACGTGTTCGCCTCGCCGTTTGTTTTCATCCGATCTGAAACGACGTCGTGTAAGTGAGTTTTTATTGCCGTGCGTTTTACTGTACGTAATTGCGAAAGATTTTAACTGTACGTACATTCACTTGTGCCCTGTAGATCATGGCATCGAAACGTCCAAGAAATGTAATGACTGTAGCGGAACGGGTGAAATGCATCCGTTTGAGCGAGGCTGGACACAAAGTTAAAAGCATCCAGGAGACACTTGGAGTCGGAAAGACCCAAATCTATGAGACTTTAAAAAACAAGGCATCGATTCTTGCCCGGTACGAATGTGGGAGTCTGCCTGCTCATAGGAAATTGCTTGTGGCTCGACGGACGAGATTCAGCGCGGTAAATGATCATGTGCTGGAATGGTTTCACTGTTGTCGTGGCAAAAACTTCCCGCTAACTGGGCCGCTAATTCGTGAGAAGGCTAGCTCCATAGCGAAATCTATGGGCATAGACGACTTCGAAGCGTCCGGTGGCTGGCTGCAGAAGTTTGTTGCCCGGCATCAGCTGACCAATTCTGTCTTGTGTGGTGAGGGAGGGGAGGTAAAGACTGAGACGGTGAGCGAATGGAAAGGGAAGCTGCCAGGTCTCATCGCAGGATATTCAGCAAATGATATTTTTAACTGTGATGAGACCGGATTATTTTTCAGAACTCTTCCATCCCGCTCATATGTGAGTAAATGTGATTCTGCAAAGAATGGCAAACTTGCTAAAGACCGGATTACCGTACTGTTGGCAAGTTCAATGGCTGGTGAAAAGTTGCGTCCACTGGTCATTGGAAAATCAGCAAACCCGCGGTGCTTCACAAAAGACTACAAACAACAAATGAGAGTGACCTATGAAGCCAACCGCAAAGCTTGGATGACTTCAGAAATCTTTCTGAAGTGGTTGAATCAACTAAATAACAAGATGCTCATCCAAAACCGAAATATTCTAATGTTTATGGATAATTGTGGAGCTCACGTCCAAGCAACCTTGTCAAACATAAAGATAATTTTCTTCCCGCCAAACACAACATCTCACTTGCAGCCGATGGATGCTGGAGTCATCCAGAATGTCAAGCTGCAGTATCGTAAGAGCATGTTGAAAAGTATTTTGCTCAACATGGATGAGTGCAACAAAGCAAGTGACCTTGTAAAAAAAATCAATGTCAGGGATGCGATTGAATGGTTAGAAACTGCTTGGATGAAATTAGAATCTTCTACCATCAGTAAATGCTTTTCCAAGTGTGGATTTTCACACACAGACGCCATCACTCACAATGCTGAGGGGGAAAATATTGATGAGAGTGACCTTATTCCACTGCGTGAAATAATTCCTGACTTGACAAACCAGGATCTTCTAAATGTGGACTGTGATTTGGCTGTCATGAAAGAATACACAGCAACAGATATTACAGAATTGCTCGAGCAAACCAATGTGATTGAGTCTGAGGAAGAAGATGATCTTCCCGGCTCAACTCCTGATGACAAGCCACATTCCAGCAAGGAGGCAATGCAAATGGCAACAAAAATACTTCTCTACGCACAAGAATCACCAGACATCAGCAATGAACGGGACAGTTACTTGCAACTAGCAAGAAAACTGTATGACATGCAGGCAAACGTTGTCATTAACCAAAGAGTGCACGCAACAAAACAATCCAAAATAGACAATTTTTTTCCCAAGATAGGCAAAAAATAAGCATCCTGTATGTATTGTACTTTTGTTATTTTTTTTTTTTGATACACCTATATCTGTATTGCAGTTTTTGTTATATGCAGTAAACAGTTTTTGGACAGTATATTTTTGCATTTTATTGATTGTGTTGTTACACGTGCATTTTGTCAACATACAGTACTTGCAGGTTCATAAAGGAGATGTACCATGCTCATTTCCCAAATAAGGAATTTCTCTTATCAGGACAAATTGGACAGCGCAAACACGAGTCCGTACTAGAGAATATTTACTGTACAATTCACATTCTCCTGCCCCCCATACGACGAAACCCCCCGTTGCGTTATATGAAATCATTTTCCCTGCTCCAGCCTCGCGAAGACATTCACTACAACGAAGTCTTATGCAACAGCGACCTCTACTGGTTCGTTCGGAAACGGCAACTGCAACCACCACACTGGTTTACATAAGCCCTGTTCACACCGGCAGATTTATTTCGCCGCTGCACCGGAGTATTTTGTTGCGATATAATTTTGCACCGCAACAAATTTTGTGGAGCGTTCACACGTACAAAGCCGCTGAGCGTAACAGCACGACAGCAGCATCGACGCAGCTCCACTTGCTTTCACACGGGCAGTTCCTGTTGCGGAACAAAACGACAGGAATGCGGAAGTAAAACATGCGCATGGGTAAAGAAAGAAGAAGGCGGGGAAAAGGAAGTACCATTTCCCCTCCTTCTTTGTGACAAAATGGCTTCTTCTCCGGAGAAATCAACGATGTGGTCGATAATCAAACTGAGGTGATTTAAATTTGATCCGAAACAAGCTGTTTTCGGGCGCTACGCTGGAACAAAGTTGCACGTATGAACGCTCGAGGAGAGCAGTTTCGGAGTAAGTCCGAAATAAATCTGCCCGTGTGAACGGCCCTATAGTGAACGATGTTTATTTCAGTCACAGCTGTGAGTTTCCTGGACTCAACATACTCCATAGCTGCTCTGCCATTGGCTTACCGAGCATCATCCTGGCCTCCGATTGGCCAAGAGGGACCTCACTGTCTATGTGTGTAGATACTGAAGCTAGATCCGTAGCATCCGATTAGCTGCTCAGAGTAAATTGCTTATGGCTCGACGGACATTCAAATGAACAAACGTTTCCTCGAATGTTGTACTTGTTATCATGCTAAAAACAGCCACGGGATGCTTTGTAGTCCTCGAAGGCCATAGTTAGCTCTCGAAGGCTAAAAACCTTACGCTAACTGGAGCGCTTCTCTCTCATTAGCGCTCCAGTTAGCATACGGTTTTTAGCCTTCGAGAGCTAACTATGGCCATCGAGGACTACGAAGCGTCCCGTGGCAGGCTTAAAAGTTCATTGCATGACATCAGCCGAGCAACGCTGTCTTGGGTGGCGATCGAGGGGAGGTCGAGGTAGAGACAGTGAAATGGTGGAAAGAAAAGCCACCGGGTCTAGAAGTATTTGTTATTGTTAGATTCAGACGAGCGTGGACGTTATAATGCTAAAATGGCTACAAAACGGACCTTTGGATGTCAAACAGCTAAGACAAGAAGAGCTCTGATCCTGGAAGTGAGGGTAAAAGTGATCAAAATGAAAGACGGAGCAAGCAAAATAAAAGACATCCAAGAAATTGATGCAAGTGAAAGCTGATCATAAATTTTGCAATTTCTTTCCCTTTTTTTCTTTCTACACTGACAATATGAAGTGTCAAATAAGTGTGTGCTCATACTTATGCACTATTGGAATAAAAATAGAGTACACATACGTTTGTGTGTGTGTGTGTGTGTGTGTGTGTGTGCTTACATCTAAGATCAAAACCCCTGTTGTGAAAAATGTCTTGCTGCAAACATGATTTAGTTGTAGAGGAGTTTCAAAACTACTAATCCATAAAATTTGCGTTGTACAATTGATAATACGATGAGTGCTGTCAAGAGATGAAAATAATTGTGAGACTGGGTGCTTTGCATTGATGTAGGAGGCTAAACTTGAGTTGCTTCGGTGGGAAGCAAACTCCTTACAAATTAAGCACAACACTCTACCTTTATCAATAGTGCGGTCAGGGCATTTTTGGAATGTAAATTTTCCATTCATTGTGCCGAAAACTCTCACATGCTCCTCCATTTTCACCTCTCCTCACCTCACCGCTGCTTACTTAGCCCACCCAACACCAATGGGAGCCAATCAGCTTATGCCAAACAAGCCCAAACATAATGAAAGCCAATCAATGTCCGCTTCAGGCTGTGACTGACAGTTGTTTCCCCACCCTCAACAACTCGAACACAGGAAGCCAACACATAAAAATGGATATTAGAAAAAGGCAACTCACCTACAGAAACAATAAAGTTAGAGATTACAATTTAGACGAACGCGATTAAAAAAACATAATGCGCTAAATATGGATGTAATTAATTATTCGCAATTAACGCAATAATTTGACACCTCTAAATACGATGAGACAATTAATTTGGTTTCACTGTCATAACAGCCCTCCGAAGAAAGATGTAAGTCCAATGTGGCCCACAGCAAAATGAGTTTGACACCCCTACTTCAACGGAGAGTTGATCAGGACTGTTCAACCTCTGGTGCTCCTTTGACAACCAGATAAAAATTGTGAATTACATCGCTGAATATGCCTCCTTTAATCTGTTTAAATGCTAACAAGCAACATTTTCTTACATGTTCGTCTTGTTTTACCTGTGAATATTGAGACTCATGGTGTGCAACGCCAACCATAAACCTTGAAGACGCTTCATATCTCCCACAATGTGGACTCTTCCTTCCTCCGAAGTCCGTTTTAAAACAGCCTCAGCCAGTATCTCCATCTGTTGTAGCTGGATCTTCTTCTCTGGAAACTCTCCAAGTGCTCTCTAGGGATAGTCAATGGCAATCAGATCAACTTGTATCTGAGAACCTAAACAAACATAACTAAAATACATAACTAGAAGGATTGGGACAATATCAACAAAAGCAGTAAGCATGAAGACTCAGACCTGTGCCTCATGCTCGCGACTTTCTATGCTCCACTCTCCAGTAGAGATCTTGAAGGACTCCAGCTTCTGCTTCATGATAATACACCATTTCTCTATGTTTAGGTAATTGTCATGGAAATGTGCATGATCTACGATACTCTCCTCACTCTCATGCAGATTGACCTGCAAACAAAAACAGCAAAAACACTACTAGTGGTGTCATTTCTTATAATGCATTCATAACCTTGTACATTTCAGAATTTCCAGGGGTTTTCCAGCATATCAAACGTCAAGGCTAGTGGTGACAGCTCGAAAACCGAGGACACTAAGATACCTGTTGTTATCTGTCAAGCGTTGCACTCACGACAGTGTTGGGTTTTATTTTTAACTGCAATGGATTATTGTATATGCACATCAGCTCATGATGTATTTCGACTGGAAACATTAGCGGTGCAGCAGGTAAAAACTTTGCAACACGTGCATGGTATTTGGTATGATTGTTCCTTAAATATCACTTTTTCAGAAAAAAGTGGGAGCCACACAAAAAGACAAAAAAATATCAATGTTGCGGTCTTTTTTCAAGATGGCTGCCACATGGCCATCTGTTGTGGCATTTTGCTCAGAAACTATGGTGAAAATTGATGGGTGTTGTTTGTAGGTCCCCTTCTCAGAAAAAAAATGCTTGCAAAAACAAATAAATGAATGAATGAAATTTTCAATCAGGCAGCCGTTTTGATGAACTCTGTTTTAGTTTTGCTCTCATAGCAGTGAACAAGTTAAATTAATTGACATATTACTGAATTAGAGTCACAACTTTCCACCAAGTACTGTATAATAATAATACTTATTATTATTTTATTTGTATAGCCATTGAAAAAACATTCAAAGAAAAAAAAAAGAAAAACAAATAAGGCATATAATAAAATAAAAAAATAAGATGGTTAGCACATCAGCCTCACAGTGCAGAGGTGCGGGGTTCAATTCCTGGTCCAGCCTTCCTGTGTGGAGTTTGCATGTTTTCTCTGTGCCTGAATGGGTTTTCCCCAGCTACTCCGGTTCCCACACATCCACACACACGCACACGCATCCTCAGAGCACAAACAGACATACAACCATTCACACTCACACCAAGGTCAATTTAGAATGGTCAATCAGCTTGCCATGCATGTTTTTGGAATGTGGGAGCAAACCGGAGTATCCGGAGAATACCCATGCAGGGACGGGGAGAACATGCAAACTCAACAGAGGAAGGCCGCAGGCGGAATTGAACCCCGCACCTCTGCACTGTGAGGCGGACGTGCTAACCAGTCAACTACCGTGCCGCCCCAAGTGATAAGATTATATAGAATTGTATTTTGATGGCATCAACCTCATACTATTGGAGCATATTACATCTTTCTGTCTACACTGCAGACAATGGCAGCTAGCTATCAGATACCTATTGGATTTTGAGGAAGCTGAACTCATTATATCCTACCTCAACTGTCTTCTTAAGGTATTTCCAGTCAGTAAACAATTGTTCAAACTGAGTCTGGTTGCTCTGACAGCCTGATATGAGATTTTCAAGAGCTTTGATGGGGGCTTCACAGTCTTCCAGGTCCTTTTGAATCACCTGAGAAAAAGACACAGTGTGAGTTATTTTCATCTTTCGTGTAGGTTTTCATAAATGTTATACGTAACTATTTTCCACGTTCATTTTAAATAAAAAAATCCAGTGTTGCATTGAAAATTCATACAAAAATGTTTCCTAAAGCATAAAAATGCATCAAAACATGTAACAAATTAGATTATTGCACAATAAATGAGAGTTGTGCATAATGTAAAAACCAAAGGATGGAGTAAAGAATAAAAATGATGGTCATTTAATTGCAACATACCTCATCGTTTTTTTGCCCTCTTTAGTTCATGTTCTCTCTCAGAAGTGTTTTTTGCCTGGCATTTTGTAAATCCAAGAACGTTTGCATTTGTCAGCTTTTAACAATCCATCGTAAATGTCCAAGGCAAACATCAGCATAGTGAGCAATCGTCCGACTGGTGAACAATTTTTCTGGGTGGTTCACATTTACGTGAAACCATCGGAACGCCTCATAGCCCGAGGGGCGAATGACGAGGATGCTGCAGAAATACATTATATCTCCACACATAGACACATATGGTGGAGGTCCCTTTTGGCCAATGGGATGCCAGGAAGATGCTCGGTAGGAAACTCGGAGCTGCGAGTAGCAGCCCAGACTGCACTTTCACCTTCAAAGTTCTTTCGAAACAAGAGGCAATATTTTCCCGTTGAGACGTTTCGTAACTTGCTGGTAACATTGTACGCTGTCCAGACATTTCTCGTCCATTGTACTGTATTTCAATGACTCATGATTTTATTTCATTGTCCATTAACACCTTTTCTTGGTGGAAACCTGACACTACAGTGAGCGAGATTTTCCATGACGAGAAATGCCACCCTAACATGGTGGCATTTCTCGTCAGGTGTCACCACAGTGATTATATATTTTGTGTTCCACAGTGATTATATATTTAGCGTTGATAACTAGGATTTATACCTGCAGGTCCACCGCATTCAATGATATATCCTAGTAATTTTTTGCAAAATTCAATTATTTTGCATGGGAATGGGTGGACAGGATAAAACCGAGGTTAATCTTTATAACAGGAAATCTTTGGCATAAACTCTCACAACTAACTTTAATATACAGTGAAACTCCTCTACAATGAAATCATGTTTACAGCAAGAAATTTTTCACAACTGTGGGCTTTTCACTGTAGCAAATTTGATCTCAGATATAAACACACACGCACGCACACACACACAAGACATATGTGTGTACTCTTTATTTTTATTCCAACACATAAATATGAATAAATATGAGCATACACTTTGTTGACACTTCATACAACCAGTGTAGAAAGAAAAAAACAGGAAAGAAATTTCTTGCATAATGTCTTTTACTTTGCTTCCTCCATCTTTCATTTTTATTACTTTTATCCTATCTTCCAGCGTGAATGCTTTTCTTAAATTCTTGGTCTGCAAAGGTCCGTTTCGTAGTCCTTTTAGCAATGCAATGTTCGTGCTGTGTCTGAAACAAATACTTCCTGTACTACTGCGCATGTGTAAACCAGTGTGGTGGTTGCTGTTGCCGTTTCCGAACGAAGCAGTAGAGGTCGCTGTGGCATGCTGAGGTTGGATTAGACTTTTGCGGAAGGCTTGTTTTCCTTGAAGTGAATCTCGTTGCGAGGTAAGAGCAGAGAAAAATATTCCGTACAATGGAACAGGGGGACCTTTTGTTATAGGGGGAGCAGAAAAGGGGGAATGGCTTTCATGCATGAAAAGTTTTTCACACTAGAGTGTATTTTCGCCCATGTAGGTTTCGTTGTAGAGGAGTTTCACTGTATTCAATTTATTGTCGTATTAACTCAAGATTACACCTTTGAATATTCACAGCTGAAATAAGAATTTCATTTCATTTATAATGAAAAAAATATTGCCGACAATTTAACTCACCCTGAATTGGTCGGCTTGACTTTTCTTTGCCAGGATGTCAGGCAGAAGCCCTTTAGTTGCAGTCATCGCATCTCTCAGACTTGTCAGCTTGGAGCGCACCAAAATGTAGGCATCTCCAAAGTCCTTTGTTCTTGAAATTAAGCCCTGAAAATGTAAAAGTACACTTCAGTGAGTATACTAATTTTGCAACCCACAATACTAACAAAGTTGGAACGCTGTATAAAATGTAAATAAAAAGATTACAATGATTTACAAATCGTTCTCTTATCATCAATTGAATACACTTAAAACACTAGATATTTAATATCCAGACTGGTGAACAATATTGTTTTTTTGGGGGCGAAATAGAGATAAATAATTTTAGGACAAAATTTCATTCAGATTTTTCTGACAGATATTGCAATTTGATTTGATTTAGTGCAATAGTCATTATGTATAGTAAGATTTAAAATGTAAACTATTTGTAAAAATATTTCAAATATACAAACAACTTTTGTACAAATTTACATGTTCATTGGAGATAACTATAAGATTGTTGGCAAAGTCTTTTTTCATATTTTTGTTATAGATTAACTTGTTTCAGAAGGAGACTGAGAGCTGAGTGATGTGGTCTAAAATTCGTATCTTGGTATACAGTGATCCTCACTTATCGCGATTAATGGGGACAGGGCCCGGCAGCGATCAGCGAAAAACTGCAAAGGAGGGTTTGCACCCCCACTAGAACTTTTATGTGGGTAAGTGTATGTGGGTACCAGCATGTTTAAAATATGTAAACAGTGATTATACTTGACATATTTGATACAAAGACGACAGCAATACATGTACCGTAAATTCCAGGCTACAGACCGCACCTGATTAAGAGCCGCATGCTCAGATTTATGAAGAAAAATCAATTTTGTAATTATATGCGCCGCATCGTACTATAACCCGCTGGCCAATGAGTAGGCGGGGGTTTGCTTCTGCGTCCCTGCCGCCTGGAGCGCCTCCGGGTGAGGCCGCTGACGCGGACCCCGCTGAACCCTCGTAGAGGTTAAAATAATCTCCATATTTTTATGTGCATGATAAATGCATTTGCACAACGAAATTATGCTAAAACACTTAATAAGAGGCCAGACAAAGAGAGATCTCGATGCACATTTGCGTAATTACGAGGAGAAATACTGCAGCCCACTAGGCTTTAAATAGAACAATGCAGTCACGTTTTTATTTACAGTCCCCGAGTTGAGCAAATCAAATGTCAGAGGGTTTTCGTCCATATTTATTATTTCATCTGGGATGATGGAATTCTCCGCTATCTTTGTTTGTGTGAATGTGCGGAACGAAGCAAGTTTGCCGTCATAATTGGGAGTAGAGCTAAGATCATTCCTAAAAAATTGAGCCCGACCTGAACCGGTATTTAAGCGGGTATTTAAGCCCGACCCGGCCCGATCACTTAACTTGATTTGCAGGCCCGAGCCCGAAGCAAACTCGACATTTCATATTTTATTTGTGAGGACTCGGGAGGAGGAGGGGTGATTTCTGATCACAAAGCCTGTCTTTTGGAACGAAATCTAAGTTAAACAAGACTGTATAAACATTTACATCTTTTATATTTCTGTTTATGAAGAGGTTACATTAACCGACAATTTTCCATCAAAATTGGGCCGGACACCACCGCAGCAGTACGTCCTTAAGAATCTAGCGCGGCACTTTCAGAGAGAGTAGCAGAGAGACAAAGACGAACAATCACTGGTGGATACTCGACAGAGTCTGGAAGGAGTTCTTTGAATTGTCATTGCAAGAGTTTAGTATAGAAATTGTTGTGATGAGGCGACTTCTGTTTTTTTGCGAACCATGCTCTCTCGTGGCCAAAACTATTTACGGCCTCGAAACAAACAAAAAAAAAGTCAGTGAGAGAGAAGCCCGACGCGACCCGAACCCAAAGTAATGATTGACATTTTAAGGCCCGATCCGACCCGAAATTCGTCGTGCGTGCCGTAATAGACAGGCTTTTCAGTTTCATGAATTTATATCACCACGACGGCCCACCTTTAAAACCTTTAAAAGCTTTGGTTGTCTTTTTACACTGGCTCAGTTCTTCTTGCCGGAGCCTCCACCTTCGCACCATCGACTCGTCTATGCCAAGATTACGAGCAGCAGCTCGATTTCCTTCTTTAACTGCCAGAGTGATCGCTTTTAGTTTAAAAGCTGCATCATATCCTTTTTGTCTGGTATTCTCCATGTTGATCAGGGTTACAAGAAAGACTGAAATAAGGAAGTTTTGATTACCGGTAATCATACAATTTCATTCGACCCCTGTGTACTACTCATTCATTTTATTGGTCGGCTGTTGCCGGGTAACACAATTTTACCCGCGACGGCGAAACGAGCGGAAGTTGGGATTAGTCATACAATCTCATTGGACCTCAGTGAAAGACTCATTCATTTTATTGGTCCATGTTTTTCCCGCGATGGAAAAAACAAAATTAAAAAGCCGCTTCATATTATACGCCGCAGTGTTGAAAGTGTGAAAAAAAAGTAGCGGCTTGTAATCCGGAATTTACGGTATTTACTCTTTAATTATAAAACCTTATAGAGTAATTAATATTCATCAGCACTGCCTTCTGAGAGAGGCAGATTTGTGTTGGTGGAGGCGGCTATCACTTTACGTTCTGACGGTGTAGCCACCGTTAGCCTTCAGCTAGGTCCTGGCCATGTATCCCTGCGCAGCGGATGTGTTTATGATAAGACAATTAATCGGTATTGATGAGACGAAGAGAGATGTGCGTTACACGTGCTGCTGCCTTTGGACAAGCCCAATCACCTCTCTCTCTCAGAGAGTCAACAGTGTGACGAGACACAAGAGAAGGTGCTGGGCAGGGCTCCGTAGATGCGCAACCAAGCAGCTCACAGGATAAATCTGCTTGTGCCGTCATTGGTTGACGTCGCGCCGGGAACCAATCATGTGTACAGGCATGTACAAAACCTCTGAGTCATTCTGCATTTTTTAATGAATACCGTACTTTGGAAAAAAATGCGATGTATTGAAGCGGCGATAAATGTAGTGCTCTTTTATGAGCTGTTGAGCATATGTGCTTAACCTCGTGAGAACCTGTCACCGGAACTATTATATGTGACTTTAGCCTTTGTCGCCATTCGCTCACAAGCTAGCATTGTCTGCGTAGCCTAGCTTACTAAAGCTGCATTGCTAACGCCTTGTCGCATCAATTTGCTACTTTAATAAATTTCTACAAGTTAAGCTCATTTAATACACCTCTGGTGTTAACATCGAATGACTGAGCTTTTTTTTGTCTATGCTATTAAGTTAATAAAACTTTATTGGTCGCCTGGAGGTTGGCTCGCCGGCAAGCACCTGGGGCCCGGCCGCGCTCAGCCCAAAAAGGTAATGGGGGTCCCCCTCCCCATGGGCTTACCACCTGTGGGAGGGGCCAAAGGGGTCAGATGCCCTGTGAGCTGAGCAGGTCCGATCCGCGGCTACAGAAATAAGCTTTAGGCAAATTAAATTACCTCTCTGACAGGAGGAGCCTGAGCTGGTGTGCAAGGCAGAGGAGTTCCGACTTGATATAGTCGGGCTTGCCTCGACGCACAGCTTGGGCTCTAGTACCAGTATCCTCAAGAGGGGTTATAGTTATTGATACAGACAGTATTGAGACTTAATTATGGTTAAAATGACCTGAGTGTGGGGCTAATTTTATTTGTGCCACAAATCTCTAGTCAATGATTTGTTCTAGTTTGATATTTAGGCGGTTTGAATTTTTCAAAGTCACTTTGCCATCATGTGCTTGTCTGTTGCTGGTCACCATGGTCAAAGAGTTTGTGTGAATGCTCAGATGCATGGAAATTAAAAGAAAACCTTGAAATCCAATGAATAGAACAAAATAAATAAAAATATTCACACTAGGTTTAAGTTGTGGAATGTAAATCAGGGGGGAGACAAATATTTTTTACGCCGTTTACCAAAAAAAGAAAAAAGGTGGATGATTGATGTCAAAATGTAGTTTGAATTTAATTTCAATTCTAAATTAAAAATATTTTAAAAAATTAGTCAGGCTTGCGGTGTCTTGAAAGGCGCTTATAAATAAAATGTATTATTATTATTATTTTTATCCAAATTATAAAGTGCTTGGTTAAAGTTAAATAGGAGTGGCCGTAGGCCTCCACACAATGGCACTGTTGGCATGATGCGGGAAAAGTTACCGACCAGTAAACTGTGCTGCAGTTGATAATCATTTGCTTTATTGAGTGGCTAAATATATTGGGATAATCATTCAGCAGATTAAACCAGTACCTACAAAGACAGTATTAAATATGGGCACTTTCAAGGGTGACTGACACATTTTGTTATCTGTTTGATTTCCAAAGCATTTGTTTGGAAACACAAAGCGAAAGGAATCATTGTGTTGTGTTATCGCTATGTGGTAGTTTGGCTATTGGCAAACAGTCCTTGTGTTTTGACCATATGATAGCACAATAGCACAAGGTTTCAAACACAATTTACTGCACAAGCGACCGTTTCTATTACCAAAGCAGCTAATCACAAACTGAGCACACGCACGTGCACACACACTAAATTTCAAAACCCAAGCTAAAAATGTATTTCGGCCCTTGGAACCAAATGTGTATTTAATTTATTGCCGTAACATTGAAAAATACATATAATTTATTGGCACAGAACACAATAGACAATGTAGTGAAAAAGCCGTTAACATCAAGCTTAACATTCAATAAAACAGCTTGCAGCATTTTACTGTGACTTGAGTCAACCCAATACATATGACGTTGGATCCGAGTCTGAGAAAAACAAATGAGTGAATGTTTTTTCTTTCTCACCTCTAGCCTTCCCTTTCTTTGTATAAGCTGAATATGCAGTAGTTCTCTATTCCTTATAGCAGTACTCAGGTCACTCTGCAGATCATCAGACCTTTCAGGACCAAACAAAGAGTCGAGCAAGTCGCCCTTTGTCTTCAGCTGATTCAAACGGTCCTGCAGTTGGATACTGTCCTTCAACAGGCGCTAAGTGTAGAGGACGGAAACAAAAATCTGAATCAGATTTCTTGGTCATATATGTTAAACATACAAGGAATTCACCTTCCCAGTTCCAACCCAGAAACAAAAACAGTTTGACCAATATAGGGAGACCGAACAGGAAGCCTGGCGGTTCTCTGTTCAGCGCCCCAAGTTCTTCGATGTGAAAGGAAATCAATAAGGGAGGAAAAAAAACACACTCGACCCATTCTCCTTAAAAACTAAAACCAACAAACCTGCTCTAAAAAATAAATAAAATGTACAGTAATTCCTTGTTTATCGATGGGGTTACGTTTAAAAAAGAACCAGTGATTAGTGAAATCCGTTGAAGTAGGATTTATTAAAAAAAAATGTGAGAGGGACGAAATTTCAAATGTGCTGGATCACATTTACAGTTATTATACAATACTGAACTATGTATACAATGCAGAGGCGATTGCGCTAAGACTGCAAGGGAAGCTCAACTTCCCCTAAAATGTCAAAAAGTAAGTGATGTAATATATGTGTGTACGTACAATTGTGTGGACATGTCATTGACTAAATATGCGCTACAACGCGCTCAACTTTTGTTCCGAATCAGCTTTTCTTTACAAGTTACGACGCGACTCTCTTCTCATTCATTCCCACAGCTTCACTGTGCTTTAAACTGTGTGGACGCTGTGCGTCGAGAGAGTTCACGGTAGGTTGTCCCAATGCATTGAAATGTAATGGATAAATACAATACAATACTTACAATACAATACATGCTGATTTATATAGCGCTTTCACAACAGCGGCAGCTGTAACAAAGCGCTTAACAAAACAGTTAACATAAATTAAAATAATAAACACAACACATAACATAAAACACGGACAGTCGTGCAGTCCTAATCACTTTTCCCCTCATACGCTTTGTTGTTGAGAGAGGAGAGAATCAAAGTGTCCTTTCACCAGTGGATCAGAGACGTCATGCTCAAAATGTGCACACGTCGGCTACAAGCTAAGTTTCAAAGTCAACAAGAAGCTGTAGCATCCATTGACGAAAAAAGAGATTGGTTCACTTCTTCTGTCCCATGCAAATCCATTCCAATTCCAAGTGGTGACTCTCAGTTCCAAATACGCATCGGCGCTCTGCGCCGACGCTCCTCTCGCCTCATCCTCAACTTCAGCAGCCATCCATCCAGCCGCACCATGCAGACTGTCCCAACAGCGCCGACATTTCCACTGAACAAAACGGGGCTGTGAAAAATGCTGCCCATTACAGGTGCAAAAAACACAAGCGCCCCGGGGCTGTCCAGCACCGACAGTCAATGGCGCCGACATTCCTCCCAATCAAAATCTGTGCTGGTACAGGCGTGCTGCCGAGAAGGCGCAACCACCAAGCACAGATTCTTCTCCTTTGACGAATGTCGTGGCCAAAAAACGCTGAAAACAGTCCACATCAGGTCCACACGACGAAACAACAAACGTGACAAAAACAAAAAGACAAAAACAACAAAAAAAAAACAAAAAAAAGCAAGGCTCTTGAAGAGCACTTGCTGACGGCTGTCTACTCGGGTGCCATCCCGAGAAAATAAATAAATAAATAAATGAATACATAAATAAATAAACAAACAAATAAATAAATGCCTGTTGTGTCCCGCCCATTGGACGCTCAGCGTCCAGGGAGTCTATGGACAGTGGCCGTTTATAGGCTGGCCAGGAAGCTCAGCTTTTCTGCATAATGATTGGATTGGATGATCGGTCTGAGGCTTAATCTCTTTTTGATTGACAGCGAAATGAGCCAATCACCGATTTTATGGTGAAGGCAACCTTCTAATTTTTGGGAAATGAACGGAGAGTAGAATTCACGTATAAATAAACGGACACATTATATGATGTAGGCCGAAATTGAGTTTGCCCTCCTTGATAGACCAGCATCGGCCACTGATACAATGAAACCAAAGACCAAAAATTTGCAAAAGTAAATTTGGCAAGCTGTACAATCAGGATGCAGAGCGCAATTCACTGTTTAAAAGCATTTTTAAAAAATCAGTGAAACAACGAAGCCGCAGAAAGTGAACCGCGTTAGAGCGAGGGATCACTGTATTTGAAAAACAAAAGGGGCGGCAAGGTGGTCGACTGGTTAGCACATTGGCCTCACAGTGCAGAGGTGCAGGGTTCTATTCCGGCTCCTGCCTACATCTGTAGAGTTTATATGTTCTCCCCATGCCTGCGTTAGTTTTCTCCTGGTACTCAGGTTTCCCCCCACATTCCAAAAACATGCACCGTAATTAATTGAATGCTCTGAATTCTTCGTAGGTGTGATTGTGGGCGCGAATGGTTGTTCGTCTGTGTGGCCTACAATTAGTTGGCAATCAATGCTCGGCGACAGCTATGATAGGCTCCAGCACACCCGCGACCCTCCTAAGGATAAGCGGATTAGAAAATGGATGGATGGGTGGATGGATGGATGAAAAACAAAAGGTTTAGCTCAATAAAAACTATCATAAACCAAGTGCATAACAGCAAATGTATTTCTTAGTGGGCCTGTGACAGCCCTCACAGACAACGTCAAAAAAATATCTATTTACAAATAGGAGAAGGAAAAAATTATGTGACGAGCAGCAGTTCTTACAGTGCCATCAGAAAACGCATTTGCTACAAGAACTCTCAATATAATCAATAGAAATTGGATCAAAAGTATTAGAACCCTTCAGTATTAGAATCCAGACACAGTCACAAATTTGTTCGTTTGTCCATCTATCTGTTATTGTTACACAGAAACAATATAGGCATATCCGAAAAAAAAAATTGCTTTTCTGTCAGATTTTAGACAGACACCAAAATGAGGGAAGATGTGTGTTTTACCTCAATATTTTGAACCAGCAGGACAATGTGTGAGAAGTCTGTAACCTCAGCAGAAGCCTCCAAAACCTGAGATACCATTCTCCTCCAATGTGCAAAGAACAGCAATGGGTTCCTGAGTGTGTTTCTGAGGCCAGATTCAGACTCGGAGCACAATTTTGCAGCTTTGCATTTCACACTTAATAGAAACACAAATTTGACAAGCTTTTACAAGAGATGAAGAAATAATAATTAGAATATGTTATTGTATATTTTCTCCCCCCCCTCTCTCTACCGTATTGGCCCGAATATAAGACGGCCCTGATTATAAGACGACACCCTCTTATTCAAGACTCAAGTTTGAATTATTCTAACAATATATTTGAGAAAAAAGCATGTTATTTTGCCTCATTTAAATCTTATAATCTAATATCTGAATATTTAAATATGTAAACTAAAGTGCAATCACATTCGAAAATGAAAGGCTTCTGGTTTTTGAAATGTAAATTACATCATAACTTCTCCTCAGCTGCCGGTTAACCTGGCCGATCTTTGAACCACTTTTCTCCAGACTGTCGCTATGTTTCCCCATGTTCTGTTATCTCTTCTATTATTTTCGTCTCTTTTCTTTCTTCCCGCTATTTTTTTTTCTTCTTCGTGCTACCGCTATTTTAATTTTTATTCTTTGTGACAGGGGTTCACTTTGGCTTGGGGAGTCAAGTTCAGCATTCGCTTCAATGATATCTGGCGCCATCTAGCGTCGGGAATGGGTATAATGTCTAGACCCCGAATATAAGACGACTCCCACTTTTTCAGTCTTATTTCAATGCAAAAAACACCGTCTTATATTCGGGCTAATACGGTATACTGTATATGGGTTGGTGTCCTGCAAGTTAGTTCTGCTGCGCTCCGCACATTATATCAACCACATTGTTAGTTGTAAATCATGACAGAAAATTGATGGACGGATGGATATACATATACAGCACGTGTGTGTGTGTGTGTGTGTGTGTGTGTGTGTGTGTGTGTGTGTGTGTGTGTGTGTGTGTGTGTGTGTGAGAATACATACAACACGTGAACCAAAATCAACTGCACAAGCCAACGGGAAGTTTATAAACCATGAAAAGCAAACTCTTGACCACGTACCTCTGATGTTCTTTAACCACACCAAGTACATCATCAGAAATGTGGCAAGAGTCCTCTGAAAACCTGAACAGTTCCTTGAGCTTCAACTTAAGGTGGTCCACTTGGGACTCCTCCCCCACCAGAGCCTTTCTCACACCCTAAAAATCACAAGCAAAATTAACTGAGAACTTGGGCTGAAAGATCGGAGGAGGAATTTTTGTTGAGATTTTTCTGACAAATATTGAATTTGCAATTCAACTGACAATTTTCTTAATATCAAGCTTCACCACATTCAGTATTTACTATGTACAGTAACTCAACTCAACTGTATTTATAGAGCACTTTCAAATAGCCATCGCTGCATACAAAGTGCTGTACATGGAGCAATTTAACATATACAACAAACAGTAAAGCAAATCACAAATAAAGATGGTAGAAAACACAGAACAGCAAAACCAAGAACAAATCTAAGTCATGCTGAGTCAAATGCCAAAGAATACAAGTGAGTTTTGAGGCGGGTTTTGAAGATGGGCAGCGAGGAGGCTTGCCGAATGTTCAGTGGGAGGTCATTCCAGAGAGAGGGACCAGCAACAGAAAAGGCTCGATCCCCTCTGGGCCTCAGTTTAGTTCTTGGTACTTCTAATAATGTCTGGTCCGCAGACCTGAGGCGCCGGGCAGGTGTGTAGGGTGCGGGGCGGATGAGCTCAGAGAGGTAAGGTGGCGCAAGGTTATTGAGAGATTTGAAAACAAATAAGAGGATCTTCAAAATAACTCTAAAATGTATGGGGAGCCAGTGAAGGGATGCCAGAATAGGAGTTATGTGCTCACTCTTACGAGTGTAGGTGCCAATTTGACATTGGCCGAAATTTGTGTGTTAATTGATACAGTGATATTGATACGTTCAATTGGCATATTTCCTAATTGAGGAGAAATACTCGCCATTGTTATTTCAAGCTGTTATTTCATGCATCTTTAAGTGTTTCTTTTACAGAACTATTTGTTGTGACGTCACGCGACTGGCGAATGAAGACAGGTGGAGAGGGAGTCGGAGAGAGACAGACAGACAGAGAGATGAGGCCAGCTCAAGAGTAGAAGCGATACAGTTTTTTGACCATATCAACATATCAACATATCAACATATCAACATATCAATTAGACAAATTGAAGAGAACCTTTTTTGTATACTTTATTTTTTAATAAACAGAAAATACGAAGAAGCCATTGGTTTGTTGTTTGCGTTCAAGACTCGTCGTTAGTCTGGCCTCAAAAGGTGCACCGGAATAGCACCGACATTTTGTCAAAAAACTCGCTAGGAAGCTAGTTAGCTTGCGCCGCGTCGGAGCAGAGAGAAGGTCTACCGCGCCGAAGAAGGCCCATCAGAAGGCGGCTGGACGTAAATCGACGAGAGAAACTCTGAGAAAGGAAGCCGGTCGATCCGTTGATTCTACAGAAAGGTAGAAGAATTTTCTTGTCCTTACGTCCGCATCGGCGCGCAGAAGATAAAGCTACGACGAACGAAGCTAAAGCTAACGTAAGCTAGCGCAAGCTAACAAGCTAAACGGAGCCTACGTGATCGAAACGAAAGTGAAACGTAACTTTCGCCAGTGCAAGAGCGCACATCGCAGCCTTAATTTGTCCATGCAGTTTGGCTTGAATAAGAAACTGCTTGCATTCGTTTCCATTAAGAAAAGTGACCACTGAAGAAGAAGGTGCTTTTGAACATTGCATGCAGCCATAATGAGCCACTCAGCAAATGATAAGATGGATGAAGAGAAGGAGCGTGACACGCTTTCAGTGCAACAGATCTGGAACAAAGACGGTCACGTAAGCTAACTGAGAAAGGAACAGAAGAAAAATTACAACGATGCATTGCATTAAGAAGACAAAGATTGAAAGATATGTCAAATAGAATGAATGTGATGCAAGCTTTGATGAAGGATGTGCAAAACGTTCAGATGGTGCAAGATGGAATGGAAAATGACTTTGTTTGTTTATTAGAGGAATTTAAGCGTCTTAATGAAGAAATAATGAACCTCTTACCTGAAGATGAACAAACATATGACCAACAAAACTGGTTTGAACCCAAAATGGCACCCATCAGAGACTTTATAAAAACAACAAAAGCATGGATAGCGGCTACACACACGTCCTATAAGACAGAGGATGGTCCAGTGGATTATCAGCGGAAAGAAGGCGTGCAAATACAAAAAGGAGTTTGCAACTGATAATGAAATCCATGATGACGTTCAACCAGATGATAGTGCATCACAGACTGGCGTCTCCGATGCTAAATATGCCTACCTGCATGGGTCACAAGTCAGCAGCTCCTCACTATGTTCTCGAGTCTCATCGACACTTGTTCGACAAGAAGCAGAGCATGCAGCATTGCTGGAGCAGCTGCAGCAATGAAGAAAAGGCAGCAACTAGAGCAAGAGGAACTTGAGTTGCAACAATTTGAATTGCGTCGAAGCATCGAAATCAAAGCTAAAGAGAAGAACTTGACATTGAGACTGCGTTGGCCGAAAGTAGCGCAAAATTAAAGGTGCTCAACAAGTACGAGAGGTCAGAAGATGGATCAAGTAGCCAAGCGCGAGGGTCAAGGAGAAGATTTAGCATGAAACAGGAAGTAACTCATGCTTTACCACCTGAACCAGACAATGTGAACCCTTACATACAACCGCAGCTACCACACACCCAAGCACCACAAGTACCTCTACGAGACTATAACCCTCAGCCCAACATCTTCGGAGATGACAACTTGCTGAAGGTCCTGCAAAAACAGAATGTAATCACAGAGCTGCTAGTAAAGCAGCAGAAGCAATCGCAGTTACCAACTAAGGACATCCCATTGTTCAGTGGCGACGTATTACAATACAAGTCCTTCATTCGAGCATTCGAACATTCAATAGAGCAGAAGACTGACAACGATCAAGACAAATTGTACTTCTTGGAGCAATTTACAAGTGGCGAACCTCAAGAGTTGGTCCGCAGCTGCGTCATATGCATCCTAGCCATGGCTACAAAGAAGCAAAGAAACTGCTACTCAAGCACTATGGAGACGAACTCACGAATTGCCAGCGTGCATTGAAAAGGCACTAAAATGGCCACCGATCAAGTCAGAAGATGGAAAGGCACTAAACGCCTATGCAATGTTTCTAATTGGATGTCGCAACGCAATGGAAGACATAGAGTCACTGGAAGAAATGGACAACCCCACCAACTTGCGAACTGCATTGTCCAAGTTGCCCTTCAAACTTAAAGAACATTGGCGTGCTGAAGCTTACAACATCAAGGAGAGGCGAGGCAGAAGAGCAAGGTTTGCCGACTTGGTGAAATACATAGAGCGTCAAGCAAAATTGCGACAGACCCCTCTTTGGTGACATCCCAGACAGTCGCCCCAATGCCTTTGTAAAAATAGCAATGAAAGACCCCTGACAAAAGGAAAACGCGGGAGCTTACACGAATGTTTCCACAGGAAAGACCAAAGAAAAGAATGAGAAGTTAGCGAACCCAGATAAAAGAGGAAGCGCCTTTGACAAGCCATGTATATACTGTCAGCAAACTCACACTCTTGCCACATGCAACGAGATCAAGAATCAGCCATACAAAGACCGTGTGGAGTTTTTGAAAACGAAAGGCTTGTGCTTCGGATGCTTGGCTATGGGTCATATTAGTAAGTTCTGCAAGAAAAGAACAGAGTGTAAGGAATGTACTCTAAAACACCCAGACATCCTACACAAAGTTAAAGAAGAAGATTTGGCCTCCCACGAAAACAATGATGCTCAAGAAGACTCAAGCCCTCAAGTTACAGTTGAACGAGAGGCTGCTTGCCTCATCGGGGCCGGAGAAAGTGATTGCGTGCTGCCAATAATACCAGTAAAAATTAAATTGAGGAATAACGACAAGCACATAGAAACATATGCTTTTATGGATCCAGGAAGCACAGCAACATTCATCACAGAAGCCCTGCGCAAAAAACTAAATGTTAAAGGGAAACCAACCCAAATACTCTTGAGCACCTTGAGTCAAGATGCATCGGAAGGACCAAAGTGCACAAATAGTTATGTGATATCAGACTTGGAGGTATGTGGCCTGGAAGAAAACAGATTCATTGAGCTACCCAAGGCGTACACCCATGGTAGTATACCAGTGCATAATGAAAACATCCCCAAGCAATCAGAAATTCGGAAGTGGCCCTATCTTCACGAAGTGCGAGTGCCAGAAATAAAAGCAGATGTTGGCTTACTTATTGGAGCAAATTGCCCAAGAGCAATGGAGCCATGGCACGTTATAAACAGTCGAAACGGAGGACCCTATGCGGTGAAGACTGCTGTTGGATGGGTCGTGAATGGTCTCCTAAGAAAGAACCACAAGGTGATGACAACAAACATCACAATTCAGTGAATAGAATCACAGTGATGGAAATCAAAACACTACTAGTACAACAGTGCAGCACTGATTTTCCAGAGTGTAACTACGATGACTGCCTGAGAAGTGTCGCTACCGAAGACGAAGCCGTGACACTAATTAAAGACCTTCGCATCTTGTGTGCTAAAGGAGGATTTACATCGACTAAATGGACAAATCATAACAGAAAGATGCTTATGTCAATACCCGATGAACACAGAGGTCAAACAAAAAACATGGATCTCAGCTATGAAACTCTACCAGTGGAGAGAGCACTTGGCATACAGTGGGACACAGAAACAGATACCATTGTCTACAGTATCAAATTGCCAGACAAACCAATGACAAGAAGAGGAATCTTGGCGGTCGTTAATTCAATCTATGACCCCCTTGGTTTGCTGGCTCCAGTCATTTTGCCTGCTAAACTCCTGACGAAAGAGCTGTGTAAAGAGCAACATGAATGGGATGAAACCATCAGTAACAGTCACGCAGAGGATGGAAAAGATGTTACACAACTCTCCAACTTCCAAGTAAACAGGTGCGTAAAACCTGCAAATTTCGGACATGCAGTTTCAGCACAGCTGCACCACTTTTCAGACGCTTCAGAGTACGCCTATGGTACAGCATCCTATCTACTGCTGCAGAACAAGCAAGGACAGAAATGTTCGCTTACAATGGGCAAGTCAAGAGTGGCCTCACTCAAACAGGTCACTATCCCCAGATTAGAGTTAACTGCCGCAGTGGGCGCCATAAAGATAGACAAGATTCTTTGCCAAGAAATCCAAGTTCCATTACAGCCATCTACCTTCTGGACTGACAGCACTACGGTGCTCAGATACATAGATAACGATAGTTCCCGTTTCAAGACCTTCGTGGCAAACAGAATAAATGTCATCAGAGAAGCCACCAAACCTTCTCAATGGAAGTATGTAAAAAACAAAGAAAACCCAGCGGATCTATCAAGCAGAAGAATGAAAGCCAGAAACTTGACACAATCACAAACATGGATTGACGGACCAAGCTCCCTACTCAAAGACGAATGCGACTGGCCTGCACAACCCATGCAAAGAGAAGAAAAACTGCAAGACGATCCTGAGGTGAAGAACGTGGCAACAGTTATCAACGTGATCAACGTGGAAGATATAGCAGAAACAATGCAGAAACTTATCGACCAGTATTCGGAATGGCAGAGACTAAAAAGAGCTGTAGCCTGGATGTTAAAATCAAGAAAGACTTTGCAACAACTCAAAGACGAAATAACAGCGTTGTCAGCGTATGTGAACCATAATGAAAAGAATCCTGAACAGCATAAAGCAAAATTGAAAAACGACATGAAGAAATACAGAACAAAAAGAAAAAGATGGAAACAAGTTCAATACTTGGCGGACCTATTCTGGACTCGGTGGACTCGTGAGCACCTCGTGTTCCTCCAAGAGCGGCAAAAGTGGTCGACACCCTCAGGACTCAAGCGGAATGGTACAGAGTCAAGATACGGACCAAGACAAGACATTGGAGAGACCAGTAAACAAACTTTGCTTGCTGGAAGAAGCAGTTCAAGAAGAAAAGACTTCATAAGACCCCCAAATTTGGGATTTTCAAGAGACTTTAAGTTACTCTTTTTGTAAATAGTGATTTTGTAATTTGAAGTTTAGTTGAGAAGTTAGTAATTGCTTAGTCCTCCTGCCTAACCAATTAGGGGCCGGATTATGTAGGTGCCAATTTGACATTGGCCGAAATTTGTGTGTTAATTGATACAGTGATATTGATACGTTCAATTGGCATATTTCCTAATTGAGGAGAAATACTCGCCATTGTTATTTCAAGCTGTTATTTCATGCATCTTTAAGTGTTTCTTTTACAGAACTATTTGTTGTGACGTCACGCGACTGGCGAATGAAGACAGGTGGAGAGGGAGTCGGAGAGAGACAGACAGACAGAGAGATGAGGCCAGCTCAAGAGTAGAAGCGATACAGTTTTTTGACCATATCAACATATCAACATATCAACATATCAACATATCAATTAGACAAATTGAAGAGAACCTTTTTTGTATACTTTATTTTTTAATAAACAGAAAATACGAAGAAGCCATTGGTTTGTTGTTTGCGTTCAAGACTCGTCGTTAGTCTGGCCTCAAAAGGTGCACCGGAATAGCACCGACAACGAGTACCAGTCAAGAAGCGAGCAGCGGCATTCTGGACCAGCTGGAGGCGCTTAATGGAAGACTGGCTGACTCCAAAGTAAAGGGCATTGCAGTAATGGAGCCGGGATGTGACAAAGGCATGAATTACTGTCTCAAAGTGTTCATGAGAGAGGAGAGGTTTTACTTTGGCCAGCTGTCTAAGGTGAAAGAAGCTGGATTTAACAACGGCACCAATTTGCCGGTCAAGTTTGAAATCACTGTCCAGTTTAAGGCCCAAGTTTGAGACTGTTGACTTAAGATAAGGAGACAGGAGGCCCAAGTCTACAGGGTGAGATATACAAGGGCCACTGGGACCAAACAGTATCACCTCTGTCTTCTTTTCATTGAATTTCAAGACATTTTGTGCCATCCAGGTTTTGATTTCTTCCAGGCAGGATATAAGTGGCCTTAATGAGAGGGCGTCTTTTTTGCTCAGTGGGAAATAGATCTGGCGGTCATCTGCATAGCAGTGGAAGGAGATACCGTGTTTCCTTAAGATGGAACCCAATGGGAGCAGATACAGCGAGAACAGCACAGGCCCCAGAATTGAGCCCTGTGGAACACCACATGACAGGGGAGCAGTGCGTGACTCAGCGCAGCCAAGGCTGACACAAAAGGTTCGGTCAGCTAAATAGGACCTAAACCAGTCAAGAGCGTTACCGCCAATGTCCACCAAGTGCTGCAAACGAGTCAGCAGAATTAAGAACATGACATAAAATTACATCACACCACCAAAACAGAAAAAGCTATTTCTCCAATAATGTAAGGAAACTAAAGAGGATATTCAAGTGCTGTTCAAAATAATAGCAGTTGCAATGTGACTAAACAGAATGTCCCTGGTTTTTAGTATACTTTTTCATTGTTACATGCCAGAGATCACCAGTAGGTGCAGTAGATTCTCAGAAAACAAACAAGACCCGGCATTCATAATAGGCACACTCCAAAGGCTGTGCAATTGGGCAAATAGTTCAAAGGGGTGTGTTAAAAAATAGCAGTGTCTGCTGTTGACTGTACAAACTCAAAACTATTTTGTATTTCCAAAAAAAAGTTAGGATTTAGCAATCCTAATATTTAGTTGCATGACCACAGTTTTTTATAACTGCTTCACATCTGTGTGGCATAGAGTCAACCAACTTGTGGCACCTTTCAGTTGTTATTTCACTCCATGATTGCTTAACAACATTCCACAATTCATTTACATTTCTTGGTTTTGCTTCACAAACAGCATTTTTGATATCACCCCACAAGTTCTCGATTGGATTGAGATCTGGGGATTGGGCTGGCCACTCCATAACATTAATTTTATTGGTTTGGAACCAAGACTTTGCTCATATCCTGGTGTTTGGGGTCATTGTCTTGTTGAAACACCCATTTCAAGGGCATGTCCTCTTCAGCATAAGGCAACATAACCTCTTCAAGTATCTTGACATACACAAACTGATCCATGATCCCTGGTATGCGATAAATGGGCCCAACACCAGAGTAGGAGAAACATGCCCAGACCATGATACTTGCAACACCATGCTTCACGGTCTTCAATGTGTACTGAGGTTTGAATTCAGAGTTTGGGGGTCGTCTCATACACGGTCTGTGGCCCCTGGGCCCAAAAAGGACTATCTCTGTGTGTAGATACTGTAGCTAGATCCGTGGAAGAGTGGAATGCATCCGATTAGCTGCTCAGAGTAAATTGCTTGTGGCTCGACGGACAGTCAAATAAACGTTTCCTGGAATGCTTTACTTGTTATAATGCTAAAAACCTTACGCTAACTGGAGCACTAATTAGAGAGAAGGAGAGTTCCATCGCGCTCACTATGGCCATCGAGGCTTTAAAAGTTCATTGCATGACATGAGCTGTACAGTATATTGTACTGCAGCTTTTGTGTTATGAACAGTGTTAGGAGCATATACTGTATTTGCATTTCATTGCTTGTGTTGTTACACATGTATTTTGTTCACATACTTGCATGTTCATAAAGGACATGCACCATGCTCATTTCCCACATATGGAAATTATTTTATAAGGAAGGATTGGACAGCGCAAACATGAGATCGCACTAGAGAATGTTTACTGTATACGTACCGTATATATATATATATATATATATATTAGAACTGTCAAACGATTAAAATATTTAATCTAATTAAAAACTCAACTGTCATAATTAACTCAAATTAACTAAAAATTAATCATGATTACTCACACATTTTTTATCGTTTCTGAATTTCCTTTTATATTTTTTGTCCTATTTTCCCCTATTTTAATGCTCTCATCAACATGGAATCATGAATCAGTTTTCTATGTGCAAAATGCAAATATTTACTGAAATAACAATTTCGATTTTCAATTTTACATGAACATTTTTCACTTGGAGCAGTTATTCACACATCATCTCTCACACAATATTACTGTCCATCAACAACAGTGAAAAAAATATTTTGTCACACAACAGCTGCTTGAACAGCTCTTTTTATAGAATCAAAACAGCGCAATATAAAGTGCACATCTAAGGTAAACTAGTATTCAGCCTATAATTTTTCACGGCCCCCTGAATAGGGATTGTCGGTCAGCATGGAAGGATCTCTCGTTCTGTACTTTTTTGATCATTTATTGGAGCACTTTGCAGCAGAAGTAGTAGTAGTAGTTGTTGTAACAGAAGTATCAGAAGCAGGTAATAACCTAAACTACACATAAATGCAGTAAAAAATTAATATATCTATCTTTCTGCATCACAATGTAAATATGTATATAATTGACATTAATTAATACATTTATTTACCAATACGTTTAATAAATAATGTAATCAACCCTGATTTCACTATGTATCATTATCGTCATCATTATTCATTGTTTTAAACGTAAGAAACCATACAACACAAACATAAAGTCGAATCGAACAAAAGAACTACAAGTCCCAATACTCAATCCCGGAAGTGGAGCGCCGGCTTGATTATCCCAAGCTGAAGCACAATTTACTTCGTTTAAACGTCAGATTGCAGACGGACAAACATGACAGCTATGCAAAAGTGAGCTAAATAAAGACACCCCTGTTCTAGCAACATTTTAGCCCACGCTGTTTGCTTTGAAATGATCCATAGCTGTCGGTCTGAGACGAGGGGGCGGAGTTACGCACGTCAGCTGTGTGCTTGGCCATTAAGTGGTATTTCAGACTCGACGTGCTATGATGATAGCTCAGTTTACGACTGCAAAACATACAGGTAACTTTGGTCTTGTCATTGGAACAATCTGGCAACTTTTTAAAAGTAAACTTTCCATTCATAAACTATTTAAGTATCCGCTGTGTCTCGCGCTGCCGTGGCTGGCAAAACAAATGTGCGTGGACCTGTGCAGAGCGATTGATGTTTTGTTTCTGGTGTATTTATAGAGCAACGTAACATCCGCTGTGACGTCTGCGCGTTAATCTCGCGAGAAAATTTTTGATCCCGATAAAATTCATTTAAATTAATGCCAATAAAAGCGCTAAACTGACAGCTCTATATATATATATATATATATATATATATATATATATATATATATATATATATATATATATAGAGCTGTCAAACGATTAAAATATTTAATGTAATTAAAAACTCAACTGTCATAATTAACTCAAATTAACTAAAAATTAATCGTGATTACTCACGCATATTTTATCGTTTCTGAATTTCCTTTTATATTTTTTGTCCTATTTTCCCCCATTTTAATGCGCTCATCAACATGGAATCATGAATCAGTTTTCTATGTGCAAAATGCAAATATTTACTGAAATAACAATTTCGATTTTCAATTTTACATGAACATTTTTCACATGGAGCAGTTATCTCTCACACAATATTACTGTCCATCAACAACAGTGAAAACAATATTTTGTCACACAACAGCTGCTTGAACAGCTCTTTTTATGGAATCAAAACAGCGCAATATAACATTATAAAGTGCACATCTAAGGTAAACTAGTACTCAGCCTATAATGGATTTAAGCAATGGTTGCACACTTCGTTTTTCTCAAATTTGCTTTGAACACAGCAGTCAGGCTATGCTGATTCTGTTGGTCCTTCTTGCTCGGAAGTCTCTACGGTTTTGTGTCGACATCATTTCGGATGCTTGTAATGGAGGCTCTCGCTGGCAATCCGTAGTGGAGTTGTTCAGTTAATTCCGTTTTTCACGGCCCCCTGAATAGGGATTGTCGGTCAGCACGGAAGGATCTCTCGTTCTGTACTTTTTGATCATTTATTGGAGCACTTTGCAGCAGAAGTAGTAGTAGTAGTAGTAGTTGTAACAGAAGTATCAGAAGCAGGTAATAACCTAAACTACACATAAATGCAGTAAAAAAATTATATATCTATCTTTCTGCATCACATTGTAAATATGTATATAATTGACATTAATTAATACCTTTATTTAACAATACGTTAAATAAATAATGTAATCAACCCTGATTTCACTATGTATCATTATCGTCATCATTATTCATTGTTTTAAACGTAAGAAACATATCAAGTCGAATCGAACAAAAGAACTACAAGTCCCAATAGTCAATCCCGGAAGTGGAGCGCATGATTAACCCCAGCTGCAACGCAATTTACTTCGTTGAAACGTCAGATTGCAGACGGACAAACATGACAACTATGCAAAAATGAGCTAAATAAAGACACACCTGTTCTAGCAACATTTTAGCCCACGCTGTTTAAATTGCCGATTGCGAACGGTAACGAGTAGCGAGTGTATTCACTCACCAAACAAAACGCTATTTATACATCGTGCGAACGGTCACCTGTCAGTGGCAGCCCCGCCCCTCTTAAAGCGCCAGGTCAATTCAAAAGAAGTCGTTCGATGCAATGCGAAATATTTCAGCTTGAGTGGAGCTGTGGACAATGTTGACAGGCTTGCATGCAGTAGCCATATATTTAGCTATGGCTTCAGCAAATTTGTTCTTCGTCGTGTCATCCATTTTCTTCGCTTTGAAATGATCCATAGCTGTCGGTCTGAGACGAGGAGGCGGAGTACCTACACCAGCTGTGTGCTTGGCCATTAAGTGGTATTTCAGACTCGACGTGCTATGATGATAGCTCAGTTTACGACTGCAAAACATACAGGTAACTTTGGTCTTGTCAGTGGAACAATCTGGCAACTTTTTAAAAGTAAACTTTCCATTTATAAAGTATTTAAATATCGATTTTCGGTGTCTCGCGCTGCCGTGGCTGGCAAAACAAACATGCCCGGACCTGTGCAGCGCGCTTGATGTTTTGTTTCTGGTTTATTTATAGAGCAACGTAACATCTGCCGCGTTAATCTTGCGAGAAACATCTTGATCCTGATAAAATTCATTTAAATTAATGCAGATAAAAATGCGCTAAACTGACAGCTCTAATATCTATATATATACATAGGCACACACACACACACATACATACAGTACATACACACACAATTTTAAGGATATCCTTACATTGTTATTGTAAAACAATAACACACACACATTTCTATATGAGCCATTCTACCGAATTGATTCAAATAGCTGTCCCTCAATGAAAATCACAAAATTTGAATTGTTCATTAACAATCTGATGATCAATTCAAATACTATAAAATTGTATATATACTGTGTGTATATATATATAAAATATATATTTTATATGTCACTTAGTATTGAGAGGTGGCAGTGCCAACTTCTAACTCCTAAATTTCAATGAATGAAAATAACATTTTGATGATTTTTGCCAATTTTCTCAATATTGTATTTTAATAGATTGATTTGTATGGTGAAAGATTTAAATTGTTTTTGTACGTTTTTTTAAAATGGGAAAAAAAACCCTCCAATTTGTTTATGTCATTACCGGAACAAAAAGAGTATTTGTCTGTCGGCAGGGCTTGGTTTTAGCAACACTCCCAGACATTTCACGAAGAAAAGACCTTGCCTTCCTGTTCAACCATGGCCACATGGTGAGTAATCAGACTTCAGCATAGCTGACTACATGCGCTCTAAATTCTGAAAATCAATTTCCTGTAATGCTTTACAGTGATCCCTCGCTATTTCGCGGTTCATTTATCGCGGCTTCAGTGCATCAGGGATTTTTTAAAACGTATTCATTAAAAAATAAATAAATTTAAAAACATTCCCATATACATGTTGTACAGTACTGTATATGTTGCTCTATGTGACTCGCTGTTGTTTTGCTGACTTTCGCAGCTTCTTGCGGACCGTTGGTGGACTTTTTGCGGACTTAAAAAAAAAAAAACAATCGCGACCCGGCCAACCTCGGAACCGAACACCCAGCCGCCGGGTACCGAGCGGGGGGTTCAATGTTTCCTTGTTTTATGTTTTTTTTGTTTAAATTTTTGATGGAAAAAAAAGAAAAGATTAAAAAACAAACAAACTTTGTCCGACCTACCAACCCTATGCTGAAACACACTATCTTTTTTGTTTGGCCTTATTCATAAACTAACCTAACTTATACATGTTTAAATCCATTAGTATACAGCATTACGTCATGTTAATTACTTCAAAATTTACTTCTACATGCATGTATACCATTAAATTTGGCCTTATAAATATTATGTACATGTACCTATATGGAGGGGGGGGTCGCTACTTCGCGGATTTTCGTTTATTGCGGGTGGTTTTGGTCCCAATTAACGGCGATTAACGAGGGATTACTTGTACTTGTCATTGTGCTAAAAACCTTTAGCTAACTGGACTGCGAATTAGAGGGAAGGTGAGTTCCATAGCGCTAACTATGGGCATCGAGGAAACGTTCCGTGCTTGGCTTCATAAGTTCGTTGCACGATATCAGCTGAGCAACTCTGTCTTATGTGGTGATCAAGGGGAGGTCAAGTTAGAGACAGTGAGTGGGTGGAGAGAAAAGCCATCAAGTATGTTACTAGTCTCATTTTGTTGTAAATAGTCCTAAATTTGTGACGCGTCTTGTTGTACTGTATGCTGCAGTTTTCTGTGTTATCAACAGTTTTTGGACTATATATTTATTGCTTGTGTTGTTACACATGTATTTTGTTAACATACTTGCATGTTCATAAAGGACATGTATCATAGTCGTTTCCCCACATACGGAAATTCTGTTATAAGGAAAGATTGGAACAAGGCAACTTGAGAATACTTACCTGTATATATTGTTGCAAACCACACACAGAACCTGATCACACAGATGCATGCATGTTAAGAGCCTTTTGAGGTAAAGGTTTTAAAAACTCACCTCGTATTTTCTCCACTGGCCCATCATCTGCTCTTCACTGCAATCAGCTCCATCGCAAACATCACGATCCTCATCGAGTTCCTGGTTTAGTCCGTGGAGTCGTAATCTGAGGCAACCAATATCATCGTCCAGTCGCTGGCATCTTGACATGTACTCTCCGTGTGAAGACAAGGTGTTGTGCAGACTCTCCTCAACCTCACATAGGCCTTGCCTTAATCTTTGCCAACCGAGCCTGAGCTCTTCAGCCTCCTCTACTACCACCTCTGCTCCAGCAGGTGAGGTCTTCACTCTGACAGTTTCAGCAACACCCTCTATATATTGCAGAGTTTTTTCCTCATTGGCTACAATGTCATCAAGAGCCTAAAAAAGGGAAAAGGAATTAACTGTAGGAGAGGAGATCCGGAATTATGGTATTGACCAGAAGTATATCAAGAGCGTTTTTGCATAGGTCCCTGTACCACGAAATTATTCCAGGAAAGTGCAGCCAAATGTTGACTGCATCATCCACCAACCTATGAGGTGTGTGCGAAAAATCCCAGGACTGTACAAACTTGAGGTATCAAATTATCGCGTTAATTGCAAATAATGAATTCAGTCATATTTAGCGCGTTATGTTTTTTTTATTGCATTAATCTAAATTTTAGTCTCTAACTTTATTGTTTCTGTATGTGGGTTGCCCTTTTACAATATCCCTTTTTATGTGTTGTCTTCCGGTGTTCGAGTTGTTGAGGGTGGGAAACAACGGTAAGTCACAGCCCGAGAGCGGACATTGATGGGCTGTTATTATGTTTAGGCTTGATTAGCAGAAGCTGATAGGCTCCCATTGGAGTTGGGAGGGCCAGGTAAGCAGCGGAAGAGGAGGTGAAAATGGAGGAGCATGTGAGAGTTCTCGGCCCAATGAATGGAAAATTTACATTCCAAAAACGCCCTGACGGCACTATTGATAAAAGGTAGAGTGTTGTGCCTAATTTGTAAGAAGTTTGCTTCCCACGAAGCAGCTCAAGTTTCGCCTCCCACATCAATGCAAAGCACCCAGTAGCGAGTGCAGCCACAGCTAGCATTAGCACCAAAGGTGTTAGCAATATAGCCATAGCAAAGCTCTTTGCCAAATTAAACTCGAGGAGAACACCCAGCGCACAAGGCTCAGCATAGCTGCTGTGTCCTCTGTAGCCTACCAGAAGTGATTGGTGTTTATTTCAGCACTTTATTTTGTCATGAACAGTGTTATTTCTGAAATGCTTACTGACAGCATCATGATTTAAGGGTCTTTTTTATTTGTTTTTTATTATCTGAAGCAAGTTCAGTGTTGAGTCGTCGTATTTCAAGTCAAACCTCGGTTTTTGAACGTGTCTGTTCTCAACCAAAATATCGGTTCTCGACCAAACTGAGCGCACTTGAATGTGCCGCTTGACTCCTCTCGCCTTCCTTACACGAGGAAGTGACGCTTCCTCATGTAGCGTTTCATTGTGAGCAGACGTGTTCAATAAAGATTTTTTTTTTAAAGAGCGTTTTTTTGGTTTTATAAATAAAAAAACAGTGATATTGCCCCTGGTGGTCGAAAATTAAGGTTGCAGATAGGACTTGGGACTAGTCTCAAACACAGCAGAAAGTAAATGGCTAGGACTGCATCTGTTGAAGTCTGTTTAAAAACAATAAAATACTTTATAATGCCACTTTTTTGTGATGTCAATCTTTTGATCTGTCTCAATAATGCAATTAATTTAAAATGAAAATAGGGGTTTTCTCAGCAATTTTTAGATGAGATTAAAATATAGATCAATTAGTTACAGATCATAATCATAATCTCTTGACAGCACTAGTACATAATACAAATTTTCCCCTTGAATCATGATGGTCTACTAGCAGATCTGACCAAGACATCCTTCGGCATTCACTATGTTCAGTGCGCAAGAGTTTTGGCAAGACAACTCGTGGCTGAGCATCATAGGTAACATACTCAGCATCTGACAGATTAAAGCCAAGAAGCACTGTCCCGATTCACCTCAATTGGCTCCGTGTCATTTTTCATTTGTTTCCCAAGCCCTCTATGTATGGAAACCTGGATTACATCGTGTTGGCCAAAACGTTAGGGATGCAGACCTGTTCAGCATGCGTGCTGTCCACTCATCACCTCATCAATCCCCTCAAAATTGACTGGGAGATGGAGCCTCAATGTTGAGCTGCTATGTTTCTGCACGTCAGAAGCATATTACTGCTACATAGGTATGAAGTGCAAGCCTGAAAATTTGGCTGACCCCACCCCGGTACTTTTGCTCTTTCGTTGACAAAATATGAGTTATGTGATACAGGCCACTGTTACAAAGGATTAAACTGCTAAAATATTTACCACCAAAGAACCGCTCCAAATTAATTTTTCTTTATTCTATTTGGCAGTGGATATGTGTATTACAGGGGTGTCAAAGTCAAATGGACGGAGGGCCAAATAAAAAATTTTGCTCCAAGCCGAGGGCCGGACTGATCGAATGTTCATTGAAAAATTTTAAACCTACCGCATGTAGTTTATCGAACCGAATTGAATCTACTGAAAACCTAACAACTTCATTTCAATATGATCAAATAAATAAAGCAACATTTTCTTATGGCTGTCAGTAAACTTTAATTTTCGACAGGCACAAAAGACAAAGTTTCTTTGGATAAAAATACCCATCAACATTGAATGAAAAAAAGCACCAGCAATAGCCCATATTTTCTCTTTTAGCAAAATTGGGCTACATTTACAGAAAACCCCCCAAATAATAGCAATTTTCCATCATTCACTCCTCAAATAAATCATGCTCCGTAGTTGTGCCATGCATAGGACGTAACGCCAAAAACTCCTCTGTCACGCTTAGGCTTCAGTCCACTCCGCGGATGAAGATTGACAGCTGGGCAACGTCAGAAATGTCGGCGCTCTCATCCACAGCCAAGGAGTATGCGATGAAATGTTTTCCCCTTTTCACAAGCTGCTCTTTTCGATTAATGGACAACTGCTCTACTCGCTCGGCAATGGTGTTTCTGCTCATGCTCACTTTTAAAAAGAGTTGCTTTTTTTCAGGGCAAACTTCGTCACAAACTTTAAGCATACAGTTTTGAATGAAATCCCCCTCCGTAAATGGCCGGGCTGATTTAGCGATCTCTTCTGCCACAATAAAACTGGCATTGACAGCAGCCTGGCTTTGTGATTTGGCTTTTTTGAACAGAGCCTGTTGAGATTTGAGGCTTCGTTTTAATTCCTCAACCTTCTGTAGCCTTTGTTCGATGTCCATATTCTTGTTTTTGTCCGCGCGTTTCGTTTCATGCTGTCGTCTCAGATTATACTCTTTCAATACGGCCACACTTTCTCCACACAGAAGACACACAGGTTTTACAGCTACGTCCGTGAACATGTACTCTGACTCCCACCTTGTTTGAAACCCCCGGTTCTCGGTGTCCACCTTCCGTTTTGCCATTTTTGATGGATATCTGCAAGCTAACGTCACTGTTATCCGAACGACTGCTGCACTAGTAAATATTGAAATAAAGCGCCCGACTGCTTGGCGCGGCACCGTTGCATTGTGGGAAATGTAGTATTGGTGCGTGTAAAAGATCTGTGGGCTGTCGGCTTGCGGCCGTCCGCGGGCCGGTTCTAATAATAAATCAACATCATCCCAGGGCCACTGAAAACCTTCTCGCGGGCCGGATCTGGCCCGCGGGCCGGCACTTTGACATATGTGGTGTATTAGTTGTGAAAATATCAATGGCACTGAAAAAAGTTTTACGCCGACAAAGAATGAAAATGGGCGGCACGGCGGACACATAACACAACAGGACAGTGTTGGAGTAAACACTCCGGAATCCTACTGCCTTAGTGCAACCAGAATAAATACTGGTGAAATGAATGAACCAAAACTAGTTATGGCAAAGTTCCCCAACACAGGAATGAATGGATGGATGGATGGATGGATGATGGCTATACTGCTGTTGCACTGTGGTTGAGAGGAAATAATTTTCATCTGTGCTGTATGTTGCACATAGAGCATATTTGACAATAAAGTTGACTTGATTTGACTTGACGAGGAATTAATTTGGCTGCACTAATCGAGAGGGAGTGGTACTAAGGACAAACAAGGGATTGGGGCTGACAAACAACAAGACAATACACACAAAATAGCCAGCCCAAGGTACTGACTCAACAAAAACCACAAGACACTCCCCCCTCTTACCTGAAAGCAACCAAGTCCATTTAAACAGCAATGGTTAATCTTTGCAGGTGGCGCCATACCTGAAACTGGTTGCTAATTGGGTCACTTTTCCCTGCACTGATTGATCGCCCAAGTTGTGAACAAGGGCCACTAATCAGCAAAAAGCAAGAGGAGAGCTACTGCACACATGCAAAGCGTAACCCTAACACAAAATAAATAACTAAATAAATGGCCTTGAAATAATGTAAACCGTAACACTATTTTATACAATAATTTTTAGTCCATTCTTGTTGTAAGCTTCCCATTGATTCACTCAATGTACAAAAAAAAAGAATAAAATTGGACTCATAGCAAAATGTATGCGCTCATGCAGGCATGTGATAATTATAGTCTGAAAATATTAGAACAATGCTTGCATATTAGGGATTATATTAACATCGTATACGTATATGCTTATGGCCATATGGCATTAATATAATCCAAATGATGTGGATGGTACAATGATTGATCAATTAATTGACATCTTATTGAATATCAAATTAATCGATGAATCATTTTTGTTAATCGAGAACCACTTTAATTTAAACTTCAATAAATATTAATTTGTGTCGAATCAAAATGCATTTACAAATGTTTGCTTTTAGTTGGGAATTTTAAAAATGTATATTTTTGCACTTTTTTCTGACATGTTAAGGACCAAACCAGGAACTGAGTCTCCATTTGTTTATGGCCTGTTTTTGAATAAAGGAATGCAAATTAAAACTTACTGTTATCAAGTTCATAGATCACCTGACAAAATAATTTAATATTTAGGTAACAGGTTAACCAGTTGAGTACATTTCCAAAGCCCATATGGGCATTGTACCTTTCCCAATCTTGCAAATGGATACCGTTTCAGACTTACTTTTAAAGCTTGCAGCTTGTTCTCTGTTGTGTCCTCTTTCTCCATAAGATCTGTCAGCTCCTTGGTTTTTGACAGGAGCCATAACTGAAATTGGTGAACACTGCCCTGGTAAGTCTGGTGCTCCTCCGCTATCGCTTGAAGCAGTGACAGACGATCCTAGAATAGCAACAGTCACACGTTCACTCACATATGGTGAAGATTGGCACATCCTGTTTATATCATATGAATTTGTAAACTTAAGGCGCGTTCCCACGTTGCAATTTGTGGCATAAGTTTTGTGGCATGCAACACATTGCAACGTGTGAACCCCGAAGTTGGACAGACTTTTGTGGCATACAACGTGTTGGATGCGTGTTGCATGAAATAGGACTTGCTCTATTTTCTTGCAACGTGTGGCATGAACCCGACCAATCAGAACGCGTCGGGCTATCACGTGACAAAAACATCGCGTCGTAACACGGAACGCGGGAAGTATAATGGCGTCGAAACAGAAAAAAAAAAAAATCGAGCTCTCCCGGGGCGACACCGAAAGGTTTATTAATTATTACCATTCGCATGATTGCTTGTGGAACGTCGGGAGCCAGTTCTACTCAAGGAGGGAACACCGACAAGCTGCCTACACGAGCATATCGGAGTTGATGGGCGACTGCATGACAGGTATGGATGGCGATCGAGGCAGCGTCTTCGATTATTATGTCGACAATAATATCATAATTACTTATTGTCGAATATTGTAGGGTGGTTGGAGTGAGAAAGATTACCGAATTTCATTTATTCGGCGACTATTTTGCCAAAATAATGAGCACAACAAAAGTTCAAAATTGGTGCGATCCATTCGAAGGAAATTTCTGAAACTATCGGAGTCCTCGGCCGCCAACTCCTGCATCAGAGCGTTGTGGCGCCGAATTCTTTCCGTCTCGATCCACGGTCGTACCCAAAGCGACCGTTTGGGTTTTGGCTCCTCTAGCTCGGCTAGTAGACCGATAGCTGCCAGTTCGAGGAGATCATCGTCGCTGTCGTATTGACAATTAGCCGCCATAGTCGCAGAACGAAATAACGTTAAACGCGCATTCGGAAAACTATTCCCGTGAGATTTGAAATTGTTTGCAACACATTGGAACGTGGGAACGAATTCGGTTTGCAACATCATATTTGCAATTTGTCTTATGCAACACGAGACAAATTGCAACGTGGGAACGCGCCTTTACTACAGCAGAGGTACTCAAATATAAATCCTAAAAGACCACAAATACATTTTTCAACGAGTTAAAGGTCCATTTATCAAATTTAAACAGGTTACAAGAAATAATATAATATGGGGGAAAAAATCATTTTAACTTTTATCTTTAAATCACTTGAACATACTTTCACAGACTGCCTTTTATATGAGGTCAATTTTCACTTTGATTTATTTATCCATTCAAGTTTGTGTGTGGACTCCGACAAGGCTGCCCTTTGTCACATATTCTGTTCATAATCTTTATGGACAGAATTTCTAGGCGGAGCCAAGGCATAGAGAGGGTCTGGTTTAGTGGGCTTAATATTACGTCTCGGCTTTTTGCAGATGATGTGGTGCTGTTGGCCTCGTCAAGCTGGGATCTCCAACTCTCACTGGAGTGGTCCGCAGCCGAGTGTGAGGCAGTTGGGATGAAAATCAGCCCCTCCAAATCTGAAACACTGGTCGTCAGTGGGAAAAGAGTGGAGTGCCCTCTCCGGGCCAGGGATGAAATCTTTTCTCAAGTGGAGGAGTTTAAGTATCTTGGGGTCTTTTTCACAAGTGAGGGCAGGAGGGAGCGAAAGATCGACAGACGGATCGGTGCAGCGTCTGCTGTGATGCGGACCTTTGTATCGGTCTGTCATGGTGAAGAAAGATCTGAGCCAAAGTTGCGAAGCTCTCAATTTACCGGTCGATCTACGTTCCTACCCTCACCTATGGTCATGAGCGGTGTGTCGTGAGCGAAAGAACGAGATCCCAGATACAACCTTCCTCCGCAGGGTGTCTGGACAATTAGAGATAAGGTGAGAAGCTCGGTCATCCAGAAGGGGCTCAGAGTTAAGCTGCTTCTCCTCCAGTACTAGAAATCTAGATGAGGTGGCTCGGGTATCTGGTTTTGATAACATTCTCCTAACCTTGTCTGTTCTGCTGTCAAGTTGCATGCAGCGCCACAAGAGGAAGTTGGAGTTAATATCCATGCCTGCCTGCCTGGACGGAGTTAAACAAAACTTTCAGCCAGTAGGCAGCGCTAAAACTACGATAAAAATAAGTTTGTAGGCCGAGACTTCGCATTGCTTTCCAAATGGCTCTGCTTTGTTAAAAATATCTACAGGGTGTTTTTTTTTATACTGAATAATCGACTAACAAAATATTTATGATTTTTTTCCAGACCTGATGTGTGTGCAAAGATGTTTCTAGTCTCAAAATCTGTGTTTTATTGTCGAACTGCGCGTTGCCACAGCAATAGCGTTTTTCGAGGATTCAAACTTTGTGTTGCAACGTCATACAGTAAGCACTCTTCCGAGGTGAGGTAAATCTTATTCATACCCTCGGTGTAAAGCATCAAAGAATAAAAACACAAAAAACAATATCACGCAGATCTGGTTTACCAACTATGAGAAAAAAAATCTGACTAAAAAAAAAACATTCACTGTAGCTTTTCTGACAAATTTGATATTAAAATGTACAAAAATGACATTTCTAAACATCACTAAGTGGCGCTTTATGCGCGACAGAGTATTACTGAATAGATGTCTTCAGGACACGACTATTTTTTGAAGCACGTGCAAGAGAGAAAAGTAGGAAAGGTAATGGAGAAAATGGGCCATAATAAGACATTCAATTTGCAATTATTTTTTTTACACTCTAGGTGGCGCAACAGAGCTATTTTGTTTTCAGCATTTGTGACAACTTTGAAAATATAATAATTTTCACAAGGGCCAATGAGTGTGCAAAGTTAGGGGAGTATTTGTGCATGTTTGGATGCCCAAAACAATAATTTCTACAAAAACAATTGGGTGCTCACAGCATTTGCTACTTTGCCCCTAATAAATTGTCAGTCAACAGTGTCATAAGATTTACCTTACCTCAACCTTGTCCCTGATGTCATTGTAGGCCTGCTGCAGTTTCTCCTGTACTTGGGGCTCCACACTGGGGTCTTGGGTTCTGTTGTGCAGCACAGCAGCTTCGTCTAGCAGCCTCTCCAGTAGAGCTTCCTGGCCATGGACATCACTCACCACCACTCTCTGCTGGTCCACTTGCCACAGCTTTTCCTTCAATCCCAGTTGCAACTCCACACCAATGTCCAAGTCACGCTGCTGCCTCATCAGCCACAACACAAATTCCTGGTGGGCCTTCAAATACTCACTCCAGTGGAGCCACACCCACTCAATCCGACTGAGAAAGGAGTTCAAAAATATGAACAAGATTCAAGTTGGACAATGGCATATACAGACAGTCTTAGTTAACAGTACATATAATTGATATACTGTACATATGAATATGAACAACACAATGGAACATGTAGTTAGCTGATCCTCTCCATTGGAACGTGGAATTTTCATGTTTTCCACATGCTTGCAACTTTTTCCGGGTACTCTGGTTTCCTGGCAAAGCCACAAAACACTCAAAATTCTTCTCAAGATTACTGATAAGTGTGTGTGTGTGTGTGTGTGTGTGTGTGTGTGTGTGTGTATACGTATCTATAAAATATCACCTGCATTCGCCCCTTTCTCTCGTCCTCGGCAGCTGAAACACTGATTCTTGGCTTTATCACCTGACGATTCGACGACTACAATAGCGATTTTTTGATGTCATTACATGCCTAAGTTGTTCTGTTTTTTTGTTTGTTTTTTGGGGGGGGCTGCGAGGTGTTTAAACTTTGTAAAGTGCCTTTGGGTGTTTTTTAAAGTGCTACTACACAAATGAAAAGTGTCATTGCGATTATTATTATTCACAGTATATTCACAAAAGCAAACATTTTTAAGTGTGATGCAGCCTGGCATACGTTTTATGGCAGTTATGAAGTCGGAGCAAATGGAGCAGAGCGCCACACAGAAAAACCCAAGATCAGTGAAGAAACAACGTGAGAAATTGTTATGAAAATGCAGGTAAGAAGTGTTATTTTATCATACATCTAATTCGTCCTGTTATGATTCCAAAGGTACTTTTGACGATATAGTGGAGCTAAAAAACATTGGCAAGAATAGAGCACCTGTGGCAGTGAATGATGTAGGTACAGGTTTCCTCCCAACAGCTTTTCAAGTCTTTGAGCTTAGCCTGGATGTGACTCTTCAGTTGTTCATCTCCTATCTCCAGGAGACACTCAGATGCCACCAGTGCCATGTCCATCTTCACATGACCTTCATACTCCGATTGGTGGATTTTCTTGAAATTGAAAATACAAAACAATCCACAGTCAGTCACAGTTGAGAAAGCCTTGCATCTTTGGAAGCAGAGTAAAGAGAAGAGAATTTATGAACTCAAAGACTGAACCATGGGATGAAATCAGAGCCTACTTCTCAGCAAATCTTTTATGCCTGAATTAATTAAATTTTTGCAGCATTTGTTTATAAGAAATAAACCTATTACCAATGTCTATTGTTGTTGTTTGTGTTACGCGGAGAAAAAAAAGTAGTGTGTTTCCGGTAACCCGACCGACCGAGAATTTCTACGTGGAAAAAAAACTTTACGGTCGGCATTTTTTTCAAACAACCCTCTACATTTTTGTGTAGCGGGTTTACATTGGTGCAAACTCTCGCGATATACACGTTATGCGCTTGCGTCGGTTGCCCTCTCGTCTGTCAACATTGAATCATGGCGGCAGCCGCGATCTCCGACGACAGTTTAAACCGTGTTTTCTGTGTTACAGTCGCATTCTCGCACCGTAATGTTAAGAAAATAGCATCCATTGATGAATTGAAAAAAATTCAGCGAACAATTTGATGAACACCACGGGCTGAGTAAAAACAGAGGGCGGAGGAGGGCGGAGGAGGACGGCGGAGGCGGGGAGAAAACTAAATAGGTGGCGGCGGCGTTCCTCGACCACCCACCCCGCCGACCCGCGCGTCCGCGCGCTCGTCGATGCACCGTCCGCCTAGTCTACGCAACTCTAGTCCAGCGTCGGGGACCTCTCCCCACCGGTGCCGTCGCGACCCGGCCGACCTCGGAACCTAACACCCAGCTGCAGGGTACCCAACTCTCTCGCCGCCTTTGGCAGCGAGCGGGGAGTTGAACGTCTCCTTGTTTTATGTTTTATGGTTATTTTGTTTACATTTTTGATGAGGGAAAAAAAAAAGATTTAAAACAAAACCTTTGCCCGACCCTATGCAAACATAGCTTGAAAACATAATGGCACTACTACTCAAAACTGACATCTGGTGATGCTCGCCGATCTTTTAAGCTCCGGGCGCATCGATTTAAGTGCCCATACCTGCCAGAGGCAGGTTCAAACAATGTACAGGGGTCTCACCTCAGTCTCTCTGAGTCTGGCTTCAAGGGCATTCAAGGGCCCTTGGGTGTCATCATTTGCCCTCAGCCTCTCCTGCACATCCTTCATCCAAGAGAGTGCCCCTTCCAGTCTTTCCATAAACGTCTGCTGCTCCTGCTCAGTCATGACCAGTCAAGTTCCAGCCCTGAAATCCACAAGAGTGGTCTGACTCTGCTTTCACATACTCTTCGTGTTAAAGGGATTATCAACTCATTTTACAACAAAGGCTTATGACACAAAAAGGCAGGATGCAAAGTGTGCACTTTCTACTTTTCTTTTGAGGCGGGGATTTACTAAAAAAGTCCTTGCAATTTTAGAGTGGTACGTTAGGCGTAGAAAAAAAAGTAGTGTGTTTCCGGTAACCCGACCGACCGAGAATTTCTACCTCGAAAAAAAAAAACTTTACGGTCGGCATTTATTTTCCAAACCTTTTACATTTTTGTGTAATAATAATAATAATAATAATAATACATTTTATTTCATAAGCGCCTTTCAAAACACTCAAGGTCGCTTTACAATCAAAACAAGAACAATAAAACCCGTGGAGATGTCCTGGAAGTGAGAAGGAGAGAGAGAGACTCCTCCAGGTTGAGTGACCGCTGGCGCGTTTGGCTGCCGCTGCTCAACCCGCATTGTTTTGTATTGTTTTTTGTTATTGTAAAGTGTCCATGGGTGTCTTGAAAGGCGCTTATAAATAAATAGTATTATTATTATTATTATTATTAAAACCAAAGACTAAATAATAAATAATAAAAGGAAAGATGAATTTAGAGCGTTTACATCGGTGCAAACTCACGCGATATTTGTCGGCTAGCTCAACGGCTTCAATAAATGTCTCGAAGGATTCCAACCAGCGGGGCCACGGGACAGGCGGCTCGCCAGGCAGGGCGAGGAACGGAGGAAGAGGCGAGAGTGGAAGCTCCATCTTCGTTGCCATTGTTGTGTTTAATAAAACGTGGGGAGTCTGACTCTGTGCTCACTGCCGTTTATTGTCAGTAGTCACCTTTTCATATGAACACTTTTACGGCCGTGACGTCACGCCGTCATAAACTGAACCTGTGGCTGTGGTTATAACATGCCACAAATAATAATAATAATACATTTCAATAATAGTAAAAATGTCTCCTTGTTTTAGGTTTTATGGGTATTTTGTTTACATTTTTGATGGGGGGCAAAAAAAAAGATTACAAAAAAAAAACGTCGTCCGACCTACCGACCCTATGCTGAAATTTCATGTTACCGGAAACACACTACTTATTTTTCTACGCCTTATGATTTGATTCGGTTCAATTCAGTGGGATTAAGATTTGATATGGATATGTTCGACAGGGCATTGTGCAATGAGTTTCTTGTCATCAGTACATACGAATTAACTTGTCAGTACTGTAAATGTGGCATTTTCTTGAAAAATGTATCAAGATGATTTGACAGTGCCTTTAGGGATTTCAAGGCACAAACACAGAAATCATCAGAAACACAGACTTATAACTTAAATGGAGTGGAAATCATATAGTCTTTTGTCTTCATTTCATGATGTCCGTATGTCTTGGCCGCATGACTTCCAGTCTTCTGTGGGGTTTTTTTTTCCCGCAGGGTGGGTGCGTCATGCACTTGTTTTTCCTGCACGTGTGTGTTCATGTGCAATTCAGGTGAGTTTATAAAGCTTAATTTGCTGGCTTTTTCCCATTACATAGGTTGTATTGACAACATTGTTTGCAAGCAAATCCACTTAACCTCATGAGATGAATTATCTATCTATCCCTCGGTGATTCCCCACTTTGACTCAAAGCACGGAATTTAAATTTGAAAACTCTCATGGCACACAATCATACAAAAATGTCACAAAAAGGGGAAGCACATGATGTACATTCTGCATTCAAAGATCATTAATTTGTTCTGTCTGCCTGTGTAAATCATACAAGACCTTTTACACTAATGTACCCCAGCAGTGATGATTATTTCCAGCGGCACAGTCATCAACTGGTTAGCACGTCGGCCTCATAGTGCAGAGGTGCAGGGTTCGATTTCGGCCCCAGCTTTCCTGTATGGAATGAGCATGTTCTCCGCGTGCCTGCGGGGGTTTTCCAGTACTCCGGTTTCCTCCCACATACCAAAAACCATGTATGGGAGGTTAATTGAACACTCAAAATAATCCGTAGGTATGATTCTAAGTGTGAATGTTTGTTCATTTGTGTGCCCTGCAATTGCTTGCAACCCCTTCAGGGTGTACACCGTCTGTTGCCCGAAGACAGCTGGGAGAGGCTCCAGCACACCCGCGACCCTTGTGAGGATAAAGCGGTTCAGAAAATGGATGGATGGATGATTAGTTGCTAAAATCAATTAAGTGACCAGTTTGAAGATAAAATATCGTGTCTTTGTCGTGTATCTTAATATGGGTTGCACATGATTTGCAAATCACTATATTCTGTTTTATTTACGTTGAACACAACGCCCCAACTTCACTGGAATTAAGGGTTCTGTGTATGTTGCCAATTGGAATGCTTGCCAAATAAAACAAAAGACTGTTTTTCAATCCCATGATCCAATCTTTACAAATTCCTGCTGTGGGCGGGTGGCATAGTCGCAAGGGTTGTGACCTTCTCAAACTACACGACTTTTTTTGTCGTTCACGTGTTGTCAGACTACCACATAAATATTGTTCTGGGTCTTGGACCGAGTGAGATGTCACATTACTAGTCCATCACCGACCAGAAAGTACCCAATAAAACATCATTTAAAATGAAGAGCGACATCCTTTTTCATTTTTCTTTTCAATTATGCTGCAGACATCTGTTGAACTGCGTGACCGGTTAAAAGTGATATGTCTGCATATCCGCCATATTGGATGTGTCCATTTATTCCCCATAGAAATCGCCAAATAATATTTGTAAAACTGAGTTAGAAAGACTTAATACAATCAAAATCAATGGTTTGTTTTTGATTCAGTGAGTTCTTGTTTGACACCTCTCCAACGACCAAGTGAACGAGGCATCTGTCACACATCTTCACTTTGCCACATCCAATACGTCTGTATTGTATCCAGTACGTCAACGTACTCAATAAGGGGGTCGATGTATTTATATTGGAAATGTTGTCGATGACAATACAATTTGCCATCGGGTGTCGCAAAGGGCGCCATTCAAAACTGTTGCACGAATATAACCAAATATATGGAGCAAAGTAAACTGTCTGTTGAGTTAGGGTATTAATAATATTGACCCCCCCCCCACTCCCCCTTATGCATTTCATGTCACCTCCTTAACCCTGAGCTCAGGCGACGGGTATGTATTCGGCTATAACATGTAACATGACTTCAAACAGCAGCGTTCTCAGCCACCAAACTCGCACCAAGACCTAACTACTTATGTTCACGTTTATTAACCCGTGCAATCAAACGCCCAGCGCCGTTTCTTATGCTTTGTTGCACGCTACACTTCAACATTAGGTATCATTACCATATAGGTTACTGTTCATAAAATGAACACATAACTTTTCCGTTTACAAGGTAGCGATAAAAAATTTACAATTCATCTTCGCCGTTAGAGCAGCACCGGAATTAAGTAATCTGGACACCTAAATGCGAAAATGTTAACTTTTAATTTATCGCATCTAATTGTGAAAAGGTTGTTAACTAATGTGGCGGGACAGAGAAAGGAGAAAAACATGGTTATCTGCGTGTCGTTTAGGCCGATTAAAATGTAGCTAAGGAGCGCTGGATACTTGTTTTAGAAATTTGATTTCATGATAAATAGCAAAAATAACAATAATACTCACAGTCTTCTGTTCATTAGTTGACAGCAAGGCGTGAATTGGCGCAGTCCTGTTGGAGATTTTGTAGTCTGTGAAGTCGGGGCAGACAGACAGGAAGTGAAGCATTCGCCGCCCAACTGGAAAAAGAAAGGAGGTGACGCTGCATTCAATGACTCTTTGTAAAACACAAAACCGTAATGAAATCTCAAAATGTTTGCCGTATTTATCATTGAAACAGAATTGCTACCGAGTAAAGTATGATCATTTCGTTGTCAGCGAAATGAGATATGAATTTGAAAGACATGTTTCCAGCAAATGGTTACATAATCATTGTATGCAGTAAAACATATTCGCCAAATGGTGCTGGAATTTTTTTCGGCCAAGATTTTCGTTCAATTATCAGCGGGGTCCGGGTATTTTCTAACTGATTTCCTTTCGTTAAAACATGTTTTTTTTATTTACGAGAGCATTTTCGAGAACATTTTTTCAATTTAATTTGCAAAGCAGACATGAGTATGGAAAGTAACAAAGGATACAAAATATGGTGAAAATTCAAATACAAAGACGTAGGCAACTTCAGAAACTTCTTAAAACACGCCAGCGAGTTTAGCAAAGGTGGAATAAATAAATAAATAAACAAACAAACAAACAAACAAATAAATAAATAAATAAATACATAAATAAATAAATACATACATACATAAATACATATATAACCACCAAAGAAGATAGTGTGAACAAATATAAATTATAATCTAAAGCTTGTAATAATTTAAAATTTTCACATTTCTTCTCATACAAAGAGAAAACGTCGGAAGATAATTTTATATACACACACGCGCGCACACACTTTTACATGCAGGTACTTGTCAAAAAAATTGAATATGATGAAAAGGTTTAATTCTTTCAGTAATATTAGTCAAAAAGTGAAACTTGTGGAAAGTATTAATTCATTCCACACAGACTATATATATATATAGCTATATATATATATATATATAGATATATATATACATACACACACGCACGCACATTCATTAAATCTTGATCTATGGATATAGAATTTAGCAAAAATATTTTGGTTTATTAAGTAAAGTTTTGCTAATCAATAATGGCAAATAAAAAAAAATGTGGTCATTTGTATCCAAGTTTTCAGTTCTATAGTCCTGAATCGTGTGTGACTTTTATGAAATACAAAATCCACCGTTGTCATTTTCAGAATTCCGTTGTGAGTTATGTGTGTTGAAATCCAAGCTCTAACCTGCATGGTTACTCGGATTTGTATTATTCACATATAATGCTTTCGTAAAAAGACTAATTTAAGGATTTTCTGCGAATTTGCTTGAAAATTATTGTCATCAAAAGGGCGTGGTGTCCCCTGGCCGTAAGCAAGTTTTATTGCAGGCATTAAATCTCGAGTCGTTGTCTCCTGAAAACCCGTTTACAACCTTTTTACTCAATATATTGGTCGAGCCCGCGGGGTGTCCTCGATTAAATTATTTCAGATAAAAAAACATAAACAAATTCACGAATCCATGACGATTCATCCATCTTGTTATTCGATTTATCTGACAAGAAGTGGGAAATGAACGCCGCCATCTTGAAAATCCGGTTTGCCAGTCATTTCAAGGGAGATACGTTTTTCAGATCGCCATTTTGAATGTGTCAATTAGAAGTGTGGATGATGTTAGAATAGATCCGGCCAATCACCGTTTTGAGAGCACAGTTCGTCATATCTAGGCGGCACGAGTTAGCACGCCGGCTTTTGCGGAGTTCGCTTGTTCACCCGTGCCTGCGTGATACTCCGGTTTCCTCCCACGTTCCCCCCCAAAAATGCACCGCAAGTTGATGGAAAACGAGAAATTGTCCGACGGTTCAGGATCGACCCCGCCTTCTGTCAAAAGATAATTGGGATAGGGTCCTGCACACTGGCGACCTTTGTGAGGATAACTGGATTAGAAAATGGATGGACGGATGGATGGATGGATGAATTTATCTTGGTTGTGAAAATATTTTGTGTGTACGTGGTGTTTCAGTTACTCTGGAATTATCAACGGTGTGACGTCGTTGCGCTGGAAAGTCCTTGATAATGGTTTGCAAAAAACAGATGCGTGTTTCTCCGTGCTTGAGATACGACTCGCGCCCTCTAAAATCCTATGAACAAACACTCGCCTGCTCACTCACCTGACGAGGTTAACCAAGCGAGCAGCTGCCTGTACACACACGCTGAAATTAAGTGTTAGCGTTGTGCTGTACACGCACAAACACGAGGAGGTGCCATTGCCTCGTGAATTGAAAGTGTGTTAGAAGCTCTGACTTGTGTGGGTGCATTTAAGAGTTCAAATTATTTGCATTTTTGTGATTCCAACACTTTTAAACTTGTGATCTTCCAACAATACCAAATTATTAATTCATCGTGTTTCTTGATTTTATTTGATTTTTAATTGTCTCATTAACCTACCATGCATGTTTTTGAATGTGGGAGGAAACCGAAGCCCGTGAAAACCACACCAATAGCCTGCCAGTGCTAGGATTGTGATTTGCTAGTAGAAATTATGATTTAAAAATGCAAACACTGGCAGTATTGTGAGACATCTTTCAGATGATCAGAGCCTGAAAATTAAAATCATTAAGTATTAAAAATAACACATTCTAATAGTATTAAATGTAATTTGTACAAATGTTATTTTAGATGTGTATCAATTTGGTAGCTCTTCACACATTCAGGACACATGAAGTAGCTCTCACTCTCAAAAAGGTTGGTGACCCGTGGTGTATATTCATTCATTCATTCATTCATTATCCAAACCGCTTTATCCTCACTAGGGTCGCGGGGGGTGCTGGAGCCTATCCCAGCTGTCTTCGGGCAGTAGGCAGGGGACATCTTGAATCGGTTGCCAGCCAATCACAGGGCACACAGAGACAAACAACCATCCATGCCCACACTCACACCTAGGGACAATTTAGAGTGTTCAATCAGCCTGCTATGAATGTTTTTTGGGGGAATGTGGGAGGAAACTGGAGTACCCGGAGAAAACCCACGCAGGCCCGGGAACATACAAATTCCACACAGGGAGGCCGGAGTTGGAATTGAACCCCGTACCTCTGGACTGTGTAGACGACATGCTAACCACAGGACTACCGGGCCGCCCCTTTGTGTGTGTGTGTGTGTGTGTGTGTGTGTGTGTGTGTGTGTGTGTGTGTGTGTGTGTGTGTGTGTGTGTGTGTGTGTGTGTGTGTGTGTGTGTGTGTGTGTGTGTGTGTGTGTGTGTGTGTGTGTGTGGATAGCTCAGTTGGTAAGGCACTGGTTTGGCATACAGGAGCCTGGGGTTCGATTCCCGCTTGGGAAAATATGAACACATAACACCATCCAGTGTGGGTCCTTGGGCAAGACCCTTCACGCTAATGCCTACCTCATACAATGATGAGAGACAAAAAATCGAATGACATGCCGGCTCAGACGTCGCCCGGCCAAACAAGGTCTGCGTCAGGTGCTGGGGAACCAGAGCACCTTGACGAAAAATGGGCTACTGGAACAAAGTGGAGATGGGCGAGATGCGATAACATGGCTCTGTTGGAATGCTACTACTCAAGCAACCCTAGTCAGAGGGGTTACATGCAGAATGGTTACTGCGAAACCCACAGTCACGGTTGACCACGAAACAACTAGTAGCTCAGTGTTCCAACATCCACAAACGGCAATTGCTGTCACAACTTGAGATTGATGAGGTACAACGCAGATTCCATTGTGAAGGGCCCCAGGCTGCCAGATCAGAGGAGGAGGTTATACCAGAGATTGTTGCTGTTCGCAACCCAACCTGTGAAAGTGTACGATCTAAATTACCTGCTCAGAGTAAATTGCTTATGGCTCGACGGACGGTCGAGTAAACGACTGTTTCCTGGAATGCCTTACCTGTTATCTTGCGAAAAATCTCCCGCCAACTGGACCGCTAATTAGAGTGAAAGCGAGTTCCATAGCGCTCACGATGGGCATTGAGGACTTTGAAGCGTCCCGTGGCTGGCTTCAAAAGTTCGTTGCACAACATCAGCTGAGCAACGCTGTCTTGGGTGGTGATCGAGGGGAGGTCAAGTTAGAGACAGTGAGTGAGTGCAAATGATAGGTTGATTATTTTAGTTATCATACATTCGCTTATTATTAGTGTTATTATTAATGTTACATTATTATTGATTGATTGATTATGCTCGCAATGAAGAACACTTATGCCTGCAATGATAAATTGATTATGCTTGCAAAGAAGAACGCTTATGCCTGCAATCATTAATTGAAGAACGCTTATGCTTTTAATAAAGATATAATGCTTATTCATGATATGCTCACCTTTATACTCATGAATGCTTAGTGCACTGTGTGAAAGGTTAGGGAGAAGTTTAGGAACGCAACCACCTTTTCGAGGACGTGGTTGGAATGAGATAAGTTTTAAAGACTAAACTGAAGCAAGGTTCAACTGTGGATGGAGCCATCAACACCAGCTGCAACGGGATGTTTTTGTAACAATGGCACACATTTACGTAATTTACACTCACATACACACACATAGTCAAACAAGTTCAGTGTGTCTCCAACAGCCCCCACCCTTTAGGTTGGACACACCTATGTAGTAGATTTCCCAATAAATGAGGGGTGAAGGAGGAGATCGTTAGGGGTGACGTGCGGAGAACTGAAACCTAACGCTTCTCCTCGTTCCCTACTGGTACCAGAATTGAGTCTCCTGTCTCCTCTTTGTTGAAATACCATATATACATAGATATACCGTATGTATTTTTTATGTTACCCTTAAGCCAAATCCTAACAATCATGTAGGCCATCATGTTGACCAGAAAATGTGTGTCCAATCTGCTGTGTTCAAAAACAGGTTCAAAAGCAAACCGCAAAGTAACTAGATAAATCAGTTTTAAGCCAATAAACTGATGCGATGTCGTAATGTAATGGAGCACCAACTTTGAGACAGAGAGAAAAGTGATGTATAAATATGCCAGAGTATTTGCTCAAACAGTATGTGTACAAACCGAAAGTTGTATAGAATGCGTTTGTTTATATCTAGATTTCTTCCTTCGCCCGTCAAACCGAGATATACACAATAAATGACCCATTACTATATTAATTCATTCATTCAATCATTCATTTTCCGATCTGCTTTATCCTTACAAGGGTCACAGGGTTTTTGCCGGAGCCTATCCCAGCCATCTTCGGGCAGTAGGTGGGGGACACCCTGAACCGGTTGCCAACCAATTACAGGGCTCACACAGACACATACAACCACAGACACGTACAACCATCCAAGCCCATGCTCACACCTAGAGACGATTTAGAGTGTCTAATCAGCCTGCCATGCATGTTATTGCAATATTAATATCAAACAAATTAAAACACACAAAGAACGAGGGGTAGGACTAGAAAGGTTTGTTGTACTACCTCCTACAACCTCTGAAATCACTATTGCCAGTACTATTGTCACATTGGATAAACCTGACAGCAAAAAAAAGCGAGGTCTCTTACTCGTCTCATTTCATAGCAAATAGTCCAAATTTTGTTAGAGTATATTTTGTTCATATACGTGTACTGTATCCTGCAGTCTTTGTGTTCTAAGCAGTTTTTGGGCAATGTATTGTTGCACTTTGTTGCTTGTGTTGTCATACATGTATGTTATTAACATACGTTGATGTTAATACAGGACATACAGTGAAACTCCACTACAACGAAACCTACATGGTCGAAAATACCCTCTAGTGTGAAAAACTTTTCATGCATGAAAGCCATTCCCACTTTTCTGCTCCCCCTACAACGAAAAATCCCCCTGTTCTGTTATACGAAATCTTTTTCTCTGCTCTTGCCTCGCGATGAGATTCCCTACAAGCAAAACAAGCCTTCCGCAAAAGTCTTATCCAACCTCAGCCAACGGCGATCTCTGCTACTTCGCTCCAAAACTGCAACAGCAACCACCACACTGGTTTACACATGCGCAGTAGTCCAGGAAGTATTTCGTTCCATTGCTAAAATGGCTACAAAACGGACATTTGGATGCCAAGCGGCTAAGACAAGAAGAGCTCTGATGCTGGAAGAGAGGGTAAAAGTGATCAAAATGAAAGACGGAGGAAGCAAAATAAAATACATTATCCAAGAAATTGATGTGTGAAAGTGAATGCTGATCGTAAATTTCACAATTTTTTTCCTTTTTTTCCTCTTTGTGCACAACTGTACATTGGCTATGCAGTACAGTACTGTACAGTAATAATAATAATAATAATAATAATAATATATTTTATTCATAAGCGCCTTTCAAGACACCCAAGGACACTTTACAATAACAAAAAACACAAAACAATACGGGTTGAGCAGCGGCAGCCAAATGCACCAGCGTTCACTCAACCCGAAAGTCAGAAAGAAACCACAAGGGAGGGAGAGGGGGAGAAAAAAAAAACATGCTCGAACTATCCTCAGTAATAAGTGTCTTTGGGATTAGGATTGTTTGATTTCAAAAATCATTCTTTTAAATTCCAATTTAAGTCAGATACAATTTAACAAATCAATATTTTTATTTTCTATCAATTATTTTTTCACGAATGGATTGAAAATTCGAATGTTGCTTTACAACATAACCAAAAAATGTAATAGATTTTTGGGTGTTTTTTTTCCTAGTTTTGTATCATCAAATGTATTAATTACATATTCATAAGGTGTTACAGTACTGTATACAGTATTCATTACAGTACTGTTATGCTTCAGGTGCATTTCATAGAAGTAAAATTTGAAATCAAATTATAGATATTGAAACTTCCTTTTTTATAAAACGAGTATACATGTAAATGACTTTTTTAAACCAACAAAGTGGAGTTATTAATATAAAAACATGTATGTTGATGTAAAACAATATCAAATAAGTGTATGCTCATATTTATGCACTACGTTTAGTATTAGAATAAATATAAAAAGTACACATATACGTTTTGTGTGTGTGTGTGTGTGTGTGTGTTTACACCTGAGATAAAATTTGCTATCGTGAAAAATCCCCTGTTATGAAATATTTCTTGCTGCAATCATGATTTCGTTGTAGAGGAGTTTCACTGCATACCGTAGTTGTTTCCCACAGAAGGAAATTCAGTCATAAGGAAAGATTGGAGTCTGCAAATGTGATACCTTACTAGAAAATACCGTATCGCTCAACTTCTACTGGTCAGATCACAAACCATCTGCAGCAATGCACTGGCTAAAATGGGTGATCAACAACACTCTGGTCCAAAAACAATCAAACCATCTATTTGTGAAAATAGAAGATCTCATTGATTAAACATTTTTCATAAAATGATGATAAGAATCCGTCAGGAATGAAGGATTTCTGCCACTTTATGTCATCATCATCAGCCCAAATTGACTTGGATTGTCCAGAAATCATCCATCCATCCATTTTCTTATCCACTTATTCTCACAAGGGTCGCGGGGGGTGCTGGAGCCTTTCGGGCAGTAGGCGGGGGACACCCTGAACCGGTTGCCAGCCAATTGCAGGGCACACAGAGACGAACAACTATCCGCGCTCACACTCACATCTTGGGACAATTTTGAGTGGCCCATGAACCTGCCATGCATGTTTTTGGAATGTGGGAGGAAACCGGAGTACCCGGAGAAAACCCACGCAGGCCCGGGGAGAACATGCAAACTCCACACAGGGAGGCCGGAGCCGGAATTGAACCTCTGCACTGTGAGCCGCCCAAGAATAAATCCAAATGAAGAAATTCAGGATTGACAAGAATTAGAGCAAATAGATTGTAATAACATCAGTCTTTCTTTCAGATTTCTGAATCATTACAACCATCATATGCCGCACGTTTCAAGAAATAATTGCATCCACTACATTTAACTAATTCTTTCATAATATTTTCATCGCGAAAAAAATAAAATCCCTTTTTGTTTTATCACATGAGAACAAAAAGGAATTACTAACCTACACTACACATTCCAGGACAATATACCTTTGACTTATCTCTGACAATCTGTTCCAAGAATGGGAAAATTTCAACTAAAAATGAAAAACAAGAAAAGAATCCCAACAATTATGAGTACATAAGAGCATACAAATGAAAAAACAAAAATGTGTGTTATATATACAGTATATATATACATTTTGTGTGCGTGTGTGTGTGTGTGTGTGTGTGTGTGTGTGTGTGTGTGTGTGTGTGCATGTGTACGTGTGTGTGTGAGAAGTTGCCGTCCAGCACCAATTCAATGTCGATTGTATTGCATTGTAACTGATTTATGTTGTGTTCAGTCACTGTCCATGATTTTAAGCACCAAACATAGGGCCCAAGAGTCACTTTCAATTAGTTCGGAATTGTAACATTTTAATCCAGCTTGTATTCCATCTTTGTGACATTTTCTATGACTGCAGGGTGTGTGTTCAGCAGTAGACAGACCAATAGATAAGATTGAAGAAAATATATGACCCCGGAAAAATCATACGCGAGTATTTGTCAATGGCGTGCGTGTTTTGGATGATGTTTAGGGTACGTAGACTCTTCTTCTTCTTTGTGGTGGTGGATTCACTGCTCACTGACAGGTGAACCACCATATGTTCTGTTTTTTCGGACACATCGTGCATTTCTTCCTGCTCCTCCTCCGGCACCATTGGCTCTTCGGTGTAGCCGGCAAGACTGTTGGTATCGGCCTCGCTATAGGTGCCATCTAACATTGCCATGGTTCTTGTCTGGGAAATACCACATGTGCAGGGCAGTGACTATCAGGAAAAAAAAGAAGCAATTATTTCATGAAAGAACAAAACAAATACATAAAACTGCCCGTGATTGTTTTTTGGGTCGAAAATACTTTTTTGGAGAGGACCTCATATTCTAATAGTATTTATAATAGCATAACTACTGTAATATAATGCAATTTGTTCTTTGAATTGCAAAAAAAAAACCCTTGCATAACATCAAAAGTGTCATGGTTTTGTCTGTTTATGTCCACAAGGTGGCATTGGAGAGCTTCTCCTCCAGAGTCGCACCGATATCACATCATCAGCTCTCACCTGCTTAAAAGGACTATCAAGCTGTCACTTGTTGTAGGAGAATTCTGTCGTGCTCACGGCTGTTTTTTTTTTAAACCTTCGACGTTCTCAATCACAGTCTCGTATTTGTAATTCCTGGTTTTGCTCTTCGCTCCTTTCATTATTCATAGTGATATTCTCTGTGTTTTTTCGGTTTTTAGCTTTTCCTTGTCTTTTCATGACAAAAGAGAGTTTGTGTTAACATTCCCTTCTTGCCTTAGCAAGCACCTCTTGTCGTCTCGCTATTATCGGGTTCCTTGTTACGAGCGTTTTACGTTGTACTTTGTCGGTTTTGTGTTTTTTCTTTTATAAAAGTATTTTTGTAGTTGATCTTGTCTCAGTCTGCATTTGTGGGGACTGGTTCTGTTCCAGTTTCCAGATATTCCAAAACATCACAAAAAAAAAAAAGCCTTAAGTGTGAAAAACACAAGTTAAGAAATCAGACATCCTCTCATTTATTCCTCAAACACACACTAAATGTAGAGTGGTTCTACGAATGTCAGTCATACGAATGTCAAGGACACTTTGATTCAATTGGTGAAAAGGACACTTTGATTCAATTGGTGAAAAGGACACTTTGATTCGCTCCTCTTTCATCTATAACTGCTTCAGACAACAAAGTGTATGCAGGAAAGTGGTGAAGATTGCACGATTGTCCGTGTCTAATGTGTTGTATTATTTTGTCATGTTAACTTTTCTTTTGATGGCGGCACGGGCACCCGCTACTCCTCTTGTTGTATGTTGTCTTGTGAGGGAAGAAATGTAATCATATAGCACATTTCACAATAAAGTTGTACTTGATACTTGAACTCATGACAAACACAACAACAAACAAAGACAACAAGTATGTTTGCCCTGTGCTGGGATGGGTTATCCTTCTTGCTATCTTAGATGCAGATATGGGATGGTCTGTCTTTGAAATCACCCCTATGATTTACTGGCCATCAGTTCTGGTTCTACCGGTCCTTTTAGAATTGTCTGTGACAGACTTCAACTCAACATGGGCAATTGTTTCGGTGTACTGATTGTCGGACGTTATTCACGCAGTCTGCCCTTTTGTCCAACCTGTGAGCTGTCTGTTAAAAAAAGGCTGGAAACCAAATAACAGTTCCACATCTCCGTGAGAACCAGACCAAAAGACATTGGTATATAATGTTTGTCAATAACCAAAATATGCTGTAAAATGTTGGCTAAATAAAGCTTTTTCAATATCTGCTCGTTTTCCACAATGTTGGCACGAGAGAGTGGGGGATTTCTCCTTTCATTAGCGAGGATGTTTAAGACATGACACTTTCGCATTGTGCCAAACAAACCGGGTGAGACAAACCAACCTGGGATCGTGCGCGCTCTCTCATTTTCCGTTCCCGACGGTCCTGGGCAGTGGACAGGTAGTTGACTGCAGCGTACTCCAACACAGATAAGAAGACGAAGACAAAGCTGACCCAGAGGTAAATGTCCACTGCCTTGATGTAAGATACTCGAGGCATAGATGCATTCACACCAGTGATGATGGTGGACATGGTTAGCACAGTAGTGATGCCTAGACACAAGATACAGAACATTACATTGCACCTCACGCTTTGAAACGCCGCTCCTCATGTTCATTCATTCATTCATAAATAAATAAATAAAGCAGATTCTTATTCATTTTAATGTTATTTAATATTATTGGAAAGAATGCCAGACACTGTAAAATTATGCAGTTTGCGTTCCACTGAAACAGTGGTTCTTAAACTATGAAACATTAGTACAGTGGTTCTTAACCTGGGTTCAATCGAACACCAGGGGTTCGGTGAATCAGTCTCAGGGGTTCGACGGAGCCTCTGCCATGGAGTTTAAGACACACCCGACTCAATATGTCATTTAGTTATGACACGCCCGCTTGGCCATCGCTGGCTGCAGATGATCACATGACTTTGTTTGTCCAATCAGTGGTGCGGGAAATTTAGTTCGCTCAGTAGTCGACATGTGACTGATGAACATGAACAACATGGATTCACATGCATCACAGAACATGATGGGACTCTGCGCCCTATCTGCATGATTTGTCAGGCCAAGTTGAGTAACTCTCATCTTGCACCGGCAAAACTGAAGGAACACTTCTTGAATCATATTTTTATTTTTCACTAAGGGTTCGGTGGATGTGCATATGAACTGGTTGGGTTCTGTACCTCTAACAGGGTTAAGAACCACTGCATTAGTCCTTAAAAAATGATTTAATCAGAAAGTATTTCAAGTAAAAGTTATATAATTAAAAAAAGATTTTAAAAATGCATTTAAATAGCCTGGATAGTGTCATATAATAGGTTATTATTATATGAGTGGTGTTTTATAAAAGTTTGTATTGTGAAATGTCAAACTTCAGTTAGTTGACAGGTCCCGCCTATAAGGGTGAGTTGCAGGAAATAACCGTTCGAGTGAGCGCACCGCATGTCTTATTGCTCTGCCGCATTGCTATTAAAAACCACACAAAACCTGAACCTTTGCCTGCTGACAATTATTACAGATAGCACAAGAACAGGCAAAAATCTTCACTTTGTCCAAAACTTCCAGTGCCTGCTTTTTGGGAAAGAAGCTCACAAGGGGTGGTTTGAAAAGAAAGCTGAAAGCTTTGGCAAAAAAGGAACACACAGTTGTGCCCCGAGTGTGTGAGGTTTACTGGAACTTTGTATTTTATTGTTAGCCAGTCAAAAAACATCACAGACAACGAGCAGCATTAAAAAAATAAAAAAATCATTGACTATCAACCCAAAGCCACGTCAAATGATAGTTTAGCCATGCGTCTTCAAAAAATTGCCAGTGTAGGAGGATTAACATCAACATGCTAAAGTTGTTTCATAAAAGGTACTACCCCCATTGCGAAGACTATTTCCTGTGATCCAATTTAGAATGTTAACCTTAACCTTCGATCCGACAATGCATCCTCAAATAACAAATGAAAATTCATATAATTTTCCTTTATGATTAATAAAAACTGTTCTTAATCTTGTACACCATCATCAAGTATGATATGATAATAATGCCTTTGGGACTGAGATGAAGTTTGGCTCAACGTTCACTGTGGGAGTACAAAGAGAAGTCAATAAGTGAGTAAGTGTTACACTCTCTGAATTAAGTCTATATCTTCTTTTAAATGAAAGGACCACACCTCTATTGCGTACTATAATCCAGGTCTAACAACGAAAAAAAAACAAGTGCAAATATAAAATTAAACTTTACAAAGTCTCTCTGTTATTGTTGAACAACGGTAAGTCAAAAACTACATTACCACTGATTGGAATGCCACCCTCCTCCGTGAGCCATCACCTTATGGCGGAGGGGTTTGTGTGTCCCAATGATCCTAGGAGCTAAGTTGTCTGGGGCTTTATGCCCCTGGCAGGGTCACCCATGGCAAACAGGTCCTAGGTGAGGGACCAGACAAAGCACGTCTCAAACGACCCCTTATGATGAACAAAATAAATGGACTTCAGTTTCCCTTGCCCGGACGCGGGTCACCGGGGCCTCCCTCTGGAGCCAGGCCTGGAGGTGGGGCTCGTTGACGAGCGCCTGGTGGCCGGGCCTACACCCATGGGGCCCGGCCGGGCTTAGCCCGAAGAGACAACGTGGGTCCCCCTTCTCATGGGCTCACCACCCATGGGAGGGGCCAAAGGGGTCGGGTGCATTGTGAGCTGGGCGGCAGCCAAAGGCGGGGACCCTGGCGGTCCGATCCTCGGCTCTAGAAGCTAGCTCTAGGGACATGGAACGTCACCTCTCTGGCAGGGAAGGAGCCCGAGCTGGTGTGTGAGGTGGAGAAGTTCCGACTGGATATCGTCGGACTTACCTCCACACACAGCCTGGGTTCTGGTACCAGTTCTCTCGAGAGGGGTTGGACTCTCTTCCACTCTGGAGTTGCCCACGGTGAGAGGCGCAGAGCAGGTGTGGGCATACTCATTGCCCCCCGACTCAGTGCCTGTACATTGGGGTTCACGCCGGTAGAAGAGAGGGTAGCCTCCCTCCGCCTTCAGGTGGGGGGACGGGTTCTGACTGTTGTTTGTGCGTACGCACCCAACAGCAGTTCAGCATGACCACCCTTTTTGGAGTCCTTGGAGGGTGTGCTGGAGAGTACTCCTGCTGGGGACTCTCTCGTTCTGCTGGGGGACTTCAATGCTCATGTGGGCAACGACAGTGAGACCTGGAGGGGCGTGATTGGGAGGAACGGCCCCCCCGATCAGAACTCGAGTGGTGTTTCGTTATTGGACTTCTGTGCTCGTCACGGATTGTCCATAACGAACACCTTGTTCAGACATAGGGTCTCCATATGTGCACTTGGCACCAGGACACCCTTGGCCGCAGTTCGATGATTGACTTTGTGGTTGTATCATCGGATTTGCGGCCACATGTTTTGGACACTCGGGTGAAGAGAGGGGCGGAGCTGTCAACTGATCACCACCTGGTGGTGAGTAGGCTCCGATGGTGGGGGAAGATGTCGGTCCGTCCTGGCAGACCCAAACGTATTGTGAGGGTTTGTTGGGAGCGTCTGGCGGAATCCCCTGTCAGAAGCAGTTTCAACTCCCACCTCCGACAGAGCCTTTCCCATGTCCCGAGGGAGGTGGGGGACATTGAGTCCGAGTGGACCGTGTTCCGCACCTCTATTGTTGAGGCGGCCAATCTGAGTTGTGGCCGTAAGGTAGTTGGTGCCTGTCGTGGCGGCAACCCCCGTACTCGCTGGTGGACAGCAGCAGTAAGGGATGCCGTCAAGCTGAAGAAGGAGTCCTATCGGGCCTTTATGGCCTGTGGGACCCCAGAGGCAGCTGACGGGTATCGACTGGCCAAGCGGAATGCAGCTTTGGTGGTCGCCGAGGCAAAAACACGGGCGTGGGAAGAGTTCGGTGAGGCCATGGAAGCCGACTTCCGAGCGGCTTCGAGGAAATTCTGGTCCACCATCCGACGTCTCAGGAGGGGGAAACAGTGCTCCACTAACACTGTGTACAGTGGAAGTGGGGCGCTGTTGACCTCGACTCGGGACGTTGTGAGCCGGTGGGCAGAGTACTTCGAAGACCTCCTCAACTCCACCAGCACGCCTTCCTTGGAGGAAGCAGAGTCTGGGGACTCTGATGTGGGCTCTCCTATCTCTGTGGTTGAAGTCACTGATGTGGTTAAAAAGCTCCTCGGTGGCAAGGCCCCAGGGGTGGATGAGATCCGCCCGGAGTTCCTCAAGGCTCTGGATGTTGTGGGGCTGTCCTGGCTGACACGCCTCTGCAACATCGTGTGGTCATCGGGGACAGTGCCTCTGGATTGGCAGACCGGGGTGGTGGTCCCTCTTTTTAAAAAGGGGGACCGGAGGGTGTGTTCCAACTACAGAGGGATCACACTCCTCAGCCTCCCTGGTAAGGTCTATTCTGGGGCGCTGGAGAGGAGGGTCCGTCAGGAAGTCGAAAAATGGGCTACTGGAACAAAGCGGAGATGGGCGAGATGCGATAACATGGCTCTGTTGGAATGCTACTACTCGAGCAACCCTAGTCAGAGGGGTTACATGCAGAGAATGCAGGTTGAATGGTTACTTTGAAACCCACAGTCACGGTTGACCACGAAACAACTAGTAGCTCAGTGTTCCAACATCCACAAACGGCAATTGCTGTCACAACTTGAGATTGATGAGGTACAACGCAGGTTCCATGGTGAAGGGCCCCAGGCTGCCAGATCAGAGGAGGAGGTCATACCAGAGATTGGGAGGCAAGCCCCAATGAATGCAGATGATGAGATTGGGAGGCCAACCCCAATGAATGAAATGCTGAGCAAGGCAGCAACTGACCTGAAAGCTAAGATCATGGCGAGGATGAACGCTGGGCACCCTAGAAACCGATTACAACGGCTATGTGAAGTACCACCTGAAAGTCTCATGGAAAGTGTGAATGCAGCACTGAGGGCGATCCCTACCATAACGATCACGGAAACCAATGAGCTGATATATGCTTCAGCGTCAGTGATCCTAGAAATCCTTGGCTATCGGAGCAACCATGAGACAGGTTACCCACCATGGAAAAGACGGTTGGATGCTAAGATCAAGGCGGCTCGGGAAGATGTGAGTCAATTGACGGAGGCCCAGAGAGGTGTGATGAAAAGGCCGATACCTGAGAGGTACATCCAGATGACCATACCTGAAGCACTCGAAACTGCCAAACAAAGGCTCCAAGCCTTGTCCAGTCGCCTAAAGAGGTACACGAAAGAGAATGAGGCCAGGCGAATAAACAGGCTGTTCGCAACACAACCTGCGAAAGTGTACGCTCAGTGGCAGGGTCAAAACAGCAGAGCTGACCCACCAAGACTGGAAACTGAAAGGTACTGGAAAGGCATATGGGAGAGGGAGGTTGCACATAACAGCAGTGCAACATGGCTGGTGACCCTGAGAGAGGAGCACAGCAACCTCCTCGAGCAGAACCCAGTTACCATAACAGTGGCAGACATAGAGGAAAGAGTCTCAGATATGAAAAACTGGACAGCACCAGGCCAGGACATGGTCCACACCTACTGGCTAAAGAAACTCACAGCACTCCATGAGCGCCTAGCAACACAAATGAACCAGCTGCTGAAGGATGGGACTCACCCAGGATGGCTAACCGAAGGGCGAACGATCCTGATCATGAAGGATCCCTCAAAGGGTACAGTCCCATCCAACTATCGGCCAATAACCTGTCTCTCCACAACATGGAAGCTCATGTCAGGCATCATTGCGGCTAAGATAAGTGGACACATGGATCAATACATGAGCGAAGTGCAGAAGGGCATTGGTAGAGATACCAGAGGAGCCAAACATCAGCTCCTGGTTGACAGAACAGTCGCAAAGACTGCAGGTCCCGACATACCAACCTGTGCACAGCCTGGATTGATTACAAGAAAGCCTACGACTCGATGCCACATACATGGATCACTGAATGCTTGGAGTTGTATAAGGTGAACAGGACCCTAAGAGCCTTCGTTGCAAACTCGATGAGGATGTGGAAAACCACACTTAAAGCCAATGGCAAGCCACTTAGCCAAGTGTCCATCAAATGTGGCATATACCAAGGTGATGCACTCTCCCCACTGCTGTTCTGCATAGGACTGAACCCCCTAAGCCAAGTAATCACCAAGACAGGCTATGGATACCACCTCAAAAATGGAGCTACGATCAGTCACCTCCTCTACATGGATAACATAAAGCTGTATGCTAAGAGCGATAGGGACATAGACTCCCTGATCCACACAATCAGGATCTACAGCAGCGACATCGGGATGTCATTCGGGCTTGAGAAATGTAGTCGGATGGTGACTAAGAGAGGCAAGGTAGTCCGCACTGAAGGGTCTCACTCCCTGAAAGAACAATAGCAGACATTGAGGACAGCTACAAGTACCTCGGTATACCACAAGCCAATGGCAACCTCGAACTGGCAACAAGGAAAGCGGCTACGGCCAAATACCTCCAGCGGGTGAGGCAAGTCCTAAGAAGCCAGCTCAATGGCAAGAATAAGACCCGGGCAATAAACAGCTATGCCCTGCCAGTGATCAGATACCCTGCAGGAATAATCAGGTGGCCAAAGGAAGAGATTCAGACCACGGATGTTAAGACCCGGAAGCTCCTAACCATGCATGGAGGGTTCCATCCCAAATCCAGCACCCTGAGACTGTACGCAAGCCAAAAGGAAGGAGGCCGGGGACTAGTGAGTGTGAGAGCCACTGTCCAGGATGAAACATCCAAGCTCCGTGAATACATCAAGGAGAAGGCTCCAACAGATGACATACTCAGAGAATGTCTCAAACAATGGGGAACAGAGGATGAGATGCTGGAAGAGGGACCATCATGGGAGGACAAGCCCCTACATGGGATGTACCACCGGACCATAACTGAAGTGGCTGATCTCAAGAAGTCCTCCCAGTGGCTAGAGAGGGCTGGCCTGAAGGACAGCACAGAGGCACTCATCCTGGCTGCTCAGGAGCAGGCCCTGAGCACCAGAGCCATTGAGGCCCAGATATACCACACCAGACAAGACCCAAGGTGTAGGTTGTGCAAAGAGGCACCCGAGACGATCCAACACATAACTGCAGGGTGTAAGATGCTGGCAAGGAAAGCCTACATGGAACGCCATAACCAGGTGGCTGGCATAGTCTACCGAAACATCTGTGCCGAGTATGGACTGGAAACCCCAATGTCAAAATGGGAAACACCTCCAAAGGTGGTGGAGAATGACCAAGCGAAGATCCTGTGGGACTTCCAGATCCAGACTGACAAGATGGTAATGGCGAACCAACCGGATATCGTGATCATAGATAAAGGGCAGTGGAAAGCCGTGGTAGTGGAAGTAGCGGTCCCAAGTGATGGAAACATCAGAAAGAAGGAACACGAGAAACTCGAGAAACACCAAGGGCTCAGAGAGGAGCTGGAGAAAGCCTGAAAGGTAAAGGTGACAGTCGTGCCTGTGGTGGTCGGAGCACTCGGGGCAGTGTCTCCATGAGCAGACCTTGACGAAGCAGCGGCGGCCCAATACACACACACACACAACCAGACAATCACACACGCATACACACCCTTGGAATCACCGCCTTTGTTGTTCCTGTTGTTTTCCCCCCGTGACGTGACCTTGATCTGCGGAGCGCTCGTTTTGGACTGAGCAGCTGGTCGGACGGGCCGCGTCGCGCGCCCCCCATTCCATACATCCCCTCATTATATGTTATGTCTTGTGACTTGTTGTAACTGTCATATGCTTGTTAAATGTGCTTGGGTATTTTTTTTCTCCTAGCACTCTAATTATCCTCAGAAGAGTATAGTTCGAGCGTGTTTTTACCCCTCCCCTCCCCCCCTCCCCTCGTGGTTTTCTTTCTAACTAAGATCTCGGGGCGCTTTACAGCGAATACCGACAGGCCCTTTGCACTGTATCCCATGTTCGTCATTGTTTTTTTGTTTCTTGTGCCTGTTAAGTGATGTTTCGTTGCACGAAAGTGTAATGACAATAAAGATCGATCCATCCATCCATCCATCCAGTGACCTCCAAACTAGATGAGTGGTTGCAACAGATCCCGGGAACAACATCGGACATCTCAGTCCAGAAATGTGCAGTGCTGGGAACAGCAAGGATACTGCGCAGCGAGAGAGATATTGCCGCCCTGTTCCAATATTACTTGTTTCTTGGGGATTGTAATGATGGTGGCCTGTTTAAAGCAGGATGAGACCTCACACAGTTGCAGAGATCTGTTGAAGATCTGTGTGAAGACCAGCGCAAGCAGTACTTTCAGGCAGGAGGGGGACACCTTATTGAACCCTGCGGCCTTCTTGATCTTCTGCTTCTTGAAGAGCCGTCTCACGTCCTGTTTGTGGATCTCCATGGCAGGAAATGTGGTCTGGGATGTGGATAAGGTAGTTTGTGGTGGCTGTGGGCAGATGTAGGAAGTGTAGGTGTCCTTTCAGAAATCTGGAGAAAACATGTTTAGTTCATCAGCCAGTCCCTTCTTGTTCGTTGCTTGGGGGGGATTGTGTCTAGTAGTTTGTCATTGCTTTTAGGCCATTACACACAGATGCAGAGCCGTGAGCATAAAACAGTTTGTTCAGCTTGTCTTTGCGATACTAATTTCCTTAATATGGTTTTGGGTGTGTTTGTACAGTGCCCTATCTCCACTTATAAACGTGGCCTTCTTTCTCCTTTCTAAGTTTCCTGACTTTGGCAAAGAACCATCGCTTGTTGTGTTTGAAGGAGCGGAAGGACTTTGTTGGTACACACAGAAACTGATGTATGATTTTACAGTGTCTGGGTATTCATCCAGGCTGCCAGTTGAGGTTTCAAAGATGTCCCAGTCGGTGCAGTCCAAGCATTCTTGTAGTGACACCTTTGTTTCATCGGTCCATCTCTTCACAGTCTTGACAACAGCTTTAAACATTTGCGTCTGTGTCTGTCTGTACGGATTAAGTGTATTTAACAGTGGTCAGAAAAGCCCAGTGCTGCGTGGGCAACAGATTGGTACGCATCTTTAAGTGTCATGTAGCAATGGTCCAGAATGTTGCCTTTTATGGTGAAACAATCAATGTGATGCTTATATCCGGGACGTTCAGGGTTTAGTTGTGCTCTATTAAAATCACCCACAATGACAATGGGTGACTATGGATAATTTCGCTCGAGTGTGTTTACTTGGTTAGCTAGCGTTTGTAACGTTCGCTTCCGGCTGCAGTGTGCATTGAGCTTCGTGACATCAGTGCACCATTCTTCGTTGACATAGAAGCATATTCCACCACCTTTTGATTTCTCGATCGGCTCGTAGGAGGTGGAAGCCGGCCGGGTAGGTGCAGCATGGTGTCCGGGTGGCGGTCGTCTAACCAGGTTTCGGTGATGCAGAGCGCGGCAGAACGTGTAAGGTTTTGTTGGTCCTTGTGAGAAGAAGTTCATCCATCTTGTTTGACAGAGACATTGGTAAACTGGATCGTTGGGAGCGGGGATTGAAATCCATGTTTGCATAGCGCGCTGGCTCTCTTCCCTCTCTCCCGGCGGCATTTCCATGCTGCGTACAGTGCACCCGCCCCACTAGCTATTAACTCTGACACACGAACCTTGTGGGTTTGCGTGTGTTGGTTAAAAAAAAAAACAGAGAGTCGACTCCCTAATGCTGAGCAAGTCTTCTCTCGAGTAAGTGGCATAGGGGTCGCTAAAAAAAGAACAAATATTACAAAACCTAAGACAATGCTAGGGCGCACGTAACCCAGGCACTCGTGCCAGCGCCATCTTTCATGTTGCCTTTTTTTTTTTGTCGGAGAGGATTATAATCTGCTCATAAATGTGTTTACTCCTTAATAATTTTTATCCCCCACGAACCATCTTCATATTAATGACAAATCAATTACTGTACATGATTTTAGATACTGCAAGTACAGTGTGCCACAAATCCCTTGCATATGGGCACTTAATAGCGTTGCAGGGTCATAGGAGCCCCCCCCCCCCCCGAAAAAATCTCTGATATTAATCCACCTCAAAAACAACTGCAAATTCCCATAGATAAAGCAATCTCATTAGGATTCAGGAGTATCCCTTATGAGAACCCTGCTTGCAGGCCATTTTTTTTTTCCTTAGGGAATGGTCATAAAACACCACTGCCCGACACCAGACATGAGCGTGCATAAAGTCCCTGTCACACCTTGACGATTTAGCCAGCATATGCCGACGTAGGAAAAATTTGGCAAATACGCTGGCGTACGTCGAATAAGTTATGGGTAAGTTTTGTATACGTAACAGCACGCTGAAGCACGTTGGTATACGTCGAAGTACGTCGAGGTCGTCGAGAAATTTTAAGCATGCTTAAAATTTCTCGACGTATGTCAGCGTATGGCTATACGTCCCGTATACGCAGGCCATAAGTAATAGGTAAGTTATGCGATCGTTGCACACGTTCAAACACGTTAAGTGTAGGTTACTCATAAGTCCAAATACGTCGAGAATACCTACTAGCTGTTCTCCAACATCCGTGCCTTCGAACTTGCGCTTGGACATGCTGACCAGGCTGTCACGCACGTAGTTGGCGAAGGCTGCAGTGGCTGTGATGGGCAGAGGCTGTGCGAGACCTTTGATGAGCTCCCCAGACTTTTCTTTGGCATGACGCTGATGTTGTTTGGTTTATTAATGACACAAGTCATAATGGCGTTTGATTGCTGCTATAATAGCGTGAATAGCAACTCACAGTAACGATGGCAAGCCGCACCTTGCCTCTTGGGTTATACCATTTTAACTAGACCGGGGATAGTCCCCAAACAGATGTTGGTACTGCAATGTCTAGTGCAGTTATGATTTGAAACGTCGAGCGCCAGCCTTTTTATAGACTACGTCACGTGATCGTCGGCAATACGCTGCTGCACGCTACGCATAAGTTAAAATATCGTTGGGCATAAGTTGTGTACGCCGGCAACACGCTAGGCATTCGTTGGAATAAGTTATCTATAAGTTATCGAAACGTTCTATATAATTTACTGATGCGTTATGTATACGTCCAACCCGTTATGAATACGCTATGTATACGCCCAAAATTGAAATTTTTTTTCGATAATTCAGCGTATGCCAGCGTTTTGGGAAATTCTGAGACGTCAGCATACGCTGGCTGAATCGTCAAGGTGTGACAGGGCCTTAACTAAGGAGTAAAGAGAGGGCTAAGGGGTAGAACTGGTAATTCTCCCAAATTAAGTTGACATTGAAAACACGACCACACACATATATTCCCTTTGACAAGCTATCCACAAACTAGTTACCAGCTATCTTGCAAGCTCTTGATTGACCCTATTGAGGATTCCAACTCAAAAGGATGTTGCTTTTACCCAGGGAAACTCTTGCTGGCACAGCCCGGCGGTCAATCCAAAAGGACACCCAAGACAGCATGACCATGAGTGTGGCAGGAAAATATGTTTGCAGCAGAAAGAAGAAGATGTGGCGTCTCAGCGTGAAGTTGATGTAGAGGCGATTGTACCAGCCTGAAAACACATAACATAAAAGCTCAGCAGTTTGTACAGGTAAGACAACATAGAAACGTAGTGTTCTACTACTATGTGTTGGTACATGATTCACAGATGATTGTCTGTATAGTCTCCCTTCCAAGCAGGCATTGATTGGAAAGAGGCTGATGTGTGGCATCAAAAGAAGAGCATTTCAGACATTTGAGGATGTTACTAAAGGAAAAAACCCCAGATCCACGCGACATCAATATAGATGCATCCATGATCTGATCTGCTTAGAGTCACGAGGGTCGCAGGTGTACTGGAGCCTATCCCAGCTGTCTTAGAGCAGCAGGTGGGGGACACCCTGAACCGGTTGCCAGCCAATCGCATGGCACACAGAGATGACAATTTAGAGTGTTCCATTAACCTGCCATGCATGTTTTTGGAATGTGGAAGGAAATTGGAGTACCCGGAGAAAACCCAGGCAGGCACGGGCAGAACATGAAAAGTTTGGCCCTGGAGATTCCTATTCTTTGCTCGTGCCCTCGGTGAATTGTTTTTTTTTCTCCTCTACACCCCACGCGATCGACTTGGGACCAGTCCGCCATCTACCAGTCGATCGCGATCGACGTAATGGGCGCCCCTGACCAAGTAAGGCGGCCCGGTGGTCCAGTGGTTAGCATGCCGACCTCACATTGCAGAGCTTTGATTCCAGCTCCGGCCTTCCTGTGTGGGGTTTGGATGTTATCCCTGTGCCTCCGTGGGTTGTCTCTGGGTACTCCAGTTTTCTTCCACATTCCAAATACATGCATGATAGGCTGATTGAAGACTAAATCAGTGTTTTTCAAACTCCTCCGCAGAACACTGGTGTGAGATACTGTCAGGTGTGCCGTGGGAAATATATCCAATTTGTATGCCTGTGCGGTCTATCGCCTGGCAGAGTATTGGTGTAGTACTCTTCCATACCAGTTGGTAGCAGTACAGTGAAACTCCTCTAAAACGAAATCATGCTTGTAGCAAGACATTTTTCACAATAGGGGTTTTTGCATTGTAGCAAATTTGATCTGAGATGTAAACACACACACACACACACACACACACACACACACACACACACACACACACACACGTATAGCTGTCCATCATGTCTAATGATGACGCTTGCTCCAAGGGAGGGGAGGATGGGTGTGGTGGGGGTATGGGTGGGGGTCAGCGACTCTGTCGCTGGTGCCACCTTTCGTGGGCATAGTGACCGATCCTTGAGCCGCAGACTCGACCACAGATGGAGCAAGGGAAAACGGATACCAGGGTGGTACCAGCTGCCCGCTGGTGTCGTTGAATGCGTCTCTCGGTTTGTCTGGTTTGGTTAGTTTGGTGTATTTGAGAGACTGCAGCGCCACAAGTGATCTGCCAGGTTGGTCTGTTGAGTGCAAGTGTTTCAAGTTGCGTGGGGTTGATGTTGGCTCGCTTTAGGAGGTCCCTGCTGTAGTCCTTGAGGCGCCGCTTTTGCCCCCCAGCAGAACGCCTTGCACCTCTCAGTTGGCCATAGAGGACCTGGCGGGGCAGGCGGTTGTCGGGCATGCGAATGGTGTGTCCGATCCACCGAAGATGTTTCTTCGCCACGGCCGCTTCCATGCAGATGGAATTGGTGCTTTTAAGGATGTCTGTATGGGGAACTCGATCTTCCCAGGACAGGCCAAGGATCTTTTGCAGGCAGCGGATGTAGAAGGCTTCCAGGGTAGTAATGTGCCGGCGGTATGGGGTCCATGACTCTGACCCATAGAGCAGGGTGGAGAGACATACTGGATTGTACACGGCAATCTTGGTGCAGATCTTTAGGTTTTGGTTTTCGAAGACCCTGCTGCGTAGGCGACCAAATGATGATGATGCTTGATTGATACGGGTGTGGACTTCAGTGTCAAGGGAGCAGTTTGAGGACAAAGTGGAGCCAAGGTAGGTGAAATGGTCCACTACGTTTAGTGGAGTGCCATTAATGTGAAAGATGGGGGTGGCCAACCAGTCAGAGACGAAGAGCCATTATTTTTTTTACTGTGTTACTGCAAATAGCCGCATCATACCCTTCGTCGCGGGCGCGCACACACGTGCATGCACACACACACACACACACGCACGCACGCACACACACACACACACACACACACACACACACACACACACACACACTTTTTTGGCCAAAGATCAACTTTTGAAGCGACCAACTTCCCACGAACTACCCGATCGCGCACATGCAAGCATACACACACACACACACACACACACACACACACACACACACACACACACACAAACACGCTTGCACTCACGCGAATGCCCACCAGTGCACTCGCTCACATATGCACGCACACCACGATGCAAGATGGGAATGGGGATCGGTACATTATTGGCAGAGAGCACCAAAGACCGAGAGAAGAGGAACGAGCTGCCAATCGTAAACAAATCCAACCCGGAGCAAGTAAAAAATCCTCATCGACAATGTTGTACAAGCCATCAAAATGAATGCATCAATGCTGTCGGTACAACAAATTCACGACCCCATGGCAAAGTATTTGAGTATACCAGACAGTTGGCGAAGTAAAAACGATGCTTTTGAATTTGTGGATTCAATCAATGCAATAGTACTGAATGAGACGATGTGCAGTGTTAAAGATGCACCTTGGCACACCCTTATAGTAGATAAGAGCACAGACATAGCGCTGCACAAAATACTCGTCTTGTACATTAAATACACAGAGAAAAATTGTTTCATTCATAAAACTGTGATTGGTGGAATAGTCCAGCTGACAACATGCGCTACTCAGGATATCATGCAGGCAATAACTAAGTTTTACTCCAAGCATGAAGTGGACATCCAGAGAATGGTTATGCTAACCTCCGATGGTGTCACATTGCAGTTCATGGCGGTTCAAGTTTTGCCGTAATTTATACAAAACATTGTTAAAACAGCAATGTTAATCTGCTACACTTTTGGTTACATGACTTTTGAGTTTTTCACTGAAAGTGGACAAACACACTTAATCAAGAAGTCATTGATAGAAATTATTGCCATAATTTAATTGTTTTAATTAAAACATGTAACTTGAATGTATATGATGCATATGATACTGCGTGACCATAATTTGCATGGCGCATGTTGCTGACAGTGGTCCATGGGACCGCTCAGGGTGTTTGTGTGTTTGCCCAGACACAAAAAAAATTAGAGGGAACATTGGGTGTGAGTGTGTGTGTGGATGGTTGTTCGTCTCTTTGTGCCCTGCGATTGGCTGGCAACCAGTTCAGGGTCTCCCCCGCCTACTGCCTGAAGAGAGCTGGTATAGGGTCCAACACCCCCCGCGGCCCTTGTGAGGATCAACCGGATCAGAAATAACACCTAGTGTTTTTTAATTAATAATCAGTAACGTCTGATATTTTAGCGTTTGCCGTGTGGTGTGACTGTATCAGATAAGCTAGAAACAAAACAAACACAAGAGTATCATGCAAGTCATGGTGAAAAAAAAACTGTTCTAAGATCCATTTGAGTTCCTGAAAGACTCATTTGAATTTTTTGTGCTATTGCAATATTCTTAAACCACCGTACCTGTGCTGCTGTAGAAGGCCAAACGAGATGTAGTGTGGAACTTCTGGATGAGGAACTGTGATAATGAAATCCGATCATCCGTACTTAGGGACTCATCACCGCTTTTCCAGTAAAGCATCAAGTCTTCATCTGTGTATGCATCTGTAAAATATCAGACAGCATTGTTGTAGATGGATAAAAAAATAGACACTGTTATTCATCAATTATTATAATTTCCAGACTCCCATTCCCCACGCTTGCCCCATGTGGAATGATTAATTTTAGGAATTTTACTCACAAACTTCATTTACCTATAGAAAGCTGTCAAAGGTTAGTGGCCATGTTCTCAGATTACACCCAGACATATTTATTGCAACAGATATTAGAAGCAATGTTTTAAAACGTACACTTTTCCCCACATATTTTGACTACAGATTACAGCTCAGGACAACAAGGAGTGGCAATTATGAAGAACAACATGGTAACCTTTCATCACAATAATTCAGTTTTACATCTGCAGGGACCACAAATCATTATTAAAATATTCATTAACTACATCCCCTTCACAATAACAAATCTTTCTGACCCAAACTACGATGACCCTTGCCTTCCTTCATCGATTTTTCCGTACTCTTCACAACCTTGCTCGGAGACTTTTCAACGTAACAATTAACCCAGACATTTGACAAATCCAACACTTCAGAAAGTACCAGATCACCTCAGGCAACTGCTGTCCTAAAACAATATAAGGAGGTTTGTGACCTTGGTGATGGTTGGAGACTGACCACACTGACAGAGAAGACGCACATTTTTCAAGAATTGATCACACATATTCCAAAATTTATTATTTTCTCACAAGCAACTCTCAATATTCTGACCTATATGAAACACAAATCCAACCAATAATAATAAGTGGCCACTCTGCAGTTCCACTTGCACAACATACAAAAAGCCATCCCCCACGCCTCTACCAGATGGAGATTCAACATATCACTGCTTGAAGATCAGGAATTTGACAGTTACTTGAAGAGTCATTCATAAAAAGAAGATTAAAATTACGTCTTCCCTTGAAGGACCGTTATGACAGAAGAATGCACACCCAGCATGCTCCGCTGACCATCGACGGTGCCGCAGTGGAGAGGGTGAGTAGCACCAAGTTCCTTGGTGTGCACATCAAATACTACCTCACTGGCCAAAAAAGCCCACCAGCGCCTGTACTTCCCCCGCAAACTGAGGGGAGCAAGAGCCCCTGGCCCCATGATGCAGACTTTCTATAGAGACACCATTGAGAGCATCTTGACCAGCTGCATCACCATGTGGTATGGCGCTTGCACTGTGTCCTGCAGAGAGAGTCTGCAGCGCATTGTGAGAACGGTTGAGAAGATCATTGGTGTCTCTCTTCCTCCACTTGCGGACATTTACAACTCTCGTCTGACCCACCAAGCCACCCAGATTGCAGGTGACCCCACCCACCCACCCGTCTCACAGACTCTTCGACCTGCTGCCGTCGGGGAGGAGACTGCGATGTCTTTCTGCTAAAACCACCAGGCTCAAGAACAGTTTATTCCACCAGGCGGTCAGGAGACTAAGCTCCCAATCTGACATCCGATTATTGCACTTAAAACAAGTCACAATTGCCCTTGGTTGTCTGTTGTTGCTATCTGTTTATTTATTTTATTTATTGATCATATTTATATATTTATGTCTTGTGAAATTTTATTGGTAATATTAGCTGTGTGTGTTCAATGCACTACATGTTTGCACTGTGGTCGAGAGAAGAAAGTAATTTCATCTGTGCTGTATGTTACACATGGAGCATATTTGACAATAAAAGCTGACCTGACCTGACCACGCAGGCCCGGGGAGAACATGCAAACTCCACACAGGGTGGCCGGAGCTGGAATCGAACCGGTACCTCTGTGCTGTGAGGTCGACGCGCTAACCACTGGACCACCGGGCCACCCCTAATATAAATTTATCGTTAAAAAATGTAAACAATTTGCACAAAATTAAGTCACATCCAGTCGTTTTGTTCAAGGCTCACATTGTTTTATTATATGATGATTAGCAGAATTATATCTTAAGGCAGTGGTCCCGAACCTATTTTTGCTCCATGGAACGATTTAATGTCAGACGATATTTTCAGGGACCAGTCTTTAAGGTGTGCCGGATAAATACAACAAAATAATATCATATGACCTGCATGTTTTCATGTGATATTTTCAAAATAGAATAATTAACACGAGGAACGTCCTATCTGGCCTCAAAATGCTCTCTGGTCTAATTTAAGTAGGACTCCTGATACTCTCTATTAAATGTAGCCTTCCTTTTCTTGAAAATCGTAGGCTGCTCTTCTGTCTTCTTAAGGGACTAATCAGGCCGCTGTGTCACCTTTGCGAAAACTGAAGCCACTGAAGAACAATCATGCCAATATACTGTGCGTTGACTGCCACAAATTCACATGGCAAGTGCAGAAGGGGGATGCCATGGCAGAAACAGCTATGTTGTGAGTATGCAGACGCTTAATTAGTGCTAAACTGCCACCATCACTGCACGTGTAATTCATGGTTACTTTCCTATATAGTATTGTTGCTGGGTTTTTGTTGTTGTTGATTTTTTTTACATATTTCATTATTTTTTATGTATATTTTTGGATATTTCATATGATTCTTATCCTGTACTTGCTAAAAAATTCAAATTCTAGTCCTATACTGCATCCGCCAGGCAGTAACACACTCTAGCTCACAGGTGTCAATACAAAGGCCCGGGGGCTAGATCTGGTCCACCAACACCATTTTATGTACCCCCCCCACCCACCCCAACAGAAAGTCATGTGTGTCAACTTGCATGATCCTTTCTAAAATAATGTACCCACATGTCAAATTGTGGTGTAATAAATTACGTTGAGATTTTGCAATAATTTAGTTACACTGTTACAGTCACTTGAAAAATAATTGAACAGACTATTATTGTTGAATGTTTACAAAACTAGCAATCCATTCATTTGTTGTGTACAAGTAATAAATGCCATGAGACAATTAGACATTTTTGTGGTTTCACTGTCAGACTGCCCTTCCGAGCGAAGACGTAACTCCAAAGTGGCCCAAGACAAAAAGGAATTTGACACCTCTGCTCGAGCTCATCAATAAATCTCAACAAGAAAACAAAAAATACAAGTAGATTTCATCCCAATTTATTCAGTGCCAATTTCATGGAGTGAGTCATTTAAAGGGAAAGTGATTGCACAACACATTCCTCCTAATTGCTTAGCTTGATCCCCGACGCCCCACTTGTCTGAACAGGATAAACAGTCAAGATGATGATGGCGGTGATCGGTGAACAGATGTATGACGACGCGATTAATGATGTTCAACTCACAGCTCTCCAACTCCAGAGAACATGTCTGAGAATCCAGAGGAAATCGGCTGAAGTCCATATTACAAGCTGCAGTCACTGTGACTCTAAGAGACATCAAGAGGACAATCATGTCATTGCATACATTCTTCAGTATTACTTGAACCTGTCAGAGATCATATTCATCAGAATACAGGATTAATACTGAGGTAATTTCAGAATTTGACTTTTTTTTTTTAATTTCCCGATCCACCAGTTTGTCATCATCGGTCCATCTTTTTTCAAACTGAACCAACTTATTTCAGTCCGCCAGTCCATTCAACCCCCCCCCCAAAAAAAATAAACACAAACAAACATCATAGTCCACCGGATGAGAAACAGCTGAAAATTTCAAAAGTAAATAGAGTGTATTATCAGTATGTGAACATCAAATGTTTGTTGCCCAAAGAACCACACACACACACACACACACACACACACACACACATAAAAGTACATTTCACATACACTTATTCGATCCTTTTTGGACTGTAAAAGTAAACTCTTCTCCAGGAGCACACTGGTAACTGCCTGCAAAGTTTAGAATGGCTTACCTGAACCAGTGTAAAGTGTAAAAGTCCAATGTAAGTAGCTTGTACATCTACTCCTGTCTTTAAATGCTCATCATCTGTTGCTTCTGCCACTGCTGCTTCTTCTTCTTCTTCTTCTCTTTTTTCTTCTTCTCCTTACTTCATTGGCTGATTACAGCTCTTTGGCGCATACCACCACCCACCGGACAGGAAGCGCAAAGAATCATATTCAATGCAGCCCCGCAAACGAACACACAACAAAGTCCATCCATACATCCATTGTCAACATCACTTATCCTGAACAGGATGGTGGAGAGTTGCTGGAGCCTATGCCAGCTGACTTTGGGCGGAAGGCGGACTACACCCTGAACTGGTCGCCAGTCAGTTGCAGCCCACATACTGAGACGAACAACCATACACACCAACATTCACATTGTCACTGCGTGGGAACTGATCCCACGCTGCCTGTGCACAAGTCAGGCGAGTGTATCAGTACACTTTCAATGACTTCACAAGACAAAAACAGATATGATCAGAGAGAACAGAAAACCCCAACCACTGCTGAGTATGTCATTTTTGTCCCTGTCGTTTCCCATCATTTCTCAATCGTCAGGAAAACAGGCGTCCATCAGTGAAGGACTGTTGCACCTCTCATCAGTACTGAGAGAATGCCCACCTTTGCAGAATTTGCAAGTGCATGATAAAAATGAGACACAAAGTTCTCAAATCAAAACAATGAAAACAAAAGGTCAACGTGAACAAACAAGTTGCATACAAAAACATACTCAAAGAGGTAGAGGGAGCCACAGTGGAATAAATATGGCAACAACAGAAATACTGTATACATAGGATAGAAACACTCAAACACATAGATAACAGTAGTATTTAAAGTATTTACGGTCAAGAAACAGTATTCATAAACAGCCAAAGACTGGACGTGCAAAGTACAAGAGTCCATCAGGAATACAAGAACATGAGAGACAATGGTGGAAATCAATTATTATCCCTAACCGGGTCAAGCATCTACAGACACACATTTCACAAATCTTTGACAGAAAGACACCCAGCCAGTCTTGCGCGTGTCATCCGCCAATACACTACTTCAGACCGAATGTGACGCGCCGCTTGTTTCGTGCGTGTTCACCGTGTTTGTATGTGGGCGGTAATGACTTTAAGCGGACAAGAGGACCAGCATGCATGTTTTTTGGAATGTGGGAGGAAACCGGAGTACCCAGAGAAAACCCACACAGGCATGGGGAGAACATGCAAACTCCACACAGGAAGGCTGGAGTTGGGATTCTTCTGTCCGAACCATGCGTTTGACAGGAGAGCTTGGCGTAGACAGCGAGCTAAACAATCTTCCAATAAAAACATGAAGACGAGAATCCACCGTTTGGTATTTTTATGGAAGTCTTTCTTGTAAAACTTGACACAAACAAAAACACAACATGAATATTTGTATAGCATCCAATTATACAGATGAAATGACATTCACCACTCATGTAACAGCCCTATTCTCTAGCTTATTTAACAATGCCATGGTAAGTATTTACAGATCATTCATTGATGAAATACTTAGATATGACAAGAAATAACTTGCACAACAAAGAGTAGTATGTACAACAGTGTAAATGTACTTACAAATTGTGCCTGAACATGTCAAAAGAAAGAAGTCGGAAGTGGATGTGATTGCATCTCTCCACTGTTATGTATCAAAATGTCTCCTCCACTGACTTTTTGGGTGGTTCTAACTACTTCTACCACTAGAGGCACTGTACTGAATTGTAATACAATACTTCCACCACTAGAGGCACTGTACTGAATTGTAATACAATACTTCCACCACTAGAGGTACTGTACTGAATTGTAATACAATACTTCCATCACTAGGGGCACTGCACTGCACTGTATTACAATTACTGCGGGCAGAATAGGGATCGAACCCACGACCTCTGCACTGTGAGGTCGACGCGCTAATCACTCATCCTTTCTGTGTTGTGTTTAATTTGATAAAATGTTTTATCCATCCATGATTCTGCTTTAAGGGTTCATAACTTGTCATCTCCAGTCACTATCATCACCTTATGCACCCTGTAACCTGATAACATGATAAGCTGTCCACTGTAGTAACCTGAAAGGGTTCAATTCTACTGTGACAGATGAACATAAAGCAAATCAATAAATGTGTTTGTTAATGACTTGATACACACCTGAGACTGTAAAGCACGTGACCATCTGGAAAGACACGCAACATGATGTTGTCTGTGGTTGTGTCATGGATGAAAGACCTCTTAGAGTGGACAAAGAATACATCAGGGACCCAGATCTTTTTCACCAGACGGCCATCAAATGTCATGCTCTTGTTGGTACTGCTGGTGAATGACAGACGCTCGTCTTTCCAGTAATGTCTCAGGTACAGTGTCATGGTAAAGTCCTGTTGGAAGATGATGTGAAAGTGAACCAGAGAACATTAACAATGCAGAGTCAGTACCCATTCCAGCAAATATTGTTCGAAGTAAGGCAAGGCAGCTTTATTTCAAATGGGTATTCCATACACAAAGTCTCATCAGGGCCTTAATACTGCAACATCAGACCTATGATCACTGAAAAGAATTCAACAAAGAAGACGGAAGTCACAATGTGCACAACAATCACTGACATTTAGAATGATTTGCTCCTTTTCAGGCGGCGGACTGAGGCTACTTTAGTTTTTGGGACCAATGATACCTGGGGAAGGAGGACGTGGATCTTTTCAGTTTCGAAGTATCATATTGTGCTTGTTGGCACCCGTAATTCAAACATACGTTTTTTTCAAAATCATGTTTTAAGTTTCATTAAATGTGCATTCAAACGCAGTAGCCGACTCGGTCAGTTGAACCAATAGCATGCAAAGCTACAAAACATGTGATGTTATTCAGACACGCTCAAGCTGTGTGTGAAAATAATGTTCCGTTGTTGTTCACTTTACATAGCAAATAAATAGCATAGCTAGCCGTGTAAAGTTTGACAATGTTTATTATGAGTAGGATTAGCTTTGTCAGATTGTGTTGAGGCCTAAGAGCCCATATGTGAGGTGTGAATGATAAAAGATAGTTACCCCAAATGGAATTGGAATGAGAATCAATTTAGATTGTAATTTCCAATTTTGAATACTAGAGTTGGCCAAACAAAATTCTAAATAGTGACTTAGAATATAACCTACACTAGTGGTTCTTTACCTTGTTAGAGGTACCGAATCCAACCGGTTCATGTGCACATTCACTGAACCCTTCGTGAAAAAAAAAGTAGTATGATTTTGTTACAAATTCAAGCCATAAAGAAACACAATTAGAATAATTATAAAGTATTTTTTTTAAATTGTGCACAAAATGAACTAGCCAGTGATAGCCATGCAGGCGTGTCATAACTAATTGACATGTTGAATTGGGCTTGTCTTAACTTACTCCATGGCAGAGGCTCTGTCTGTCATGTTCCTGGCTTCGCCAGCAGGTGGCAGGCTGGAGCAGACTTGCGGGTTGCACACCTGCTGCCAATCTTGTCATTAGAAGGACCTCCAAACCTGCCACTGGTTGCTTGTCAGATAATTGTTTGCCTGGCTGCTGCTCTTGCTCATGTGACCTTTTTTCTAGACTTATCACTCTAGCCATGTTTAGTCCTGTTCTCGGGTTCCTTTGTTCGTGAGTATAGTTTCTGTTTTCATCTTTGCTCTGAGCTTACGTAAATTGGGTTCTTTGCATTTTGTTTTGTTTGTCTCGGGTTAATTTTCTTCTTTGCCTTTTGTGCAAGTGATTTTGGTTATCGTTTAGTTTTTTCTTTTCCTGGTCCTCATTTGACCAGCACTTTGTGTTTCTACTTTGTCGGAGCGTTTTTGTAGTAAACATTTTTACTATGGAGTTTTTGTCTGGTGTCTACTGTTTTGGGATCCAAAAACATTATTCGATTCGTTCGAATTGTGACACTGTCGAACCCCTGAGACCGATTCACCGAACCCCTAGGATTCGAAGGAACCCAGGTTAACCCTATGTTGCATACGGGTTGCTTCAGTAACCACATTCAAGTTACCAGTTTTAGTTTTTAAATCCACCGCGAGATGTCTCTAGCGTGCGCAACAGCAAAAGCAACATGGCAGCCTCCATGAGGAAAAGGTGAGTGTGAAAAAGGGTCCACAAAATGTTGAATAATTTCTATCCGTGAGATGAAAAGGTCCAAATACCCTATTGTACTTGTGCAGAAGAGTATATAGAACATATAGAACACAATAAATAACAGTTTCTATGTGTTACCTATCAGTACTGCCATGCTTTTTGGCAAGGTAATTGTGTAGTGATTAAGTTATTATGCACATGAAGTACCTGCACTTTGGTTTTCCCAAAATTGTGAATTTATTATGATATTTGGCCATAATCTACCCTAAATTTAAAAACAAACCACAATTGAATAACTCCTGCAGAAGCCATGCAACATAGGGTTAAGAACCAATGGTCTATAGAAATGTTGATTGCACTATATTATTAGCATATAATTTGTTGTGATCCACTCGTTTAAAAATGTCTTTTTACTGCTTTATTTGCTTGCTCTTTATTCATTTATTAGAATATTTTTACTATTTTGTTTGATTCCTTATTTTAATTGTTGTAATCATTTTCACATTTTGATGATTATCAACTCTTTACGTTACATCTTATTTGATTTTTGTATGAATTATTGCTTTTATTAAATATTGAAAATTGCATATTAAATCAATCTTTGTCATCATTATTTTATTCTTACCCTCACTCTCTCTTAAATGAAAGAACGACCACACAGATAACATCAGTTTTTGCCATGAAGGAATCAAAATACAGGCGCGGTACGATCTTGGTTGTGATTTATCAAAAAAATATTCAATGCATCCCTAATCCAGTATGGTTGGTGAAAAGGGAAACGCTTCTCGTGAAAGTGTAATTGTGAAAAAGCGGCAAGCCATCTCATTTGAAACAAAGGTGGCGATAATAAAGAAACTTGATGCTGGTGAGATGTGAATGTGGCACAGACATACAACATGAATCGTTCGACGATCAGTAGCATCTACAACCAAAAGGACCGGATTACGGAGCATTTTAAAAGTGCAGTGGGAATGCAGTCCACCATCATCAGTAAGAAGAGAGGGACATTTCTGGGTATTTGCCTTGAAAATCAGCGGTATTGGTGTGTTCCATTGAGCCTAATGCTGATCCAGGAGAAGTACAGATTCATCTTTGAACACCTTAAGGCTAAGACAGGGCAGAGTGCTGCTGAATAAACTTTTTTTCTGCTAAGGGCACGTGACCGGAGAAGCAGCATTAGCAAACAAAGCAGCTGCCGAACGCTTCCCCCAACAGCGCAAGTAAATCATCGAAAAGGAGGGTTATTCCACAAAGCAGATCTTTAATGTAGGAAAAACTATTTACTGGAAGAAAATGCCAGAAAAAAACCCCCTACATTAGCCGTGAAGAGAAAACCAGGCCCAGATTTAAAGCGGCTAAAGATCGGTTAACCGTAATGCTTGGCGGAAATGCTGACCTTCAAGCTGAAGCCACTGCTCGTCTACCGGGCAGCTAACCCTCAACCCCTGAAGAATGTGGTGAAGAGCTTTCTTCCTGTTAAATGGATGTCAAACAGGACTGCATGGGTGATGCTGGTCATATTTGAGGAATGGTTCTTAGACTATTAAGAAGTATTACACCTGACAGACCTACAGGATGTCTTTACTGGCAGTGGATACCGACCCCGAGACGAACTTGCACGCATACCGGAGGTCCTACAACATCTTAAACTGCATCAAAAACACTCATGCGGCATTGTGTGAGGTTTCCAATGCCAACCTCAATGCCGCGTTGGGCCTCTATGCCCTCAGTTCGTCAACGAATTCAAGGGCTTCGACGAAGGAGACTAAGATCATCCTTACCAGTCTTGTCAGGCTAGGTGAGAAATCAACCTTGACCTGGAGGAGGAGGACTTCGAAGAACTGCTGGATTCCCATGGAGAGAGCTGATGAAGAAGACCTCATGGAGTTGGAGGCGCAACAATGTGTCGAGGCATAGAGGGAAAATGACACACCAATCCCAATAAAGAAGTTTGAGATGACATTTTTGGCAGAGGGGTTTTCTTTTATTGACAAAGCCCTTGAAATCTACAAGCAACAGGACCCAAATGTTGAGCGCTGTACAAAGGTTGCAAACCAAATTGATGATGCAATGCAGTGCTACTGCAAAAAGGAAAAAAGTCAAATTGTTCTTGGATCGGTTCTTTCGGTCAATACCCTTAACCTCCAAGGAAGCTGCACCTCAACCCTCTACTTCTTCCTTCATTGAAGAGCAGCAGGAGGAAGAAAAACAAGAATCTCCCCAACATGTTAGTGACGATGACGACGACGACGACGACGATGACGACGATGACGCTGATGACTCTCTACCCATGCTGTGACTCTTTCCTTTTTTTCTCCAGTTTTACACATTTTTATAAAGCATGTTGTTTTGTTACAGTTGTTTTGTAAATACAGTAAAAGCCCATATTGGTAACACATACAAGCCTAACATACGTTCCCTTCTAAAGAATGCCCTATAACGACTCACGAACGGCCATTCGGAACATATGTCGCTCGTAGCGTCTGTCGTTACTCTGGCTTTGGAGAAAAATGGAAACGCATCCATGCGGTCTTACCAAAGCCAGCGAACCCCATCTATGCCTTTATTTTGTTATGTATTGTACTGACGCGCATTATAATTACTGATACAGCTTTCCAGCAAATGAGCCAGAACTAGAACTGATGAAATTACACAAGCTATGTTTAGGAGTTCCTGAATAAAATATGGCTTGTCAAAAGAGCAAGTGACAATTCCAATGGACATGTCGGGCAAACACTTGGCTCTTGGCTATCAAAGAGCTTTGGGAGAGTCCTTGCAGGCAGGCCCTTTTGAGAGGCATAACTCCCTATTTCGGTACTAGCTGTTAATCAACAGCCAACCAAGTGCCTTCTGCTCTTTCAGCGGGGAAGAGGTAGTGGTGCTTTACAGTCTCAATGGATCCTCCACTGTATCTTTCTATTCTTTAAACATGTGTTAAAGGGACTTTTTGTTATCAACGCATTAATTTCAACAGCCCCAATATATCTTAGGACATGGTGATATATCTTTATTATATTAAAACTCGAGATATGAACATTCTAATCATGATATGTAAAACTCGATTTAGCCACCCACTTTCCTTCTTTCAAAGTTGGCATTGATCGACAGTTAAAGCCAGCCAATGACAATCATCTGGTGGAGGGCAAGGGGGAGGAAGGACACATGCAGCAACTGCTGCCAAGACAGCACACATGCAAAAATCCACTTCTGTGTTCCCTGTTAAGTATATCCAGATGGTCCACATCAGTGGCGGATGCTGGTCTGTCAAGAAGGGGAAGCTCAATTTCGGGCTACATCATAAAATATGTGTGAATTTCTACGTGAATTCTACTCTCTGTTCCTTTTCAAGAAAATGATCTGTGACCCTGGCATACCAACAAGGCATCTTTTACAGGTTCTTAACTGTGGTGATGTAAGGCAGTCTGCGAACACAAGCAACTACAATAAAACACACGAGAAATAAAAGAATCTGTCACTAGTTGTTTTCAACAAAGAGAGTGTTGCCATTCAAGATTATTAGAAGTCTCCAGTTCAACTCGGAACAGAATGAGAATTGAAAAATGCTCCCACGGATGCCTACACCAAAAGATCGGTGATTGGCTTGTTTTGCTGTCTATCATAACGAGATTCTGCCTCAGACAGATCATCCAATCATCATGCAGAAAAGCTCAGCGTCCGGGCGGGGCCGATAGACGCCCACTGTCCATAGACTCCCAGAGACGCTGAGCGTCCGTGGGCAGGACAAAAACCAGCTTGTATCCAAATGTCTCCGTTCAATGCATTGGGACAACCTACCCTGAACTCTCGAGACGCTCAGCGTCCACTGTTTAAAGCACAGCGAAGCTGCGGGAATGAATGAGAAGGGGAATACTTGGAGGCCACACATCAATTCGTCATGTAATGCATCAATGCATACACAACCATTGCCATTATTGGGTGAATGGTTAAATATCCACAATCAGTCATGATTTGGGGTCCAATTCCCAGTGCAGTTGTTGGTCAAATCCAAGGTCACCGCAACAGTCCAGAGTGTTGAAGAGAACCTGATGATTCTTTCTGCCGAGGATCTGTATGGAGATACAGAGTTCACCTTTCTACAGGGCCTGGCCCCTGCCGATACCGCCAGAAGCACCAAAACCTGCTTTGATGCCCATGCCAACGCAATGCTTCACTGGCCAGCCAACTTCACCCAAACTAGACCCCATTGAAAATGTCTGATGTATTACCAAGAGCAAAATGAGGGCCACCAGATCAAAAAACTAAACACAGCTGACAGTAAGCATCAAGGAAATCTGGACTTCCATAACTCACAGGCGGAATGCATCACTGCCATGCCGCATCGAGTGTCATTTGAGGAGCGGGATTTGGACCCAGAAGTAGACATGACACGGAAGTTGAAAAGTAAAAATCTAGATAGATAGATAGATATACCATCTAGCTTATTCAGTCATTATCGAATAAACAAGAGGTTGTTTTTTTAAAATGTGGTACAGATTGGAAGCACCAAAATATGCAAGTTCCTTTGGCTCGTCACCGGCCCACTTCAAACACAAGCTACGGGAAAATCCCAGAATTAAAAGATCCCAATCTACAATCTGCAACTAGAAGCAACGACCCCAACAGTTGTCCCGGGGTTGCAAAGAACAGGGCACGTTTCTCTCTTTTAGTGAAGAGAACTGTTTACCTTTCAAATGAACACGTGCTGATAATTAGGTTAGCGCTTCTTTGGCAGTCATTTGGCAACGCCTTTTGACCCCCTCTTTACATTAATTGACACCACGAGAATACATGTCAAGTATTATTATTATTTTTATTTAGATAGCACTTAATCACAGAGAAGTCTTAAAGGGCATCACATAGCCACAGTAGACAAATATTAAGGACATCCCCTGATCACCACCCTAGGAGCGGACAAACTCACCCTGAAAAAAAAAACAGCAACTAGGGAAAAATGAAAGGCGGCATTGGTAGTGACTGGTTAGCACGTCCGTCTCACAGTGCAGAGGTACAGAGTTTGTTTTCAGCACTGGCCTTCCTGTGTGGAGTTTGTATGGTCTCTCCCTGCTTGTGTGGGTTTTCTCTGGGTACTCTGGTTTCCTCCCACATTCCATAATCATGCATGGCTCGTGGAACACTCTAAACCTGGGGTGGCCAACCAGTCAGAGACTAAGAGCCAATTTTTTTTTACTGTGTTACTGCAAAGAGCCACATCGCGCACATGCACACACACACACACACACACACACACACACACACAAGCGAGCTGCAGTAGTTACTTACTACTTGGGTCAGCTTGCTACATATTTGACCATAGATCGACTTTTGAAGCGACGAACCTCCTGTCATCGACCTGATTGCGCACATGCAAGCATATACAGTACACACACACACACACACACACACACACACACACAGGCACACGTGCGCATACGCAGGCATGCACAGACACCGAGATGAGCGAGAGCCGGAACTTCACTGAACACGAACAAAATCAAAACACACAGACACCCCACCCAACCCCGCATTTCTTCCTCCCAATGCTCGCGCTCAACTTGGGACCAATCCGGTGGCCGCTGGTCGATCGTGATTGACGTATTGGGCACCCCTACCTTTAAAGCTGATTAGCTTAGTGCTGGGTACCGTTGTTTGCGTATGAGCGGTGATTCAGTTGTCATCTGATTGGTTGCCCTGTATGTCAACCAAGTAACAGGATTGATGATCGCCTAACGTAGTTAGTTCTGTGTATTTAGCGCTGTTGTTTGAATGGAAGCGTCACCGCCAAGGCGTTTTCAACGTTTGTCATGTGAAATGAGTGTCATGTGGCCACCCCTGCTCGAAACTGTCATTGTGAGCGCGAATGGTTGTTCGTATATGTGTGCCCTGCAATTGGCTGGCAACCAGTTCAGGGTGTACCCCATCTACTGCCCAAAGTCAGCCAGGATAGGCGCCAGCATACCCCGTGACCCTTGTGAGGATAAGCGGATCAGATAATGGATGGATGGAAAAACGAGAAATTTTGAGGAGGGGCCGCAGAATGAGGAATTCCCCTTCCACTATGACTAGGCTGCAATGGATGCCGAGTGGGCAACATTCAATCGAATATGGTGCTATTCAATGTTAATATAGATTAATGTCAGAGTCCATTTAATAAGATGAAGCACTGCAGGAAGATGCCTTGAGAGAAGTGGGTCCTCCTCAAAACCCTTCCCGGTTGGTCAATGAGGAAATAGCAGCGCCTCAGAGGAAATTGTCCACCTCAGATCTTGTTCATATCAGTCGGTGCAGAATCCATATGGCAACGTCCAATTGGGTTATCATCACCTGGCCCCCCTCTACAAGCCTGAGGAGCGGGCAGGAGAAAAAGAAGCGGCATGCAAACAGGCCAGAATGTAGTCAACTAAATGCAAGAGTAGAAAAGAACTCTTAAATTGAGTTTTAAACATTTCTACTGAGGGGTGGCTTAAATTTCAGCGGGTATGGCATTCCAGAGCCCTGGAACTCGCTCAAGAACCTGCGGACTTCTTTTTTGTTCTTGGGACCACTAACAAACCAGCGTGTTATGAAGATTTCGGGATAAATCATACCGTGCCACAAAATGAAGGAAATAGGAAGGTCTTAAGTCGTAATATTTTGGGGCTGGAGCACTCACTGGACAAAATGAGGAGTCAGAAACTTGTATTGCAGCTACAAATATGGTCCTGGAGACAAAGATTGGTTCCCTGAGGGCACAAAGCTCGCTAGGACCGCCTCTGGGCTAACTTTTATGTATGTATTTATGTAACTTTTATGGGCTAGTGTCCCACAGTGGCTGTGAGAATCTAGACAAATTTCACTCAACAACTCCTGAAGCAAGCTTTTGTCTCCCTTTCTTATCCATGTACAAAGTGTCAGGGATTATGTGAAGCTTTAACCCTTGAAATGGAGAGCTACTCATCACTTTCTTAGTACAGTACCGGGAAAAATGCATACGGGGAAGCGTCAAGGGAGCCTGTGGCAGGCCCAGAGAGGGCTGTTTGTAAATTCTGTTAATTTCCCAGTGGGGCACTAGGGAGTGCTGTGCTGTTTCAAAATCAGCAAATAAAGTGCTTTTGGTAGACCTAGCCAGGACCTGAATGACAAACTTGGAGTGACGTGAATTTTGCCACTCCATGGACTGTTTGAGACGCTCTTTCATGATAAATTGAATATTCGCCCTGCGTCTCTCTCTCTTTCTTTCTCTCTTTTTCACTCTCACTCCCATCTCCCCTTCCAGTGTCCTGTGTTACGTATGTAACCCTCTTAATAAAATAAATGGGAAAAAGTGCGCACACATGCGCAAACTTTAACTCATTTGTACGCACGTTTTGCGGAAGGAAGGAAGGAAGGAAGGAAGGAAGGAAATTCAGCAATGCAGTCAGTCAGGTGGTGAATTGAAGATCATGCCTCCCACTCACGTCCAGTTTCACTTAAGATCAAACATTAATCGTGCAGATTATATGTATAGATTTTGCAATTTGTGTGCAACTTTGTTTTTTATGTTTTGTCTGTCCTCTTACAAGGACGCTGCTCATCCTGTTTACAGTGCCCTTCTGGGATGGATAGTATGCCATGCACACTCATGGAGTGCTGTCAGAGGAGGGGGTGGGTGGGCTGCTTCCTTCGAGCGACTCCGCTGCATTTACCCGTCACAACTCCAATAAACAAAGAACACAGAATCAGAATCAGATTTATTGGACATGTATGCAAAAAAACACACGGAATTTACTTACCAGTTGCAACGCATTCAAAGGAACATAGACAAGACAGCAACATGGAGGAGACTGTACGAGAAGCTTGAACAGTGACCCGATATCTTAGATATGAAAGTAAAACAGTCGGGATGAGGAGGGAAAAAAAAACCCGATAGACTTCAACCATTCTCTCCATGGCGGATGGTTTGAGCCGAAGAAAAAAACTCAGCACATGTAGCGTACAATTAAAAAGAGTACAACAATTCTCAAGACACAACAAGAATACAGCAAATAATTTTACATTGCAATTGCAGCGGCAAGGCCAAGACCTTATCCATCACAGACTCGAGGGAGTGAGACGAAAATAGGGGGATAGGATTTGCATCCGTATGTTTCCATCCAGAGAAAGTCCAGATAACAATTGTTTTGGGTACAAGCCCTCAGCAATTTCAGACAGCCTGGAATGTCTTTTTGCATGTGACTCTCCGTGGCATCAATCTGATTCTCGATCAATCAGTCAATCAATTTTCTAGGACGGTACAACTCCTCCTGGTCTTTTCCATTTTGCAAAGCGACTCCAACACCACATCCACTTTGCGATTGAGTTTAGTCGACGCATGAGTCTGAGTGTTGATCACCCGCCCCATTCTACCCATGTAGGCTGCCATCTTGTGATCTTCCAATGAAGCTGAAACAACCGGTTGAATTTCGCTAGAGATCAGGAAACCGCTCATTCCAAACCACAGGATACCTGTCCGATAAATGTCCACATCCTCTACGGACAATATCGTCAAGCACACCATTCTCCACTTCAGCCAAGGATCTAAGGCAGACATGGGCAAACTACGGCCCGCGGGCCGCATACGGCCCGTTAGGCTTTTTAATCCGGCCCGCCGAACTTGTCCAAACTATAGTAAAAAAAATCATTTTTTCCCTTTCCCTGCAATTCCCACCTTTCCCCAATAGATGGCGCACATTGACCGTTGTTGGAGTGGCGCGTATTTCTCTTTATTTCACTTTAATTTTCACTTCGTTTCACGTCACCATTAAGCCCTTCTGTAAAAATGAGCGGACCAAAGAGAAGGAAAGTGGACAGCGAATGCCGAGTGTTTAATAAGGAGTGGACAAGAAAATACTTCTTCACTGAAGTCCGACCAACGGCTGTATGTCTGATATGCCAAGAAGCTGTTGCGGTTTTCAAAGAGTACAATATCAGCCGTCACTTTGCCACAAAACATGCAAACTATGCTAGCAAGCAGTCAACACAAGAACGGGCGGCTACTGCTCAGAGGTTGGCAGCTAATTTACAGAGTCAACAGAACTTTTTTCACCGACAAACTGCAATTCAAGAGTCAAGTACCAAGGCAAGTTATTTGCTGGCATTCAAATTAGCAAAGGCTAGCAAGCCTTTCTCCGAAGGCGAATTTTTGAAAGAGTGCATGGTAGAGACAGCAGGTCTCTTGTGTCCGGAGAGCAAAGCCAAGTTTGAAAAAATTAGTTTAGCACGCAGGACAGTGACTCGTCGCGTGGAAATGATTGACGAAGATATCGTCAGCGAGTTAAACAAAAAGGCGGAGTCATTTAAGTTATATTCACTAGCACTGGATGAAAGTAACGACATAAAAGACACCGCTCAGCTCCTAATTTTTATCCGAGGGATTAACGACAGTTTTGAGATAACGGAGGAGCTTTTGAGCATGGAATCACTGAAAGGGAAAACGCGAGGAGAGGACTTATATGAACAGGTGTCTGCTGTCATCGAGAGAATGAAGCTACCTTGGAGTAAACCAATGTCACCACGGATGGATCGCCAAATTTAACTGGAAAAAACATCGGGCTGCTGAAAAGAATCCAGGATAAAGTGAAAGAAGAAAACCCTGACCAGAATGTTATTTTACTTCACTGCATCATTCATCAGGAGTCTCTGTGTAAGTCTGTATTGCAGCTTAATCACGTCGTGGATCCAGTTGTAAAAGTTGTTAACTTCATATGAGCAAGGGGACTTAATCATCGTCAGTTCATTATGTTTCTGGAAGAAACTAATGCGGATCACCAGGACCTACTTTACCACTCTCGCGTCCGCTGGTTAAGTTTGGGGAAAGTGTTTCAACGAGTCTGGGAGCTCAAAGACGAGATTCGCTCATTTTTAAATTTAATGGGGAAATCCGAAGAATTTCCCGAGCTGAGCGACACAAACTGGCTTTGTGACTTTGCGTTTGCTGTGGACATATTTTCACACATGAATGAGCTGAACGTGAAGCTACAGGGTAAAGATCAGTTTGCGCACGACATGTACACAAATGTGAGAGCCTTCAAATCCAAGCTGGTTTTATTCTCCAGGCAAATGTCAAACAAATCTTTCGCACATTTCCCCACACTAGCCGTGCAGAAAGAGGCCGCCCGAAATGCGAAGAAATGCTGCAAATCACTGGACGATCTGCACAGAGAATTTTGTCGTCGGTTCTGTGATTTTGAAAAAATTGACAAGTCACTTCAACTGGTGTCCTGTCCCCTGTCACAAGACCCCGAATTAGCACCGCAGGAGCTGCAATTAGAACTGATCGATCTTCAGTCTGACTCCGTCTCAAAGGAGAAGTTCAAGTCTCTTAAACTGAATGACTTTTACGCTTCACTTAACGAGACCGCGTTTCCAAACCTCCGGAGGATGGCGCAGAAGATGCTGGTGTTGTTTGGCTCGACCTACGTGTGTGAACAGACGTTTAGCGTCATGAAAATCAACAAAGCCCATCACAGATCCAAGTTAAGTGACCAACACCTCAGATCTGTCCTGAGAATTGCCACAACAAAACTAACTCCAGACTTTGATGCACTGGCAAAAAAGGGAGACCAACAACACTGTTCCCACTGAAATTGTGAGTTTTTCTGCTGTGCTTTGAAAAAATGCATTTGGAAAGTTTGGAAGTGCGTCTTTTAATTAAGAGCAATGCGTATTTACGCACAGCAGTGGTACAGTAGCTTAATTAACACGCCGCACATCGCTCTTAATTTAAATTTTCAGCTACAGGTAGGATATTTAATACAGCCCATGTCTGTGTGCTTGGCAACAATACACGTGTACTGTTTGCGCGTGAAGGCGAGGTCTTCCGTGGCGAGTTTGTAGAGCGCGCGGTCAGGACAATCCATCCATGATTTTGCGGAGTTTAACACAAGTAGATATTATTGAGCTTGAGTATTTCGTTGTGTAATAATATGTTTTGAATGTTGAAAGTGATTCAATTTTTCAATAAATGTTGATTTCCTTCACTTTGCACCTTAAATTGAAATTTATTAAAAACAGACGCAATCTTGATAAATCACAGTGCGTGTGTTATTTGAATCTATTACATTTCCTCATCCCAGTATCTGCGAAATAGTATGTAAATGTCATATCTTGCATATTCCTTGAGACAAATTTATTAACTGATAAGGGCTATTTTTCACATTTGAAAGACAGTTAATAAATTGGGTTGTAGTGTTCTTACTGTGCTATGAGGTTTGCACACACTACATTTAATGCTTTAGTATATCCAAACACTCCCTCCAAATGCACCTGGCCCGGCCCCTCTGTCAAATTTGAAAACCCATTGTGGCCCGCGAGTCAAAAAGTTTGCCCACCCCTGATCTAAGGTGTACCCAGCAGCATATGTCCAAGAGGGGCAAGAAGGCTTCCCACCGACTGCTCTTTTCGTCGATTTTTTTTTCCATAGTGCTGAGAGTCCAGCTGACTAATTCAATGGTTTGGTTTGTCTTTTCGGAAGAAAAAAAGAATATGGAAGCGATAACATGGCAGAAGACAGCACATTAGACAAAGTCAGCAAAGCAGAGGTGTAAAGGAGTTCAGGGGGGACCATCGCAAAAAGCCTTTGCTGAGAGCCAGCGCAAGAAAAGCCACTCTTTTCATTTGTCATCGCCTTTTTCACTTGTTGCATTTCATTGTCAAAAGAGTGAACGGTGCTTCAATTTCCAGTTTCTGGATCGTCTCAAGCGTTGATGTCACGAGTTGCAACAATATGCCACCCAAAGGCCTTCGATGAATCAAGTGAGGGGGCAAGTTAATCCAAAACAAATTTGGATGAACTTAATTGGGACATGTACAATCGTTGTACACAATTAAAAAGTGGAAAAGGGACATCATTTTCTAGTCCTATGCATGAAAATAAATGTGTCATTCCATAATTATCGGAAATTTTACATCCTATCCATTAAATTGGAAATAAACCCCATACGATCAGAATCATCAGAATCCGAATCCGAATCATCTTTATTGGCCAAGTATGTAGAACACAAGGAATTTGTCTCCGGTAGTACAAGCTGCACTAGTATCATCAATAACAAGCAACTACGATAAACGTGCCAATACAACGAAAGCTCTCTTTCATTTGGATTGACTTTTACCGGAGATGCAACAGCATCAATATGTTACCACTAAGCTGCGCAACTGGACACTGGTCGCACACTCTAAGTGCACAAGAAAACCTATTCAGCGCAGTGAACGCACTGCCAATTAATTAGATATATCACTTTTTTTCTGTATCAATTTGCTGTATAATTCAGTGAGTGACAGGTGCCCAGCCAATCACATGATGCGATGCAATGACGATATGCAGCCAATCACGGCATTGACAGTACTTGCGCATGTTCTCTGCTCCATAACAATAACAGTGCGGCGGCGATAAGTGACGCTAAAGCTAATCCCTTGTCATGGTGAAACGACCGGGCAGTGAATGTGATACATCGACTCCCCAAAACAAAATAAGAATGAACTGCAGTTCTTTTAAGTTGGAATGGCTGTCGGAGTATGTGAAAATAGAAGAACAAGCAGTGAAACTGAGTGAGATGTTTTCTTTTTCGAGTGAAAAAGGTATGCTCTGCAAAACATGCAGCAAATAAAGTTGTCAGCAAATTTTCCAATGGAGACATATGGACTAAATGGAAGCTGGACTACCTCAAGCGACACATTCAGGTGAAAAGTCATTTGAACGATGTTGGAATTATACAAAGACTCAAGATGGGGAAAGGGATTGGTACAATATTGCGGAAGAGCGCAAACGACCGGGAGAAAAAGAACCGGCTGTCACACAGAAAAAAATCCGACCCTGAGCAAGTTGCGGTGTATCTTATTTTGAAGGCACATTTAAACGTTACCATAGCGACCAGAGAGTGTTGTGGCCAGATAAGACGTTCCTCATGTCATGATTTGTGTTGATTATTGTTTCGATAATACCACAATTTTCTTGCAGGTCATATCATATTATTTATTGTATTTAGCTGCCACACCTTAAAGGTCCCTTAAATCATTCAATCCCAGCCATTTTCACTGGAGCAACCCTCTCAATCCCAACGTGTTACTGGATTTTGACTGATCTTCCAAGGCCCACAGAATATTTGGTTCTAATGATATATAAACATGGAGCCTACCAAAATAAAGTTTGGACTCTCTTCTTTCCACAGAATTTTTTTTTATTTCTATCTTTTTCCATTCTTCAGCAATCGGCATTACAAAATGGCTGAGTTTCATAAAAATGGCGATTCCTGGGCAAAAAATGGAGAAAAAGAGCTTTTTGCAAAAGCATGCATTTCAAGTACGTGAGGCACCACTGCCACCTACTGGTCTCTTTTTTAAAACAAGATTTATAATGCAAACGGCTTATTCTCATTCACAGATTGCATCAGACCTTCCTCCTCTCTATGACGCAAAAAAAAGACTTGGTAGGTGGGGCCTAATTTTAAAAAGACGTACAAGTACGTCTTGTGCAATGAAAGAATTAAGATACTGTCTATCATTAAACTGGTCCGTGGGGCAAAAAAGGTTGGGGGACTGCTGTTCTAGACCATGCTACACAACACTTAAAAGGGGTGTTCATACGGCACACATTTGCTCCGGCGCTGCACCGATGTATTTTGTTGCGATATATTTTACACCGGAGCAAATTTTGTGGAGCGATCACACGTACAAAACCGCTGAGCGTGTCAGCACCGGCACAGCGTCGGCGCAGCTCCACTTGCGTTCACATGACAGTTTCTGCAGCGGAGCAAAACGACAGAAAACAAATGAGCTGTCGTGTTGGTTCTTTTATAAACTTATACACAACTCAAGCAACTACTGTACAGGCACGTCCTTCTCCGTGCCTTCTGCTCGAGAGTGACCGCCCCCGAAAACGTAAATCAACGATGACATGTAATGCGCCAAACAGAAAAATCAAGAGAGGAAATCACAAAATGAATTCTATGGGGGCGGGGGGCGTTGTGAACACACAACAAAGGAACAAACTACACAAACAACTCCAAGACAGTCCAGTCACATTTGGGGACTATTCCCCCCCCACACCGCCCGTTCTAGTTGACATGGTATAACCCAAGAGGTTCTTGCTACTGTTACCAGCCATGTCTTGTGTCATTATTAAACAAACACATGACGGAAGTACAACAGAGCACGAAAGCAACGCATTCTCGCCGTATGTAATCAACTCTTCTCATGCATAGCGAGGCTACTCCCCCCCGCCCCGCAAACGAGCATTTGCTCCGGAGCAAATTGTAGCATTCACACGTATCATTTTACATCGGTGCTGCCCGGCAAACAAGCAAATTTTTAAACCACCTCCCTGAGGTGGATCAAATTTGATCCGGTCTAAGCTGTTTTCCGGGGCTACGCCGGAGCAAATTTGCACGCGTGACCGCTCCACTGGCGCACCAGAGCAAATCTTGCCGTGTGAACACACCTAAAGATTCATATTGATCTGTTGCCTGCGCAGCACTGGGTTTCCTGACGTTGATGTTTATGGCACGTCATTCCGACATACAGGCACAGACTCAAATGTGTAAAACCGGTTGTCAAGACTTTGAAGAGATGGACCGATGAAGCCAAGCTAGCACGTCAAGAATGCTTGGACTGCACCGACTGGGGTGTCTTTGAAACGTCATTGGGCACACTGGATGACTATACAGACACTGCAACATCATACAGCAGTTTCTGTATTGACATGCATATACCACAGAGCTCAATGTAATTGTAGCCAATTCTGCCATATGTTCAAGTTGCTAGTTTCTATCTCCCACTGAAAGCTGAGACACTCGCCTCAACATTGCAATTTCGCCTCACAGAGTGTTGCAAATGTCCATGTTTATCCGCGGCACATTTATCAACAAAGAGTGCAGCCGGACAACCTCCGTGCAGCAAAAGAAAGTTAAAACGCACTTTACACAATGACAGGTAGCGACAAAATATATTAGTTGAGCCCAAAACTCATTTGTGGTGGTTGATAAATAGATCTGTTGCAAACACTGCAGGTTGTTGTGTCTTGGGTCCGAATTGATTGATCGGTTCAATGAATGAAGACATTACAGCCGTCACAAAAGTTGCATAAATAGCCAACATTGGTGATATGATAAAGCTGATGAGATGAGCAATGGCCAACACAAAAATACCTTCCAAACAAAAATAGAGAAACTGCAATATAGTGGCAGTGTGAAGCATTAACCACAATAAATTGGGGGATTTCAATGTTAAAAAAAATAAATAAAATCTTTATTTCTATTCTATATTTGTTCTCTACTACTGTAATTACATATTTGTGAAACAAATGATTAAATATTATACCTGGATTCTTTAACTTTGTCTTTATTATTTTGAGTAAAATACATTTGCACCAATGGAAATCGAATACAATTTCCCAAATACACAGAGGTGACCTTACCATGTCAACTTCTGAGATGCTGTCCAAGCTCTCCACCTGAACATCGACCCCCACAGGGATAGCAGGACCTGAAAAACAAAATGACGCATTAAAGCGCCAGCTGTAAATTACAAATATCCATCCATTATTCTCTCCGCTTATCTTCACAGGCGTGCCGGAGCCTATCCCAGCTGTCTTTGGGCAGTAGGCGGGGGACACCCTGAACTGGTTGCCAGCCAATCGCAGGGCACATTCATGCTCCTGTTCATACCTATTGACAAGTTAGAGCATTTAAAAATACTATTACGAATATATTGGCTGAGTTAGAAATATGTGCCAGCTCAAACCCATGGAATGCCAAAAGCTTGGAAACTGCAATAAATGCTTGATGAAGCTTCATACAATTATAGATCACAGTACCCATAATGCGAATGTGAATTTCCCTATGTTGGTATCAAACCAGTATAAATCTAAAGCACAAATGAATAATACTAACGAATATACAGTAGACGCCCAAAAACAATAGAACACTCTCATTTTGGGTTGAAAGCCTTTCATAGCTGTGAGAAGCTATGAAAGCCTTCGCAGCCTGGGAAACTTTGGGGTACAGGCACGTTGCGATTCTGGCATTTTGGAGTGGTTCTGTTTGGGACCAACAGTATACACTGTAGGGCTCTTCATGCCGTGGCACACCTGTTGGTCATTGTTTCATTAGTTAATGTGTGGTTCAAAGGACTCCATGCCCGCCCGACCAGTCGGTGTCGGATCATTGTGTGTCTCTGTGCACGTGTCATGTTTTGTTTTCTGTCTTAGGTTTTTTGCTACTTTGATTTCTTGTGATTATGCTGGACTTTATTTGAGTGAGTTTTTGGTTAATTTCTCCAGTGTATTCCTGTTTGCATTTTTGTTAAATACATTTTGGTCAGTCAACCTGCTCCTCCCTGCCTCGCTGCTTTTTGGGGTCCAACTACACCACCACCATGCAAAACGTGACACTGATGTTTTATTTAATTTTTATTTAGATTTGGATTTACAAAAACAAACAAAACAGTGATATTCCCCCTCGTGGTCGAAACAAAAGGTTGCAGGTAGGACTTTGACTAGTCTCAAATAGAGCAGAAAGTAAATGGCTAGGACTGCATCTGTCCAAGTCTGCTGACAATAAAATACTTATTAATGCCATTTTTTCTTTTATCTTTTGATCTGCCTCAATTATGTAATGATTTTAAAATGAAAATAGGGGTTTTCTCAGTAATTTTTAGATGAGATTAAAATATAGATTAATTACATTAATGATAGACCCTATTTAATTCATTTGGTCGTGGCAGTGTGGGCAGGTGTTTCCAGTTGCCCGACACTAAATGGTACAGTGACAAGCCTATACTACCCAAATAACTATCCCTCCAGTGATTGTGCCCCCTTCATGGGCCTTATTTCATCTTCATGGACGACAATACTCCAGCTCATCGAGGTCACATCAGGGGAATATGGCTGTTGGAGACTACCGTATTTTCCGCACTATAAGGAACCGAAAAGTCTTCACAGCACGCCTTAAAATCCGGTACGCCTTGTGTAGGTCATTACAGTAATAGATCGAGCCCAAGATGGCTCCTTGCTGGAGACATGCTTTCAATGTTATAACTTGCTGTTGGTTCAGTGAACTGTGTCACTGCTTTATTAAATGTGTTTTTGTTGCAGCTTCGTAAAAAAGGAGAGCTGTGGTTTTGTTTTTTTAAAACGCACACTTTATTAATAGTTTTCACAGTCTCAACAAATACAGGTACGTCTTTCTCAGTTTGACAGGGTGGGTTTTGGGATGAGTTTTGAATATGGGAAGAGAGTCGATATTTCGGATGTCGAGCCAGTGGAGCTGTTGGCGGATGGGGGAGGGAGGCTAATGTGATGGAAGGAGGGGTTCCTCAGTGATGATACAGGCCGAAGAATTCTGGACCAATTGAAGTTTATGGAGGAATTTGTTATGGACACCGAAGAGAAGTGAATTGCAATAGTCAATATGGGAGGTGATGAGACTGTGGACAAGGATGGCAGTGGAGTGAGGGGTGAGAGAGGGACGGAGACGGTTGATATTGCATAGGTGGAAATATGCGGACCGGGTTATGTTATTAATATGAGAGTGGAACGATAGATAGTGAGCTATCGAGGATGACACCCAGGCTCTTGACCTGATGGGGGGGGGGGGCACAGTGGAGTTATCAATGGAGAGAGAAATTGTTGGTTTTGTGTAGAGTGGATTTGGTACCGACGAGGAGGAGTTGTGTTTTGTCACTGTTAAGTTTGAGGAAGTTATGTGTGAACCAAGATTTAAATTCTGAAAGGCAGTGTGAGAGGGAGGAGGGTGGAAGGGATGCGTGGGGTTTGCTGGAGAGGTAGACCTGGGTGTCATCCGCGAAGCAGTGAAAGTGTATACCAAATTTACGGAAAATATTGCCAAGGGGGAGAAGGAGGGGTCCCAAAACAGAGCCTTGGGGCACACCGGAAGAGACAGGGAGGGACTGTGAAGTGAAGGAATTGAGTTGGATGAACTGAGAACGCCCAGAGAGATAGGAGTGAAACCAGTGTAAAGGGGTGTGAATGATGCCTATGGTGGAGAGTCTATTAAGGAGGATGGGGTGGGAAATTGTATCAAAAGCTGCACTCAGGTCAAGGAGAATGAGTATTGAGATTAAACCGGCGTCTGCTGCCATAAGAAGGTCATTTGTGATTTTTAAGAGCGCTGAGTCAGTGCTGTGACGGGGACGGAAACCAGACTGGAATTGTTCGTAGAGATTTTTATGGGTGAGATGGGGGTGAAGTTGAGAGGCAACAATTTTTTCAAGAAGTTTGGAGATGAAAGGAAGGTGAGAAATTGGACATAGGTTGTTGAAGTCATAGGGATCTAAACCAGTTTTTTTCAGGAGAGACTCCTCTCTTGAAAAAAACCTTGTTTAGATCAGCTGCAGTTTTGAATGGGACAGGGACAATTCCAGTGAACAGTGAGGAATGGATGATGGCTGAAATGAAAGTAAGCAGAGAGGATGAGCAGGATTTGACCAGGACCATTGGGAGGGGATCAAGTAGGCAGGAGGAAGTTTTGGATTTGGTAATGATATCTGAGATTATTGAATGATGGGGGAGTTCAAATGAGGAAAGCAGTTGACAGGAAGTGGGGACGTCATGGGAGGGGAGGGGTACAGAGGAGCCCAGGTGTTGGCGAATTTTATTTACTTTTTCAATAAAAAATCAGAGCAGAGAGTTGCAGGTGTCGGAAGAATAAAAGTGTGGGGGTAGGGAGACAGGGGGTTGAGTGATTTTAATGATATCTGATCATTCTGTTTGAGCTACGCTCAAGAAAATGCCCAAATAAATTCTGTACGGGGGCTATAGAATTTATTTTGGGATTTCCTCGCGTGATTTTCTGTTTTGATGCATTATTTTCAATTTTTGTAGTTTCATTGAGTTAATTTACTTTTTTCGGAGGTGTTCATGAACTCCTCTCGAGTCGAACGGAAGGAGCGTAGCTCCATCTAGTGTGTGCATTGTAGATGCCGCCTTATAATCCAGTGCGTCCAATATATGAAAAACATTACAAAATAGGCCATTCAGTGAAGGTGCGCCTCATAATTGTCACGTTACGCACAAAGCGGGAAAGGAACCGCTTCGTACGTAACATGAAAAAGAGAGAATAAGTGGATCCCAAAAATAGCAGACACTGACAAAGGAGCTCCGTCTCAAAATAATATTTATTATAAACAAAAACTCCGTCTAATAGAAAACAGAAAGTGCTGGTCAATAACGAGAACCAGAAAAAAACCATAAACGCGACAACGAAAAACGCTTGCAAAAAACGGCAAGGGAAATGAGTGGACTAAAACACAAGACAAAGCCTGCACTATGAATCTAATTAATACGACGACGATAATAGAATAAACAGCAGTAGTACTCGAGTAACGCTTAAATATATGGGCAACAGCAGTGGCGCGGCATACAATACTCCGGCAATGAGTCGACAGCCGGAGCACCAAGATATAGCAGGTGCAATCACCGACAAATAGGCAGCAGGTGCGCAGGCAGCAGAAATGAACGCCTGCCACCTGCTGCCAAATATGGAACATGACAATAATCCAGTGCGCCTTTTAGTGCGGAAAATACAGGTAGTGTACCTCGAATGGAATGGCCCATACTTTCTCCAGACCTGAATCCTCTTGAAAACCTGTGGCATCAACTGAGTCGTCGTGTCAAGGGTCGAAACTTTGTACAACAGAACCTCAATGACCTGGATCAGTGGACAATAAGTCGAATTGTGAATAGCATGAGACGTCATTGTCAAGCACATGACGTGTTATTGATTGTTGTTAACTTTTGTTTCAATTAATTGTTTGAGAAGAGGAAATCACCAGTGCATCCTTCTACTTAAATGTCCTACTTTCATGTTATCACCGTAGTGTGAACTTTACCTTTTCCATAAATTTCACCTGAACGCCAAATAGCTCTCGCTTTTTTTTAAAGTAATGTAGACATACTCTTACTACTCACATTGTCTGAATAAATAGTCGCTATGCCTTCATGTATAAATTGAAGAATGTTGTCTTTTGGCATGGAGATGGACGAACCCGATGAGCAAAACCCCTGTGGACGCTACCACAACCAACCTTTATTTCGTACTAGTGCTTTAAGATAACAGATTTAAATATTCGCGGCTTTTCATACTACAAAGTCCATCCATCCATTTTCAACACCGCTGATCCTGAACAAGGTCACAGGGAGTGGCTGAAGCCTATCCCAGCTGAATTCAGGCAGAAGGCGGACTACACCCTGAACTGGTCGCCAGTCAGTCGCAGGGCACATCACAATACAAAGTATTTTCGTGAATGCAAATAAGAATTTTCGATCATTTGTAATGACTATTTCTCAAGATATTGTTGCCAAGGTTAGATTAGCTTTGAGGGGGTGTCTTATAATTAAAAGCAAATATACCATCAAATAGAAATGTGGAGCACCAAACGTCATCGTTGCTTTATAAGCAGGTGCATAACGGGTTTCTGCTAAATCCATCAGTAGTTCCTGAGAAAGTGTTTCGAATGAAATAATTGTAGTAAATTCATATATTACAAAGTCCTATTTTACCATGGCAACCAGAGCTGATATTTGCAAATACTGTATAATGTTCAAATTAATTTATGGGTTCATATGGCATGTCATAATTTGAATAGTTTAGGATTATTATTTTCCTTTTTGGGGAAGAAAAAAACCCTATCTATTCCTTTTAAAAACGTTTTTTTTGGGGGTGGGGTGGCAGGTCAGAATATTAAATAAGAATTTTTGTATGAAAATAGTTTAAAAATAAAATTCAGCATTGCGACCTCACAGTGCAGAGGTCGTGGGCTCTGGCCTCCCTGTGTGGAGTTTGCATGTTCTCTTCGTGCCTGCGTAGGTTTTCTCAAGGTACTCCAGTTTTCTCCCACATTCCAAAAACATGCATGGCAGGTTAATGGAACACTCTAAATCAGACATGGGCAAACTACGGCCCGCGGGCCGGATCCGGCCCGTTGGGCTTTTTAATCCGGCCCGCCGAAAGTTGGTGCACAACACAATTAAGGTTCGATATAAATGATTGCATTCATTTCATTTCGACTTGTAATGACAGGAATTTCAACGCCAGATGGCGCAGTTACTTGAAGTTGCAGAGCACAGGGAGGGAGGGGGAAGGGAGGGGGAGACGATACGGAAGCCAGCAGTAGCGCCAACTCAAGCAACTCCCGCTCGATCTGACGGAATAAGTGTGTCCGCGCCGCTATTTTCTATCATTGGATCCAAAACAGCGACATGCAAGTGACTCTTTGTTGCAGTGAGTTTTACTGCAATTGTGAACATTTTCACGTCCTGTCGATCATGGCATCTAAACGAAGAGGAAGAGTAATGGCCACGGTAGAGAAAGTGAAGTGTATCTGATTAAGCGAGCGGGTTACAAAATACTGAAACATTCAGGAGATGTTTGGAGTCTGAAAAACTGAAATCTACAAGACTTTGAAAACGAGGAAGTGATTTGTGCTCAGTCCGATTCTGGCTATTTCCATGCCCAGAGTGAATTGTGTTACGAGGAGTGAACACCCTCTTTTGGAATGGTTTGCCCCAGCAGCACGGGAAGGGCGTGCGCTTGTTTGTACGGGGCAGTATTGAATACAGCGGCACGTAAACAACAAACCAGGTCTCTTACACGTCTCATTTTGGAGCAAATAGTCCTAACTTTGTTATATTTTGTCATATACCTGTACTGCTTGTTGCAGTTTTTGGCCAACATATTGTTGCACTTTGTTGCTTGTGTTGTCACACATGTATGTTGCTCACATACTTGAACCTTCATAGAGGACATACACCATAGTTGTTTCACCGTTCACATTAAAAAAAGTATGGTAATACTTTTATGCTTTTGTTCTGTTGATGTTTGGTATGGACTGTCAACATATACATTTTTTTTATATGTACCGTATCTTGTCCTGACACGGCCCACCTGTCAAATTTAAAAATCAATGTGGCCCCCGAGCCAAAAAGTTTGCCCACCCCTGCTCTAAATTGTCCCTCAGTGTGAGTGTGAGCGTGGGTGGTTGTTCATCTCTGTGTGGCCTGCGATTGATTCAGGTTGATGTGCCCTTTCCAAGCAGTGATGGAGATGATACTGTATGTACTAGGTATCGATCCTAAAATATGCAGTACATCAACTTCCTCATCTCTGGATGCCGCTACTATTACTTTTGGACTTTTTGTGTCGCCTGCTTCTTAGTTGTGACAGTGCTATTTGCAGAGTAACATCTGGCTGATGGTGTAACAGATTGGTGCCAATGCAAATCTAAACTGTAAGCAGGAGGAACGGCTGCCAGCTTAATCTGCTCAGCATTGCTGCCGTGGGAGTTTGCCACATAGCTATGTGCCATAAGAGTTATATTTCAAGTCACCTAAATCACACCATTCAATGCAGCTAATAGCCAAAGCCCTACTGTGTTTTGAATCTAAATATTTGATGGTCTTAGGTTGTTAAGTGTGAGGGGAAACTGGTCCTTATTGTTACGACACTGTGACAAGCTCATATCCCCAAAGAGATTACATTGCATGACACGTTGGTGCTCAGGGATCAAGCAGATGACATGAAAGCTCTTCTCCGATGAGTGTTAGTTTGAGCATGGCAACAGAGCTAGGATAGCAATACAATTCTTCCATTTCAAATTTGCAAAAGCCACAGTGCAAATCTCCCATAAATCTTTCTCTGAACTCTTTAGAGTAGACAGTTCCTACTTTTTGTCATTTGCCTATCAAAATCAAATGCAGTCAATGTAATACTGATTGAATATAGATTTACAATAAAATTCCATTTGTATGTCAGTGATGGAACACAAATTTGGATGCTAATTTTTTTTATGTGTGCCAGACTGAAGGTCATTTTCCCTTTCCTCAGTATACCTTTGTTGCATGTCTCCTTGTGTTTCTGTTTCCCCCTGGATTGTACTGTGCTTTGGTTACTTGTTGCTGTGCTACATTGCTCACCGTTCTTTTCTGGGGATACATATGTTTTGAAGATGTAAAATTCTGAATGATTTCCCAAATATCTGCGGATTTCTCCATTGTGAGACAAATAAAGGTTTTCTTAGGCGTAGAAAATTAAGTAGTGTGTTTCCGGTAACATGACATTTCAGCATAGGGTCGGTAGGTCGGACAAAGTTTTTTTAAAATCTTTTTTTCTTCCTCCCTCCCCCATCAAAAACGTAAACAAAATAACCATAAAACATAAAACAAGGAGACATTGAAACATTGAAACCAGTGCTCGTCTGTCAAAGAGGGGAAGCTCAATTTTGGTCGACATCATAAAATGTGTCCGTTTATTGATACGTGAATTCTACTCTAGCTCCGTTCCTTTTCAAGAAAATGATCTGTGACCCTGTCATACCAACAAGGCGTCTTTTCCCGGTACTTAATTAGTGTCCTACAACGATAGGAACTACAATAAAACCCACCAGAAATAAAAGATTAATTTGTCGCTAGTTGTTTGTTTACAACAAAGAGTGTCGCTAAAATGATTAGGAGAAGTCTCCAGCTCAACTCGGAACAGAATGCGAGTTGAAAAATTGCTTGCGACGGACGTCTACACTAAAAGCTCGGTGACTGGCTCATTTCAATGTCAATCAAACCGGCACACATGTTCAAACAAATCATCCAATCGGATGTGGAAAAGCCTGGCGTCCGGTACCCTCCCACTGCCATCCAGTCCCAGAGATGACGAGCTTCCGTGGGCGGGACAAAAACCAGCTTGTATCCAATGACTCGTCTCCGTTCAATGCGTTGGGACAACCTACCCTGAACTCACTACCGTTTAAAGCACAGCGAAGCTGCGGGATGAATGAGAAGGGAGTCGCGTCGTAACCAGTAAGAAGAAGCTGATTCGGAACAAAAGTTGAGCACCTTGTAGCGCATATTTAGTCAATGACATGTACACACAATGAAATTTACATTTGTGGCAGTCGAAAGGAGCACACACGATTGACTGGAAAACACGTCTTTATTCCACGACTGCCAACAAGTGGATCTAAACAATTACAAGTTTGCGCCAAAGACATTCACCTGAACACGCCCCCCACTGTATGCCTGCTGGGTGAGAAGCATGGTCCTAGTGTCCGCCATTCATTCATATATCTGATCACTTATTCTTTGACATTTTAGGGGAAACCGAGCTTCCCTTGCAGTCCGAGAGCAATCGCCACTGATTCAAACCCCCGCTCGGCGGCGAGCGAGTTGGGTACCCAGCGGCTGGGTGTTACAGCCATCTCGTTACCTCTGCGTCGCGTCCGAGACGGCCCGTGGTGGTCGTCAAATAGTTCGTTGAATCTTTTCGATACAGCAGTGGCTGTTATTTTCTTAATGTTATGGTGCGAGCATGCAACTGTAACACACAAAACGCGGTTTAAACTGTTGTCAGAGATCGTGGCCGCCGCCATGATTCAATGTTGTTGACAGACGACAGGGCAAACGACGCAACGTGAATATCGCGAGAGTTTGCACCAATGTAAACGCTCTAAATTCATCTTTCCTTTTATTATTTATAATTTTGTCTGTGGTTTTATTGTTCTTGTTTTGATTGTGTAGCGTCCTTGAGTGTTTTGAAAGGCGCGTATAAATGAAATGTACTATTATTATTATTATTACACAAAAATGTAGAAGGTTTGAGAAAAATGCCGACCGTTAAGGTTTTTTCGGTCGGGTTACCGGAAACACACTACTTTTTTTTCTACGCCTTATCTTATTTTGTCTTAAATTGTGTTCTTCACTTTCTGTCCCTCCACCTTTCTCTCACTTATTTCTTTTTCATGGTTTAGTTTGTCCTCACCTAATTTCTTCTCTCAGCTATACTCAGGTACTCGTTTGACCATAACCAGGAGAACACGTCGGCTTCCAAGGAGGCTTCCAAGTAGTGGTGGCCATTGTCCTCCTGTGCAGCCTATGTCCACATCTCTTCTCTCGTGTCAGTGAGCACCACATCACCACCTAATGTATATTGTATATTTCTGTAATATTTGTTGTGTTGTTTGTTTTTGCTGATGTAGATTTTAGGGAGTCCATCTATGGCTTGTGGAAAAGCATTTCAATCAATTTGTTAGTCTGTCCAGCTCGTTCGCGACAGCACCAGGCTCCAGCGGCTCATCAACCCTTGATCCACATCCAAGCAGCACAACCTTGCAAGATTCACCAAACAAAATAATCATATCAAAGCCAAGTGTAACATTCTGGCTCAGCAATGGGAACCACACCGGCCATCTCTTCCAGTGGCATTCAAATCACACCTCTGTTCCAGCACTGCAAGACCTCCAACCACTGTCCATCTTGGTTTGACGGCCAAGACCTCCCACCTTTAACCAGTGACCACCGTGCCTCCACACCCCCCCCCCACACAGACACACACACACACACATATAATAATAATAATAATAATACATTTTATTTATAAGCGCCTTTCAAAACACCAAAACACCCAAGGACACTTTACAGTCAGGAACAAGAACAATAAAATATAATGCGGGTTGAGCAGCGGCAGCCAAACCCGCCAGCGTTCACTCAACGCGGAAGTCAGAAAGAAACCACGAGGGAGAGGGGGAGAAGAAAAAGAAAAAAAAAACCACGCTTAAACTCTGTGTGTGTGTGTATATATATATATAAAAATGTATAAATGTACATACACAGTATAAATGTACAAGATACAGTATATATATATATATATATATATATATATATATATATATATATATATATATATATATATATATATATATATATATAAGAGCTGTCAAACGATTAAAATATTTAATCTAATTAAAAACTCAACTGTCATAATTACCTCAAATTAACTAAAAAATAATCGTGATTACTCACGCATTTTTTATCGTTTCTGAATTTCCTTTTATATTTCTTGTCCTATTTCCCCCCATTTTAATGCTCTCATCAACATGGAATCATGAATCAGTTTTCTATGTGCAAAATGCAAATATTTACTCAAATAACAATTTCGATTTTCAAATTTGCATGAACATTTTTCACTTGGAGCAGTTATTCACACATTATCTCTTACACAATATTACTGTCCATCAACAACAGTGAAAAAAATATTTTGTCACACAACAGCTGCTTGAACAGCTCTTTTTATGGAATCAAAACAGCACAATATAACATTATAAAGTGCACATGTAACGTAAACTAGTACTCAGCCTATAATGGATTTAAGCAATGGTTGCATACTTCGTTTTTCTCAAATTTGCTTTGAACACAGCAGTCAGGCTATGCTGATTCTGTTGGTCCTTCTTGCTCGGAAGTCTCTCTACGGTTTTGTGTCGACATCATTTCGGATGCTTGTAATGGAGGCTCTCGCTGGCAATCCGTAGTGGAGTTGTTCAGTTAATTCCGTTTTTCACGGCCCCCTGAATAGGGATTGTCGGTCAGCATGGAAGGATCTCTCGTTCTGTACTTTTTGATCATTTATTGGAGCACTTTGCAGCAGAAGTAGTAGTAGTAGTAGTTGTAACAGAAGTATCAGAAGCTGGTAATAACCTAAACTACACATAAATGCAGTAAAAAATTAATATATCTATCTTTCTGCATCACAATGTAAATATGTATATAATTGATATTAATTAATATTTTTATTTAACAATACGTTTAATAAATAATGTAATCAACCCTGATTTCACTATGTATCATTATCGTCATCATTATTCCTTGTTTTAAACACAAGAAAGCATACAACACAAACATATCAAGTCGAATCGAACAAAAGAACTACAAGTCCCAAAGGTCCAACCCGGAAGAGGAGTGCCGGCATGATTTACCCCAGCTGCAACGCAATTTACTTCGTTTAAACGTCACATTGCAGACGAACAAACATGACAACTATGCAAAAATGAGCTAAATAAAGACACCCCTGTTCTAGCAATATTTTAGCCCACGCTGTTTAAATTGCCGATTGCGACCGGTAACTGACTGAGATTGCATCGCAATGCGGCAAACATAAAGCACAGCGGACACAATGCAAAGCAGACAAACAAAGCAACCGATCATGACCGAATCTAAAAGCTAACGTTACACATCTGACTTGATAAGAAGCACACGCGTAGCTTAACATTGAGCCATGCCGACGACAAAGCGAGTGTATTCACTCACGAAACAAAACGCTATTTATACATCGCGCGAACGGTCACCTGTCAGTGGCAGCCCCGCCCCTCTTAAAGCGCCAGGTCAATCCAACAGGAATCGTTCGATGTAATGCGAATTATTTCAGCTTGAGTGGAGCTGTGGACAATGTTGACAGGCTTGCATGCAGTAGACATACATTTAACTCTGGCTAATTTGTTCTTTCGTCGTGTCATCCATTTTCTTCACTTTGAAATGATCCATAGCTGTCTGTCTGAGATGAGTGGGCGGAGTACCCACGTCAGCTGTGTGCTTGGCCATTAAGTGGTATTTCAGACTTGACGTGCTATGATGATAGCTCAGTTTACGCCTGCAAAACATACAGGTAACTTTGGTCTTGTCAGTGAAACAATCTGGCAACTTTTTAAAAGTAAACTTTCCATTCATAAACTATTTAATTAGTTTTCGGTGTCTCGCGCTGCCGTGGCTGGCAAAACAAACGTGCGTGGACCTGTGCAGCGCGCTTGATGTTTTGTTTGTTTCTGGTTTATTTATAGAGCAACGTAACATCCGCTGTGACGTCTGCCGCGTTAATCTCGCGAGAAAAAATTTGATCCTGATAAAATTCATTTAAATTAATGCCGATAAAAACGCGCTAAACTGACAGCTCTAATATATATATATATATATATATATATATATATATATATATATATATATATATATATATATATATATATATATATATATATATATATATATATATATATATACACACAGTATAAATGTGTGTGTGTGTGTGAGTGTGGTTAGAGAGAGAGAGAGAGAGAGAGAGAGAGAAACTGACATGTGGTATGTGTTATTGCTTTTAATCCTCAATAGAATAACACATTAAGGTTGTTGTTAATCTGCATCGAAGGAAGAGAGGAAAAGCCCATCAGTTTGATGTGTGTGGTAAGAGTAATGCCATATTTTGTTTACTACAGAAGAGATTTTGTGTCCTTTTTTGAAATGTGATGGTTTAGCAATATTCCAGATTAAGCCTTAAAATTTGAATTCTAATAGCCAAGGTTACCCTTGAATAGAAAGAAAATTTACAAGAGTATTATTCATTCCTAATCTTCTTGTCAATGTCTATTTTTTGATCCACATAAAATGATTTGTGTTATAACAAAGTGCTTTGCAGAACATTTAACACTACATAACAAAAACAATGCAACAGAACATTGCGTAAAACAACAATTTAATCGTGACATCTATTCCTGCATACGCCTTGTTGTTAGAAGCAGTTAGTCTCAGAAACGTCATGCTCACTGCATGCATGGCGTCACACACTGCTACAAGCTAAGTTTGAAAGTAAGCAAGAAGCTGTAGCATCCATTGATTAATACGGAGTTTGGTTTATTTTTCCTGTCCTATTCAGATTCGCTTCAATTCGAAGTGCTGAATCTCAGTTCCAAATGCATATCTGCCTTTCACACCAACACTCCTCTCTCCTCATCGTCAGCTCCACCAGCCACACCAATGCAGACTATCCAACAGCAGCGACATCTTTGCTGCAATAAAATGGGGATGTGAAAAATGCTGCCCACCACAGGTGCAAAAAAACCCACATGCGCCCTCCGGCTGGAAAGCAGCGACAATCAAATAACACCGACATTCCCCCCATCAAAATCAGTGCTGGAACACATATACTGCCGAGAAGGCGCAACCATCAACCATCAGGTACAGACCCCTCTCCTTTGACAAATGTCACAGCCAAAACGCTGAGAACAGTCCACAAATGGTCCACATGAAGGACAACAAACATCATATAACAAAATAAATTACAAAAAAAATCCCAACAAAAAAGCTGATTTGCCAACTACGGTGCAGTCTTGAAGATTGTGTGTCTCTTTAGCAAGTAATTTTCTCGCCAAGTGGGCGATATCTCCTTCAAGCTGGGGTTCTGTACCTGAGGCCCGGGAGCTTGAGGGTTCTGCGCGATATCTTAACTATTCCCTCTATTGCACTCTTCTGCACGGATGTCAGGAGTTGCTCCGGGTAGCTGCTGGAGCCATCTACCCAGCTTGATGGTAATTGCCCCCAGCAGTGCTCCCGATCACTGGTGGCACCAATGTTGCCTTGAGATTATATGTAGTTCTTCTTCTACTTCTATCACAACTGCTGTCTTCTGTTTACTCACTACCACTATGCCGGGCGATATCATTAGTATGCCAGTCTGGATCTGCAAGACCCACAGGATCTTGACCTGGTTGGTCTCAACCACCTTTGGTAGTGTCTGCCATCTTGATAAGTTAAAGTAAGTCTAGTCCATATTTCGTACATTTGTTCCGACTATCTGGTTATGCCGCTGCGTGTATACCTGCCTGGCAGAATCTTAGGCCCTGCTGTGATATGCTGCACTGTCTCTAAGCCTTCCTTGCACAGCCTTCACCTGGGGTCCTGTCTGATGTAGTAAACCTGGCCTCTATTGATCTTACATTTAGGAACTGTTCTTGTGCTGCCCTAATTAGCACATCCATGCTTTCTCTCAGTCAAGCCTTTTTCAGCCACTGTTGTTTCTTGATTGCAGCCACATCTTCAATTTGTAAGTGGTACATGCCATGCAGGGGCTTGTCTTTCTATGACAGTCCATCTGGCTCCTATTAAAAATTCTGTTGCCTGAGGCATTTGCTAAGCAGGTCATAGGCTTTGTTGAGTCACGCCAGACAATGGACAGATTACTGCTTCTACTTTTTCAGTACTGTATCGGCAGAGTGTGCTGTGAAAAAGGAGTTGGTGTTTGGCACTCCTAGTGTTGTTACCTTTTCCTCTGTCTGATAGGAGCTTAAATGTGGTGCTGAGGCAGCTTTCGGTAGGTATGATTTGATGGAGTCGCTCCCTTCTGCGGTTCCTTCATAAAGAGGACTGTCTAACCTTGCGTTAGTCATTGGGGGTGAGTCCTTGATGCTGGCAGCTGGTTCATATGTGCTGCTTGTAGCATATGGGTGTATGCCATACTGCTACACAATGTTACAGCAGAGTCACAGAGCAGCGGTTGAGTGAATGTGTACACCTGTTAGGGCAGTTGAAATAAAGACCGTTGACAAAACAAGTCATCTACTGACATCCTCAGACACAACACTGCCAGGTGTTAATCAAGAGCCCTTAACTTCTTCAGCCAGTAGGAATGAATCATGTTTGGTCATGGTGCTATCCAGCAGTTCATCTAAAACACTCTTACTTGGATATCTGCCCTCGTTATGACTACTGGTTCTTGTTCTAGGATTTGCAGTGCTCTCTTTGTAAGTCAACTGGCCATTGGGCTGAGATAAGAGATAGGCTTGAGCATGCCCACGACCCTCATGAGGATAAGCGGTTCCGATAATGTCTTTATAAATCTATAGTATATTTTTAAGGCTTCACCTCTGCACTGTGAGGCGGGTGCCAACCAGTTGATCAGCTGGTCCACCAACATGCTTTCCCATGGTGAAGTAGAGTCGATGGACTCAGAGGTGGGGTTCTAGTCTTTGAGGTGGTTAAAAAAAAACTCCTCTGTGGCAGGGTCCCACGGGTATATGGAATTTCGCCCAGATTTCAGGCTCTGCCTGTTGCATGGAAGTCCTGGTTGACAATCTTCTGCATCATTGCAAGGACATCAAGGAAAGTGCCTCTACATTGGCATGCCGGGGTGGTGGAAAAAGCAAACTGTATCACGAAAGTATCAAATCGGCCTCATGCTATTATTTGTTTTCAAATCTTTAAATGGCCTCACTCCACCTTACCTCCCTGAGCACCTACACACCAGACATTATTAGAGGTACCAAGAACTAAGCGGAGGCTCAGAGGGGATCGAGCCTTTTCCGTTGCTGGTCCCTCTCTTTGGAATGACCTCCCACTGATCATCAGCAAGCCCCCTCCCACGCCCATCTTTAAAACCTGTCTCAAAACTCATTTGTATTCTTTGGCTTCTGACTCTGCATGACTCAGACTTGATTTTAGTTTTAGTGTTTTTTTATTCAAACCATTCACAAATACAAATCAGTGTACACATTTGAAAATTTATATTAGAAATTTGTGACTTCAATCACAAATTGGTATATTCTCATTCCATATTTGTGAACTACATTTGTGTACCCAACATTTGTAAATTTCCCTTTTACATTTTTGACTGCAGTCACGCATTTGTGGATTTTTGTTACACGTTTGTGACTGTTAAGGACACATATTTGTTTGACATATTTCTGGTTTGAAATACGCATTTGTAAATGGTTTTGCTACAATACTGTCACCACAATCTCACAGTTAAGTGGAAAGATATGGATAGATGGATAGATTTTTATTTACTGATTGATTTATTTCAATTAAAACGAGACTGTGCATTTTAATCGACATTTGCATGTTACTATGACGGATTAGAGTTATAGGCTAGTTTTCATCCGTAGACACTTGGTAGGTTGAGAAAGAAAAACGGGGATCCCCATCTCCCCACTACCCTGGTGTTAAAATGGGCAGTGAAGAGTGGGAAAAGTTGTACAGCACCCTTTTAAAGTACAAGAGCAAATTACCGTAGATAAGTGCCATTGTGTATCAGAAAGTACAACTGAGTATTGCCCTGCTGCATGTTAGAACTATGACTGATTATGCGCATACAATTTACAATTAATGACATTCTGCGGCTATACAGTATAGTGGTACAGTAACTTTATTGACATAAAACCACTCAACTTTTTTTCAGCTTAGTGGGGGTTTTTTCAACAAAATAATACAAAATGTTTACAGAGGCATGAACTAATCTGAAAGCAAAAAGGGTCACAAATGGCAGTTACTAACCTCCAAATGCTGGCCTCATGGTGAAGTCATGATCATCTACTTTGATGAGATGCTCTGTCTTCATTTTACGAGACTTGGTCACATCTGGAGGCTTCTTTGCGAAAGAGCTAAAAGAAGAGAATGAGGGGCAGATTAGTACCTACCTTTTACAGAATTAACAATGGTAATATGCTCTTTTTTATTCTTAGATTCATCATTCCACTTATGGACTATTTTAATATGGCTATGAGATCCTAACACAAGACAAGACATTTTTGAATGTCACCTGGTGGTATAGTGACCGAACAGCCCGTATCAGGTGATTCGGTACCCCATACCCACGAAGCACCCCCCACAGAACTCCCCGAGGGACAAGGTCAAACGCCTTCTCCAAGTTCACAAAAAACATTTAGACTGGTTGGGCGAATTCCCACATACCCTTGAGGACCCTGCTAAGGGTGTAGAGCTGGTCCACTGTTCCATGGCCGGGACGAAAACCACACTGCTCCTCCTCAATCTGAGGCTCGACTTCCTGACGGACCTTCCTCTCCAACACCCCTGAATAGACCTCACCAGGGAGGCTGAGGAGTGTGATCCCTCTGTAGTTGGAACACACCCTCCGGTCCCCCTTTTTAAAAAGAGGGACCACCACCCTGGTCTGCCAATCCAGAGGCACTCTCCCCGCTAACCACGCGATGTTGCAGAGGCATGTCAATCAGGACAGTCCCACAACACAGAGATAGGAGAGCCCACCTCAGAGTCCCCAGACTCTGCTTCCTCCAAGGAAGGCGTGCTGGTGGAGTTGAGGAGGTCATCGAAGTACTCTGCCCACCGAAAAAAACGTCCCGAGTCAATGTCAGCAGCACCCCATACCCACTATACACAGTGTTCGTGGTGCACTCTTTCCCCCTCCTGAAACGTCAGATGGTGGACCAGAATTTCCTCGAAGCCGTCTGGAAGTCGGCTTTCATAACCTCACCGAACTCTTCCCACGCCCAAATTTTTGCCTCGGCGACCACCGAAGCTGCATTCTGCTTGGCCAGTCGATACCTGTCAGCTGCCTCTGGGGTCCCACAGGCCATACAGGCCCGATAGGACTCCTTCAGCTTGACGACATCCCTTTCTGCTGGTGTGCCCACCAGCAAGTACGGGGGTTGCCGCCACGACAGGCACCAACCACCTTACGGCCACAACTCAGATTGGCCGCCTCAACAATAGAGGCACGGAACATGGTCCACTTGGACTCAATGTCCCCTGCCTCCCGCGGGACATGGGAAAAGCTCTACCGGAGGTGGGAGTTGAAACTCCTTCTGACAGGGGATTCCGACAGACGCTCCCAGCAAACCCTTGCAATACGTTTGGGTCTGCCAGGTCGGACCGGCATCTTCCCCCACCATTGGAGCCTACTCACCATTAGGTGGTGATCAGTTGACAGCTCCGCCACTCTCTTCACCCAAGTGTCCAAAACATGCGGCCGCAAATCCGATGATACAACCACAAAGTCAATCATTGAACTGCGGCCGAGGGTGTCCTGGTGCCAAGTGCACATATGGACACCCGCCCTCCAGGTCTTACTGTCATTGCTCACGTGAACATTGAAGTCCCACAGCTGAACAAGGGAGTCCCCAGCAGGAGTACTCTCCAGCACACCCTCCAAGGACTCCAAAAAGGGTGGGTACGCTGAGCTGCTGTTGGGTGCGTACGCACAAACAACAGTCAGGACCCGTCCCCCCACCCGAAGGCGGAGGGAGGCAACCCTCTCATCTACCGGTGTGAACCCCAATGTACAGGCACTGAGCCGGGGGACAATGAGTATGCCCACACCTGCTCTGCGCCTCTCACCGTGGGTAACTCCAGAGTGAAAGAGAGCCCAACCCCTCTCGAGAGAACTGGTACCAGAACCCAGGCTGTGTGTGGAAGTAAGTCCGACTATATCCAGTCAGAACTTTTCTACCTCGAGCTTGGGCTCCTTCCCTGCAAGAGAGGTGACATTCCATGTCTCTAGAGCTAGCTTCTGTAGCCGAGGATCGGACCGCCATGGCCCCCGCCTTTGGCTGCTGCCCAGCTCACACTGCACCCGACTCCTTTGGCCCCTCCGATGAGTGGTGAGCCCATGAGAAGGGGGACCCACGTTGCCTCTTCGGGCTGAGCCCGGCCGGGCCCCATGCGTGCAGGCCCAGCCACCAGGCGCTCGCCAACGAGCCCCACCCCCAGGCCTGGCTCCAGAGGAGGGCCCCGGTGACCCACGTCCGAGCAAGGGAAACTAGGTTCCATTTATTTTCTTCATCATAAGGGGTTCATGAGCCGTGCTTTGTCTGGTCCCTCACCTAGGACCTGTTTGCTATGGGTGGCATAAAGCCCCAGGCAACTTAGCTCCTAGGATCATTGGGATACACAAACCCCTCCAACACATGCTCACGGAGGGGTTGTTGTAAAATACTTGAAATATTTGCCTGCCTCTCTGCTCTTGGATGTTGCATATCATCACAGCGAGCTGTGACACCCACTACTTACAGCACTTGAGCTTTGCTTACCAAAACATTGTTTTTGTTTGTTGTATATACAGTAAACATTCTCTAGTGCGGACTCGTGTTTGCACTGTCCAATCTGTCCTGATAACAGAAATTCCTCATTTGGGAAATGAGCATGGTACATGTCCTTTATGAACCTGCAAGTATGTTGACAAAATGCACGTGTAACAACACAATCAATAAAATGCTAAACTATACTGTCCAAAATCTGTTTATATAACAAAAACTGCAATACAGGTGTATTCAAAAAATCCCAACAGTACAATACGTACAGTATTTTAATGTTTATTTTTTTCTGTCTTGGGAAAAACTGTGTCTATTTTGGACTGTTTTGTTGGATGCATTCTTTGGTTTATGACAATGTTTGCCTGCGTGTCATACAGTTTTCTTGCTAGTTGCAAGTAACTGTGCCGTTGATCACCGATGTCTGGTGATTCTTGTGCATACTTAAGGATTTTTGTTGCCATTTGCATTGCTTCCTTGCTGGATAGTGGCTTGTTATCAGGAGTTGAATAATGACTTGTTCAGTGGGCACTGCTTTTTAAGCTCGTGCCGCGATCTACGGGGACGTAAGTGCATAAAGTTAAAATCATTCTAAAGTTAAAATCATTCACAATTACAATAAAATGCACGGCAATAAAAACTCACTTTCACGTCGTCGTTTCAGATCGGATGAATGAAAACGGCGAAGTGAAAACGTGTCGTCATCGTCTTTCCGTCGCATTGGGTGGCCGTTGCGTGTATTTAATCTCCCGCGGCATGACGTCTCCATCCGGGTTACGGTTAGTGGAATTTCCGCTAACGTAAGTTCCGATAACATGTAATATCGTAGTCTAAATGTTAATGCATAGGTTTTTACTCCGGGTGAAGGATATTCCTTTTCCTAGAATTCCGGGGATGGGAATGTTTACTGTATACAGTAACAATTTCAGTATGGCCTCGATTGACTTGAATTTAATACATTGTCGGAGATGTTGGCTAGAATCCGTTGACAATGAGAAACAGGCATCATTATTTTGCTGTAGCAATCTGCGATTCACTTACCGTATTTTCACGACCATAAGGCACCATTAAAAGTCTAGTGTATGAGCCGAGTTCCAAAGCCTGACTGAGCCCGCTTCTGGCCGACACGCTGTTTATATAGAGAAAAGGCAGGCGTAAGTGACGTCAGGCATGCGGAAGTCTGCCAATGAGTGAAGGGTGGGCATGCCCAATGATAGGTTGATTATTTTACTTATCATACATTCGCTTATTATTAGTGTTATTATTAATGTTACATTATTATTGATTGATTGATTATGCTCGCAATGAAGAACACTTATGCCTGCAATGATAAATTGATTATGCTTGCAAAGAAGAACGCTTATGCCTGCAATCATTAATTGAAGAACGCTTATGCTTTTAATAAAGATATAATGCTTGATTATAAATGTGAATGATTAACATTCACATTTATAATCCTTTTATTCATTATATGCTCACCTTTATACTCATGAATGCTTAGTGCACTGTGTGAAAGGTTAGGGAGAAGTTTAGGAACGCAACCACCTTTTCGAGGACGTGGTTGGAATGAGATAGGTTTTAAAGACTAAACTGAAGCAAGGTTCAACTGTGGATAGAGCCATCAACACCAGCTGCAACGGGATGTTTTTGTAACAATGGCACACATGTACGTAATTTACACTCACATACACACACATAGTCAAACAAGTTCAGTGTGTCTCCAACAGCCCCCACCCTTTAGGTTGGACACACCTATGTAGTAGATTTCCCAATAAATAAGGTGGTGAAGGAGGAGATCGTTAGAGGTGACGTGCGGAGAACTGAAACCTAACGCTTCTCCTCGTTCCCTCCTGGTACCAGAATTGAGTCTCCTGTCTCCTCCTTGTGTTTTATTCCTGAGTGTCACATTGGATAAACCTGACACCCAACAACACGGTGAGCCGAATGGTCGTGAAAATACGGTATTTGTGATGCTTCAGGTCAATGGGACTCTTAGTTTTATATTTTCCACCACACACAGAATAATCCAGTGACAAGTGAAACTAGCGAAACATAATTATTTTGCAATTCTTATATTATGTCGGGTCACAAATGTACAATGGAGTAAGCCCGAAAAAAAGAATATACGTGATCCGGATATCGTGATCATAGATAAAGGGCAGAGGAAAGCCGTTGTAGTGGATGTAGCGGTTCCAAGTGATGGAAACATCAGAAAGAAGGAACACGAGAAACTCGTTAACCACCATGGAAAAGACGGTTGGAGGCTAAGATCAAGGCGGCTCGGAAAGATGTGAGTCAATTGACGGGGGCCCAGAGAGGTGTGATGAAAAGGCCGATACCTGAGAGGTACATCCAGATGACCATACCTGAAGCACTCGAAACTGCCAAACAAAGGCTCCAAGCCTTGTCCAGTCGCCTAAAGAGGTACACGAAAGAGAATGAGGCCAGGCGAATAAACAGGCTGTTCGCAACACAAACTGCGAAAGTGTACGCTCAGTGGCAGAGTCCTAACAGCAGAGCTGACCCACCAAGACTGGAAACTGAAAGGTACTGGAAAGGCATATGGGAGAGGGAGGTTGCACATAACAGCAGTGCAAAATGGCTGGTGACCCTGAGAGAGGAGCACAGCAACCTCCCTGAGCAGAACCCAGTTACCATAACAGTGGCAGACATACAGGAACGAGTCTCAGATATGAAAAACTAGACAGCACCAGGCCCGGACATGGTCCACACCTACTGGCTAAAGAAACTCACAGCACTCCATGAGCGCCTAGCAACACAAATGAACCAGTTGCTGAAGGATGGGACTCACCCAGGATGGCTAACCGAAGGGCGAACGATCCTGTTCATGAAGGATCCCTCAAAGGGTACAGTCCCATCCAACTATCGACCAATAACCTGTCTCTCCACAACATGGAAGCTCATGTCAGGCATCATTGCGGCTAAGATAAGTGGACACATGGATCAATACATGAGCGAAGCGCAGAAGGGCATTGGTAGAGATACCAGAGGAGCTAAACATCAGCTCCTGGTTGACAGAACAGTCGCACAAGACTGCAGGTCCCGACATACCAACCTGTGCACAGCCTGGATTGATTACAAGAAAGCCTACGACTCGATGCCACATACATGGATCACTGAATGCCTGGAGTTGTATAAGGTGAACAGGACCCTAAGAGCCTTCGTTGCGAACTCGATGAGGATGTGGAAAACCACACTTGAAGCCAATGGCAAGCCACTTACACAAGTGTCCATCAAATGTGGCATATACCAAGGTGATGCACTCTCCCCACTGCTGTTCTGCATAGGACTGAACCCCCTAAGCCAAGTAATCACCAAAACAGGCTACGGATACCGCCTCAAAAATGGAGCTACGATCAGTCACCTCCTCTACATGGATGACATAAAGCTGTATGCTAAGAGCGAAAGGGACATAGACTCCCTGATCCACACAACCAGGATCTACAGCAGTGACATCGGGATGTCATTCGGGCTTGAGAAATGTAGTCGGATGGTGACTAAGAGAGGCAAGGTAGTCCGCACTGAAGGGGTCTCACTCCCTGAAGGAACAACAGCTATAAGTACCTCGGTATACCACAAGCCAATGGCAACCTCGAACTGGCAACAAGGAAAGCAGCTACGGCCAAATACCTCCAGCGGGTGAGGCAAGTCCTAAGAAGTAGGCTCAATGGCAAGAATAAGACCCGGGCAATAAACAGCTATGGCCTGCCAGTGATCAGATACCCTGCAGGAATAATCAGGTGGCCAAAGGAAGAGATTCAGACCACGGATGTTAAGACCCGGAAGCTCCTAACCATGCATGGAGGGTTCCATCCCAAATCCAGCACCCTGAGACTGTACGCAAGCCGAAAGGAAGGAGGCCGGGGACTAGTGAGTGTGAGAGCCACTGTCCAGGATGAAACATCCAAGCTCCGTGAATACATCAAGAAGAAGGCTCCAACAGATGACATACTCAGAGAATGTCTCAAACAATGGGGAACAGAGGATGAGATGCTGGAAGAGGGACCATCATGGGAGGACAAGCCCCTACACGGGATGTACCACCGGACCATAACTGAAGTGGCTGATCTCAAGAAGTCCTATCAGTGGCTAGAGAGGGCTGGCCTGAAGGACAGCACAGAGGCACTCATCCTGGCTGCTCAGGAGCAGGCCCTGAGCACCAGAGCCATTGAGGCCCAGATATACCACACCAGACAGGACCCAAGGTGTAGGTTGTGCAAAGAGGCACCCGAGACGATCCAACACATAACTGCAGGGTGTAAGATGCTGGCAGGGAAAGCCTACATGGAACGCCATAACCAGGTGGCTGGCATAGTCTACCGAAACATCTGTGCCGAGTATGGACTGGAAACCCCAAGGTCAAAATGGGAAACACCTCCGAAGGTGGTGGAGAATAACCAAGCGAAGATCCTGTGGGACTTCCAGATCCAGACTGACAAGATGGTAATGGCGAACCAACCGGATATCGTGATCATAGATAAACGGCAGAGGAAAGCCGTTGTAGTGGATGTAGCGGTTCCAAGTGATGGCAACATCAGAAAGAAGGAACACGAGAAACTCGAGAAATACCAAGGGCTCAGAGAGGAGCTGGAGAGAGCCTGGAAGGTAAAGGTGACAGTCGTGCCTGTGGTGGTCGGAGCAGTGACCTCCAAACTAGATGAGTGGTTGCAACAGATCCCGGGAACAACATCGGACATCTCGGTCCAGAAATGTGCAGTGCTGGGAGCAGCAAGGATACTGCGCAGAACCCTCAAGCTTCCTGGCCTCTGGTAGAGGACCCGAGCTGAATGGGGGACGGACACCACCCGAGGGGTGAGACGAGGATTTTTTTTTTTTAGAGCTGTCAAATGATTAAAATAATTAATCTACGGTATTTTCACGACTATAAGGCGCCATTAAAAGTCTTAAATTTTCTCCAAAATGGACAGGACGCCTTATAATGCGGAGCGTCTAGTGTATGAGCCGAGTTCCAAAGCCTGACTGAGAGCGCTTCTGGCCGACACGCTGTTTATTTAGAGAAAAGGCGGGCGTGAGTGACGACAGGCATGCGGAAGTCCACCAATGAGTGAAGGATGGCGTGTAAGAGGACGCTAAAGGCACGTCCCTAGCAGGTACCATTCGCCAATGAGTGAAGGGTGGGCGTGTAAGAGGACTCTAAAGGCACGCCCCTAGCAGGTACCAGTCGCCAATGAGTGAAGGGTGGGCGTGTCAGAGGACGCTAAAGGCACGGCTCTAGCAGGTACCAGTCGCCAATGAATGAAGGGTGAGCATGTAAAAATGTCATAAATTACTCAAATTAACTGAAAATTAATTGTGATTACTCACGCATTTTTTATCGTTTATGAATTTCCTTTTATATATTTTTAGTCCTATTTTTCCTCATTTTAATGCTCTCATCAACATGGAATCATGAATCAGTATTCTATGCGCAAAATGTAAATATTTACTGAAGTAACAATTTCGATTTTCAATTTTACATGAACTTTTTTCACTTGGAGCAGTTCACACATAATCTCTCACACAATATTACTGTCCATCAACAACAGTGAAAAAAATATTTTGTCACACAACAGTTGCTAAAGGCACGTCCCTAGCAGGTACCAAAAAATATTTTGAAAAAAATATTTTGTCACACAACAGTTGCTCTCCTCCGTGGTGGAGGGGTTTGTGTGTCCCAATTATCCTAGGAGCTAAGTTGTCTGGGGCTTTATGCCCCTGGCAAGGTCACCCATGGCAAACAGGTCCTAGGTGAGCGACCAGACAAAGCACGGCTCAAAAGACCCTTTATGATGAACAAAACAAATGGACTTAAGTTTCCCTTGCCCGGACGCGGGTCACCGGGGCCTCCCTCTGGAGCCAGGCCTGGAGGTGGGGATCGTTGGCGAGCGCCTGGTGGCCGGGCCTACACCCATGGGGCCCGGCCGGGCTTAGCCCGAAGAGACAACGTGGGTCCCCCTTCTCATGGGCTCACCACCCATGGGAGGGGCCAAAGGGGTCGGGTGCATTGTGAGCTGGGCGGCAGCCAAAGGCGGGGACCCTGGCGGTCCGATCCTCGGCTCCAGAAGCTAGCTCTAGGGACATGGAACGTCACCGCTCTGGCAGGGAAGGAGTCCGAGCTGGTGTGTGAGGTGGAGAAGTTCCGACTGGATATCGTCGGACTTACCTCCACACACAGCCTGGGTTCTGGTACCAGTTCTCTCGAGAGGGGTTGGACTCTCTTCCACTCTGGAGTTGCCCACGGTGAGAGGCGCAGAGCAGGTGTGGGCATACTCATTGCCCCCCGGCTCAGTGCCTGTACATTGGGGTTCACACCGGTAGACGAGAGGGTAGCCTCCCTCCGCCTTCGGGTGGGGGGACGGGTTCTGACTGTTGTTGGTGCGTACGCACCCAACAGCAGTTCAGCATACCCACCCTTTTTGGAGTCCTTGGAGGGTGTGCTGGAGAGTACTCCTGCTGGGGACTCCCTCGTTCTGCTGGGGGACTTCAATGCTCATGTGGGCAATGACAGTGAGACCTGGAGGGGCGTGATTGGGAGGAACGGCCCCCCGATCAGAACTCGAGTGGTGTTTCGTTATTGGACTTCTGTGCTCGTCACGGATTGTCCATAACGAACACCTTGTTCAAACATAAGGGTGTCCATATGTGCACTTGGCACCAGGACACCCTTGGCCGCAGTTCGATGATTGACTTTGTGGTTGTATCATCGGATTTGCGGCCGCATGTTTTGGACACTCGGGTGAAGAGAGGGGCGGAGCTGTCAACTGATCACCACCTGGTGGTGAGTAGGCTCCGATGGTGGGGGAAGATGCCGGTCCGTCCTGGCAGACCCAAACGTATTGTGAGGGTTTGTTGGGAGCGTCTGGCGGAATCCCCTGTCAGAAGGAGTTTCAACTCCCACCTCCGACAGAGCTTTTCCCATGTCCCGAGGGAGGCGGGGGACATTGAGTCCGAGTGGACCGTGTTCCGCGCCTCTATTGTTGAGGCGGCCAATTTGAGTTGTGGCCGTAAGGTAGTTGGTGCCTGTCGTGGCGGCAACCCCCGTACTCGCTGGTGGACAGCAGCAGTAAGGGATGCCGTCAAGCTGAAGAAGGAGTCCTATCGGGCCTTTATGGCCTGTGGGACCCCAGAGGCAGCTGACGGGTATCGACTGGCCAAGCGGAATGCAGCTTTGGTGGTCGCCGAGGCAAAAACTCGGGCGTGGGAAGAGTTCGGTGAGGCCATGGAAGCCGACTTCCGAGCGGCTTCGAGGAAATTCTGTTCCACCATCCGACGTCTCAGGGGGGGAAGCAGTGCACCACTAACACTGTGTACAGTGGAAGTGGGGCGCTGTTGACCTCGACTCAGGACGTTGTGAACCGGTGGGCGGAGTACTTCGAAGACCTCCTCAACTCCACCAGCACGCCTTCCTTGGAGGAAGCAGAGTCTGGGGACTCTGATGTGGGCTCTCCTATCTCTGTGGTTGAAGTCACCGATGTGGTGAAAAAGCTCCTCGGTGGCAAGGCCCCAGGGGTGGATGAGATCCGCCCGGAGTTCCTCAAGGCTCTGGATGTTGTGGGGCTGTCCTGGCTGACATGCCTCTGCAACATCGCGTGGTCATCGGGGACAGTGCCTCTGGATTGGCAGACCGAGGTGGTGGTCCCTCTTTTTAAAAAGGGGGACCGGAGGGTGTGTTCCAACTACAGAGGGATCACACTCCTCAGCCTCCCTTGTAAGGTCTATTCAGGGGTGCTAGAGAGGAGGGTCCGTCAGGAAGTTGAGCCTCAGATTGAGGAGGAGCAGTGTGGTTTTCGTCCCGGCCGTGGAACAGTGGACCAGCTCTACACCCTTAGCAGGGTCCTCGAGGGTATGTGGGAATTCACCCAACCAGTCTACATATGTTTTGTGGACTTGGAGAAGGCGTTTGACCGTGTCCCTCGGGGAGTTCCGTGGGGGGTGCTTCGTGGGTATGGGGTACCGAGCCCCCTGATACGGGCTGTTCGGTCACTATACCACTGATGCCAGAGTTTAGTTCGCATTGCCGGCAGTAAGTCGGAATCGTTTCCGGTGAGGGTGGGACTACGCCAAGGCTGCCCTTTGTCGCCGATTCTGTTCATAACTTTTATGGACAGAATTTCTAGGCGCAGCCGAAGCGTTGAGGGGGTCCGTTTTGGTGGCCTCAGTATTGCATCTCTGCTTTTTGCAGATGATGTGGTACTGTTGGCTCCTTCAAGCAGGGCTCTCCAGCTCTCACTAGAGCGTTTCGCAGCCGAGTGTGAAGCGGTTGGGATGAGGATCAGCACCTCCAAATCTGAAACTATGGTCCTCAGTCGGAAAAGGGTGGAGTGCCCTCTTCGGGTCGGGGAGGAGATCTTGCCCCAAGTGGAGGAGTTTAAGTATCTTGGGGTCTTGTTCACGAGTGAGGGCAGAAGGGAGCGAGAGATCGACAGGCGGATCGGTGCAGCGTCTGCTGTGATGCGGACGTTGTATCAGTCTGTCATGGTAAAGAAGGAGCTGAGCCAAAGGGCGAAGCTCTCAATTTACCGAATTTACCGGTCGATCTACGTCCCGACCCTCATCTATGGTCACGAGCTATGGGTCGTGACCGAAAGAACGAGATCCCGGATACAAGCGGCCGAAATGAGTTTTCTCCCTTAGAGATAAGTTGAGAAGCTCGGTCATCCAGGAGGGGCTCAGAGTAGAGCCGCTTCCCCTCCACATCGAGAGGAGCCAGATGAGGTGGCTTGGGCATCTGATCCGGATGCCTCCTGAGCGCCTTCCTAGTGAGGTGTTCCGGGCATGTCCCACCGGGCGGAGACCCCGAGGACGACCCAGGACACGCTGGAGAGACTATGTCACGCAGCTGGCCTGGGAACGCCTCGGGATCCCCCGGGCAGAGCTGGAAGAAGTAGCCAGGGAGAGGGAAGTCTGGGTTTCCCTGCTAAAGCTGCTGCCCCCGCGACCCGGCCCCGGATAAGCGGTAGAAGATGGATGGATGGATGGATGGATGGACAACAGTTACTTTAATAACAGCTCTTTTATGGAATCAAAACAGAGCAATATATAATTATAAAGTGCAAATCTAAGGTAAACTAGTACTCAGCCTATAGTGGATTTACGACATGATTGCATATTTCGTTTTTTTCAAGTTTGCTTTGAACACAGCAGTCAGGCTATGTTGATTCTGTTGGTCATTCTTGCGCGGAAGTCTCTCTATGGTTTTGTGTGGACATCATTTCGGATGACTACACTTGGTTCCATGACAACACTGGAGACGTTTTATTTTCAGTGTGGTCGCTAGGTCGCTAGCACTGTACCGCTGAACTCTCGACGTGCCTCAGCGCACCGTTGCTGTCAGACCAACACAGAGAAGCTCCACCCCCATTAGTAAAATGTATTATTATTATTATTATTATTATTATTTATATGGACATGGAACACAGTAACCTTTCACACAAAATAGTTCCAAACAAGTAACAATCGCGTCAGTGGCATATATCAAACTCAACAGAATGCCTGCTCTTTTTTCACCAGAGGCTCATCAACCTCGTCTCTTATTTCTCTCCCGAAACAGTGTCTTCTCCCGCTTGGTGTACCTTAGCCTTATCCGCTACGTACAATCTCTGTACACAGCTTGTAATGGAGGCTCTCGCTGGCAATCCGTAGTGGAGTCGTTCGATGCAATGCGAATGATTTCATCTTGAGTCTGGCTGTGGACAATGTTGACAGGCTTGTATGCAGTAGACATAAATTTAACTCTGGCTAATTTGTTCTTTGTCGGGTCATCCATTTTCTTCACTTTGAAATGATCCATAGCTGTCTGTCTGAGACGAGGGGGCGGAGTACCCACGTCAGCTGTGTGCTTGGCCATTAAGTGGTATTTCAGACTTGACGTGCTATGATGATAGCTCAGTTTACGACTGCAAAACATACAGGTAACTTTGGTCTTGTCAGTGGAACAATCTGGCTAATTTTTAAAAGTAAACTTTCCATTCATAAACTCTTTAAGTATCCGTTTTCGGTGTCTCGCGCTGCCGTGGCTGGCAAAACAGACGGTGTGCGTGGACCTGTGCAGCGCGCTTGTTGTTTTGTTTCTGGTTTATTTATAGAGCAACGTAACATCCGCTGTGACATGTGCCGCGTTAATCTCGCGAGAAAAAATTTTATCCTGTAAAAATTCATTGAAATTACATCCGATAATAACGCACTAAACTGACAGCTCTAATCCCTCTCTCTCTCTCTCTCTCTCTCTCTCTCTCTCTCTCTCTCTCTCTCTCTCTCTATATATATATATATATATATATATATATATATATATATATATATATATATATATATATATATATATATATATATATATATCAGAATAATTGAAATAAAATCATCCCCCAAAAAGGTTCTAAAACAGTGCAAATTCATCAATATTTTAAAAGATATAATATTATAATTAAATAAATAAAAATGAATAAAAGATTATTATCTTAAAGGATACTCTGACTGGATGTCTTATTTTCACTCAGCATTATCTCCCATCACATTTCACAACTGACAATTTCTCTATCAACCCCCCACCCCCAATATATGTGTATTCATGAATCAATTCTGTAAATTAATCATCATGCTGTCGAGTACGGCGTGATTAAGTCACCTCGTTATATTTGTTACCATTTTTAATTACCATACCGGGAAATGGTATGTTATGAAATCATTGCAATTGAAGTACAGTACTAGTCTAGTATGTGTGTGTGTCTGGATATATAGACACACACACCAGACACACACACACACACACACACATATATATATATATATATATATATATATATATATATATATATATATATATATATATATATATATATATATATATATATATATATATATATATATGTGTATATGTATATATATATATATGTATATATATATATATATATATATATATATATATATATATATATATATGTGTGTGTGTGTGTGTGTAGTAAGTGTGTGTCTGGATATATATCCAGACACACACATATAGAAGAATAAAGAATTCATGTTCTGATTTATCTTTGTTCATTTGAGAAAATGCACAAACTTGACATCACAACATCTTTTAAAGATACATAGAACTTTAAAAAGATGTTAAGCTCTTGATGAGTCAAGTTTGTGCATTTTCTCCAAATGAACAAAGATAAATCAGAACATGAATTCTTTTATTCTTTGATAACATTTTGGTCACTTACGTGCCATGCTTTTGGGTCTCCACAATTCCAGTCCATCTGCGCTTCCGGTGACGGCATTCCCCCATTATGAGTAAACACAGAAATAAAATCAAAGGTTTGGTAAAATTGGGCATTTTGATGACCAAAAAAAAAAACACAGCGAGAACTATTGAACTCTCCCTTCATGCATTTCATTCCAAAGGGACTCGGGCAGAGCATGACTCTCAGCTGAGGATGGATGAAACCTCAGTCATGGTTCTGACTCTGCAATTGCTGAGATAAAGCATGCACATGTGTGCACCTATTCACAGTCTGCTCTTTTCACACCAGGGTGTAGGAGGGCGTGGGAAGGTTGAGGGAGGGGGGTGCAGTTGGGGATGAGAGATGGAGGATGGTTGGCGAATGAACAGCTGAGGAGAGAGAAAAAAAAATACATTGGGATTATTTGCTGCTAAGCATGGCACAACACGAGAGGGAGATTACCGTATTTTCCGCAGTAAAAGGCGCACCTAAAAGCCTTCCATTTTCTTAAAAGCTCACTGCACGCCTTAAAATCCGATGTGCCTTGTGCCTTGTGTCTGGTTATTACGGTAAGGCGTAGAAAAATAAGTAGTGTGTTTCCGGTAACATGACATTTCAGCATAGGGTCGGTAGGTCGGACAAAGTTTTTTTTTTTAAATCTTTTTTTCTCCCTCCCTCTCCCATCAAAAACGTAAACAAAATAACCATAAAACATAAAACAAGGAGACATTGAAACCAGTGCCAGATGCTCGTTTGTCAAAGAGGGGAAGCTCAATTTTGGTCGACATCATAAAATGTGTCCGTTTATTGATACGTGAATTCTACTCTAGCTCCGTTGCTTTTCAAGAAAATGATCTGTGACCCTGTCATACCAACAAGGCGTCTTTTCCCGGTACTTAATTAGTGTCCTACAACTATAGGAACTACAATAAAACCCACCAGAAATAAAAGATTAATTTGTCGCTAGTTGTTTGTTTACAACAAAGAGTGTCGCTAAAATGATTAGGAGAAGTCTCCAGCTCAACTCGGAACAGAATGCGAGTTGAAAAAAATGCCCGCACGGATGTCTACACTAAAAGCTCAGTGACTGGCTCATTTCAATGTCAATCGAACTGGCACGCAGACTCAGACAGATCATCCAATCTGATGCAGAAAAGCCTGGCGCCTGGTACCCTCCCACTGCCATCCAGCCCAGAGAGGACGAGCGTGCGTGGGCGGGACAAAAACCAGCTTGCATCCAATGACTCGTCTCTGTTCAACGCATTGGGACAACCTCCCCTGAACTCACTACCGTTTAAAGCACAGAGAAGCTGCGGGATGAATGAGAAGGGAGTTGCGTCGTAAGAAGAAGCTGATTCGGAACAAAAGTTGAGCACCTTGTAGCGCATATTTAGTCAATGACATGTACACACAATGAAATTTACATTCATATATTTGATCACTTATTCTTTGACATTTTAGGGGAAGCCGAGCTTCCCTTGCAGTCCGAGAGCAATCGCCACTGATTGAAACCCCCGCTCGGCGGCGAGAGAGTTGGGTACCCAGCGGCTGGGTGTTAGAGCGTTACCTCTGCGTCCCGCGTCCGAGACGGCTCATGGTGGTCGTCAAATAGTTCGTTGAATCTTTTCGATACAGCAGTGGATGCTATTTTCTTAATATTATGGTGCGAGCATGCGACTGCAACACACAAAACGCGGTTTAAACTGTTGTCGGAGATCGTGGCCGCCGCCATGATTCAATGTTGTTGACAGACGACAGGGCAAACAACGACACAACGTGAATATCGCGAGAGTTTGCACCAATGTAAATGCTCTAAATTCATCTTTCCTTTTATTATTTATAATTTTGTCTGTGGTTTTATTGTTCTTGCTTTGATTGTAAAGCGCCCTTGAGTGTTTTGAAAGCTCCCGCGGCATTATTATTATTACACAAAAATGTAGAAGGTTTGAAAAAAAATGCCGACCGTAAAGTTTTTTTTTTCGAGGTAGAAATTCTCGGTCGGTCGGGTTACCGGAAAGACACTACTTTTTTTTCTACGCCTAATATGACGACCCCAAAATGGGTCCTTGCTAGAGACATGCTTACAACGCAGAGTTCAGGTTACCCAGTTGACTACGGAAATAGAGCAGCACAAGAGAGTTCAACGTTAACCAGTCAATGTTATAACTTGCTGTTGGTTAAGTGAACTGTGTCGCTCAGTTTTACTGACATCTGATCGTTCTGTAGCCACGCCACTCAACAGCTAAGCTTAGCTGTTGTCGTTTGTTCAAAGCTTCTTTGATCTGTGATGTGGTTGCTTTGTCGCTGATTGGTTGAATCGCGTGCGTACGTACTCGCGTTCACGCACGCACAGCGGAGAACAGCGGACTATGGACTGCTGAGGCGCGCTTCACTCAAGTAGCGTTGCTACACTACTGTTGGTATATCCTTGAGCATAGCTCCATCTAGTGCATGCATTGTAGATTGCGTCTTATCGTGCGGTGCGTCCAATATATGAAAAAAAAGACAAAATAGGCCATTCATTGAAGGTGCGCCTCATAACCCAGTGCACCTTTTAGTGTGGAAAATACGGTATTCATTCCTTTGGTTGAAAAGGGAAAAAACCCTTTTTGGTTGTTTTGACCAACAAACGTAAACCCTGAAGTTAAAGTGCAACCTGTTCTCGCAAACATAAACTGCAACCAAGACAAAATGACAAAGCAAATAATACATAAATACAGGACTTGAACAAAAAAAAAAACAACAAAAAAAAAACCCATTTCAATTTAGCAATAGCAGTCATGTAAAACGTTTTTGTATACATTTATAGCTTTTTGCTGGCAGCAGTGATCCAGTAATGTAATTTTCTACAGTATGTTACGATCAGAATAGGAAATATTCCTCTTTAGCAATAGTGATGGATAGGCTGACAGATGAAGTTAGACTCGAATCTCCATGGGCCATGTTTGCGAATGAGACAACAAAAGACAAAAGAAAAGAAAGAAATGAAAACAAATTAAAACACATATGTTAACACATTTTAACACTAATCCAGAACCTCATCTATTTGTTGCCAGCCATCCTTGTGTCCCGACCTGGATCATCATACTATAACTTTCATTACTATCTTTAATTTTCTTAGCCATAACTGCTATATTTCTGTCTGGTTACGTTTGGTTTTGTTTCCTCATGTGCCCTTTTGTTGCAACCTCTTTTCGTCATCAGTTTCCTTTGTGTTGAACCAACCAGCACCCTCAACCCTTTGTGTCTTGTCCAGGTGTTTCTAGTTGTCTCGTCAATTTGCTTGTATTTAGTTCCCTGAGTTCTGTCAGTGTTTGTTGGGTCATTGTGAGTGTGTGTGCGATATGTGAGTATCTGTGTGCTCCGTTCCTGACACTTTTGTTGTCTGTCACAGCTTTCTTTTGTTTCTTTGGCTTCCTTGTGATTTCCAGGACGTTGTTTGAATACTTGTCGTTAGTAATTTTCCAGTGTACTCCTGTTTGTATTTTTGTGAAAGTTCCACCCTGCTTCCCTATTTTTGGGGTCCTCCAACGACCACCACGCAAATCGTGACAATAACAATTCAATACGTTTTGGAACTGAGGACACTAATTGTTGAAGCTTTGTCGGTGGAATTCTTTCCCATTCTTGCTTGATGTACAGTCTCAGCTGTTGAACAGTCTGGGGTCTCCGTTGTTGTATTTTATGCTTCAACATGCGCCACACGTTTTCAATGGGAGACAGGTCTGTACTGAGGGCAGGTCAGTCTCGTACCTCACACTCTTTTATGACAAAGCCACTCAATTCTAACACGTGCAAAATGTGGTTTGCCATTGTCTTGCTGTATTAAGCAAGGGCATTCATGAAAAAGATGTTGCTTGGATGGCAGCATTTGTTTCTCCAAAACCTCTGTGTACCTTTCAGCATTAATGGTGCCTTCACAGAGGTGTAAGTTACGCGTGCTATTGCCACTAACACAAATGCTGGCTTTTGAACTTTGCCACCATAACAGTCCTGATGGTCCTTTTCTGTTAGGGTGGTTCTGTTTGTGACCAACAGGTGGCACTGTAGGGCTCCTCCTGCAGTGATACACCTGTTGGTCATTGTCTCATTAGTTCGTGTTGTGTAAAAGGACTCCCTGCCCGACCAGTCAGTGTCGGATCATTGTTGCTGTTGTGGGCATCTCTGTGCATGTGTCATGTTTTTGTTTTCTGTCTTAGGTTTTGTTTGCTACTTTGTTTCCTGAGATTTTCTGGACTTAATTTGAGTTTTTGAGTTAGTTTCTCCTGTGTACTTCTGTTTGCATTTTTGTTAAATACATCTCGGTCAGCCACCCTGCTCCACCCTGCCTCCCTGCTTTTTGGGTCCTCCTCTGCACGATCATCACGCAAAATGTAACAGAATGATCCGACCAAGACTGGACCCCGCAAGACCAGAGGCCTGGTCCCACTGCCCTCCGTTCCTGTTCCCTGGCAAGGCAAGGGTTACCGTCGCCCACTGTTTCTGTTCCCCGGTGAGGCATGGGTTGCCTCCATTCCTGTTCCTCGGTGAGGCATGGGTTGCCGTCGCCCTCCAATCTTGTTTCCAGCAAGGCAAGGGGTGCCATTGCCCTCCGTTCCTGTTCCCTGGCGAAGCAATCCTTTGGGTGACTTTGGGACGTCTGAAACAGATGTCCATTGATTGAGGGGTACTGTTAGAGTGCTTCTGTTTGTGACCAACAGCTGGCACTGTAGGGCTCCTCCTGCAGTGACACACCTGTTGGTCATTAGTTCGTGTTGTGTTAAAAGGACTCCCTGCATGACCAGTCAGTGTCGGATCATTGTTGCTGTTGTGTGTGTGTGTGTGTCTCTGTGCATGTGTCATGCTGTGGTTTTCTGTCTTTTGTTTGCTTTATCCTCACAAGGGTAGCATGGGGATGCTGGAGCCTATCCCAGCTGTCTTCGGGCAGTTGGCAGGGTACACCCTGAACCAGTTGCCAGGGCATGGCACACAGGAGGACCAACCATCTGCGCCCACACTTGAGGGACAATTTGGAGTGTTCAATCAGCCTGCCATGCATGCTTTTGGAATGTGGGAGGAAATTGGAGTACCCAGACAAAACCCACGCAGGCCTGCGGAGAACATGCAAACTCCACACAGGGAGGCCGGCGCTGGAATCGAACCGGTACCTCTGCACTGTGAGGTCAATGGGCTTACTCGATCACCGGTCCACCCACAATTTCATCCATTAATACTTAAAGACCCTTTTGTTTTTGGTTACCGCTGAATAATTATTGTTTCCCGTCTTTAGGATTTTTAAAAAAGATGGGCAGAGAACGTGTGAATGTAAGCCTATTATCCCAAAATATTTTTAACTCTTAAAACAGAAAAAGTTCCAAAACCTCCCCTAAAATAATACTTTCCTTGCCTTAGTCAAACAAGGGAAAATAATCTGAAAAAATGACTGGATACTCAAATGAAGTTTCTTGTCTTCTGCATAAAATTGTTTCATAATTAAATTAACAACATTAAAAAGTCCAACAACAATACGCCCATAATTTCCATTAGTCCATAAATCAATGTCGGATCTAATAAAAGTTTATTCATGGCCTTCAAACGTCCCACATTATACACAAGGTAGGCATTGGGTCATGAAATCTTTTAGCCAATGTGACTAAACATTGTAAAAATATTGTAGCCACATTTGAGCGTACTTGGCATTTCATGTTTATGTGACAGCGGTTGACGCCTGCTTTACCGCTGTCTTGCTCCATTGGCCGCTTATGCATACACACAGAAGAGACATTGTAGCCCAGAATACCCATCCATCCGTTTTCCGATCCGCGGTGGGTGCTGGATTTTATCCCAGCCGTCTTTGGGCAGTAAGCGGGGGACACCCTGAAACAGTTGCCAGCCAATCGCTTTGAAGATGGGCCTGCTTGACAGACTGATGTTGTGCTGACACATTGCTTATATAGAATAAAGGCAGACAGAACTGAGGACAGCATGCGGATGTTAAAGTTGGAAGGGTGGGCGTGAAAGAGAACGTTAAAGGCACGTCCTCAGTCGGTGCGGGTACGTGCATTGTGCAAAACAACATCCAGAAAATTGCATCTATGAAGAGAGGCTTACGAAGCACAATTTAAACTGCGAGCTATCAGCTATGTAGAGGACCATGGGAAGAAAGTATCTGCTCCCATCGGGTTCCATCTTAAGGAAACTTGGTATTTCCTTCCACTGCTATGCGGATGACTGTCAGATCTATGTGCCATTGAGCAAAAAAAGATACTCATTGAGTCCACTTTTATCTTGCCGGGAGGAAATTAAGACCTGGGTGGTGGCACAAAATTTCTTGAATTTCAATGAAAAGAAGACAGAAGTGATGGTGTTTCGTCCTAGTGGACCTTATACATCCCATCCCGCGGGCTTAGGCCGCCTGGCTCCTTATCTGGCTCCTAAGCCAGTGTTTCTCAAATAGTGGGGTGTGAGGCTCCACCCTGCCTCCCTGCTTTTTGGGGTCCTCCTCTGCACGACCATCACGCACTTCATGATTATTTCATCACATCACATTCATCTGTAACTGTCCTGTCAGGAGTTCCTGCACCACTTAGGTCCCACGGTCAGTCAAGGATTCATACCGCTTTCTGGCTAATTAAAGTTGTTTAAACTTCTCAGTTCTTGATCGTTTGTACATTTGAATCCAAACCATTACCTGACAGAACAATATGGCCAAAACGTGGGCCCAGCCGACATTTCTTGGATGTGTTAGATCACTGCTACTCTGTCACAACAAGAATCAAATTTCAAAGAGGTTGGTAACAGCATTTCTGATGCATCCATACATCCATACATTTTCCAATCCAGTTATCCTTACAAGGGTCGAGGAGGGTGCTGGAGCCTATCCCAGCCATCTTTGGGCAGTAGGCGCGGGACACCCTGAACTTGTTGCCAATTAATCGCTGGGCACACAGAGACGAACACCCATTCGCGCTCACAATCACACCTAGGGACAGTTAGAGTGTTCCATTAACCTGCCATGCATGTTTTGGAGTGCCGGAGAAAACCCACACCGGCTTGGGGAGAACATGCAAACTCCACACAGGAAGGAAAGCCAGAGCCTGGAATCGAACCCTGGACCTCTTCACTGTGAGGCGGATGTGTTAACCAGTTGTTCACGGTGCTGACGTTGTGTTGATCGTTATACATGCATTGTTATTGTAAACTTAAATTGATTACTGTGTATCAACAATTGATTCATTGAACACCACTATGAATTTAATTTAACTTCCTGTCATCTTAATTTTTTTGAACACTGCAGCACTAGTCTGTGAGGCGGCCGTGCTAATCAGTCAACCACCATGCCACCCTAAGATATAATATTTAATATTTTATATGAAGTCAACACAACTATGAAAACAATAACATTGGTCAATATAAACATCATGTCCTCAATAGGGCTGGGAGATATGAGTAAACATCTTTATTATCAGTCAATATTGATGATAATTTATTTTTTTTAGCCTAATAAAATAAAAATTATACTGAGCTGTTTTTGTGTACATTGAAATGGTGTGTAAAGTGTCATATGTCAGATTTCAGAAGCCTTTTATTTTAAAACGGGACATCAGTCTGGTTGGATACCTGGGTTGCCCTAGTATGTCGTACACCTGGTCTGGTTGAGGGAAACTAAAATTCTTTCTTTTAAGATGTTTTTAAAAAGGGCAAAAAGGACGACATGTCAGAATTCAGGTCCAAATGTCATATTTCAGAGGCATTTTATTTTGAAATGGGACATTAGATCTGAGCGAGGGTAATCTGATTGGATACCTGGGGTGCTCTAGTGTCCTATAGACCTGGTCTGATTGAGGGCTAACTAACATTCCTTTTTCAAATTTTTTTTTTTTTAAATAAGGCGAGGAGGTCAAAATGTCATATTTCAGAGGCATTTTATTTTGAAATGGAACATCAGATCTGAATGCCAGTACTGTGGTTGGATATATTAGGGTGCCATAGTGTGTCGAAAAACTGGTGTGGTTGCGGGGTAATATAAGTAATTTTTTAATGAATTAAAAAAAAATATCAGGTGAGATGTAGAATTACCATTGATTTTATTTTCTGTCTTCACTTGAGATCGCTTCTTGGCGCTGTTCTGAGAGTTCTTATTCTTCCTGGGTGAACTTGGGTGAATCGTTGCTTGACAGCCAAGAAATTATTTTATTCATATACATTTTTTTAAACCCCAACAATTGACGTACATGCAAAAATTATGGTGCTTTTATTTAGCGTTATGGTAATCTGCTCGCTGGCGGCAGATTACCATAACGCACGGTATTCCTCTCAGAGGCAGACTGATTTGCATTTGCTTGGTCACAGCCAAACAGAGTGATCCTTATTTTCCAAACTGTGACTGAAATCCTACCTAAAAAGCACAATAACTCTTAATTCGTCACAATGCTGCATTTTATTTAAGTTTGTGACTGCTTGTATTTCAAATGTCAAGTCAAGTCAAGTCAAATGTGTATTTTATTTCACAAAACCATGACTATGAATGTTCTATTAAAAAATTGTTTCCGGCCCTATCGTGCACTGGTTGGGGTGAGAAACAAGTAGAGTGGAAGTACTCTGCAACGAAACCTACATGGGCGAAAATACCCCCTAGTGTGAAAAAATCTTCATGCATTATCACCATTCCCACTTTCCTGCCCCCCATACAATGAAAAAACACCCTGTTGCGTGATATGAAATCTTTTTTTTAATGGCGACAAAACGGACCTTTGGATGTCAAGCAACTAAGACAAGAAGAGCTCTGATGCTGGAAGAGAGGGTAAAAGTGATCAAAATGAAAGATGGAGGAAGCAAAATAAAAGACATGATCCAAGAAATTGATGTAAGTGAAAGTGAACGCTGATCGTAAATTTAGCTATTTCTTTCCCTTTTTTTCTTTCTTTGACAATATGAAGAGTCAAATCAGTGTATGCTGAAAATAGAGTACACATACGTTTGTGTGTGCGTGTACACATTGGTTTGTGTGTGTGTGTGTGTGTGTGTGTGTGTGTGTGTGTGTGTGTGTGTTTACATCTGAGATCAAATTTGCTACAGTGAAAAACACCTGTTGTGAAAAATTTCTTGCTGCAAACATGATTTCGTTGTAGAGGGGTTACACTGTAATGAGATAGATTTCTACAGTAAGTAATGATACTAATCCATATACGCTTTTAATGAAGAAGAAGTTGATAGTCGTAGTACCAATTCATGTCCTCCTTGCATTTAAATTTGCCTCAACATCATAAAGCATGATTGAACCCAGTAACTATCAGTGTTACAATTATGATTTATTATATTACATTTTTACCACTAGAGGTAATACATTACTATCACAGTACTTTTTTTAACGTGTCAGCCAAACACTGTTGAAAATAACTTCCAGCTTTGGCTACAGTTACCTCAAAACGCCTGCCACCAATGATCCATTTGCATTTATTGCCATTCTCAAACCAATACGTACTGTATTTATCATTCTTCTCATATGCATTTAATTAACATACTAATTTTATTCAATATGTCACAATAATGTTCTTTTTATAGACTGAGCTGTATTATGTTGTAATTATTTTGTTCTCTGTTGCTGTTGTTGTTTTGCCTGCCTGCCCGGGGATAACAAATGCAAATTAGCTGTTAATTGTGCCCTGTCCCTGAAAAAGAAATAAATAATAATAAATAAATAAATAAATTACCTCCCACATACAACAACAATCAAGGACAGTGGTTTAACACTTGCATAACATTAAACAAATAAATGAATAAAATGTCTGCTCAATGTACTAGTGCCGGTTTCTGTGACCTCTGGGCTGAATTTATGCAGCTCTCTTTGAGCAACCTCTACTAAGTCAAAATGCTGTGACCCAAGCACTTAACTAGAACAAAGAAAGAAATCACATCAGAAGCAAAACCATCTTTATTGACCAAGAATGTTGAAACATACACAAGGAATTCATCCTAGGTAGTTGAAGCCTATCTGGTACAACAGCAAGGAAAAAAAAAGTGGCTCAAACAAAATAACTGTATACAATTAAGACAAAAACAGAAAAATGCAAATGATGCAGTATAATGGAGCAGCAAAGGAAACAGTCGTAGTATTCACAATGAAATTATAACATGCTTATCACTGAAGTCGACTTTTTAAAAAAGTTCATGGGAAGGGGAAGCTATTGGAATTTCTGCTGATTTCAGTGGTTCTGTTCCATTTGTGACCAACAGGCGGCATTGGAGGGCTTCTCCTCCAGCATCGCACCTGTTGGTCATGATGTCATTACCTCTTTTTTTTTTTTAAGAGGACTGCCATGTCAACCACTCGGTGTCGGATCATTGTGATACTGTCATGAGTTTTTTGTCATGTTTTTGACAGGTTGAGGTCTGATAGCAGACCGAATGGAGTGTGGATCCCACAAATGCAGAGTCGGATAAAAGGTAATGACAAAAAGGTTTATTAAAGAAAAGTGAGGGACCGACAAAGTATACAACAAAGGGTGCTGGCAGGCAAAACAGGGAGCTAGAGAAATTGAACGAGAACTCAAAGCGCTTGCCAATTACAAGGAGAGAATGATTTTCGAGAACATAAAACAAATAGAGGTAGTACAATAAACAAAACCAAGTGCAATACCAAGACTAAACAAATACTCACAACCCCAAACGACGATGACGAGGAGGGTGACTAGAAGCATGAACAAGACATAACAAAGTACGTGGGCAAAGCGGTGAACAAGAGCAATAGTCCGACGAAGGAGACAGGTGGTCGGTGTCTTAAGTAGCCAGCACAGATTGCCTTGATCCAGCACAGGTGCACCGCTGGAAGGTGACGCCCCACACTCCAGCTGGTGCTGAAAAACTCAAGGAACAAAACAAAGACAAAGCAAACCATGACAGTACCCCCTCAACGGACGCCCCCTGGCGGACTACCTGGCTTCGTCAGATGAGGGTCGGATCCATTATCCAGGAGCGGGGAACCCACTGACGCTCTTCAGGACCCTAGCCTTCCCAGTCGACCAGATACCGAAGCCCCCTGCCCTGACGCCTAGAGTCCAATATCTCGTGAACAGTATCACCGTCCACAACATGAGGAAGGGGAGGAGGGGGAGAGGGTGGAGCCAACGTGCTGGTCTCCACCGGCTTGAGCAGAGATACATGGAAGGCTGGGTGGACTCTGAGAGTGGGCGGCAGACGGAGCCTGACCGACACAGGGTTTATTATGCGCTCTATGTCAAATGGACCAATTTCCCGGCCAGATGCAGGTCACATGTTGAGAGCCAAACCTTTTGCCCCGGACGGTAGACAGGCGCAGGGCAGCGACGGCGGTCGGCAATCTTAGAGTTACAGTCAGCTGTGCGAGACAAGGCCGCTCTGGTCTCCCTCCAGAGGCGTGTCCCCACTTGAGCACCTCAGCACGGTTTTGGGCGGGGACGAACAAACACCCAGCTGGGCAAGCCTCAGGGATAGGTGAATCGTTCAAAGCCTCCATGATGTGTCGCTCGACCTCTCAACGAAGCATGCCCACGATGCATTGGCTTGGCATGATCGTCTCGGACTTGGTCTCATTTACCGTAAGGTCATGGAGTCGTGAGAGGGCGTCCGGCTTGTGGTTTTGGGAGCCCTTGCGGTAGGTGAGCGTAAAGTTGAACCAGGTGAAGAGCAAGGCTCATCATGCCTGCCGTGAGTTCAAACTTTTAGCAGTTCTGATGTAAGCCAGGTTCTTGTGGTCCTTGTAAACTGTGAATGGTTCCTCTGCCCCCTCTAACCAGTGACACCATTCTTGGAGTGCCAAAACGATAGCCAGCAGTTCGCCGTTACCGACGTCGTAATGGGCTTCGGCCGAGGTGAGCTTCCGGGAGAAAAAAGGCACAGGGGTGGAGTTTCTGGTCGACCGGGGAACGCTGGGACAGTACAGCCCCCACTCCTGAATCTGAAGCGTCAACCTCAACAACAAAAGACAAGTCAGGATTAGGGTGGTTTAACACAGGTGGACATGTGAATAATTTCTTCAATTCCTGAAAAGCGGTCCCAGCTTCCTCTGATCAACGGAGACCGGTCTTGCTGGAGGTAAGTTTGGTCAGTGGGGCCGTCTTCCGACTGTAATTCTTGATAAATCTACGGTAAAAATTAGCCAACCCCAGAAATCTTTGTAATTGTTTTCTGGTAGAGGGCGTGGGCCACTCAACCACTGCCCGAGTCTTGGCCGGATCTGCACGGACCTGCCCCTTTTCAATAATAAAACCCAAAAAGGGGACTGATTCGGCATGAAATTGACATTTCTCCGCCTTCACATACAGTCGGTTTTCCAACAACCGCTGGAGTACTTTTCGAACGTGCAATCTATGTTCCTGAAGGTTCTTTGAGAATATTAAAATATCATCTAGATAAACAAAACAACAAACGTTGAGCATGTCTCTGAGAACGTCGTTGATTAAGCATTGGAAGACTGCAGGTGCATTAGTCAATCCAAATGGCATGACCAAGTACTTGAAATGCCCCAAGGGGGTCTTGAACGCCATCTTCCATTCATCACCCTCCCGTATGCGGACTAGATGGTATGCACTGCTAAGGTCAAGTTTTGAGAAAATAGTTGCGGACTGTAGAGGTGCAAAGGCGGAGTCTATTAGAGGTAACGGATACTTATTCCTCACTGTGATTTTGTTGAGTCCGCGGTAGTCAATGGATGGTCTCAATGTTTTATCTTTCTTTTCAATAAAATTTAATAAAAATCCCGCACCCAAGGGCGACTTGGATGGTCGAATGATCCCTGTTGCCAAAGAGCTGGAGATATACTCACGCAGTGCCTCTTGTTCCGGTTGCGAAACCTGATAGCGACGCGAGCTAGGGAGGGCAGAATTAGCAAGGAAATCAATGGTACAGTTGTAAGGCCGGTGTGGCGGTAACGTTTGGGCTAAATCCTTACTAAATACGCTTCTTAAATCATAATATTCTGGTGGTACTCCCTCCAAGCAAATATCATTAAGGGTTGGCGCTACGGGTGGTTTGTGTTCAGAGTCAGCACTTCTCAGACAGTTGGCATGGCAAAATAGACTCCAACGTTCCACTGACCGGTTAGTCCAATCGATGTCAGGATTATGCGTGCGCAGCCATGGCAAACCTAACACGATCGGAACAGTGCGATGACATGACAAAAAAACGCCTCACCTCTATATGATTCCCCGAGAGGCGTAATTGAAACAGAGTGGTAATAAACTTAACTTCCGCCAGGAGTCGACCGTCAAGATCCGTAACCTGTTTGACCACCGGCAGTTCCTCGGTTACGCTCCGAGGGCTTCAACAACACTCGGATCAATAAAACATTCGTTGGACCCGCAGTCAACAAGAGCAATAATCCTAAAGCTACAGTCCCATATAAGCACGGATGGACACGGCAGTCCCGGAAAGTGCCGGATCCCGCCGGATTAAGATCCGGGATGATCCGTGCTCTTTCTGGGGTTTTTTGAGTGTGACGGTCGTCCAAAAACCATCACGCCGGTGGTAACACGGCAGCTACACGGTCGAACCCGTACAAACACGGCAGCAACACGGAATCAACACGGTGCCCTCACGAATGACCAAGGATCGGCACGGACAGTCAAGGCAGAGCGACGGAATAACACGAACCTACACGGCAGTGACACGAACAGCCCTGGATATTTACGGACCAACACGACGCCTACACGAATCATCCCGGCGCCTACACGGCAGCGACACGAACACACACGGTCCACCCCGGACCGTCAAGAACTTGTATAAAAGCTGGCTAATTTCCGGTGATCCCATTTTCTGACCCAGATGGTTCTCTTTTTCCTTCTATTCACTGTAGATACCACTTTTTTCACGGCTTCTCTATCTCGTATCTTCGCTTTAGCAATGAGGATAGTGTTTTCAACCTGAGCTTTTTGCAGTTGAAGCTGGCATCTCATCAGCATCAGGTTGTTCTCGGCCGTCATCTGATCCCCCATGTTGCAGCGTCGGTAGCACAGGAAAGGAGTGAATCGTTGTTCAAATTTCCCCTATTTATATGAGCATGAGCCATCGTCCGTGTTATCCCGTGTTCCTCCGTCATAGTCCGCATTAGTCCGTGTTTTCACCGTGTTTGCACCGTGAACGTCCTTGTTGCCACCCTGTCTATCCGTCATCGTCCGTGATATTCCTTGTTCTTCCATGATAGTCCGTGTATCCGCCGTGTTTCAACCGTGTTGTATCCGTTTTGCACCGTCTTCGTCCGTAGTAGCTCCGTGTTGATCCGTGAGGGTAGTCCTGAAGTTGACACTGTCCCGGCGTAGTCCGTGTAACCACCGTGAAAGTTCCGGAGACAACCGTACCTCTGCCGCCAGGATTCTTGATGGTCCGGGGTGTGAATTTTTTTCCCGGACTGTCAAGGACATACACGGACAAACACGGCAGGGATACGACTGTCCCCGGACCCTACACGGCAGCTACACGGACCTACACGGTTGTTGCCAACTCCCCGGACCTTCACGGACGAACACGACAGTTTTGAACTTCCCAAAACCACCGTGTTGGCCTCCCGGAGCCCCAAGGACAGTGCCGGACGTTCCAGGACGAAGAGGGTTCACCGCGGAGCTACACGGCGGCTACACGGTCCACACGCCGGATGTGGTCCGTGTTGATCCGGCACCTATATGGGACTGTAGCTTTACACTCCTCCCTGCAGCATATACTTCCCCGGGAATTTCGAGTCTTTTGCCGCTAGGCAAGTAATTTGCCTTCCGATCGAGGCCCGTATCGCGAGTCACCGTCTCGCCGATGACAAGATCTTGGTTGTCAGAGTCCTGACGAACAAGCTGGGCCAACTTATGGTGTGATCGGGGTGGTTGTCTCTGACAGTTCGCCGCTCGATGACCCTGCAGACCACAATAGAAACATGCCCCCGACTGGGCACGCCGCATCTGTTCCTCGGGGGAAATGTGACCACCTCCTAGCTGCATGGGTGCTTCGGATGGAGTCGCAGGTGCCACGGAAGCCGCATGTAGCGGCCAGTAGCTTCCAGTTGCGCCGGTGTAGAACGGTGGCTGGGGAGGATCACGAGGGGAGATCGAGACTGTTCATACCTCCGTTCCCGGTGTCTCTCCCGCAGGCGGTTGTCCAGACGAATTGATAATTCAATGAGATCCTCATGGTTGGTTGACTTATCACGTACTGCCAGCTTGTCCTTCAAGGCGGGGCTAAGCCCACGACGAAAAAGGCTGCGAAGAGCGCAGTCCCCAAACCCGCTTTCTGCCAAACCTGCTTTCTGCTGCAAGAATGCGAAACTCAAGGTCTTTGACGGATTTATTTCCCTGAGCGCAATCAATCAATCGCCCTCCAGCCTCTCTTCCCCAAACAGGGTGGTCAAACACCCGACGAAATTCAGCAACAAAGTCGGAGAAAGAAGACCGGAGCTCGGGACGTGCGTTGCTCACCGCGAGTGCCCAGGCAGCAGCTTGACCAGTCAGGAGGCTCATGATGAAAGCAACTTTGGAGTTATCATTAGCTTAGGTGGAAGGTTGCTGATCAAAAATTATTGAGCACTGGTGAATAAAACGCCCACACAAACCGGACTCACCTGCGTACCGTGAGGGGTGGGGCAGATTGGGTTCCCTCCCAGCAGTTGGGAAAGGAGGGCCCCCCATCATAGCAATTTGGGATTTCGTGGGGGGCGTCCCTCGGAAGCTCAACTGCTTGACCCGGGAGACAATTTCCTGAAGTTGGTGGGCCAGCTCAGCACCGCGCCGTGGAGTCCCGCTAACAAGGCCACCTGCTGTCCCACCATCCTTCCCTGGCTGGCCAAAGCTTCCCTAAATTTATCTGACTCTGCGGGATCCATGGTCGGACTATTCTGACAGGTTGAGGCCTGATAGCAAACCGAATGGAGTGTGGATCCCACAAATGCAGAGTCAGATAAATGGTAATGACAAAAAGGTTTATTAAAGAAAAGCGATTGCCAGAGAAATCGAACGAGAACACAAAGTGCTTGCCAATTACAAGGAGAGAATGATTTTCGAGAACATTAAACAAATAGAGGTAGTACAATAAATGAAACCGGTTGTATTATGAGTGTCATGTTTCCGTTTGTGACCAACAGGTGGCACTGTGGGGATTTTCCCTGCAGCTGCACACCTGTTGGTTGTTATGTAATTAGTGGCTTTAAAAGGACTCCCACCCTGAGCATTCATTGTCGGGTCATTGTTGCTGCTTGCAACTGTCATGTTTGTTTCTGTCATGGTTCTGTTCTTGTTAGCTTTTTGCCACAGTCATGGTTTTGTTTTACTATTTTGGATGCGTTTTGTTCTTTGGACTTTGTTTGTTTAGGATTTAGTTTTCTCTGTTTTAATACAATTCGTCAATTACACCCTGCTCCTCTCTCCTGCCTGCTTTTTGGGGTCCACCACCACCTCGCTACATGACAGAATGACCCGACCAACTGGACCCTGCAGGGACAAAGGACTGGTTCCAATTCCACCCTGTGCCTGGCGGAGCACGTCTGCAGCCGACACCCCTTTTCCCCTTCAGGCAGCGCTGGTGAGGTGGCTGTCCCATGTTTTCGTCTCGTCGAGCCGCGTCTACGGTGGGCCGAGCCCCGTCCGCGTCCACGTTGAGTCGAGGCTTGTCACGTGTCTGTTCGAGCTGAGTCACATTCACGTCCACGACGAGCCGGGCCACGTCCACGCCCACGTCAGGCCGAGCGCCTGTTCACATCCGGCTGTCCCATGTCCCCCGTTACGTCGAGCTCCGTCCACGTCAGGCCAAGCCCAGCCAAAGGGTTGCCGTCGCTTCTGGTTCCTGTTCTCCGGCGAGGCGAAGGTCGCCGTCGCTTTGTTCCTGTTCCTTGCCGAAGCGAAGGTCGCCGTCGCTTTTTTTCCTGTTCCCTGGCGAGGCGAAGGTCGCCGTCGCTTCTGTTCCCGTTCCCCGGGGAGGCAAGCCTTGTGGACAACTTTGGGACGTCTGGGATCCGTCCGTCACTTGAGGGAGGGGTACTGTCATGATTCGGTTTGGGACCAACGGGTGGCACTGTAGGGCTCTCCCTGCAGCTGCACACCTGTTGGTCATTATGTAATTAGTGCTTTAAAAGGACTCCCAGCCCGAGCACTCATTGTCGGGTCATTGTTTGTTGCTCTTTACTGCTGTCATGTTTGTTTGTTCTGTCATGTTTAGTTCATGTTTCTGTTACTATTAGTTTTGAGCTTCTGCCATGTTTTTTTTTTTGTTTGATACTTTAGACTTTGTTTTGGATTTAGTTTTCTGTGTTTTATCGTTACACTTCTTCAAATACATCCTGCTCCTCCCTCTTGCCTGCTTTTTGGGGTCCACCTCACTAAATGACAGAATGACCCGACCAACTGGACCCCGCAGAGACAAAGGACTGGTTCCAATTCCACCATGTGCCTGGCGGAGCACGTCTGCAGCCGACACCCTTTTCCCCTTCAGGCAGCGCGGGTGAGGTGGCTGTCCCATGTTTTCGTCTCGTCGAGCTGCGTCTACGGTGGGCCGAGCCCCGTCCGCGTCCATTTTGAGCCGAGGCTCGTCACGTGTCTGTTCGAGCTGAGTCACATTCACGTCCACGACGAGCCATGCCACATCTACGCCCACGTTAAGCCGAGCCCCTGTTCACGTCCGGCTGTTCCATGTCCCCCGTTACGTCAAGCTCCGTCCACATCAGGCCAAGCCCAGCCAAAGGCTTGCTGTCGTTTCTGGTTCCTGTTGTCCGGCGAGGCGAAGGTCGCTGTCGCTTTTGTTCCTGTTCTCCGGCGAGGCGAAGGTCGCTGTCGCTTTTGTTCCCGTTCTCCGGCGAGGCGAAGGTCGCCATCGCTTTTGTTCATGTTCCCTGGCGAGGCAAAGGTCGCGTCGCTTCTATTCCTGTTCGCCGGCGAGGCAACCCTTTGGACAACTTTGGAACGTCTGGGAGGGGTACTGTCATGATTCGGTTTGGGACCAACGGGTGGCACTGTAGGGCTCTCCCTGCAGCTGCACACCTGTTGGTCATTATGTAATTAGTGCTTTAAAAGGACTCCCAACCCGACCACTCATTGTTGCTCACTGCTGCTGTCATGTTTGTTTGTTCTGTCATGTTGTGATCATGTTTCTGTTACTGCCATGTTTTCTTTTGTTTGATACTTTAGACTTTGTCTTGGATTAAGTTTTCTGTGTTTTATCAATACACTTCTTCAAATACACCCTGCTCCTCCCCCTTGACTGCTTTTTGGGGTCCACCACCACCTCGCTACGTGACAGAGACAATGTGCAAAGTATTAAGCAGAGCTAAAGTGATCAGTGGTAGAACACAAAATACGATGACAGTTGTGCAGTTAGTGCAGATAATGGCACCATTTTTAAAGTGACTAGTCGCAGTATTTGTTGAACAACTTTTTAGTGTGCAATTGTACAGAAACTCATTGAGCGCTTGAAAGCGTCTGGTGCTGTGGAATATAGATCAGTGACAATGGTTCCAGTAAGTACAGAGCTGGAGCTATAATGATCATTGCGGTAATCCTGTTCCACAGAGGTGTGCAAAAATGCAGAGCCACGACAGATTTGGGTTACTGTTTAGAGCAGAGGTGACCAACCAGTCAGAGACTAAGAGCCATTTTTTTTACTGTTCCTGCAAAGAGCCACATCATACACATATATTCAGAAAAAAAATGCAGAACGACTCAGAGGTTTTGTTCATGCCTGTACTGTATATGCAACGGGCACTCATTCAAGGTACATTATTGGTTCCCAGTGTGACATCGACCAATGACAGCACGAGTGGATTCATCCCATGAGCTGATTGGCTGAGCTGATTGGCTGCGCATCTTTGCAGCCCCGCCCAGCACCTTCCCTTTGTTTCTCGTCACGCTTTTAACTCTGGTAGACTGTCTCTTCTGTTTGTTTGCTACTTGTACAGTGGGGAGAGAGAGAGCGCAAGCGTGCCAGCAAGAGGGAGAGAGAGAGATAAAGGAGGGGAGGACAAATGGGCTGGGAGTGGCATTGATGGAATGTATCTATCTATCTATGCTGCAGTCGCATTGACAAACATTGTATCTTATGTTTTATCATATTTAAATCTTCAAATTGAAGATAATATCCATCTTAGTTCTCTTTATGCTGCCATGATGCATATCTGGTTTGTATCACTTAGGAGCAAAAAAATATAGTTGTTCCACTTGAACCTTTTAGTGTGAATCCAGCCCAAGTCAGCTCAGTCATCCAGATGGCTACTAAGGATTATCTGCTGACTGGCGTTGCACAGAAAAACTTGGTCAAGAAGGGCAAACGTACTAGGGCATTATGAGAATTAAAGTATCCTGATTCTATCCTATTCTCCCTCTCTTTCCACTTGTTGAGAAAAGCAAAAAGCCATGGGTAAACGCAAAACAACGCAGTTAATCCTTTGACCCTCCTGAAATTAGGTTAAGAGATGGGTACGCTGAAAGGTTGTATATTATTCTGATCATATGTGGTCAATGTCCCAAATTTGTATATTATCAATGGCATACTTTCTGGATACAGGAGTTCTGACTTCAGAACAATTGCTCACTGATGTCCATAAATGTGATGGGGTTTTTTAACCACGTGCCACATTATACGGTTCAGTTATATAGTTCCTGTTTCTGCCGCAACACATGCCGAGGAGCAACGCTCAATGTGCACATTTCAAGACTCATCTACAATAGGAAAAAAGACCTCTCACTGGCCATCATTTTACAAGTTGCCGTTAAACACCACAAAACGAATAAATACCACCTCATCAGCCTCACCTCACCTTCCACTGTTAGAGGAATGTCTTAAATATATTTCCAAGGAACTGTCCACTGAAGACGATCCCATAGAAATCTCCGGCTATGATGACAAATCTGCCTCTCATCAACAATAATTTATCCCTCCTCCACCAGCTACATATGCACATCGACTGTTGGATTGACCTGGGGCTTTAAGAGGGGCGGGGCTGCCACTGACAGGTGACCGTTCGCTTGATGTATGAAAAGCACCATCACAGTTTGTGTCAATTGAAAATCGCTCACTTCGTCGTCAGCATGACCCCACTGGTAAGCTACGTTTGTGACCGCTTTTATTTGTCAGATGTGTGGAATTCGGTCATGTTTGCTTGCTTGGTTTGTCTGCAAGGATCTGTAGCGCCTGCCTGAGGGGAGTAGCTGGAAAATGTGGTGGGCGGATTTTCCGTGCCCTTTTCTTGACTCTTGCATTGTGCAAGTCCTCAAGAGTGGGTAGGGCGGTGCCAATGATTTTTTCTGCCGTCCTAACTGTCCGTTGAAGTCGGATTTTGTTGTTTTTTGTGACGGCCCCAAAACAACCATGATGGAAGAACACAGGATTGATTTGATGACTGCCGTGTAAAACTGACGTAGCACCTCCTGTGGCAGGCCATGCTTCCTCAGCAGCCACAGGAGGTACATCCTCTGCTGGGCCCTTTTCAGGATGGAGATGGTGTTGACTTCCCACTTCATGTCCTGGGAGACTGTGATTCCCAGGAACTTGAAGGTCTCGACGGGTGACACAGGGCAGTTGATAGTGTGAGGGGCAACTGTGGAGAAGGATGTTTCCTGAAGTCCACGATCATCTCTACAGTCTTGAGCGTGTTCAACCCGAGGTTGTGTCGGCTGCACCAGAGCTCCAGCTGCTCCACTTGTTGTCGGTATGCAGACTCGTTGCCGTCTTTGATGAGACCGATGACCGTGGTGTCGTCTGCGAACTTTATGAGTTTGACAGCTGGACTTGTTGAGGTGCAATCTTTTGTGTAGAGGGAGAAGAGCAGTGGAGAGAGGACACATCCCTGTGGGGCTCCAGTGCTAGTGGTGCGTGTTGATGATGTTGTTGCTCCCAGTCTCACCTGTTGTGTCTGTCCCGTCAGGAAGCTGAGGATCCACTGGCAGATCGTAGGGGACACACCGAGGTGGAGAAGTTTGGGGGTGAGGAGTTCTGGGATGATGGTGTTGAACGCAGAGCTGAAATCCTCAAACAGGATCCTTGCATAGGTCCCTGTGCTGTCAAGGTGCTCGAGGATGTAGTGCAGACCTATGTTGACTGCGTCCTCCACAGACCTGTTTGCCCGGTAGCCAAACTGAAGAGGGTCCAGCAGGGGTCCGGTGACGTTCTTTAGGTGGTTCAGCACAAGGCGTTCAAAGGACTTCATGACCACAGACGTCAGAGCGACAGGCCTATATTCGTTCAGTTCCGATGTTGCTGATTTCTTGGGAACTGGGATGATGGTAAACAGTTTGAAGCAGGATGGGACCTCACACAGCTCCAGGGATCTGTTGAAGATTTGTGTGAAGACCGGAGCCAGCTGGTCGGCGCAGACTTTCAGGCAGGAGGGGGACACTTTGTCGGCCCCCGCAGCTTTCTTGATCTTCTGCTGCTTGAAGAGCCATCTCACGTCCTGTTCGTGGATCTGTAGTGGAGAAAAAGAGGGTGGGGGGTAGATAGAGTAGTTTCTGGTAGAGGTGGGTGTGTGTGTGGGAAATGGGGGTGTCCTTTTCAAATCGGCAGAAAAACATGTTTAGTTCATCAGCAAGACCGTTATTGTTCACTGTTTGGGGGGATGGCATTCTATAGTTTGTGATTGCTTTCAGGCCATTCCACACAGATGCAGAGTCGTTAGCAGAGAACTGGTTTTTCAGCCTCTCTGCATAGCTTCTCTTAGCGATGTTAATTTCCTTTGTCAATTGGTTTCGGGTGTGTTTGTACAGTGCCCGATATCCACTTCTAAATGCGGCCTCTTTCTCTTTCCTGAGTTGCCTGAGTTTGGGAGTAAACCATGGCTTGTTATTGTTGAAGGAGCGGAAGGACTTCGTTGGTACACACTATTGGTGGACTTTAGCTGAAGTGTGAGGTGTTCACACATCCTGTGAATATTGCTCTACGCCGAAACCAGCCCGACGAGCTGACGCGGCGTTGACCAGCAGTCACACTGTCCGCTCGTCAGTTCAACAATCCGCTCATAACCAATCGAGGGAAAGAGCCTCGATGCTGAGTATGTCGGTGCTCAATTGAAGCGCATTATGGCAATGCACATATGAAGTGTCGATGGTCATGTGTTGTGCAATTCACATAATCTTTGGCAGCCTTCGTCAACAATGCACGAAACACAAATAATCACACTTTTGCTCGCTCAGATGAAAAAAATTCACGTACATATCTACTTCAGACATTTTCACAAAAGGTGTGTATCGAAATTTGTATGGGTCAAGGATAACACTCAATGAGTGAACCATCCATCCATCTATTATCCAAACGGCTTTAACCTCACAAGGTTCGCAGGCATGCTGGAGTCTATCCCAGCTGTTTTCGAACAACAGTGCAAGCAGACGCATCCATAACCCATTCACAAAGTGTGGCATAATTTGCCTGGCGCTGCCTCCAAGTCTTCGTAAAGCTGAGTTCGCCATCGCTCCCAAGTCACTTGCAATGTTACTTTGGCCGTTTCTGTCCATTATCATGGCAACCAAGAACAACTCATTCATCCATTCATCTTCCGAACCGCTCGATCCTCACTAGGGTCGCGGGGGGTGCTGGAGCCTATCCCAGATGTCTCCAGGCAGTAGGCGGGGGACACCCTGAATCGGTTGCCAGCCAATCGCAGGGCACACAGAGACGAACAACCATCCACGCCCACACTCATACCTAGGGACAATTTAGAGTGCTCAATCAGCCTACCATGCATGTCTTTGGAATGTGGGAGGAAACCGGAGCACCCGGAGAAAACCCACACAAGCCCGGGGAAAACATGCAAACTCCACACAGGGAGGCCGGAGCCGGAATCGAACCCGGTACCTCTGCACTGTTTTGTTTGTTTGTTTTGTTTATTGTTTATTGAGCATATATATTACACACAGTAACAGATAGCCAAAAGGTAGGCAAAATTTATGAAAGGAAAATTTAAAAGTATGTAAAAGAAAAAAAAAAGAAAACACTCATCATCACAGTTGTATGCTCAAAGGAGTAGGAAGAAGTAAACAACTTATCTAGTCCTACCCCTTATTGTATAGAATATAAATTGATCGTTTTCAAAACAAAGAAGAAGAAGAGAAGCCGCTGTGAAGCCGACGTGCTAACCACTGGACTACCGGGCCGCCCCAAGAACAACTGTAAAAGCCAATTTGACTCGCCCCTTGTGTGTATCACTACTGTCCTGGTCCCGTTCTTCTCTACACGGTGGTTCACCGAGATCTTGAAAGTGAGTGGCACCACGTTCCATGCTGGTGATGTGGTTGACCTGGATATGTTTGTCACCAAAGTTTTTGTTTATTGCAAATTGCAAAGTATGCTTATCCCTCATCACTTGCCGTAGCCCATGCGAGTATGTAAGAATGTGGGGATTGGTATTCCAAGGAATCCTGTCTTCCCCTCCCACCCCCCAACCACACAGACTCGCACACCCCATAGTGCAATACGGGTTTACAGTGCAATACTTTGACGTGCAATCCTGTTTTTCACAGTGCAATTTAATTTCACTGTGTAATACTGTCTTTTCTGTGTCCTTACTGTGAAATCCTGTTCGATGTGCAATACTACTTTGCTGCTGGAACCACAACCTCAAGACCTCAAGTGCTAAACTACTCTCATCCTATGTTTTTCCTTTGCTCTGACTGTCTCTATAATAAGCCGCTCTCGCACAACTCTAATTGCCCCACGAGGATAAATAAAGTTTTCTGAATCTGAATCTGAAACCAGTTGGTAATGGAGACCAAGTGAGGCCAGCAGAGCGGCAGAATAAAGGATTAGAATCTTCAAGAAAACATCTTTACTTAATGTAACACAGAACATTACACTTTATACTGCAGTAGAAGCGGACATTGGCGAGCTTTTTCTTGTAATCCACCGGATGTTGCTGCACCACAGTCATGGATGGATGGATCTTTATTGTCATTACACTTTCGTGCAACGAAACATCACTTAACAGGCACGCTCCGCACAAGAAACATGAAAAAAAAAAAAATAAATAAAAAAAATAAAAAAATCATCCTTGCCCGAATAGATAGATGTCGCCGTGTCATAAAACAAAAACATCAAGCACCATGGATTAGTTGATCTTGAATTCTCTCACGTCTGCTCGATTCCCATGGTCCTCCGTGTAACAGATAGTTTGCAGTTTAAACTGTGCTTCACAAGCGCGTCTCTTCGTAGGTGAAATTTTATGGATGTTTTACACAATGCACATACCGGCATCTTGTGGGCGCGTGCCTTTAGCGTTCTCTTTCACGACCACCATTCCCACTTCAACATCCGCATGCTGTCCTTAGTTACGTCCACCTTTATTCTGTAGAAGCAACGTGTCAGCACAACACGAGTCAAGCGGAATAACGTTCACAGATTTTGAAAGTCGGTGCAGACACAAGACGACACACATTATTCGGCGCCCTGTCCATCTTGGAGAAAATTGAAGACTTTTAAGTACACCTTATGGTCGAAAAAATACGGTAGCTTGATATACTTTTTCCTTGTAGTCCACCTCCATGGTGTACCCACTTCTTTGCATTGACAAAGATGAGATGCTTTAAACAGCCACACTCGCCTCAAGGCTTGGCCTCATTACTGGAAATCCGATACGCTGAATCTTTCCAAGTCCAAAGAAATTTCGACGTGCTGAGGCTTGACTCGCAGATATTTATCCAAAATTGATCCACGCAGGCCAGCCCACTTGCACAGCGGTGCCCCTGCATCTCTGGCTGGACATAATTAAAGTGTTTGCCCCGCTGATCTTGTTCTGCTCACCTTGTTTGTTTATCTGTCAAAAGCTCATTCTGTCTCGACAAGCTATGGCTTTCCTGCCTATGGAGCTAAAACAAAATGTTGCTCAATAGAACGACCAATCTCCACCAAAATTCATTTTCACACTTCTACTATTGTCCACTTCAAACTTTAAAAAAAAAAAAAAATCAGCATAATTTTTTTCAGTTTCTGAAGGGCTCCGCAATTGGCTGTTGTCCAATCCAGGGTGTACTCCGCCTCGGATAGGCGCCAGAACACCCACAACTCTCATGATTAAAAACTGGATGGATGGATGGAATTTAGCAAGGTTATAGGATTTTAATTTTTGGAAAAAGTGATGACTCAGTGAATTTAGCACTGTAAGAAATAGCACAGTCATATGCATCTCATCCTTGGGCATGGTAACGTAACAACCAATTTTCAACATATCCCGGTGCTAATCCCCTCCAAACCCCAACACTACCCCCCAAAAAAGATTTTTTTTTTTAATTTCTCCTAGAATTGGTTAACAAATTGAAAGTGCAGCCAACGAGCCTCTCAACAGGGGATTGCTTTGAGAGCTCTCAGTTAAACCATGTGAAACGCTTGGTTCGAGGACAGGCTGGAAATCCCAGATGGTAAATGCTCAGGCAACACGGGTCGGATTAAAACCGGACATAAAATTGTCTTATGTAACACATGGTAGTGCAAATGACAACCAGCAGCAGTTGTTATGCAACTGCCTGCATTACTTGGAATCAGCCCACGCACACACACACACACACACACACACACACACACACACACACACACACACACACACACACACACACACACACACACACAAAAATAGATGAGAGAAGGACACCGAAACATACAAATAAACAGATTAGAGGGTACACATTACAACAACAAGAATCAGAAAACCACTAGTGAGCACTCAAAACAGTTTTGACATTCTGTTTTGGAATACAGTATGGTCTGAAAAAAAACCCGCACAGTTTTTAAATATGGGGGCCACAAAAAGTGTTTTATTTGGGTACACATTAGAGGGTACACATTACAACAACAAGAATCAGAAAACCACTAGTGAGCACTCAAAACAGTTTTGACATTCTGTTTTGGAATACAGTATGGTCTGAAAAAAAACCCGCACAGTTTTTAAATATGGGGGCCACAAAAAGTGTTTTATTTGTATTATGTATTAATGTATATTTTTAATGCGGATTTCAAAAACGTCATCAGGTTTTTGAGACAACAGTTTGATGGATAAAAGTTTGCGCAATACACATTTTATCATGCATTCTAATGTACAGCAATGTTTCAGAAAACAAAATCCACCTCTTGCTGAATCCAACCCTTAATTCAAAAATATATTATTATTATTTTATTTTGAAAACCTGCGAAAGGAAAAACAAGGGTAGATTCTGATTCAGCAGCCCGAAAATTAATCTGGAAAAGTTTACTTGCATCTGATTTTGGAACATTTTGTAAACAATTGATGACCAGTGTAATTATCTTTTTCATGCATTTTACAAAAGTCCATACCTGGTTAAAATAGAATACAATCCACCCATCCTTTTTTTGATCCGCTTATCCTCACAAGAGTCACGGGGCGTGCTGGAGCCTATCCCCACTGTCTTCGGGCAGGATGCGGGGTACAGCCTGAACTGGTTGCCAGACGATCGCAGGGCACACAGAGACGAACAACCACACTCACTCCTTGGGAGTGTTCCATGCATGTTTGTGGAATGTGGGAGGAAACCGGAGTGCCAGGAAAAAAAACATGCAGGCACTGGGATAACATACATGCAAAGGCCGGAGCCGACATCGAACCCTGCACCTCTGCCTGGTGAGGCGGACGTGCTAACCAATGCCACCTAAAATAAAATCAGACCACACACATTTTTTTTTAATTAGCGGGGGGGTGTGGGATATCAAAAATCATGGCATTAATTGATTCTCTTTTGCTGCTTTTTGTGCCTATTGGTGATATTCTATTTGAATGAAAAACTAATCTCTGCCCCTACGGTTTGGTCACACAACAAAATGGAATTGGAAATTGTAATTTAAAGATAAGCTAATGATGTTGGCCCCTGCATTTTAGGGGAAATTGATTTTTTTCCAGCCAAAAGAAGCACACCAAACCTTTTTCTGGCAAGGACAGAGCAGCACAGCACTGATGGTTTCTGGATTGATAAACATTTAATCTATTTTTTTTAAGCATTATAGATAGAACTATTCACATGATGCCACAGAACCTCGCTGCCATTTTCTTAAAAGTTCATCGAGTGCCTTAAAATCTGTTGCGTCTTTTGTATGGTCATTACGGTAATACTTCGACTCCAAGATGGCTCTTTCCTGGAGACATGCTTCCAATGTTATAACTTGCAGTTGGTTCAGTGAACTGTGTTGCTGCTTTATTAAATACGTTTTTGTTGCAGCTCCGAAAAAAGCAGAGCTGTGGTGTTCATTTTTTAAAACAGTCAAATACAAGTATGTTTTTGTCTGTCTCCGTCTGTGCCTTCTTCCATTCGACTCGAGAGGCGTTCAAGACCGCCTCCGAAAATGGTGAACTAATGATTACTTCAATGAAACTACGAAAATTGAAAAGAATACATCCAAACTGAAAAGCAAGCGAGTATATCACAAAATAAATTCTATAGCCACCCCTACAGAATTTATTTTGTGATTTCCTCGCTTGATTTTCTTCGTAGTTTCATTGAAGTAATAATTAATTTATGATTACAACTCTTTTCGGGCAGTAGGCGTGGTACACCCTGAAATGGTTGCCAGCTAATGTCAGAGCATACATAGACAAACAACCATTTGCGCTCACAATCACACCATGAACCTGCCATGCATATTTTTGGAATGTGGGAGGAAACCGGAGTACCCGGAGAAAACCCACGCAGGCACAGGGAAAACATGCAAACTCCAGACAGGAAGAGCCGGAGCCAGAATCGAACCCACAACCTCTGCACTGTGAGGTCAACGTGCAAACCAGTTCCCTTCAGACCTTACATGACTCATAATTGTAACATAAAAAATGAATAACATTACTATGTCAAATGTAATAATATTTAAGGAAATTGTCAAACACTGTCTCAGGGCCGGAAGAGAATGTTGTTTGGCTTTCTGATTATGTTGTTCACCAAAGGCCACAATCCTTTGCAGTCCAGAAAGTACAAAGTGCTGCTTTCTGAGTTGAACTTCGATGTAAAAAAAGAACACCCTTACTTAGTTAAATCGAATGTGAATGCAATATGAAGCTGAGTTCTAGCTGTTACTAGTTAGTAAATAAAACAAACACTTGAGGTTGTAGACAATGTATACTGCATTTTGAAATCTTATATGCCCTGCAATTGGCTGGCAACCCATTCAGGGTGTCCCCCACCTACTGCCCGGAGACAGCTGGGATAGGCTCCAGCACCCCCCGCGACCCTAGTGAGGATCAAGCGGTTCGGAAGATGAATGAATGAATGAATATGCTGTTTCAAATGCTATATGTTATATACCCAGAAGATGGCAGCAAAAACATCACAATCTGTATTTCATGATGGCCATTTTCCCTCCTAGTAAGTAAGATTTATTGGTATGTTAGTTTAATACCCGATACACATGCTTGGGCAAATCCTGAAGACTTCAATCAACATAATTGCAGCTATTTTTCCATTGATTTCTGGAATGTTTAAGAATTACAGGGCAGTGATTTTTTTTTAAAAACACATAATAAATACATAAACACATTCCAAACATCACATGGATACAAAATGCCCTAATCTTTTACTGTAATGGATTGTATGCACGTAACATAAAAGTCTAAAGCGCCGATACTTTACATTTGAGGTGAAGAGCAGCAAAGAATGCAATGGTCATGACCGAGGGGAGACAAAAACATGCATTTGTTGGGGGGCTTCATGGCTTAAATCGTTACAGGGTCTATCCATGGGGAGGCATCAAGACCACTGTCATTCTCTGCCAGCGCATATGAAGTAAGAGGTTTTCTCTTAGTTTGTTCAGCGTCTACAATCAAAAACATCTGCTAGACATACTGGAAGGACTTTCTTACAAAAAGTTTAAATGTCATGTTTGAATATCAGGTTTATGATCTGGATTAAACTTTTAGGTGTTTTGTGTTTTTAAACATATTTACTAAATTGCTACCGCACTGTCACATTTACTCCTGCTCTTCACGTAGGTTTCTGGTTCTGCCAATTGCATGCAACCTATAGGTTGTGTTCATATGACATCACAACTAATCTGTCATTGCCGCGCCTATCCACATGAAACAATTACTGAAACAAAGTTCAATGATTGTCAGCATAGAGTGGCGACAAAATCTAAAACATGCAAAACGGGAATGGATACCTAAGGCAATCTGGCTTAATCTTTTTAAGTCTTTTTTTTTTCACTGATCAGGCCAAAGTGTTTTGACTACAAAGTGGTTTTCATCAGAGCATAGATCAACATCAAAAACATGTTCTGGCCACTTAAAATAACTTTTGCACTAAAGATTTCTGTCAAAAGGGCAGAAATGAAATAGATATAATAAACTTTGCGGTCCCTCAGACGGAAATCTGTCTTAGGTACAGAGTGCGAATTCAGTGCTGACAGAACATTACAGGAAAGACAACAATATAGAAGTACAGTCAAATAATTTAAAAAGTGCAAACAAGATGTGATATTACTCTGTTCTTTTGTCAGGGGAGAGGAGACGGGTGGGATGGGCAGGGGGTCGACAGCTACAGGCCTCCCCCCGACATCATTCAACATCCATCCATCCATTTTCCGAACCGCTTGATCCTCACTAGGGTCGTGGGGGGTGCTGGAGCCTATCCCAGCTGTCTTCGGGCAGTAGGCGGGGGACACCCTGAATCGGTTGCCAGCCAATCGCAGGGCACACAGAGACGAACAACCAACCACGCTCACATTCACACCTAGGGACAATTTAGAGTGTTCAATCAGCCTGCCATGCATGTTTTTGGAATGTGGGAGGAAACCGGAGTGCCCGGAGAAAACCCACGCAGGCCCGGGGAGAACATGCAAACTCCACACAGGGAGGCCGGAGCTGGAATTGAACCCGGGACCTCTGCACTGTGAAGTCGACGTGCTAACCACTGGACTACCGGGCCGCCCATCATTCAACATGTGACGTGATTTGTTTGAGTTCACAATTATCTGTGGGTCATGAAATTGCTGACCAAAATCTGTCAAGTTGATGATGGTAGTTGGAGGACCCCAAAAACAGGGAGGCAGGGTGGAATTAAGCATGAGGTATTTAACCAAAATACAAACAAAAGTACACTAGAAAAAAACCAACTGAAGTACCGTATTTTCGCGACCATTCGGCGCACCGTGTTGTAGGGCGCAGTCTCAGTAATCAGAATCAGAATCAGAATCATCTTTATTGGCCAGGTATGTAGAACACACAAGGAATTTGTCTCCGGTATACACGCTGCATTAGTATCATCATAAACAAGAACATGACAAATAGGTATGGAAGGACATTTCATAATGTAAGTGAACCATAGTTTCAAGCAGAGCTAAAGTGATCAGTGGTAGAATACAATACTATTACAGTTTGTACAGTTGGTGCAGAAAATCATTGAACCATTTTAGAGAGATACAATATTTCTTGTACAAGAAGAGTGACTACGTCAGTGACTGTTTAGGGAGTTAATGGCTAGAGGGAAGAAGCTCTTTAAGTGCGCTATTTCTGTATTTTACACATACACAAAACGCACTGTATTTTTGGCCGCAGCCAGGCGTGGTAAAACATACGGCAGCTTAAACATACGCCAGTTTAAACATACGGCATGCATGCACTCATGCTAAAAATGCGTTAGCTTGAAGCATAGCATAGCATGCTAAGACATGCTAAAAACACGTTAGCATAGAAGCATAGCGTAGCAGCATGCTAAGACATGCTAAAAACACGTTTTTAAAAAGGCAACGGAAGCAAAACTGAGATCGGTTGTACTTTAATTAGCCATCTTACAATGTACTCACGTTTTTCGATCAATCATCACCCAGAAATCCATCAAAGTCCTCATCTTCTGTATCCGAATTGAACAATTGTGCAAGTACCGGTAATCCATCAAAAACGCCGGGTTCCCTCTCGTTGTCAGAGTCACTCTCATTGCCTCACTCATGTCCTCACTCACGGCCACTTACACGCCCACCCTTCACTGATTGATGGACTGCTTTCCAAATGCCTGACCTCACTCAGGGCCACTTACACGCCCACCCTTCACTGATTGGTGGACTGCTTTCCCGCATGCCTGACCTTACTCACGGCCACTTACACGCCCACCCTTCACTGATTGGTGGACTGCTTTCCCGCATGCCTGACCTCACTCACTTCCGCCTTTTCTCTATATAAACAGCGTGTCGGCTCTCAGTCAGGATTTGGAACTCGGCTCATACACTAGACGCTCCGCATTATAAGGCGGCCTGTCCATTTTGGAGAAAATTTAAGACTTTTAATGGAGCATTATGGTCATGAAAATACGGTACTCGAACAAAGTCCTGAAAATCACAAGACACCAAAGTAGCAAAAAAAAACCCCTTTGGTTTTGTTTTGTTTTTGTCATTAACGGGGTGATGATGAAAAATGTGAGGTGCCGGAAACAAACTCGACCACACCAATTGGCAACAAACAGTGCAATGTATTTATATACTTTTTATGCTTTTATATTTTTAGATCTCACAACACTTTGGGGGTGGAGGCTCCCACAAAATTTCGTTGTAACAAGTGTGCAATGACAATAAAGTATTCATAAATCAACATGGGATCTGATCTTCATTAAACTGACAGAAATAGACAAGCCCAGTTTGTTTGAAATGAAACCGTGCTAATTTAAATTTTGGGAGCAAACATGTTAACATTGACAGCATAATGCAGAATAGGTAAATTAAGCGTTAGGCTACTGACCCCTTTAACACTTCATCAAAGTCAGAAATCAGTTCTACTGGGGGTCCAGGAAATTAGAGGAGATAGTGTGTATTGTTCTAAGATGCACCGTCCTTAAAGTGCTTCAGTTTAGAATTGGCTGCTCTAAAGAAGCACTAGTTGATAATGACCGAGCCTTGCTCAAATAAGCTCTCAGAAGTTAGATTTTTGATGCCTCAGGGCCTGAAAAGTCAAAGAAAGATAAATTCCTAGTTCATCAAGACATTGTGCAGGAGAACCAATAGTTCTGAAGTGCAACAGAGGTTGGCTGTTGTAGTGTCTGGTTCAGATGCTCTGCTGAACTGCATAGCCACAGTAAAGGAATAACTGTATTAGCATAATAGCAAAGTTGGCCAACATAAACGCAAACCGCCCAGACTGGCCAGGGATGACCGAGCCACCCTTGCAGGGAGAAGATAAATTAGCGACACCAATAGCAGCGGTCCCCAACTCCCAGGCCGCGGACCGGGACCGGTCCGTGGGTCGTTTGGTACCGGGCCACACAGGAAGAATAAATAATTTACCGTATTTTCCGCACTATAGGGCGCACCAAAAAGTATTTTTCTTAAAAGCTCACAGAGCGCCTTAAAATCCGGTGCATCTTGTGTATGGTCATTACGGTAATACATCGACTCCAAGATGGCTCCTTCCTGGAGAAATGCTTCCAATGTTATAACTTGCTGTTGGTTCAGTGAATTGTGTCGCTGCTTTATTTTAAACATGCTAAAATCAGTCAAGCAAGCATTGATATATTGTGAACAGTTTCTAATTACTTGGGAAAACTGTTCGAAAGCATCTTTCTGTTAAGGCAAATTGGTTAGGATTTTTCAAGATTTTAGGGTGGCCGACGATCCTGTATCTCACGAGACTAGATCCACCCCTGCACTGAACAGTCACCGAATCCCATTTCCACATTCAGAACCAAAACAAGAGCAAACTGTCGTAAGTTGACCATTTTCAAAACAGTTACGTGAGAATGATTCATGTGACATGTTCATGAATCAAATCTTGATGCAGCAGAATCTGGAATAAACAATTTATGCTTATTATTTATTATTTATTATTACTTATTAATTATCTTTATTCATTAGTGTTTTCAAGAGAAATGTTACTTTTTAAATTGTAAATATAGTAGTTAATTTGTAACAACTTATTAGTATTTTATCACTCTGCTCACCTCCACCCTCTTTTTTTTTTTTCTAGCCTTGTGGACCGTGTCAAATGTCACTTTTAATATAGGCCGCAGGCCACTGAAAAAATGGATTGCAGGCCGCAAAGAGCCTCCGGGCCGTAGTTGGGACATGTATGACCGAGAGCGGGGGTCGGCAACCCGCAGCTCGAGAGCCGCATGCGGTTCTTTAGCATCGCCCTAGTGGCGAAAATAAAAAATGTTTGAAAATGGAAAAAAAAAAAAAATATATATATATATATATATATATATATATATATATATATATATATATATATATATATATAATTTTTGTTTTTTAAGATGGTTTCTGTAGGAGGACAAACATTCTTAACGCTTTCCAATTCTGTAATAATGTGTCGAATAAATATTACATTTCAACATTTCCGTCAATGAGGATTTGCGTCATAGCCTGCGACACATGTTTCTATTCGCAGGGCTGGATGTCACACAGGTGGCTGTTGTAAAAAAAAAAAAAAAAAAATAACATTCCCCGAGTGTACAATTGGCAGAATGTACTGGCATTAGAATGGGAATCTGAAGGGCCAAGAGAAGCATTTTTAAATGGTACACGTGAGCTACGTTAGTTAACACGCCGCAAAAGTCCGTCCCATGCTTTGTTCATCTTAGTTATGACTGTTGGTCAACTGTTCCCAACATGACGGCGCGGTCACCCCTCATGTTGAGCACCAAGGCGCACATACTCCCGTGAGTTTCTGCTCGCTATCGGCAGAACCACGAAAATGGACATTAATCCAGCGACGGCAGAAGAGCTACGTGACTGTGATCTGCTATGGAGGCCTGCTGGACCTGTGCTCCTAAAACCAGTCTACAGTGGCAGCGCCACATGCAGTGTATGAGGAAGCAGAAGAGGGGGAAGCGCGCAGGTATTCGAGCTAGGCTGGCGGCTAACCCTTCCCGGCTGGCTATCCCGACGATCACACTTTCCAACGTACGATCGCTGGACAATAAACTGGACTACATCCGCCTACTTCGCACAACTTTCAAAACTGTGGGAGACTGTTGCATCTTTGTTTTTGTGGATACATGGCTAAACGACAGTGTCCCAGACTGTGCTGCTCAGCTAACCCGGCCAACATGCTAACGGACATACAGAGCACTCGTCGAGGCGGGGAAGACGCACAGCGGGGGGCTTTGTGTTTACATCAACGATACCTGGTGCCGTGATGCTGTATTGGTTTGCAAGCACTGCTCACCACTGGTGGAGTTTATGGTTATTAAATGCTGGCCATTCTACCTGCCAAGAGAATTTAGTGCCATATTGCTGGTAGCAATATACATCCCCCCTGGTTCAACCAACAGCAGGAGAGAGGCTCTGTATGAACCCCATCAGCACATCACTAAGCAGCAGACAGCTTAAAGGCCAAGTGTGAAGTAATTTCATGAAATGCCAAATAGGTTCACAATGAACACACAATAAAGCATGAAAAAATAATTTACATGTTGTATATTTGACAAAATAATTGATTTTTCGAAGTTCCAGCCTGAAAGGGGAGGAACCCGAAAGTGATACGTCACATGGAGAACAGCGATGGCAGAGCTCTATACGGCGGAGATGCAAAGCATTTCATACAATGATTCAAACAGCGATGCAAGCGGCGAGCGCAAGTGAGGATATCCAAGTTTTTGAAGAGTTGGAGGAAGAAGAGGAGGTTGGAATTATACTGGTTGGACCTTACATGTATGAGCTAGACGCTAATCACGATGTAAACAATGTGCCCAGACGACCTGACATGGAATGGAGACAAGACCCATCGAGATCACAAGATTGGTAAGATATAGGCTGGTATTACTTTTATGATTTGAAGATGCAGGCATGTGCACATAATTTTATGTTTTTGTCTATTTGATGACATTGTTTTAAAAAACATAATCAGACTTCATGTTCAAGCAGCTAGCCTACTCGGTACTTGAGTATTCTTTTTAGCAAATACTTTTTTGACTTGTACTTCAGAGATTTTTTTAAATGACTTTTGTAAACTTTTGTACAGTATTCCATCCATATACTTGTATATTTTGAATTGATTGATTTTGAATTGATTGATGGGTATAGCAATACTCTTGTTCAATAAAATTTATGCTCATGGTGTCATCGCTCAGTATTTTACTGTTTTTTAATTTTTTTTTTTTCAGGTGTACTTGTAGTAAATGCCAGCAAATGCCTACAGCAGTTGAATGTGTTTGCTGCCATGAAATTCAAGAAGTAGTGACTGTACGTCGACAAGGAGAGGAACACTTCAATCAGGTGCTGGACTGCATCACCGACCATCCTGGACTCAATGCTGTGTGCCTATGGATTACAGGTGGCATGGATGACCTACAAGCCGCAGTACAAAGGCAAGGCATTTGATGGGCCACAGGATGCGCTGGTGCTGAACGTTTCTTGGTCAGAACAACCGTGTTGTGCTCCCAGCATGCGCCGTGTCTTGGATCAGGGCACGTTTTCCACCACCAGGAGAAGAGGAGTCAGCTGTATTCAAAGGGTTTCGTGTTTTACAGAGAGATGTCCAGAACTGTGATTTGGACTGGTTTTAGAGTGGTTAATGTGGACATGGTGTCTATCATAACAAAATACTGAAATAAAAATAAACAAATGAGGACAACTGAATACAGGGAATGTAATTTTTTTTATTTCCTGAGGAATCTAGTCTGGTGCTCGGCAATAATGGTTGACTTGTCCGGTCTGTTCACTGCTGCCGTCAGAAATTGCGGGTCGACACACACATCGCCAGTTCTGGACTTATTTTCAATGGCAGTCAGTTTCATCACCTCTGACAGGCAGTCATTCACATAGTCTACAAAAAAAAAAAAAAACATTGGGATGATAAATATTTGGACGATATATGGGTTATACTCAGTATATTCTGAATTCCGGGTTGAGTGAACGCTGGCGCGTTTGGCTGCCGCTGCTCAACCCGTATTGTTTTGTGTTTTTTGTTATTGTAAAGTGTCCTTGGGTGTCTTGAAAGGCGCTTATAAATAAAATGTATTATTATTATTATTATTATTATTATTATTATAATGCATCTGCCTGGAATTACTTTTTATTTCATAACTTACCATAAGTTGCATCCACCAGTATCTTTCTCAGAGAATACCCACCACTCTTGTATTTGGGATAAACGATACAGTAGGAGTGTATTCCTTCCTTTGTCACGTTCTGTAGTCTGCCAGCATTTTCATGATAATGCATAGCAGCAAGAATTATTCTGGAATAGAACAAAAAATGTCATCTTATTTTTAAAAATTGTGATGAAAAAACTTAATATCTCAAAGTTCTACATTTCACTATAGTCTGCATTTCATGCATATCAGTTTTCTTTAACACACCTGCTTTTCATTCCTTTGTATGAGAAGTGGTACATCTTTGGGCCACCACACTGTGAAAAGCTTCCACGCCACTGGTCTGTCCGAGGTGAGACATCTTCATGGCATCGTTGACAAACATTGGTTTTAGAGTGGTTGATGTGGACATGGTGTCTATCATAACAAAATACTGTAATACAGGGGTCTCAGACGTGCGGCCCGCGGGCCAACTGCGGCCCCCAGGATGATAATTTGCGGCCCCCGTCTTAATATGAAAGATTAATATTAGTGCGGCCCGCAAGATTGATATGAATGACTCTTGTGTGCGGAGCTGAACGAACCAATCACGGTGAGGTATTGACCCTATTCCACCCCGCCCATTTTTTTGAGGAAATAAAATCAGAATATGGGGATGTGCTCTACTTCACTGAGGTACATTGGCTCAGGAGGGGAAACGTATTGAAGAGATTTTTTGAGTTGAGAGCAGAAGTAAAAGACTTCATGGAGAAGGACTGGGTGGCTGTTCCTGTGCTAAGTGATCCCAAATAGCTCATGGACTTAGCTTTTCTTGTTGATATCACACATGAGATTAATGTTCAGAACAAGAAGCTACAAGGCCAGGGGCAACAACGCGAGAGCATTCTGCACAAAACTTGTGTTGTGGAAAGCCCAGCTCTCTCAGACAAACCTTTGCCATTTCCCAGCATGCAAGACTCTCTTGGTGGCAGGCATACCATTCAGTGGTGAGAAGTATGTTGAGGCCATTTTGAAGCTACAGGAGGAATTTGATCACAGGTTTTCAGACTTCAAGACGCACAGAGCCACATCCCAAATTTTTTCGGACCCCTTCTCCTTTGATGTGCAAGATGCCCCTCCTGTGCTTCAAATGGAGCTCATTGACCTGCAGTGCAACCCTGCCCTCAAAGCCAAGTTCAGGGAGGTGAGTGGAGAAGCAAGCAAGCTTGGGCAATTTTTGAGAGAGTTGACCCCAGCTTCCCTGAACTTTCCAAAATGTTCAAGCGGACCATGTGCCTTTTTGGGAGCACATACTTGTGTGAGAAGTTCTTCTCCACTTTGAACTTCAATAAGTCCAAGTACAGGTCCAGACTTACGGATGAGCATCTTCAAGGTCTACTGAGGGTCTCCACTGCTTCCTCCCTCAAGCCTAATGTGGCTCGGCTATGTGAGAAGAAGCCCTGCCAGGTCTCGAGCAGCAAGAAGTAGGCAAGAAAAGCCATGTTCACAACAGTTCATGTTTAATGTTTCATTCACGTTCATAAAGTTAAAAGTTATAGAACTGTTAAATCAGACATTCTTTTTAAAATTATTTTATTTAATTCATTATTTTGTGTTAAAAATAAAGATATTTGAGAACATTGGAATGATTTATCAGCGCTTTTCTTGTGGAAATCCTGATGCGGCCCAGCCTCCCCCAGACTCTGCCTCCAGTGGCCCCCAGGTAAATTGAGTTTGAGACCCCTGACCTAGAGCATAGTTGACAATAAAAACTGACTTGACTTGACTTCACTTATGGCATGCGTGTGTAACTGCATGCGTATAAGTGCGTGTATGGTAACGGGTCGATCGCAGGAGGTTGGTTGATCGAAAAGTAGATCTTTGGTCAAAAAAGGTTGGGCACCCCTGATCTACAGGATGCACTGCAGGGGGGGGGCATTTAATCATGAAGGCTCATTGTGTTTTTGTAGCCAATTTAAGTCATTTTGATTGTAAGATTATACAGATACATCCAGTGATCAGCTTTCATTAGGAGGCTTTTAGTTTTTTGCTGATATTGTCTATTAAACATAGCCTTCTTTTTCTTGAAAGTCATAAGCTCCTCTTCTGACTACTGGCTGGGCCTTTTCCCCTTTCCAAAGACATTTGTTTTTGACTCAATTTGCTAGCTCCCGGGTTTCATTTTAGCGGTAACCTATCATGTGACAGAGTAGCGCGCTTTGACCTGCGTCAAGACTGACATACTGTAGACCAGGGGTGCCCAAACCTTTTGGACTGAAGATCGACTTTTCGATCAACCAACCTCCCGCGATTGACCCGTTACCGCGCACGCACACACACACGCACGCCATGATGAGCAACAGCCTGACACGGAGGCATTCGAGGCACTTTTGCAGCCTGTTAACTGTCGTAGCTCACACGTACAGTTTTAAAGTGCTTCCCTCGGCCCTCTAGATTCCTTATTTTTGCCCGTGCCCTCAGTGAATTGTACACGAAACAAACTCTGAATGAGAATAATGATAACGATAAAAGATATTGCGCAACAGCTCTGATCACAAGCTGCAATTGCAGACTGCTGAGCGCTAACAACTTCTGGTGACACAGGTCACGCGCCACCGTAGGTTAAAGATTTACCTGCTTTGTTTTATTTTATTTTTGTAATACTTTTTGTGAAAATGACTGATAGGATGATTCGGGTGCAGTGTACATTAACACGAAAAAGATATTACTAACATGCACAAAGGCACACAAATGGTTGGTTGTTTTTTTTCTCCTCTACACCCCTTGCGATCGACTTCGGACCAGTCCACAATGGACCGGTCATGGTAATCGACGTAATGGGCACCCCTGCTGTAGACGGATGTAACAGAGAATCCGGTAATTTTTCCAGAATAAAACATATTAACATAATAAACATAAACATAATAAAACAATTGAGCGAAGGGAGGATCTTAATCAAAATACTATCGCTTCCGGGTTGAGTGAACGCTGGCGCGTCTGGCTGCCGCTGCCCACCCGCCAAACATTTTTAGTGTTTTTACGGTTTTACTGTCGCCAATCCATTTTTGATCGTCAACCGTCAACCACCATCTGATTGTTTTCAATTCGCGCTGTCACAGCGTCCTACCTTTTCGGATCTCAGACGAGGTCCCGTGCCATCTCCACCCCTCTGTACCTCATGACGGGGGAAATCGGGGCCTTTGTCTGGGCTATACTAATTTGGACCATCCTGTCGCTCCTCCGCCGACCTATGGAAGGACTACTTCGGTACTCAGCGACAGAACTTCTCGGGCTCCGCTTTCGGTGGTCGCGCTTTCCACCTGCGCTGCACCGCTTCCCGGACATTGTTCTTTGCCCCTCCCGGAAATATATCCACCGTGGGTCTCGTCGGGGCTTCCACCTCGATAGCTCCAAGGACATCACCTCCTTCTGGTCATCCTCCCGCCGGCCACGCAGAAACAACGGCCGATCCGCGGACCACAGCGTGTTAGCCGGCCTGGCTAGGTCAGCTAATGCTCCTCGCAACAGCGATATTGCCGGCGTCAACTTCGGACTGCTTAACATCCGCTCGCTGGGAAAAGGTTGTCTTATCCAGGATATCCTCAGAGACCGTAAGCTTGACTTTTTTTGTCTGAATGAGACCTGGCAAACTCCTGGCGATTTTTCTCAACTTAATGATTCTACTCCCCCGGGTTTTGTCTACCTGTCGAAACCCCGCGGCACGGGTCGCGGAGGCGGACTCGCGATCTTGTACCGCGAGAAGTGGAAGGTTCTTCCTATCTCTCTCCCTCCTCTCTCCTCATTTGAATGCCTCGCCTGTCAAATTTCCGGACCCACTCCAACGATCATTGCCACAATATACCGTGCTCCCAAACCTCATTGTGACTTTTGTAATGAATTGTCTGCTATCCTCACCCATCTCTCCTCTCTATCTCCTAATATAATTATACTAGGGGATTTCAATATACACATGGACAATACCGCCCTTCCGCTCACCAGGGACTTCACCTCCTCACTTGACAGCTTTGGCTTCCATCAGTTTGCAGACTTCCCCACTCACGTTAAAGGACACACGCTGGATCTCATTTGCTGCTCTGGTCTCACCCCCTCCAACTGTACTGCTGATGAACTCCCTATAACGGACCACTTCCTCATTTCATTTAATGTCACCCTCTGGCTCTCCACCTCCAAATCACCCCGCATCATCTCTTACCGTAATATCAAAGACATCAACATTGACTCTCTCGCTGCAAGGATTGCCACCCTGACTCTGGACACAGACTCCACTCCCGACGATTTGGTTTCCCGATATAACTCTGGACTCATCAACATCCTCAATACGCTCGCTCCTGTCAAGTCCCGCTCTGTCCTTTTCACTCGATCTGCCCCCTGGTTCTCCCCTCTTCTCCGTTCCATTAAATCCAAAACCCGCCAACTTGAAAGACTCTACCGTAAAACTGGTCTCACTGTTCACAAGGACATCTACACAGCTCAACTTTCCCATTACAAGGACTCCATCTCTCAAGCCAAATCACAATACTACTAAGGACTCATCTGCTCTAATACTGGAAATACTAGGACTCTCTTTTCACTCTTGAACAAAATCACTCAACCCCTGTCTCCTTACCCCACAACCCACTTTTATTCGTCTGACACCTGCAACAGTCTGCTCCTATTTTTTATTGAAAAAGTCAATAAAATCTACCAGCACCTCGGCTCCTCTGTACCTCCCCTCCCTTGACCTACCCATCCTGTCAACTGCTTTCCTCCTTTGAACTCCCCCATCCTTCAATAATCTCAGATATCATTACCAAATCCAAAACTTCCTCCTGCCTACTTGATCCCCTCCCAACGGTCCTGGTCAAATCCTGCTTACCCTCTCTGCTTCCTTTCATTTCAGCCATCATCCATTCCTCACTGTCCACTGGAATTGTCCCTGTCCCATTCAAAACTGCAGCTGTCACTCCTCTCTTGAAAAAACCTGGCTTAGATCCCAATGACTTCAACAACCTACGTCCAATTTCTCACCTTCCTTTCATCTCCAAACTTCTTGAAAAAATTGTTGCCTCTCAACTTCACTCCCATCTCACCCATAACAATCTCTACGAACAATTCCAGTCTGGTTTCCGTCCCCGTCACAGCACTGAATCAGCCCTCTTAAAAATCACAAACGACCTTCTTATGGCAGCAGACGCCGGTTTAATCTCAATACTCATTCTCCTGGACCTGAGTGCAGCTTTTGATACAATCTCCCACCCCATCCTCCTTAATAGACTCTCCACCATAGGCATCACTCACACCCCCTTACACTGGTTTCACTCCTATCTCTCTGGGCGTTCTCAGTTCATCCAACTCAATTCCTTCACTTCACAGTCCCTCCCTGTCTCTTCCGGTGTGCCCCAAGGCTCTGTCTTGGGACCCCTCCTCTTCATTATCTACCTTCTCCCCCTTGGCAATATTTTCCATAAATTTGGTATACACTTCCACTGCTTCGCGGATGACACCCAGCTCTACCTCTCCAGCAAACCCGACGCATCCCTCCCACCCTCCTCCCTCTCACACTGCCTTTCTGAAATTAAAACGTGGTTCACACATAACTTCCTCAAACTTAACAGTGACAAAACAGAACTCCTCCTCGTCGGTACCAAATCCACCCTACAAAAAACCAACAGTTTCTCTCTCACTATTGATAACTCCACTGTGTCCCCTCCCTTCAGGTCAAGAGCCTGGGTGTCATCTCGATAGCTCACTATCGTTCCATTCTCATATTAATAACATAACCCGGTCCGCATATTTCCACCTACGCAATATCAACCGTCTCCGCCCCTCTCTCACCCCTCACTCCACTGCCATCCTTGTCCACAGTCTCGTCACCTCCCGCGTCGACTATTGCAATTCACTTCTCTTCGGTGTCCACAACAAATTCCTCCATAAACTTCAATTGGTCCAGAATTCTTCGGCCCGTATCATCACTGGAACCCCCTCCTTCCATCACATCACCCCCATCCTCCAACAGCTCCACTGGCTCCCTGTCAAACTGAGGATCAACTTCAAAATACTCCTCTTCACATTCAAAGCCATCCATAACCTTGCCCCCCCCTATCTGTCAAACCTTCTTCAAATTTCCGTTCCCTCTCGTTCCCTCAGGTCCTCAGCCTCCCTCCACCTCTGTGTACCTTCTGCCCGTCTCAGCACGATGGGGTGCAGAGCTTTCAGCCGCTCTGCCCCCAAACTCTGGAACTCACTCCCACCCGACATCCGAAATATCGACTCTCTTCCCATATTCAAAGCTCATCTCAAAACCCACCTATTTAAAATTGCATATACACTTTAAACTCATCACTTTTATTATTTATAATTTTATCTGTGGTTTTATTGCTCTTATTGATTGTAAAGTGTCCTTGGGTATTTTGAAAGGCGCTTATAAATAAAATGTATTATTATTATTATTATTATTTCAAATTGCGAAATAAATAAAACGGAAGTTATATACGTTATTTATTCTTTCTGTGCGGCCCGGTACCATATGACCCATGGACCGGTACCGGTCCGCAGCCCGCGCCTTGGGGACAACTGCTGTAAACCACAATCAACACAATTTCCCATTGATTGCAATGGCTGCACTCTTTCATTAAAGAAACAAATCTCAATCTCTTCCCTTGGGTCAAAAGCTAGGTCACTTTGAGCTTATTTTGATTTACCAGTTTACAGTGGAAGTGGAAAAAGGAGATTCCAAAGTTCCCATTGGCCATCTCTGATCACATAATCCTAAAGGATGAAAAGCTTTGGAGAAAGAATCATCAAAGGCATTCGGCGTTAATAGTCTGTGTGTGCGCGTGTGAGTTTATGCGTGTATGTAAGCAAGCGTGTTCATGTTGTGAAGATATACAATGAATCAGATGAGCCGTTTTTGTCATAATGACAGCACAGCTGAACTGAAGATGATTTTATGGTAACATGACAGTATCCAAGCATGGATTAAGTATTGGGTAGATGTACATGCAGTGTCCCAAATATGCTGCGTGTGTGTGTGTGTGTGTGTGTGTGTGTGTGTGTGTGTGTGTGTGTGTGTGCACACACGTGTGTATGTGTGTGTGTGTCTCTCTCTCTCTCTCTCTCTCTCTCTCTCTCTCTCTCTCTCTCTCTCTCTCTCTCTCTCTCTCTCTGTCTCACTAATCTGGAAGACACTACAACAGCTGGCATCCTTTCAGGACACTTTCACAGATGGAGTAGCCATTCAGATGTTGGCGCAACAGTGTCATCCTCTTACATAGCACAGCCACTCGCTCTTTGAAAGGTTTTGGGTGAAATTATTTTGGATGCTCATTTTTTTTCAACAGCCTGTGAAGAAGTCTGCAGCGTATGGAGGCTAGGGTAAAACAATTTTAAATCAAAAAAACGAAACACTGACTCCCAAAGTTGGCTTTGCAAACTGGTTCGATGCAGTTGTTTTTGTCAATTATCTAAAAAATGTCAACAAAAACTTTGAAAAGCAATTCTATAGAACCGGTTGATAAGAAAACATGAAGTCAATGTTTCGTCTACCGCGTGTTGTCTTTTATGCAAACTGCACACTCAGTATAATACAAATACATTCTGTTTAACATTTGGTCTTTTTTCTCTTGCCCTCAGTTTTTTGGGGTTGTATGCAATTGTGCAATGTATTAAGATTGCTTTTTTTCCCTCGCTATAACGCGGTTCACCTTCCGCGGCTTCGCTGTTTCACAGATTTATTTAGTGCAGTTTAAAAAAAAAAATTTTAAACAGTGAATTGTGTTCTGCATCCTGATTGTCTAAGGGACTGACCAATGTGAACAGTCTCCACACCTCCCCTCTGTATAGCTTGCCAAATTTACCTTTGCAAATTTTGGGTCTTTGGTTCCATTGTATCAGCGGCGGATGCTGGTCTGTCAAGGAGGGGAAGCTCAATTTCGGCCTACATCATAAAATGTGTCAGTTTATTTATACGTGAATTCTACTCTCCGTTCCTTTTCAAAAAAATGAAAAGGATGCCTTCACCATAAAATTGGTGATTGGCTCATTTCGCTGTCAATCAAAAAGAGATTCAGCCTCAGACCGATCATCCAATCATCATGCAGAAAAACTGAGCTTCCGGGCCAGCCTATAAACGGCCACTGTCCATAGGCTCCCAGAGATGCTGAGCGTCCAATGGGCCTGCAAACTTCCATGCAGTTTCAAACTGGGTGACCTTTTGTGTGAGAGACGAGAATGATAACCACCACACTATGGAAGAACGTGACGTGATTTTTCATATCCTGGCTAACCCACTTGATAGTATTGCACTGTGCTTTGGCCGGTAGGTCTTGCTATAGTTGATAGTTCCGAATTAGTGAAGTTGACAGGATCTTTGCCAGTCACCCGGAAGATAGGGGTTCGTTTCTCTGAAGTGGCATTTGTTTTTGTGAATTTGATCATTTTGGTGATGCAGTTTTTCATCAGGGGCAGCCCAGGTGTTTGCATGTTCTCCCCTTGCCTGCGTGAGTTTTCTCTGGGTACTCCGGTTTCCTCCCACATTCTGAAGCATGCATGGCAGGCTGATTGAACACTCAACATTGTCCCGAATTGTGATTGTGAGCGCGGATCAATGTACGCCTATGTGTGCCCTGCAATTGGCTGGCAACCGGTTCAGGGTGTATCCCGCCTACTGCCCGAAGACAGCTAGGATAGGCTCCCCGTGACCTGTGTGAGGATAAAGCGGATCAGAAAATGGATGGATGGATGACTGTCAACCCACCAAAATGATAGTATTGCTGGTGGTTTGGCGGAACGAGCTCTCGAAAGGTATCTGTTCCTCGTTAGTATCGTGGACAGTATCTCCACCTGTCATGCGGAGGACCAGGGTTCGATTACCTGATGGGGAGTTGGTTTTTGTGAATTTGGAGGAAATACAAGATGGTGCTGGTCTTCCGGTGACATGGAGGAAAGGCTTCTGCTGCTGCACTCTTTTGTTTGATTGTTTGTGATGTATGTTTTATGTTAATTTTGCACACTGGGCAGAACATCTACCTTGTCTGCGTTTATACTTGCACTGCAATCTGAGCGTTGGCACATCAAACTGGAGAAGAATTAAGCCACTGTTTGTTTTGTGGCTGATGGTATCTGGGCTGCTAGCACAATGTTTTGCCGGCGTGCACTCCAGCACTGCACAACTTAAATACCGACCGAGCTCTTAAACCTGCGGGTTTGTGGACTTTTTGCATCGCCGAGCGTGCTAGGAGACATTCCCGTGGAATTACAGTGGCAATCCACACCAACACCGAGCCGTCTCAGGAGGATCAGGAAATGGGGCAGGGGAGGAGGCGTCAGGCAGTGGGTGCGGAGTGCTGTCAGACTTCCACTCCCGCCCATCCTGCTCTGCAATCCGCGATTGCTGAAGAACAAACTGGCCGAGCTGCGCACCCAGGCAGGAGCGAGCTTCGAATATCATGAGTCTGGCTTGCTGGTATTTACCGAGACCTGGTTTCACACGGATGCTGCGGACAATCTCATTCAAGTCGACGGGTTCACTCACATATGCGTGGATAGAAAAGATTGTTCCGGGAAAACGAGAGGGGGCGGTCTCTGCATCTAGCTTCATGACAGCTGTTGTTGGAACTTCGTCGCTAAGGACAGATTCCATAACCCTGATCTGGAGCTGCTGTGCATATCCCTGCGACCAAACTACCTCCCGAGAGAGTTTACCTACATATTTGCATGTGTCGTGTATGTGCCACCAAACGGAAAGGCCGCAAGGGCAGCGAGACAGATCACGGACTGCATCCACCAGCACTTACAAAATAAACCTGATGCCCCCATCTTAATTCTAGGGGGCGTAAATCACTATAATCTGGATACATCACTTACTGGCTTTCAGCAGTATGTAACATGTGGCACGAGAAACAACATCCTTGATAAAGTTATGGAAATAATAAGAATGCGTAAACTGCTAGAGGCTTGCCTCCCCTTGGAAGCTCAGACCATAAGGTTGTACACCTACTTCCCATCTACAGGTCAGCCTTTCAGTCTCACAAGCCAGATATAAAAACTGTGAATGTCTGGTCAAATGACAAAGTTGAGGAGCTCAAGGGAAGCGATCTCTGCACGAACTGGAGTGTCTTCTTCCAAGACACACATGTTCATGAGGCTGCAGAAGTAATAACAGATTGTCTCTTTCTGCATGCACATTATACCACAAAAAACAGTTATGCAAACAATAAGCTTTATATATTTATTGAATGCATATGGAGGAAAAAATAGTCCATAGGATTGGTGACACCACTAGGCTGAAGTTGGCCCAGAAGGATCTCAACCGGTGACTAAGATGGTCCAAATACAAAGTGCGAGAAGGGCAAGCCCTGTCTAATTCAAACACAAAGAAGTTGTGGGACTCAATTCGCACCATGACAAACATGTACACTAGGAAGAGGCCCCTGTCGGCACATGATGAATAAGTGAGGGCAAGGGCACGAAATGATTTCTATATGCCTTTTGAAGTTGACACTTCCAAAGAGTGTCATGAATTTCTGTGCAATCTGCAATACGATTTTAAAAACAGTGTGTTAATTGACCACGCTATTGTTACCCAGGTTTTTAAATCAGTGTGTGCCAACAAAGCTACTGGACCAGACAATTTGTCTGCTTATTTTTTTTAAACTTTTGCTGAGGAACTAACACCCGCCTGGCATCCTCTCTTGCAGCTGTCTATACAGACAGAAATGTCGGAGCTCTGGAGGAAATCGGTTACCATTCCGGTCCCTAAAAAACCCTGTCCACAGGATGACGATTATCGACCAGTGGCCTTTACCTCCAATGTGATGAAAGGGTTACAGAGGATCATTGTAGAGAAAATATGTATGGAGGTGCAACCTGCAATAGATCAATATCAATTTGCCGACACTAAAAATCGTAGTACCAGTGATGCCGTGTCTACTATCCTGCACTTTCTTTTGAATCATCTTGAGAGTAGGGGGGCATATGCCAGACTGCTATTTGTGGACTTTAGCTGAGCCTTTAATTCAATCCGTCCAGACATTTTGTTGAATGCCGATCCATTCTGTCATAGGTGGTAAAACTCCTTTCCAAAAGAGCTCAGCGTGTGAGATTTAACTGTATTATCAGATAAGGTTATGAGTGGCACTGGGGCGGGGGGTTGCATGAGCTCACCTTTTCTGTTCACCCTATTTACAAATGACTGTGTTAGCTCCCAACCAAATCAGTATGTCGTAAAATTTTCAGATGATACAACTGTCCTTAGTCTGCTCACGAGTGACTCTGGCATTAGTAGCCACTGTGACAGGCTTGACACACGTGTTGACTGGTGTCATGAGCACTACCGAAGGATAAGAGACAATAGCCCCATCTCTATAAATGTCACGGACATCAAGCAGGTCTCCTCTTACAAATACTTGGGAATTTACATCAATAGCAGGTTTAACTGGCAGACACACATATCAAACGTCTGCTCGAGGATCCATCAGCGCCTTCACTTCTTGCGGCGTCTGAGAATATTTTGGAGTTGACAGAAGCATTGTTGATTTCCTTCTACAGAGCGACCATTGAGTCAGTCCTGTGCTTTGGAATAACCAGTTGGTTTGGGAAACTAACTGTTAAATCCTAGATTCAGATAACCAGCTTGGTTAAGACAGCAGGGAAGGTAATGGGGCAGCCCCCACCCCCTGCACCCCAGGACATATATGTCCAGTCCGTTATTCAACAGGCCAACAGCATTTTAGAAAATCCTTTCCATGGGCTACACTCCCAATTCAAGCTCCTAAACGAGGTATCGTGTAGGAGACTGGAATGTCTCAGAATTATTTGTTATTTAGTCCTTTGTTGTGTGTTCACAAGCCCCCCCACACACCCACACACACACACAATTTCTGTTTTGGTGCATTGTTTTCGCTTTTCTTAGTGTCTTTGAAATAATCATTAATTTATGTTTTTTTCTGACACGGTCTTTGAACGCCTCTCGAGCCTAACGCAAGATGAGCAGGCACGAAGACCGGCAGAGACGTGTCTGTATTTGCTTGAGTCTTAAACGAATTCATAAAGTGTATGTTTTAAAAACCAACACGACAGCTCTCTTTATTTTGGAGCTGAAACAATCAGACTCCCCTCTTCAAACTAACCCGATATAAAAACGCATTCGTACTGCAGGCTATCAGCTTAGTTAACAAACAATTAGAGGGAGGCAGATAGACAAGCAGGAGGACATGAGGACAGTCTGTGGTGCGCATATATTTGTCCTGTACTCTATGTATCGTCCAATTTATGTTGTGTATTGTATGCATGCACCGGCACGGAGGGCCTGTCCTCCGAGAGAAGTTTTCCCCAGGGAGACCAAATAAATTCAAATTTTTACTCTCAAGACATTTTACATTCACCACCAATTTTTCGTGTAAGCTGCCGCTCCAAGTTTTCCAAGAATAGTATAAACAGTATTTCACTTATGATAGTAATCATTGGTCATGATTAGAATCTTTGGATGACTCAAACATAGGATCGAGAAATGGATGTACAGAAGGCTTAGCTTCATTACATATATGGCTTGGGCCATCCATCTCACATGAGGTTTTGGTCCTGGTTGTGTCAACTTGCATTTCGGAACAGTTCGCCCAGCCACCAAGATGGTGCGATCCTTTTTATCAGCCCTAATCGTCTTTGAAAATTCATTCATTCACCCATCTTCCAAACCGCTTGACCCTCACTAGGCTCGCGCGGGGTGCTGGAGCCTATCCCAGCCGTCTTCGGGCAGTAGGCGGGGGACACCCTGAATCGGTTGCCAGCCAATCGCAGCGTCTTTGAAAATGACACATGTAATTGGTGGTGACTTGTATTTCATAATCGTCTGACCGTGCATGCCTGTCCTGGCGCTGCTCCGCCATAGCGTCTATTTCTACTAATGGGCGTGTACAGGCTTCCTTTTAAGTTTTTCCACTAAAGAACAATAATCATGGGTTGTTGTTGGTGTAGTGAGACGCTTCGTAGAGTGGGTTGTTTCACTGCGCGAAACTGGATGGTCAATGGATAAATGCGGTGCTTTATTCCGCCCATCGGATGTTCAAGGGTACAGGGGCTTCTGCATGATGATTGGATAATTGGTCTGAGGCGGAAAAAAAATGATCTTGCCCTCATTTTTTTTTTTCAGTTTCAAGAAGCAAAATGTTACAGCACTTCCAGTCTCAATACATTTATCCATGTTGTATATGATTTGCAATACTGTATATTTAAAGATACATGTAATGGTGTTTAGGAGAAAAGTGTATTAACTCTCTCATATTCTGACAGTTGCCAAGCCACCAGACAGCATTGCATCGAGCTGCCATCTTAGGAAATAGTGATGCCATTTCTGCTCTCATTCAAGGTGGCTGTGCACTAGACCTACAGAACAAAGTGAGTTATAGACATTCCCATAACAAGAAACACATGCATTCAGACGACTGCACATACTTTATGTCCAACCAAATCATTTTCTGGATTTCTTTGAGGATGGCAACACCGCTCTGCATGAGGTGTCGTGGCATGGTTTCCTTCAGTGTGTGAAACTGCTGGTCAAGGCTGGAGCGAATGTACACATCAAGAATAAGGTATGATCAGGAAAATATAATAGTTGTATCAATATATTTAAACTGCTGTGTGAAATTATTCCATTCATCCATTTTCTTCCATTTATCCTGTTCAGAGGTCACGGGTTCATTGTGCCCTATCCCAGCTATGGGATTCAATGACAGGGCACTTGTCAAGTCCAGGAGAGTTTTACTCTTCACCAATCACAAATCGGATAACCTCACCAAACTTCACGTTTCAACAGGGCTATGGCTGAAGGAGCTGCCCAGTGCTGTCAGGGTGGTCTGGTGGGCGTGGGAGGGTCTGTCCATCATAGCTGTTAGCTTAGCTAGCATCCTCCTGTATACAGCCACACCCCCTCATCCCATTTCTTGGTGAGATCAGGTTAGGAGCAAGCCACAAAATCATTGTGCATACATTGGTAATATTGCCAAAAGATCGGTGCCAAAATGTTTGTGGCTATCTCTACTTATACCCACTTGAACCTCTGAAAATATCCCAACGATTGGCCTTTCCATGGCTCACTTATGGGTACAGAAAGTATCCAGACCGCTTTAAATTGTTAAGGGTTTTGCAAGGTGCCATTTTGTCCTTAGGAGCCTTGAGTGCCCCAGAAATTATTTTGTAAACTTGACCAGATCTGTCCGTGCCACAATTCAAGTCTCTGAGCTCTTCGGACAGTTCCTTTGACCTTATGATTCTGATTTCACTGTGAGGTGTAAGGTATTATATTGGTATGTGCCTTTCCAAATCAAGTCCAAACACATCTGTACTCCAATAAAGGGGTTGAATCATCTCAAGGAGGATCAGAAGAAATGGACAGCATGTGAATTCAGTATGAGAATCACAGCAAACTTATGATCATGTGATATTTTTGTAGTTTTTTTTGTTTTTAGTACATTTGCAAAAAATTCTACATTTCAGTTTTTTTCCTTCAAGATGAAGTGCTGAATTGTTAGAGGAATTTATGAGCAAAATTATATCATGTTTAAAGTTTCATTTTAAGTCGGTCACATCCAAATCGTTTGGGTGCGTATACAGCACCCCCAAATGCCTGTGCACAAAGGCGCCGGCCACCTGGCCGGAGGGCCGGTGGAGTCCACAATTAGCACATCAAGGCAGGTGGGCGATCAAAGGGGAGAGGGCGACACTCGGTCACAAAAGGGGAATGAGTAATTTGGGAACAGCGGTTGAACGACAAAAGATGATCTGAGAACACCCGTCGCGCCCAGGCGACATTGGCCGTCCGCAAAGTCTGCGACATGTTGTTTCAATGTAGACCAGACAGAAAGGTGCCAACGTACTGGTGGTTCAAAGCTTAAACACAGGTAACCAATCACTACCGAGGGGCCGGACCGGGGGTGCGGCATGCAAATATCGGGGGCAGTGTTTTTCTTGTATTTTGCATATGTTACAATAAAAGGTCGAACTCGCGGAGGGCGGGGCTCTAAGTGTGATCACGGAGCAACTAAACCGTCGTTTGCTCTCAGAGATCCGCTTCCGTCGACATTGAAGACAATTTTCCCTGTGTGCCGAGTCGTTTCTTTAACTTTGACCGAGAAAAATCTCTGACATGAATATACATTAACAGGAAAAGAAATCAACTTGGAAAAAAAACATGAGCAAATAGCTGCAATGAAACAAAGAGTGAAACATTTATGTTAGGGTGGTTCTGTTTGTGAGCAACTGGAGGCACTGTAGGACTCTTCCTGTAGTGGCACACCTGTTGGTCCTTGTGTCATTAGTTAATGGTTCTGTTAAAATGAGGTCAGGTCATTGTGTTTTGTCACTGTGTTTGTCTTTGTGTCCGCCTTCGTTTGTATTTTTTATTTTTTGGGTGAAATACTTTTTATTCAGTCCACCCTGCTCCTCCCTGCTGTTCGGGGTCCTCCAACCACCACCACGCAAAACCTTTCACAAAATACATGAAAATAATATATGACCTGCATAAAAACTGTGGTGTAACATAATAATAAACAAGAATCATGACACAAGGAACGTCCGATTTGGCCGCAACACTCTCTGGTGGCTATGGTAACGTTTAAACGTGTCTTCAAAATAAGATACTCCGAATATACAGTGCATGAAAAATACGTCTCACCATCACCGCATATTATGTTGCGTGGGAATCCCTGTTGAGCTAAATCTGTATTTTAAGTAGGAATTCATGAAACTGTCTTTTTATTGTAGCCTTCTTTTTCTTGAAAGTCGTAGGCTCCCCATCTGTGAGTGGGCCTTTTCCACTTTCCAAAGACGTTTGTTTTTTTACTCATTATGCTAGCTCTTGGGTTTCATTTTAGCGGTAACCTATCACGTGACTGAGAAGCGCCACCTTCACCTGGGAACACTTTTACTTGAATAAAGATAACTATTATCAAATTAAATACTTGTGTGAACCCAAATGAAAAAAATAACTAAAAAGTGCAAAACAACCCTCTTCGTCCACACCTTCATTTGCTCTTTGGTGCGAGGTCATAGATAAACAGTCAACAGCTTTCCCTCTCTTCCTCATTGTGCTACTTCTTACATTGTTACCCCTTGCAGCACTGAGTAGCTCTTTGTCTCTCAAAGCAGTGCTGTGAAACTCTGAACAGGACTGCTCAAAGTGTGCAGCGACCTACTAGGCAGTGATCATGACAGGCAGCGGCATCGCAAAGGGGCTGAGCTGCTTGCGTGCAGACAGACAATAGGATTTGGCATGGAGCAGAGAACGCACCAGATGTAGGCTACGCTCGCGGGTCCGCAGGAGGTCCTGCACACGTCCCACCAATACCACATTGCTGTCTTTAATATTTCCTGTCTTTTAGTTTGTTCATAATTGTTCAATTCAGTGGTCACTTTTGTGTGTGACAGACGTCTGGGACAATATAGAACAAACCGCATCCCATATTGAACCAATACAGGACGCAACATCAAATTCCGACTGAAAGGACAATTCTGTATTTTACGGGATGGGGTGGCAACCTTAATTGAGGCAGTGGCTCATCGCCAAGTTCCTTCCTCCCGCCAGAATCTAAAACAGTTTCAGGGTTCGCAAACTTGATTCATCCATGACTTCACCAAGGTCACTGCACCACTCACCCAACTCACCTTTTCGGCCTCTCCATTTGCATGGAAACGCAAAGCTGATGCCACCTTCAAAAACCTGAAAAAACTGTTCAACCCCGGAGTTAGAACCACCCTCCTCAACGATGGACTAAAGAGCAGGATCAGGATGGATGAGGCAGACGTGAAAAGTTTTATGAGGCTTTGGAGCCGCAGAGTCACGTACAGAGTGCGTTAAAAAAAAATATATATATCACAACTAGATGTTGGAAAAGTGCTCGTCTGCTTGGATACTGTCATGTTGTCCTTGAGGGTCATTACAACACTGGTCCAATGGATGTCATAGGTTTAAAACTGGGCAAAGTAACCAAAGAGGTTGATTTTGGTTTAATAAAAGAAGCCATTCTGGTTTTTATTTTCATTTTTTGCATGAATGCAGGCAGGTAACACAGCACTTCATCTGGCCAGCCAGAATGATCATGCTCAGACTGCTCGCCGTCTGCTTCTTGGAGGAGCCACACCAGACACGAAGAACAAGGTGTGTTTTTGATGCTGTGCTAGAGTCGTGATCAACTTAAAGTCAAGTCAGAAAAATCCACCAATATTATTAAACTTTTAGTTGAATAATATTAACATTCACAGAGCAGATGATTTCATCCAACAATTACTGGTTAGCATCTTCATTTGTACCAGGGGTGTCCAAACTTTTTCTTCCAATGGCCAGTTTGACCACTTTCATTTATCATCACATAAGACTAATCTATCAGTGGAGGTAACAATATGCAAAGCCATGCTTGGTTTTTACACAGTATATTATATAGTTGGTCAATAACCCCCACTCGATTTGGGGATGGTCACTGATCCTACCAAAGGATGTGTGATTGGTTGACCAAAAAAGTGAGAGATAAGAACAACCTTTTTCTTTTCTCTTGCCATGCCACCCCAGTATACAGACGCGACATAGTATTTATTTCTCATTGGTTTAGTCTTATTTTTTGTTTTAGTCCAAAAATTATGACATTGCCACATCATGAACAATTACATATAAGCCATACTGTAAACACATACTGTACACTGAAAAACGGTCTGAACAACAAGTGCAAATCTACACTCATGATTGTGTGTGTGTGTGTGTGTGTGTGTGTGTGTGTGTGTGTGTGTGTGTGTGTTTTGTTCTGTTTTTACTGTAGAAAGGGGAAACAGCTCTACATGTGGCGGCTGCTTTGAGCCATAAGAGGACAGTTCAACTTTTATTGGATTCTGGGGCAGATGGAAAAATCCGAAACAATGTGAAGTGCATCCATATTTCACATTTTAAAATGATTTTAATACATGTAGCAATATGTCATTCTAGCAGTTTGGAGGTATGTGAATTGCTTACGGGAAGTTCAACAGTCATGTTCTTACATTTCACACATCTTACGGTATATACTGTAGTTTCTATACCATAAGGCGCTCCTAAACATATTCAATTTTTTCAAAAGCCGACAGCACAGATCAATATTCAGATTTATTGGATGTAGTATTTTAAATGTTCTCTAAAGCGCTTTGTGACTGCTGCGGCGGTTGTGAATGCTCTATATAAATAAAGCTGTCACCATTGTAGCTTCTATTTGATGTGCCTTATTATGCGGTGCACCCTATACGTGGTTCCATTTATTTTGTCCATCATAAGGGGTTCTTGTGCTGGGGGTGGGGCTCGTTGGCGTGCGCCTGGTGGCCGGGCCTGCACCCCTGGGGCCCGGCCGGGCTCAGCCCGAAGAGGCAACGTGGGTCCCCCTCTCATGGGCTCACCACCCATGGGAGGGGCCAAAGGGGTCGGGTGCGATGTGAGCTGGGCAGCAGCCAAAGGCGGGGACCCTGGTAGTCCGATCCCCAGCTGCAGAAGCTAGCTCTGGGGACGTGGAATGTCACCTCTCTTACAGGGAAGGAGCCCGAGCTGGTGTGTGAGGTTGAAAAGTTCTGACTGGATATAGTCGGACTTACCTCCACACACAGCCTGGGTTCTGGTACCAGCTCTCTCGAGAGGGGTTGGACTCTATTCCACTCTGGAGTTGCCCACAGTGAGAGGCGCAGAGCAGGTGTGGGCATACTCATTGCCCCCCGGCTCAGTGCCTGTACATTGGGGTTCACACCGGTAGATGAGAGGGTAGCCTCCCTCCGCCTTCGGGTGGGGGGACAGGTCCTGACTGTTGTTTGTGCATACGCACCCAACAGCAGTTCAGCGTACCCACCCTTTTTGGAGTCCTTGGAGGGTGTGCTAGAGAGTACTCTGCTGGGGGACTTCAATGCTCATGTGGGCAACGACAGTGAGACCTGGAGGGGCGTGATTGGGAGGAACGGCTCCCCCCCCGATCAGAACTCGAGTGGTGTTTTGTTATTGGACTTCTGTGCTCGTCACGGATTGTCCATAACGAACACCTTGTTCAAACATAAGGGTGTCCATATGTGCACTTGGCACCAGGACGCCCTTGGCCGCAGTTCGATGATTGACTTTGTGGTTGTATCATCGGATTTGCGGCCGCATGTTTTGGACACTCGGGTGAAGAGAGGGGCGGAGCTGTCAACTGATCACCACCTGGTGGTGAGTAGGCTCCGATGGTGGGGGAAGATGCCGGTCCGTCCTGGCAGACCCAAACGTATTGTGAGGGTTTGTTGGGAGCGTCTGGCGGAATCCCCTGTCAGAAGGAGTTTCAACTCCCACCTCCGACAGAGCTTTTTCCATGTTCCGGGGAAGGCGGGGGACATTGAGTCCGAATGGACCACGTTCCGTGCCTCTATTGTTGAGGCGGCCAATCTGAGTTGTGGCCGTAAGGTAGTTGGTGCCTGTCGTGGCAGCAACCCCCGTACTCGCTGGTGGACACCAGCAGTAAGGGATGCCGTCAAGCTGAAGAAGGAGTCCTATCGGGCCTTTATGGCCTGTGGGACCCCAGAGGTAGCTGACGGGTATCGACTGGCCAAGCGGAATGCGGCTTCGGTGGTCGCCGAGGCAAAAACTTGGACGTGGGAGGAGTTTGGTGAGGCCATGGAAGCTGACTTCCGGACGGCTTCGAGGAAATTCTGGTCCACCATCCGACGTCTCAGGAGGGGGAAACAGTGCACCACTAACACTGTGTACAGTTGGGATGGGGCGCTGTTGACCTCGACTCGGGACGTTGTGAGCCGGTGGCGGAGTACTTCGAAGACCTCCTCAACTTCACCAGCACGCCTTCCTTGGAGGAAGCAGAGTCTGAGGACTCTGAGGTGGGCTCTCCTATCTCTGTGGTCGAAGTCACCGATGTGGTTAAAAAGCTCCTCGGTGGCAAGGCCCCAGGGGTGGACGAGATCCGCCCGGAGTTCCTCAAGGCTCTGGATGTTGTGGGGTTGCCCTGGTTGACACGCCTCTGCAACATCGCGTGGTCAGCGGGGAGAGTGCCTCTGGATTGGCAGACCGGGGTGGTGGTCCCTCTTTTTAAAAAGGGGGACCGGAGGGTGTGTTCCAACTACATAGGGATCACACTCCTCAGCCTCCCTGGTAAGGTCTATTCAGGGGTGCCTCGGATTGAGGAGGAGCAGTGTGGTTTTCGTCCCGGCCGTGGAACAGTGGACCAGCTCCACACCCTTAGCAGGGTCCTCGAGGGTATGTGGGAATTCGCCCAACCAGTCTACATGTGTTTTGTCGACTTGAGAAGGCGTTTGACCGTGTCCCTCGGGAGTTCTGTGGGGTGCTTGGTATGGGGTACCGAACCCCTGATACGGGCTGTTCGGTCGCTATACCACCGATGTCAGAGTTTGGTTCGCATTGCCGGCAGTAAGTCGGAATCGTTTCCAGTGAGAGTGGGACTACGCCATGGCTGCCCTTTGTCGCCGATTCTGTTCATAACTTTTATGGACAGAATTTCTAGGCGCAGCCGAAGCGTTGAGGGGGGCCGTTTTGGTGGCCTCAGATTGCATCTCTGCTTTTTGCAGATGATGTGGTACTGCTGGCTCCTTCAAGCAGGGCTCTCCAACTCTCACTGGAGCGTTTCGAAGCCGAGTGTGAAGCGGTCGGGATGAGGATCAGCACCTCCAAATCTGAAACCATGGTCCTCAGTCGGAAAAGGGTGGAGTGCCCTCTCCGGGTCGGGGAGGAGATCTTGCCCCAAGTGGAGGAGTTTAATCTTGGGGTCTTGTTCACGAGTTAGGGCAGAAGGGAGCGAGAGATCGACAGGCGGATCGGTGCAGCATTTGCTGTTATGCAGACGTTGTATCGGTCTGTCGTGGTGAAGAAGGAGCTGAGCCAAAGGGCGAAGCTTTCAATTTACCGGTCGATCTACGTTCCAGCCCTCATCTATGGTCACGAGCTATGGGTCGTGACCGAAAGAACGAGATCCCGGATACAAGCGGCCGAAATGAGTTTTCTCTGCAGGATGTCCCTCCCTTAGAGATAAGGTGAAAAGCTCGGTCATCCGGGAGGGGCTCAAAGTAGAGCCGCTTCTCCTCCACATCGAGAGGAGCCAGATGAGGTGGCTGGGGCATCTGATTCGGATGCCTCCTGAGCGCCTCCCTAGTGAGGTGTTCCGGGCATGTCCCACCGGGAGGAGACCCCGAGGACGACCCAGGACACGCTGGAGAGACTATGTCACCCAACTGGCCTGGGAACGCTTGGGATTCCCCGGGGAGAGCTAGAAGAAGTAGCTAGGGAGAGGGAAGTCTGGGCTTCCCTGCTTAAGCTGCTTGCTGCCCCGCGACCCGGCTCCGGATAAGCGGTAGAAGATGGATGGATGGATGGACCCTATACGTGAAAACTGTTTTAAAATAGGCCATTCCTTGAAGGTGCACCTTAGACTCTAAAGCGTCTTGTAGTGCGGAAAATATGGTACTTACAAAGAGGAAATACAACACTTGATTAACATTGTGTCTTTAAATTAATTTATATACTACTCTGTCCACACAAATGCCCGTGCGCATGCATGCACACACACACACACACACACACACACACACACACACACACATTAAATGAAATAAATCAGATGTTATTTGCCAAGCGTAAAAAAGAAAGTGAATGAGCCTTTTTCTGTTCTGTTAATTCTAGGCAGGTCTATTGGCATCGGACATAGCCAGAAAAAATAACCACCGGCATGTCGTACTTCTGCTGGCCAAGGATCCTCAGGTTAGTATTTTCAACACCTATTCCTCAACTGCTGAATGAATGGTTTCAAAATGCAAAATGACAGAGTTGAACAGTCTGCTAATTGGAATGTATTGGATGTTTACTAAGAAAAGAATATTGAAAGGGACTCCTTAAATCTGCTTCACAAAGTGATATAAATTATGCCGATAAGCAGACAGCTTTTAACCTTAGCTCGCATTTGCATCTTTGGTCACTTCTACTTGTCAGAAATGCAACATGTATCATTGCTTTTGTCCACTCTCTTAGATAATCCCCTGTTGTTTTTCTTGTAGGTAAAATGCCTGAAATATCGTCTCCCTAAAATAGCCTACTTTTAAGATGGAGAAAAAAAAACACTCTCCCTTTAATGTAACAAATGAGGGGTTTACCACTCCGCAGTCAGCTAGAGCTTGAGATTGATCATTTGCTAGTCAAGAGTTTTGGCAACATGGACACCTCGCTGAATTCATGGGTGGTGGGTTCATGCAGCAAGCTAGCAGCCGTGTCTCGAGCACGCGGACATCTTTTATTTAAAACGAGACCGGTAGTATGGTCACTCACAAAATGTTCCAGTCTATCATCAAATATAACAAAAGCACAAGTGCGATGCATGCCCGTTCGACCATTCATCCGTTAATGCCAGCGAACAAGCAGACATAATTCGTCACACCAGTCATCAGCAAATGTGCGAGCTGGTGAAGCAATAGAAGAGGGAGTGAGTCTTGGTCAGCATTGCCCAGCTAACCATGTCCTGCATGGCGCACCACACAAGTGGGCAAGTCACAGATCTCACGACCGGTATAGATTAAATAAAAGTGTTTCAAAATCTAACTGAAGATGCCATTCTGATGATGGCGGTTGCTCTGTTGATGTTCAGGGCTGTTACATTTTTTAACACCAGTCAATCAGAATTTCCACAAGGCTTTTTTTTCCTTATCCTTGTTGCACTCCAGGCTGTACTGTGAAATACAGGCCTTCGCGCTGCAAATGGGTGTATGAAATGCCATTATCTAGCATTCTGGCATAGTATTTATTGGAAATGTAGCAGTCACTGCCAGGGGGACAAACGATCGAGAACAAAAGAGTAAGGCATCGTTTAAATCTCCAAATTACGACTAATCATTTTCAGCAGCTCGCAGCACAGACTAACAACATTGGACACAGCCGGTGTCATTTGCCTGCATTGTACTACAGTACTTACCAAAGGCAGGAGAACAGAAGAAGGTTGTTCTCATCATTCACTTCATTTGTTTCCAACCTATCAGACATACCAGTAATTTCCGAGGGCCATGAAAACTCATTGTTTTTTGCCTTCTGACCGACCTGTTCTTTTCAACAATATCGACCTAGATGGCACTAAATTTCTTGAATTTCAATGAAAAGCCGACATAAAGTGATGGTGTTTGGTCCCAGTGGCGCTTGTACATCCCATCCTGTAGACTTGGGCTCCTATGGCTCCTTGTCTCTAAGCCACCAATCTCGAACTTGGGTCTTAACCTGGACAGTGATTTTATATTGGCCTGGCAAATTGGTGCTGTTGTTCAATCCAGCTTCTCTCATCTCGGGCAGCTGGCTAAAGTAAAGCCTCTCCTTTCTCATGAGCACTTTGACACATTTGAGTCTGTGCCTGTATGAGGGATTAAGTGTATCAAACAGTGATCAGAAAAGCCCAGTCCTGCGTGGGCAACAGATCGGTATGCATCTTTAAGTGTCATGGAGCAATAGTCCAGAATGTTGCCTTCTCTGGTGAAACAATCAGTGTGCTGCTTATATCTGGGAAGTTCATGGTTAAGTTGTGCTCTATTAAAATCACCCAAAATGACAAAGGGTGACTATGGATAATTTAGCCTGAGTTTGTTTACTTGGTCAGCCAGCGTTTGTAGCGCTGTGTTCACGTTAACTTGCGGTAGGATGTTGTTAGGTTAATGCTGGTATTCTGATGCTAAGAACACATCAGGAACAGGAAGACTCAGGAGGCAGGCATGGTTGTCTTTCTTGCAAGAGAGAGCGTGCTAAAACATGTCTCGGTTCACAATCTCAGAGCAGCTCTCCAGCTGGCTCTGCAATATAAACCGTTAATGGTTCCAGGGCAACTCTGAAGAGAGCGCGTTTGTCTCCTTGCATTTATTGGAAGGATTTCCCTGATACACGATCTTCTAACGGGTTTGGGGAGTATTTTCACATTCCACAACAGTTTCAGTAAAGCAGAGTTTCAATAAGAACACACAGTTCATTCCTGAGATGTCGCCAAATGGCCCCTACTGGATGTCGATGGTCCACGAACACAACTTCCACAACGTCCCTCTCATGGTGTCCTGGGTTGATGTTATCTTCTCACAAGCAACAGTTAATTTGACCAGAAGCCGTTCACTTAACAACAATATATTGTCTTCAAACCTAGAACAGGAGAAGCCTGAGCTCTCCCGGTCCGACAAGTCTACCATTATCAACCTACTCCATTGTATAGGAGGTATTTGCGAGGTATCACTCTGAAACAGGTTTTAAAGTTACACAGAGAGTAAATATGGGATAACAGAATTACATTTATTCCAACAGATGTAAACACCAGTGAGTATGAAGAGGAGAACTCACATTGTAAGTAGAATGGCTTTCAGTTTAGAAACAGCGACTCCAAATCCCGGCCGGCTGCAGTGTACGTTGAGCTTCGTGACGTCAGTGCACAAGTACTCATTGAAAGAGAAGCATTTTCCACCACCTTTTGATTTCCATGATCATTCCGTATCACGATCGGCTCGGAGGAGGCGGAAGATGGGTAGGTGTAGCGCGGCATCCGGGTGGTGGTCGCTGAGCCAAGTTTCGGTGAAGCAGAGCACGGCAGAACGTGCAAAGGTTTTGTTGGTCCTTGGAAGAAGAAGAACATCCATCTTGTTTTTCAGACAGAGATTAGCAAGAAGGATCGATGAGAGCGGGGTTTGAAATCCACGCTGACGTAGCTTGACTCGCGCGCCGACTCGCTTCCCCCTCTTCCAGCGGCGTTTCCAGTGCAGCCGCCCTGGAAGCTATTAACTCGAAAAAACCTTGTTGGTTTGTGTGCATTGGTGAAAAAAGTCAGAGCGTAGACTCTCTAATGCTTGGCAAGTCTTTTGTCGGGTAGGTAAGCGGTGTAGGGTCGCCAAAACAGAATGAAAATGACAAAAACAAAGACAACACAAGGAGCGCGTAACCAAGGCAGCCACTCGTACGGACGCCATCTTGGTTTAAAAAAATCTGGATTTGCAAATCATTGTATTCTGTTTTGATTTATGTTTAACAATAACATCCCAACTTCGTTGGAATTAGGTTTGTACCTGTGAGTCTAGGAAAATACCAAAAGAAAGAAAACTCCACCCATGCGCACAGCTAGACTTCGTTTTGCGCTTGACTAGCACTAGGCACAAAAATAGGGCCCTTAAAATGGCGGTTTGAAAGATTGTCGTTCAAAGTTCTCGATCAAAAATGTAAAACTGGCTGATTTTGTCCTTAGGGATATTACTATGTGCCAGGAAGAAATGTAAAGAAAACTAAAACATTAGCTGAGCACAGGACCCAGCCTACTCCCAAAAAAGCAACATCAAATACAGTAAGAAAACAATGTTCAAATATCTATGTTAACTAAATTCCTTCCTGCTTGCCTCTGTTGATCCTCTAGCGGGAAAGCCCTTCATTGGTGGCGGAAGCGCACATGAGTGACCCAAACAAGATGGATCAGGAGGGGCCTCTGCAAAACCACTTGACACCCACTGTCCTCAGCAACCCCATGAGACCCCACAGATGGAAAAGAGGCAAAGGCCAGGTTGGTAAACTTTACAATTTTGACATTCATTGATTGACAATATTTTTTTTCCTTATATTTTAAACAGTTCCATGTACATATTTATGTAGAGCAGTGTTTTTCAACCCCCGTGCCAATGTGCCGCGAGACATTGTCAGTTGTGCCGCGGTAAAATATTCCATTTGTATCGCCCAGAAAGTAATCATGTAGGAGTACTACATGATTACTTTCTGGGCATACCGCTAGGGAGCAGCAACAGCTAGCCAATTGCCTTGTGTTTCGACCACTAGAGACAAGCGAATTTGTGCCGCATGAATGCAGGACGAAAGTGAAACAATAAATAGGGAAGATTATAAAATACTTTTTTCTTTGTGTTCATTGATTCCAATTCAAGCTGTTATAACGTCATTCTTCAATGTTAAAAACGGTTATAGTAACAATACAGTATAACATGTTCTAAGCGTTTTTTTTTTTCACATTTTCAGCTCGTGGTGTGCCGTGAGATTTTTTTTCAATGAAAGAAGTGTGCCTTGGCTCAAAAAAGTTTGAAAAACACTGATGTAGAGTAACTGTAACCTTGACGTATGAGTTTAATTCATTCTGTAAGCATGCCCACAACTCAAATAATCTTTATGTCAAATTAGGGAAAAATGGAAATGGCACAAAAACATTTCAGCCACTTCAAAAACCTGCCTGCCCCAATAAAAATAAAAATAAAAATAAAAAAAGAAGAAGACAAAAATTTGCACCCGGCATAAGTGTACTGTACAAACATATAGTTACAACACAGTTAAACAGAAGGTAAAGAATTAAGCCATTTTTACATCATGATTTCATGCTTTAATTGACCATTCTCATTCTAGTGTGAGTGACTTGGCACCCAGAGGTCAGTATAATACACACCGGTACATTCACAGCGCTGTATATAAAACAGAGTCTGGCCAACTTAAGATCTTTCCATTTCTCGCCGCTTCGGACGCGGATTGCCACATAATTTTCCAGCCGCCATCTTGCAACTCATCGCTTGCTGTCGCTGCCGTGCAATTCAATGTGGAATTCAATTTTGGAGAATCTTCATCATTTTAAGCGCTTTGTTACAGCTGCCGCTGTTGTGAAAGCGCTATATAAATCAGCATGTATTGTATTGGATTGTATTTTTTAAAGAAATACTTCAAAGCTGCGTACATGCGTAACCTTAGGGAAGACAACCCAAAATGTTGAAAGTCCATACTGGACCAAAAAAAAAAAAAAAAAACAAATATGTCTGGAGCCGCAAAAAATTAAAAGCCTTATATAAGCCTTACATTGAAGGCAACGCATGCTGTATGAATCTATATTAGCTATACTTGCCTAGTAGTGATGGGTCCATGAGGCTTCATGAAACGTCTTGACACAATGACACACTGTGTTGATGCTGTGTCGCTGACCACTGACACCTGCTGGACTTTCAAAATCCCTGCAGGCAACCCACTTGACAGACTGAACTGACCTAACAAAATTGGCATTTAGAACAGTTTCCAAAAAAAACTAACTAATAATGATGAGTAAAATGCCAGATGTAGTTGCGGAGGTGCTTTTGTTGGTACAGTATATGATATTTCTGTATGGCAAATTCGACATTTCACCTGTAATAAAATATGTGAATAGTGAACTAAGAGTTACCTTGAAATTAATTTGAATAAAATGGAACAAGATATGTCAATAATCTGAGAGGCACTTGGTGAGACAAGGAGATTTGAATATCGTGTTGGCCCGAATATAAGACGGCACTGATTATAAGACGACGCCCTCTTTTTCAAGACTCAAGTTTGAAAAAGACTTTTGAACACCTAATTTCTTTTTATACAGAAATAATTACTGTACATCTGAAACAAATGATTATAACAATATACTTGATAGAAATAGCATATTGTTTTGCCTCATTCAAATCTTAATATTTGAAGATTAAAATATGTAAACTAAAGTGCAATCACATTCGTAACTGAATGGCTTCTGGTTTTTGAAATGTAAATTACATTATAACTTCTCCTGAGCTGCCGGTTAACCTGGCGGATCTTTGACCCACTTTTCTTCAGATTGTCGCTACGTTTCCCCATTTTCTGTTATCTTATTTTCTTCTCTTTTCTTTCTCTATTTTTTATTTTTCTTCTTCATGCTACCGCTATTTTTATTTTTATTCTTCGTGACAGGGATTCGCTCTGGCCTGGGGAGTCAAGTTCAGCATTCACTTCAATGATATCTGGCACCATCTAGCGTCGTGAATGGGTATAATGTTTAGTCCCCGAATATAAGACGACCCCCACTTTTTATTTCAACGCAAAAAACACAGTCGTATATTCGGGCCAATACGGTAAATACTTTATTCTCAAAAAGGAGATCAAAATGGCTCTACAGGGCGGAAAATTTGCCTTTCTCCAGGAGCTGCTCCATAATATGCACGCACTGTAGCAACGCCACTCGAGTGAAGCGCGCCTCAGCAGTCGATAGTCCGCCGCTCTCTGCTGTGCGCGCGCGAGCGCGTACTCACGTGGTTCAACCAATCACCCCCGACGCAACCCACATCACATATTAAAGAAGCTTTGAACTACGACAACAGCGAATCTAACCTCGCCGACGCGATGCTCGAAGTCAGACGGACACGTTTTTATGATAATCTGTGTTTTCTTTTTTGCCCAAATATATATTTTTATTCGAGCGAGGGTGAGGTCTGGCTTGCTTCGGCAGGTGGCTTTACGTCGCTCAACGTACTTCCTTATGAACACAGTTTGGCGGGCTTTTGCGGCATCGACGCCCCCTAGACTGAGTCGACGCAGTTCATTTATTGGTCACGTGATGGTCTTGAAGCAGTACACGCACCGACGCAGGGATTTCACTGTGAGCTTGACGCGTGTGTCGACGCATCGGTGTTGCTGGACCCATGACTATTGCCTACTAAATGACTTAACTTGGCGAGAAATACACAATGAGCCTTCACGATTAAATGTTTTTTTCTGCAATGCAATCCTGCAGAGAAGGGGTGCCCAACCTCTTTTGACGGAAGATCTACTTTTCGATCAACCAACCTCCCGCGATCGACCCGTGACCGCACGTGCGCATACACACGCACTTACACACGCATACCATCATGAGCAACAGCCATAATATGCCCCTAAAATGATCGAGGCATAAGCGTGTTAACTATCGTAGCTCATGTGTCACATTTAAAATGCTTCTCTCAGCCATCCACATTCCAATTCTTTGCCAGTACCCTCAGTGAACTGTACATGAAATGTAATTTTTTTTTCACGACAGCCACCTGCCTTGCATCCCGTCCTGCTAATAGAAACGTGTGTCGCAGGATATGACGCAAATCTTCGTTGACAGAAATGTTGACATTTAATATTTATTCGGCACATTTTTAAAGCATTGGAAAATGTTAAGAAAGTTTGTGTCATGTTTGTCCTCCTCCAGAAACCATATTAAAACAAAAAATATATTTCCCTCCCCCATCTCTTTCCATTTTCAAACAAGCTCCAGGGAGCCGCTAGGGTGGCGCTAAGGAGCCGCATGCGGCTCTGGAGCTGCGGGTAGCCGACGCCTGCCATAAGGTGTCACACAAAGCAACAAAGGTGTAAAGCCCTCCAGATTTGGTTCCAAGATAAGCAAAATATGACATGAGAAAGGATGGTTGAAAACTCATACCTGTCAACTTATACGGTTTCCCTGTATTTTATACATTTTTTTTAATCATTTCAAATCATGTACGGTGTATTACAACTTTTATACGGGGGAAAAACAAACAAACAATTGTGAACCGATCTCACAAAGACCATTTTGGCTCAAATCCAGATCATCTCACCTGTTGGTAGCCACGACAATGACCTCGCCGATTGCTACTATTGTCACGGCAAACCAGCAAAAGTAATCCTCAATCGTATATTTTTTTTCATGGCTGCGTACGCTCGGATTGATAAAGCATGATTTGCGCATGCGCGGTAGGCCATTGAATGGGTTTTTGTTGCTTTGTAAGGGGAATTATAATCATTTATAAGGGCAGGTATTAGCCCAGGTTGACAGGTATGAAAACTGAATGGCAACTCTTTGTCACGTTGGTGGTGGACCCCAAAGAGCAGGCAGGAGAGAGGAGCAAGGTGTACTTGAAGAATTGTATTTAAACAGAGAAAACAAAGTCCAAAACAAATCTAGTCCAAAGTAGCAAACAAAACACATGACTGAAGATAAAAACTCAATAACAGAAACATGACAGAAACAAACCTAACAGCAGCAGACAAACGGCAACAAACAAACATGACAGTGACCAAAAAGCAACAGCAACAATGACCCGACACTGAATGCTCGGGAGGGAGTCCTCTTATACTACTAATTGCTAAATGACCAACAGGTGTGCAGCTCAGGGAGATCCCTGCAGTGCCACCTGTTGGTCCCAAATCGAATCATGACAGTACCCCTCCCTTAAGGGATGGATCCCAGACGTCCCAAAGTTGTCCAAAAGGCTGCCTCGCCGGGGAACGGGAACTAAAAGCGATGGCAACCCTTGCCTCGCTGAAGAACAGGAACAAAAGCGACGGCGACCTTCGCCTCGCCGGGGAACAGGAACAAAAGCGACGGCGACCTTCGCCTCGCCAGGGAACAGGAACAAAAGCGACGGCAACCCTTGCCTCGCTGGTGAACAGGAGCGAAAAGCGATGGCAACCCTTGCCTCGCCCGGAACGGGAACTAAAAGCGACGGCGACCTTCGCCTCGCCGGAGAACAGGAACAAAAGCGACGGCGACCTTTTGGCTGAGCTTGGCCTGACGTGGACGGAGCTCGACGTAGCGGGGGACATGGGACAGCCGGACGTGAACAGGGGCTCGTCCTGACGTGGGTGTAGACGTGGCACGGCTCGTCGTCGACGTGAATGTGACTCAGCTCAAACAGACACGTGACGAGCCTCGGCTCAGCGTGGACGCGGACGGGGCTCGGCCCACCGTAGACGCGGCTTGACGAGACGAAAACAGGACAGCTGCATCACCAGCACTGCCTGAAGGGGAAAAGGGTGTCGGCCGCAGACGTGCTCCACCAGGCACATGGTAGAATAGGGACCAGTCCTTTGTACCTGCGGGATCCAGGTGGTCGGGTCATTCTGTCACGTTGCGTGGTGGTGGTGGACCCCAAAGAGCAGGCAGGAGAGAGGAGCAAGGTGTACTTGAAGAATTGTATTTAAACAGAGAACACAAAATCCAAAACAAATCTAGTCCAAAGTAGCAAACAAAACACATGACTGAAGATAAAAACTCAATAACAGAAACATGACAGAAACAAACCTAACAGCAGCAGACAAACAGCAACAAACAAACATGACAGTGGCCAAAAAGCAACAGCAACAATGACCCGACACTGAATGCTCGGGAGGGAGTCCTCTTATACTACTAATTGCTAAACGACCAACAGGTGTGCAGCTCAGGGAGAGCCCTGCAGTGCCACCTGTTGGTCCCAAATCGAATCATGACACTCTTGTATTAAGGGCCATTCACACCGGCGAGATTTATTTCGGCGCTGCACCGGAGTATTTTGTTGCGATATATTTTTACACCGGAACAAATTTTGTGGAGCGTTCACACGTACAAAGCCGCTGAGCGTCACAGCTCCGGCACGGCGTCGAAGCAGCTCCACTTGCTTTCACACGGGCAGTTTCTTCTGCGGATCAAAACGACAGAAAACAAATGAGCTGTCGTGTTGGTTCTTTTTAAAAGGTATACACAACTCAAGCAACTACTGTACAGGCACGTCCTTCTCCTTCTCGGTCTCCGTGCCTTCTGCTAGAGAGTGACCGCCCCCGAAAACATAAATCAACGATGAGTTCAATGACACTCAGAAAAGCAAACATGTAATGCGCCAAACACAAAAATCAAGAGAGGAAATCACAAAATAAATTCTATGGGGCACGGGAGGGTTGTGAACACACAACAAAGGAACAAACTACACAAACAACTCAGAGACAGTCCAGTCTCCTACAAAAGGAAAGATGACGTTTGGGGACTAACCCCCCCCCCCCCCTTCTAGTTGAGATGGTATAACCCAAGAGGTGCCATGTCTTGTGTCGTTATTAAACAAACACCTGACGGAAGTTCAACAGAGCACGAAAGCAACGCATTCTCGCCGTACGTAATCAACTCTTCTCATGCGCAGCGAGCCCCCCCTTCGCAAACGAGCATTTGCTGCGGAGCAACTTGTAGCGTTCCCACATGCACATTTGCATCGGTGCTGCTTCGCAAACGAGCATTTGTTCTGGAGCAAATTTTTAAACCACCTCCCTGAGGTGGATCAAATTTGATCCGAAACAAGCTGTTGTCCGACGCTACGCCGGAACAAATTTGCACGTATGAACGCTCGAGGGGAGCAGTTTCGGCATCAGAATCAGAATCAGAATCATCTTTATTGGCCAAGTATGTAGAACACACAAGGAATTTGTCTCCGGTATACATGCTGCATTAGTATCATCATAAACAAGAACATGACAAATAGGTATGGAAGGACATTTCATAATGTAAGTGAACCATAGTTTCAAGCAGAGCTAAAGTGATCAGTGGTAGAATACAATACTATTACAGTTTGTACAGTTGGTGCAGAAAATCATTGAACCATTTTAGAGAGATACAATATTTGTTGTACAAGAAGAGTGACTACGTCAGTGACTGTTAAGGGAGTTAATGGCTAGAGGGAAGAAGCTGTTTAAGTGTCTGCTGGATTTGGTGCGCATGGATCTGTAGCGCCTGCCTGAGGGGAGTAGCTGGAAAAGGTGGTGGGCAGGATGCGGGGGATCCAGGAGGATTTTCCGTGCCCTTGTCTTGATTCTTGCAGTGTGCAAGTCCTCAAGAGTGGGTAGGGCGGTGCCAATGATTAGGTCCGAAATAAATCTCCCCGTGTGAACGGCCCTTTAGTCTCCCTTTTTCTCAGAGTCAGAATCATCTTTATTGGCCAAGTATGTAGAACACACAAGGAACGTATAACACGCTGCATTAGTATAATCATAAACAAGGACATAAAAATAAGTATGGAAGGACATTTCGTAATTTAAGTGAACCGTAGTGCGGTGGTACCACCCAGTGACAACTGTGAGACAATGTGCAAAGTATCAAGCAGAGCTGAAGTGATCAGTGGTAGAATACAATACTATGACAGTTGTACAGTTGGTGCAGAAAATTATTGAACCATTTTAAAGTGACCAGTAACAGTATTGGCTGTACAAGAAGTTCTCACTGTTACAAGTAAGAAACAATGAATAAAAATCAATAGACAAGGCATAGGAGTTTATCATAGCTGTGGCATATTTTGTTCGATTGTCCCCAGGCACCACATAACCCCTCGTGTGTTGCTTTGCAGGGAGTCTTTTTTATGTTTGTCCACCTGATCACTTGTTTACAAATTATAGATCAATATCACTATTACCGCAATTCTCAAAAATATTAGAAACACTATTTTCATGACTTGATAACTTTATTCAGAAACATATGCTATTCAGTGAAAATTAATATGGCTTCAGAGGAAAAACGGACCACCTCAATGGCAGTCATGGAGTTTGTGGAAGCAACTAGTATAGACAAAGAATTTACTGTTATTTTATGTACATGAGCTATTACTGTAATGACCATACACAAAGTGCACCAGATTTTAAGGTGCGGGGTGAGCTTTTAAGAAACTGGAAGACTTTTCGGTGCACCTTATAGTGCGGAAAATATGGTACCCTGAGTAAATCCTAATCTTTTCTTGTACAGTAATAGACTAAAGCATTGATACATATTTCTAAATTTGAGGTGAAGAACAGCAGTTCTTTTGGGAGGGTGCGGGGGGTTATGGGTAATATGTCATTCGACGGCCTATCATGAAAAATGTGTGTGTTTGTGTGTGTTTGTGTTTATGTGTCTGTGCGTGTGTGTTTTGTTATTTTGCAGGAATTTCACTTAAAAAGGGATCCAATCGGCAGAGACAATTCACGGATCTCCTATGGAAATTGTTTCCACCTTTATACTTTGTACCGTGACACAGATGGAAACGTTCGACAGGTTAGTTTTTCTTAATTTTTTACAGGAGGTAATTAACAGATATTACCCCCACACCCAGCCCCCTCAAAAAATAATAATAATAATAATAAAGAGAAAGACAAAACTGTATTGCTTGGAAACGTATTTGATACAAATGTAAATCATGTATTGCTAAATGCGCCTGGGTGAGATATGGCGAATTACTGATTAATTTCCAGTTTGGAGCTTTGTTAACCGCGAGCTATTCTCTCCAGGCACCAGCAAATGGCTGCCATTGCAGGCCCAAGATGAAAAAACTAGAGGAGAAACTGAAGGGCACACAAGAGGAGCTGAGACTGCACATCCTGAACATGCACGAAGAGGTTGACAGCAGGCTGCGCAAGATGGACCGCAAGAGCAAACATCAGGTCTGCTTTTACGACTAAATACATACAAATAGCTCATACATGTCGTTACACTGTATATGTTACGTTAGGAAATCACTGTTGTACCATTCAAGCAGGATGCTTACTTAGAACTGGATTTTTTCAGTCTTAGTGAAGAAGCTTTGTTATGTTTTTGTTTAGATTACATTTGGTTTTGTTCCCTCATGTGCCCTTTTTGTCTGCATCGGTTCTCGTCAGCCGTGCCCCGTGTGTAGAACCAATCAGCTCCCTCAACCCTTGGTGTCTTGACCAGATGTTTGTCATTGTCCCGTCACTTTGCTTTTATTTAGTTCCCTGCCGTCTTTGTTGGATCATTGTGTGTGCATCTGTGTGCGCCCTTGTCACATTTTGTTTCTGGCATAGGTTTTTGTTACTTTGGTTTCCTGTGGTTTTCAGGACTTTGTTTGAATACAGTGATCCTTCACTTATCGCGGTTAATGGGGACCGAGATACCCCGCGAAAGAGGAAAATCCACAAAGTAGGGTTTCCACACCCGCCCCCTCTTTCTCGCTCTTTCTCTCTCCGCCACGCACGTAGAAACAACAGAAGAGACAGTATGCCAGAGAGTCACCAGCGTGATGAGACTCAAGGTGCTGGGCGGGGCTGTGAAGATGTGCAGCCAATCAGCTCACTTGGTGCTGTCATTGTTCGATGTTGCACCAGGAACCAATCATGCGCCTTAAATGAGTGACTGCTGCATATACAGTACAGGCATGTACAAAATCTCCGAGTCATTCAGCTTTTTTTTCTGAATACAGTACTTTGATGAAAACACTCACAATATATGTTTCCGGGGTGATAGGTCGCGGGCGTGTATGTCGCCGCTTCTCACTCCGAGCTCTACTAAACTCTGATCTTCCTTCTGATTTTTCTTTTGCCCTTCTGGTTTGGACTGTTTGGACTGTGGGTACTGTGATTGATGCAACTTGAATCATCACTTCATCTGATCAATCAAACCCCATCGTAACTTAGTCCACGGGCTAACGTCGGTAGCTTATGCTAACCAGCTGTCACCACACCTGCTTTCCTCCCTCGACATGGGGCGCAAAAACCTCCTCATCGCCTTTGGATTACTTTGAATACTCCTGACGTTCTGCCATCATCCAGTGGCAGGACTGCTCCACTATTCTGTCGCGGATCTTCTCCGGATCCGGTGGATTGCGCGGTTTCGTTTGCAGGTGCCGACAGGTATGGCAGCCTTGGTTACACGCTCCCTAGTATTGTCCCTGTTATTGGCATTTTCGTTAATTTTTGCTTACTTACACGAGGGAAAAGCTGCTTAGCATTGGGGAGTCGACGCTCTGACTTTTTTCACCAGCACACGAAAATCCACAAGGTTTTTCGGAGCTAATCGCAAGCGGAGCGGTGGCGCTGTACGGCGCATGGAAACGACGTCGGAGGAGGGGGAAGCGAGCCGGCCTGCTAGTAAAGCTGCGGCAACGTGGATTTCGAACCCCGCTCCCATCGATCCATCTTGCTAATCTACGATCTCTGCCAAACAAAATGGATGAGCTTCTCCTCCTCACGAAGACCAACAAGACCTTTGCAAGCTCTGCTGCACTCTGCTTCACTGAAACCTGGCTCAGTGACCGCCACCCGGATTCCGCGCTACATCTAACCGGCTTCCGCCTTCTCCGAGCACTGATGTCACGAAGCTCGACGCACACTGCAGCCCGGACCTGGAGTCGCTGTCTTTAAACTGCAAGCCATTCTACTCGCCACGTGAGTTCACCTCTTTTTTACTCGTCAGTGTTTACATTGCGCCACAAGCTAATGCTAACGCGGCGATACAAACGCTAGCTGAACAAGTAAACAAACTCGAACTAAAATACCCAGAGTCACCCTTGATCATTTTGGGCGATTTTAATAGAGCACATCTTAACCGCGAACTTCCCAGATATAAGCAGCACATGCTAGACCACTGCTATACAACAATCAAAAATGCATACCGATCGATCGCCCGCGCAGCATTGGGTCTTTCTGACCACAATTTAATCCACTTAATACCTACATACAGACAGAAACTCAAATGCGCTAAACCGGTTGTTAAGACTGTGAAAAAATGGACAGATGAAGCAAAGCTAGCTCTACAAGAATGCTTAGACTGCACTGATTGGGGCGTCTTTGAAACTTCAACGGGCACACTGGATGAATACACAGACACTTTAACATCATACATCATCATTTCTGTGAGGACATGTGTGGACCAACGAAGTACTTCCGCTCCTTCAACAATAACAAGCCATGGTTTATTCCCAAACTCAGGCAACTCAGGAAAGAGAAAGAGGCCGCGTTTAGAAGTGGAGATCGGGCACTTTACAAACACGCCCGAAACCAATTGACAAAGGAAATTAACATCGCAAAGAGAAGCTATGCAGAGAGGCTGAAAAACCAGTTCTCTGCTAACGACTCTGCATCTGTGTGGAATGGCCTGAAAGCAATCACAAACTATAGAACGCCATCCCCCCAAACAGTGAACAATAAGGGTCTTGCTGATGAACTAAACACGTTTTTCTGCCAATTTGAAAAGGACGCCTCCATTTCCCACACTCACCCACCTCTACCAGATACTACTCTATCTACCCCCCCAACCTCTTTTTCTCCACTACAGATCCACGAACAGGACATGAGACGGCTCTTCAAGCAACAGAAGATCAAGAAAGCTGCGGGGCCCGACAAAGTGTCCCCCTTCCTGCCTGAAAGTCTGCGCCGACCAGCTGGCTCCGGTCTTCACACAAATCTTCAACAGATCCCTGGAGCTGTGTGAGGTCCCATCCTGCTTCAAACTGTCTACCATCATCCCAGTTCCCAAGAAATCAGCAACATCGGAACTGAACGACTATAGGCCTGTCGCTCTGACGTCTGTGGTCATGAAGTCCTTTGAACGCCTTGTGCTGAACCACCTAAAGAACGTCACCGAACCCCTGCTGGACCCTCTTCAGTTTGCCTACCGGGCAAACAGGTCTGTGGAAGACACAGTCAACATAGGTCTGCACTACATCCTCGAGCACCTCGACAGCACAGGGACCTACGCAAGGATCCTGTTTGTGGATTTCAGCTCTGCGTTCAACACCATCATACCGGAACTCCTCACCCCCAAACTTCTCCACCTCGGTGTGTCCCCTACGATCTGCCAGTGGATCCTCAGCTTCCTGACGGGACGGACACAACAGGTGAGACTGGGAGCGACAACATCATCAACACGCACCACTAGCACTGGAGCCCCACAGGGATGTGTCCTCTCTCCACTGCTCTTCTCCCTCTACACAAACGATTGCACCTCAACAAGTCCAGCTGTCAAACTCATAAAGTTCGCAGACGACACCACGGTCATCGGTCTCATCAAAGACGGCGACGAGTCTGCGTACCGACAACAATTGGAGCAGCTGGAGCTCTGGTGCAGTCGACACAACCTCAGGCTGAACACGCTCAAGACTGTAGAGATGATCGTGGACTTCAGGAAACATCCTTCTCCAGAGTTGCCCCTCACACTATCCGTCGAGACCTTCAAGTTCCTGGGAATCACAGTCTCCCAGGACATGAAGTGGGAAGTCAACACCATCTACATCCTGAAAAGGGCTCAGCAGAGGATGTACTTCCTGAGGCTGCTGAGGAAGCATGGCCTGCCACAGGAGGTGCTACGTCAGTTCTACACGGCAGTCATCGAATCAATCCTGTGTTCTTCCATCACGGTTTGGTTTGGGGCCGCCACAAAGAAGGACAAAATCCGACTTCAACGGACAATTAGGACGGCGGAAAAAATCATTGGCACCGCCCTACCCACTCTTGAGGACTTGCACACTGCAAGAATCAAGACAAGGGCACGGAAAATCCTCCTGGTTCCCCCGCATCCTGCCCACCACCTTTTCCAGCTACTCCCCTCAGGCAGGCGCTACAGATCCATGCGCACCAAATCCAGCAGACACTTAAACAGCTTCTTCCCTCTAGCCATTAACTCCCTAAACAGTCACTGACGTAGTCACTCTTCTTGTACAACAAATATTGTATCTCTCTAAAATGGTTCAATGATTTTCTGCACCAACTGTACAGACTGTAATAGTATTGTATTCTACCACTGATCACTTTAGATCTGCTTGAAACTACGGTTCACTTACATTATGAAATGTCCTTCCATACCTATTTGTCATGTTCTTGTTTATGATGATACTAATGCAGCGTGTTATACCGGAGACAAATTCCTTGTGTGTTCTACATACTTGGCCCATAAAGATGATTCTGATTCTGATTCTGATGTGGAGTTCTGCTTAGTGCAATAACTACAGGAAATGGAGGCAACACTACTCAAACCGTAACCTCTTTTTTTGTTTGTTTTTTTACACCAGAAGTATTACTTTACGCTTAAAAAAAAGAACTTTTGTTTTTCAAAATGTACTTTTTGTTGATTTAAGTATGCTTATCTGCTTGTTTTGCTCACTTAATCTGCAACTGTAAAGCCTCTTTAGAGTTCTTTTGAAAAGCGCTCTACAAATGAAATAAAATGGATGTCTCAAGAGAAGTAACACACTTAATATGAATCCTCTTCTTCAAAGAAGGATATAATAACCAGAAAAGTTAAGAGGGATATATATATTTCAAATGACCACAAAAAAATGTTTTCTGAATTGGTTATAGATGAAAGTGTTGGATGTGCTGAATCAACAAAGGGCAGCATCAGAGAGGAACAACATAATGCACAGGATTGAGCAGGTGGTTGCGCAAGGCAAAGAGGAAGCCCTGATTGCTCAGGTACACAGTAACATACAACAAACATTATATTACGTTTTGTTAAAGTCATTTTAAGCAACCCAGTCTATCACAGAAATAATGTGCAAACGCATAAACACCCTCCAAAGTGTGTGTTATGATGCGTTTTAGTTTTTTATGGCAATATCCACCTACCATGCATCCATCCCCAAAAGCAGCATATTTGATTTATTTCGTAATTTTATGCTGTAATTTACAAATTAAGCATCATGCATTTATTGATGCTAAATAAGACCATTAAATACAACTCAAGGACAACTCACAATTACATTTATGGACTGAGTGTTATACTCTTGTTTGGAACAGATTTCATCATGTAAAAAAAAAAATGTCCTTCTGTTCAACAGAAAGCAATGAATTGTGATCTGAAGAAGTGGTGTATGGCCCAGATTCCAATTTCAGTTGAATCCCAGCACTATAAATTGCTTCCCTCCTCACCTGCGGAGCAGTCGGACACTGGACTGGAATCCACTCCCTTGCTCTCTGTTGTATCTGCCGATAGCGGCACATCACTGGCTACTTACGTCAACATTTGTCCCCTGAAATCTACCCAGAGTCTGGGGGGAGACAAACAGGAACTGATGGGGAGTCGGAAATACTATGGAATAAAGACAAACTGGGTACCTGGTAAGTAGGAGTAAGTTACAGATATTCGCCTTTGGTTCGGCTCATTTCTTATTTTTCATTTATAAAATTATTTTTGAAAACCTTTTCTTGCAAGATCAACGTTCACAGTGCAAAAGAACACAGTCAACATAATTTTCTTTGTATTTTGAATCTAGTCAAATAAAACCCCAAACAACCAACCAACCAACCCAAAAAAACAAAACAAATAGAGGACATGCATGAGAGAGAATAACCAACTCAATAGATAGGCAATGGAGTACAGTAATCCCTCGTTTATCGCGGGGGTTACATTCCAAAAAGAACCAGTGATAAGTGAAATCCGTGAAGTAGGATTTATTTGTAAAAAGCCAGGTCTGTAGCTGTTCAGCTCCTTAGGGTGGGGGTCCTTGGGCACTGGGACCAGGCACGAAGTTTTCCACAGCTGTGGAGCTCTGCCCAGCTTCAGGCTCAGGTTGAACATGTGCTGGACAATGTCACACAGCTGGTCAGAGCAGGTCCTGAGGAGCCGGGAACTGATCTTGTCCGGACCTGCTGCCTTCCTCACATTCATCTTCCTCAGTTAGTTCCTCACCTGCTCTGTTGTGACGGACAGGCAGGAACCAGGTGACAGACTGGGTTGTTGTGAGCTGGTCGAAAGAGGAGGGGGAGGAGAAGAAGTCCTCAGTGAGAGTGGGTGCAGCTCGTGGTTGGGGGAAGGGACAGACGTCTGGTCGGAACCGATTGAAAAAACGGTTCAGTTCATCTGCCCAGTCCTTGTCCTTCTAGTCAATGTCTTTGGGCTGTTGTGGCCTGAGATGGTTTTCAGGCCCCTCCAGACACCAGTGACATTGCTGGCCTGTAGCTGGTCCTCCAATTTCATTCTGTATGTCTTCTTCCCCTCTCTGATCTTTCTTCTCAGCTGGATCTGCACGGCCTTCAGCTCCTCTCTGTTTCTTGACATAAAATCCCTCTTCTTCTCTTTCAGGAGGGCCTTTATGTCGGGGTTAATACATGGTTTGTTGTTGGAAAAACACCGCACAGTTCTGGTGGGTACGGTGTTCTCCTCACAGAAGTTTATGTCGTCCGTGATGGTGTCATTGAGTGCATCAATGTCCTCCCCATGAACCTCGCTGAAGAGTTCCCACCTGGTTGTGTCAAAGCAGTCCCGCAGAGCATCTTCAGCTTCCGTGGACCATTTCCTGGCCATACGGGTCACAGGGCTGCCTGTGCACCAGGGGTTTGTACACAGGCTCGAGAAATACCAAGTTGTGGTCCACTCTTCCAAGAGGGAGGTGGGAGTGAGGTCTCTATGCCTCCTTGGTGTTGGCATAAAACAAGACCAACATTTTATTGTCTCTAGTGGCACAGGTTACATACTGCGTGAAGGTTGAAAGGGAGGACGACAACAGTGAGACATGGTTGAAGTCCCCAGAGATGATCAGCAGGGCGTTGGGGGACTGTGTTTGCAGCCTGTTCACGACAGTCATCAGGGCATCACATGCTGTATCGCCATTAGCCGACGGGGGGACGTACACTGTCACAGCTATGACGTGTGAGAATTCCCTCGGCAGATAATGGGGCCTGAGGCTAATGGCTAGCAGCTCAATGTCCTGGCTGCAGAGTTTCTCTTTGATCGTGATATGCCCCGGATTGCACCATTTGTCGTTCACAAAAACAGCCAGTCCCCCTCCTTTTGTCTTTCCACTCCCTTCATTCCTGTCCGCACGTATGAGTTGGAAGCCTTCCAACTCAGCACGTGTGTCCGGAGTGATCGCTGTTAGCCACGACTCCGTGAGTAGCATTAGGCTAGCATCGCTGTATTCCTTTTGATGTTGCGTTAGTGCCGCCAGCTCGTCCATCTTGTTAGGGAGCGATCTTACATTCCCCATGATGACGAATGGGAGGACATGTCTGTATCTTCTTCTCCTTGTGCGGCGCTCCTTCCCGGCCCGACACCTTCGTCTCCTCCTCTTCAACTCGCGTGGGATATCAGGTTTGTCACCGGCTAGTAGCCCGCTGTTAGCCCACCATGCTAACAGCTGGTCCCTACTGTGCTGTGCCCTGTATATTGACACATAGTTAAACAGCACTTTCTTATTAATACTCTGGAGACAGTTTTGTCCTTTATGAAGGTTTGAATATAAGAGGCTTTTCTCCAGCAAAACTCTATGGAAAATACAGAAAGCAAATAAATGATTTGTCACTTTGACTCTACGGACACCAATGTGAATGAACAAGAAATTAAGGAGATCCACATGCATGAATTATATCACAATACATCTGTAGATAAATCAAAATGCAGTACATCAATGATGTAAATGGTATGAGAGTCTGGGGTTCCAGTATGTAATTATGATTTGGGTAATCTGATTTTTAGGACTCGTGTGGATGACTTTTTATTGATGATTCTGAAGAAGAGAGGTCAGATGATGACCTCATGGTAGTTGCTTATGAAAATGACAGTCCTCCATCAGTAAGTTAGAGCTCTTAAACATAACATATGCCAAAAATTTCAGGAGTTGTTTCTGACACTGCATTTTAAATATTCATAAGAAACAATGGGGTTGCGTGTGCTATCGGGATCCCCGTTCAGAGGATACGTAAAAAGACAAAAGCAAATAAAGGAGATGAGCAGAAATGAAGCTGCCCATCCCCCCCATAGGTTTGGGGTACAAACCCACGCAAAACAAAATGGGAAGAAGAAATAAATAAAGTAAAAGGACAAAAAGAAACTCAGACAGGGATATGCGCTGCTGGAGAGGCAGCCACGCAAGGGGTGCCATCTTAAAAATAAAAAAATTAAAAATCCTTAAAGACTTAGAAATAGTTTTTAGTAGAATTACCGGTAGTAGAAATAGAACATCATGCAGCCAATGTTCCCTCTAAGCTGCGCAACTGTGCACTGGTTGCACACTCTCAGTGCAAAAGAAAACCCATCGAGCTCAGTGAACGCACTTCAAAATAATTAAATATATAAAATGTTTTCTGCTTCATTTTGCTGTGTAATTCAGTGAGTGACAGGTGTCCAGCCAATCATACGATACGATGCAATGATGCTATGCAGCCAATCACGACATTGGCAGTACTTGCGCATGTGCTCCGCTCATACACGCTCCATAAGAATAACAGTGCGGCGGAGATGAGTGACGCTAATGCTAACCCCTTATCATGGCGAAACAAGCGGGCAGTGAATGCAATATGTATACTCACCAAACCAAAATAAAAATGAACTGCAGTTCTCTTAGTTTGAAATGGCTATCGGAGTATGTGCAATTTTTTTTTCTTATTTCATTGGGACAGTGCACATTAATCAACAAATGAAATAGAAGGGCAAGTGGTGAAACTGGGTGAGATTTTTTTCTTTTTTGAGTGAGAGAGGTCTGCTCTGCAAAACATGCAGTGAAGTTAAAAGTTCAACGCAAATTTTCCATCGGAAAATCAACTGGACTAAATGGAAGCTGAACTACCTCAAGCGACACATTCAGCAGAAAAATGTATTTTTCACTTTAAGTGGGCCAAATTAGTTATTTTAAAAGCAAACTAATGGAAATTGCTGTTGTAATTTGATTCTTTTAATAAGCCATTAACTTTGTATGATTCCAGGTGCGATACTAGTGTGTGGCCACAGCGAACACTTCTGATGTTCTTCACAGTAGTCCTCGGTGTGCTCAGGGAGCTTGTATGTTTGCCCAGACATATTAAAAATTAGAGGGAACATTGCATGCAGCCATATTTTAAAGGTGGGTGGGTGTTGTGGTTTCCATGAAAGAAGGATTTCCCTACATGCTATCAAGGAGGGGAAGACAATCATATTATCCTGCATGGTTGACGTGACAAGATTAAAAGAAGTTCTACTAAAGATTGCTGGGACGAATCAATGTTAATACTTTGAATATCAGATATACATTTGAAAAAGGAACAGCGGGAGTGAACCCCGAACTTTCGGATGGACACCGGCAGTAAGGGATGTCATCAAGCTGAAGGAGTCCGAGAAGGCTTTTTTGGCCTGTGGGACCTGGAGGCAGCTCATGCGTAGTTTTTGTGGTCACAGAGGCAAAAATTCAGGCATGGGAGGATTTCGGCGAGACCATGGAAGCTGATTTCTGGACGGCTTTGAGGAAATTCAGGTCCACCATCTGACATCTCAGGATGGGGAAGCAGTGCACCTTTAACACTGTGTATGGTGGGGATGGGGCGCTGATGACCTCGACTCGGGACGTTGTGAGTTGGAGTACTTCGAAGACCTCCTCAACTCTACCAACATGCCTTCCTTAGAGGAAGCAAATTCTGGGGACTCTGAGGTGGGCTCTGCTATCTCTGGGGTTGATACTGAAGTTATCAGTAAGAGATGGTTAAAAAACTGCGGAGTGGATGAGATCCGCGCGCAGTTCCTCAAGGCCCTGCATGCTGCGGGGCTGTCCTGGTTGACACGCCTCTACAACATCGTGTGGTCATCAGGACAGTGCCTCTGGATTGGCAGGGTGGTGGTCCATCTTTTTAAGATCAGAGGGATCACAATCCTCAGCCTCCCTGGTAAGGTCTATTCAGGGGTGCTGGAGAGGAGGGTCTGTCGGCAAGTCAAGTGATCAGATTCAGGAGGAGCAGTGTGGTTTTTGACCCGACTTTGGAACAGTGGACCCGCTCTACACCCTTGACAGGGTCCTTGAGGTTACACAGAAGTTCGCCGAACAGTCTACATGTGCTTTGTGGACCTGGAGAAGGCATTGCATTGTGTCCCTTGAGGAGTTCTGTGGGGCGTGTTTCGGGAATATCAGGTACCGAACCTCCTGATATCAGGTTTGGTTCGCATTGCCAGCAGTAAGTCGGGTTTGTTTCCAGTGAGGGCTGGACTGCCCTTTATCACCGATTCTGTTCAGAACCTTTAGGGACAGCATTTCTAGGCGCAGCCGAGGAATTTAGGGGTCCCGCCGGCAGGAGGCCCCAGGAACGACCCAGGACACACTGGAGAGATGATGTCTCCCGGGTGGCATGGGAACGCCTTAGGATCCCCGAGTTGGGAGAAGTAGCTGGGGAAAGTCTGGCCTTCCCTGCTAAAGCGACCCGACCCCGGATAAGCAGTAGAGTATAGATGGATGACCAACACACTCACCCTACATTTAGTGTTAAATTGTTGAATAAATAAAAAATGTAGTCAAAGCGAAGTGAGTCAAATGTTTGACATTCATGAGACATAAAATACTAGAAGTGTTTTCAGACATGCGTCTGTCATTTCCAAGTAAATATTGTTTTGCGTTTTTTGTTGTTGTTGTTGTTGTTCCTGTTTCTAAAATCTCCCGTCAGATGACTATGAGCAGAAAGCCCTCTGCTCCAAACATAACCGACATGCCTTTGGATTCCTCGTGGATTCTAATGACCTCTGCCGCCAGACTCCAGGAGTGCAGGAGTGTGGCCGCAGCTTCTCGAGCAGCAGTCAGCAGTCCAGCCTAAGTGTCCAGAGCCCCTTGAGCAGTCATCATCAGAGAACAGATAGACACAGCGGAAAATTAAGTAGTGACTACAAGTGTACACAGATGCAAGCAGACTGCACCAGAACACTGGAGTTCTTTGTTGACCCTCCGTCGGAGCCCACATTAATTCAAGAAAGAAATCATTGGCATGCTATGGAGGTAAGTGATTTCAAGCTACTGCGCTAGCATCGGTTGAAGAATATACTGTATACCCAAATGGCTTGGTTAAAAAAAACAACAAAACATATATCATAACTTATTAATAAAAAGCAATATTTCTATAGTACTCCCTACCTTGTGAACAGTTTTTGAAATTGCCCAAGAATTGAGGTGATCCCACTTCTAAAAATGACATGTTTCACTAGTTACAAAATGTGTTATCAATCTATACCCTCATTAAAAATCTGCAAATACAGGGTGAAATTCTTTCTTAGAATTACTGTCTTGTAAGGGTTTCTTCCATGTCAGGTAACTTCCAGATCTCTCTGACAATTTTTTTCATGGCGTGGTTTGTTCGCTGCAGTGCTCGCAGATGTAGCTCTACCCTTTCAGGCCAGGATTGTTTTATTTGAAACCCACATAACTCCACCTGATTCCTCAGATTACTCTTTTGAGTAATGGTTGGTGTTGTTTCTCTCACCTTTCTTAAGTATTTTAATGCCAATTTTCAATGCTTGTTCCCATTGATCTGCCCCGTTATCAAACATGAATCATTGTGACCAGTTTGTTCAAGACCTCGGATCCCGCCTTTGTCAGCTAGATTATCCTCACCCAATTTTTCCCAGAGCAGACTTTTTCATCTTTTTCATGACGGTAATGATCTCTCTTGTGGGTCGTTTCTTCAGTATCTTCTGGGCTGTTTTCAAAATGTTTTTTGACATCCTCTTTTTTCAGATTTGATGTAGGTGCCTTCTTCATGCCTCTCTTTTCTTTCCTGATTTTTTTGTACATCAATCCTAAATAATTTGTCTCACTTCCACTCATTCAATATCCTGTCCCACCATTTCTTCTCCAACTCTCTGCTTCTTTCAACATTCTAATTGCATCTCTTACATTTGCTCTTGCATCTTCAAGTTCTCAATTTACGATGTCACGCTCTTCTCTGTACTCTGTCTTAGTCTTTCCAATATTCTGTTTCTGGCATTCAAGGACCTGTTGATTCTTGATCTCATTTGCAATATTTCCTCTTCATGGTCAACCAGCCACTCTCTTTTTCTTCGATTCCGCATACTTCCCCAGCTGCTTTTGGGACACGTGACAATGTCCTCCCCCAGTTTGTTTTCTGTGTCTTTATTCATCATTGTCATCACTTTTGTTTCAAAATGATTTTGCTTTGTTTCTGGATGCATTGGCAATATCATCATTCTTAGTTTCTCCCCATTTCATTCTTTGATTTTTCTTTTTGTGACGCTTCTTTCCATTCTTCTGTAAATTGATTGGTTCCAAGGTCATTTTCATTTACGTGTGGTCAGATAAAGTAGCATTTCCAACAGTAAATTTTTTTTTTAGAATTTCCATGTCTCTGTCCGCTCTTCATTCTGATTCCATCCGGCTCATACCATCACCCTATGCACTGTTTAACCAATTCCCGTGCGTTTTATGATTGTCATCACTGTTAACATAGGATAAATTGTTTTCTTGGCACTAGTCAAAGCGTTCTACCCCTTGTTGATTACATCATCTTAATCCAAATAGACCACACACTCCAGATCTTTGGGTCATTTGGTACCAGGCTGCAGAGAAATAATACATAACTTACATTACCTCTGTTTTATTTATTTTGGAATCTGAAAGATATTTTGAAAAAATTACCGGAATCTCTGTTACATCCATCTACAGTACGTCATTCTGAACGCGCTTCTTGGTCACATGACAGTTTAACTAAAATCAAACCCAGGAGATAGCAAAATTTGTAAAAAACAAATGTCTTTGGGAAGGGGAAGAGGCTCAGCCAGGAAACAAAAGAGGAGCCCACGACTTTTAAGAATAAGAAGGCTACATTTAATAGACAGTATTGGGTGTCCGACTGAAAATACAGATTTATGTCAATGGCAGATTCCCACGTACCAAGCCCACTCTGCATGATATGCGGCGATGGTGAGTCGTATTTTTCATGCACTTTGTATTTGTGGTGTATCTTATATTGAAGGCATGTTTAAGCATTACCATAGTGAACAGAGAGTGTTGCGGTCAGATAGGATGTTCCTCTTGTCTTGATTTGTGTTTATGAGTATGTTTTGAAAATTCCACAGTTTTCATGCAGGCCATATCATATTATTTTGTTGTATTTATCTGCCACACCTTCAAGGCCGGTCCCGGAAAATATTGTCTGACATTAATCAGGTCCGTGGGACAAAAAAGGTTGGGGACCGCTGTTCTAATCGATCATTTCTTGTTGTTTGATTGGTTGAGAATTCCTCCCCAACCATACCTTAAAAAAAAAAGTGTATAAACTAGGCCCATAACTTTTACTGAGCTTGATCTTTTGTTGTTCTTGGTTGTCCTTCATCGCATCTGTAACAACTCTTCTCTCAGAAAAAGCGCAGCTCACGATGAGTAAACTTTGGCAGTTTGTTTCTCATTTTCTCCAAACCAGGCTTTGCCTTTCCTCTTGGCCTTCACCTCTGTCAGTAATACCGCATCCCACTTATTTCTTATCAGCATATTTAGCTCCAACTATGGTCTTCCTTGTACAGACTTGCACTGGACGTTTCATGTCATGATGTTCAGAGCTTTGTTTTCCTTTCTCTCTATTGCATCTCTTTTTTCTTTTCATTTTTGAGATATTTTTCCCTTCCTTATCTTTAAACCTTCAACAATTTTGTTATGTAATCCTGGATTCGGATGAATCGTTTTCATTCGGAGTCTGATTTATGTCCCCCTTCTCCTCACCAAAATGCGTATCTCAAAATTGTCTGAGAAATCTCACGCCAGTATCTTTTTAAGAGAAGGAAGAGCTGGCAAGTTTCTTCCTCCTCTGCCCCCCAAAGCAAAAAGGACCCCTCCATTTCAACCTCTTGACATACCTGGAAGGTTTGTCCATGAGGCCTCTTGGTCCCTTTGCCACTTCCACTTCCACAGGCGCTTCTGTTTCTGTGCTCCACTTGCACCATGTGGAGGTGTGACCATACCGCAATCAATTACCGTATTGGCCCGAATATAAGACGGCCCTGATTATAAGACGACCCCCTCTTTTTCAAGACTCAAGTTTGAAAAATGTATTTTTGAACACCTAATTTCTTTTTATACAGAAATAATTACAGTACATCTGAAACAATTGATTATAACAATATATTTGAAAGAAAAAGCATCTTGAAGTTTACTCCATAACTTCTCCTGAGCTGCCGGTTAACCTGGCCGATCTTCGACCAACTTTTCTCCAGATTGTCGCTACCATTCTCCATTTTCTGTTATCTCTTCTATTATTTTCTTCTCTTTTCCTTCTAACCGCTATTTTTCGTCTTCATGCTACCACTATTTTTATTTTTCTTCTTCATGCTACCGCTATTTTTATTTTTATTCTTCGTGACAGGGGTTCGCTTTGGCCTGGGGAGTCAAGTTTAGCATTCGTTTCAAGGGATATCTGGCGCCGTCTAGCGTCGTGAATGGGTATAATGTCTAGACCCTGAATATAAGACGACCCCCACTTTTTCATCTTATTTCAATGCAAAAAACACCGTCTTCTATTCGGGCCGATACGGTAATATCATTAACATCATTTTCATCATCATCTTTTCTTCCACATATGTGTCATTAAACTACAATTTTTAATAGTTTTTCCAAATGAAAAATGACTACCTAACAAATCCACTTTCTGGTTACTCTGAAATAAGATGACATAGTCGAGTCTGACACTAACTTTCAACGGTGCTATTTTGTGCCTGGCAGGTGACTCAGCACTTCTTTGAGACGGTGTCCATTCAGTTGGAGCGTTGGTATGAAAGAAAGGTCCTCGAAGTGGAGGAGCAGACAAAGGTCAAAATGGAGCAGGAAAGACAGGAGCTACTGCAACATATCAACATATTAGAGGAAGAGCTCCAGAAGTTGAAAACTGGCGTGAATGCAGAAACCTGAGAAAAAACATTACAAGAATTTTCTCTGTGTCTATGCTAATATAATCAATCCATTTTGATTTAATTAAATTTATTAATGCACAGGTGTCAAAGTCAAGGCCCGGGGGCCAGATCTGGCCCGCCACATCATTCATTTTATGTGGCCCGCAAAAGCAAATCAAGTATGTCAAGTTCCATGATGCTTGCTAAAGTCTGAACCAAAATTTCAAATTGTCATATGTAATCCACAAAAACAGTCATTATTCTTGACTTCTGATTTTAAAAGTCTATCCATCAATTTGTTGTGCGCTGTGTATGCAATATGTGGAGGTGATGAAACATTTATATGGTTTCCCAAAATTCATAATAGCTCTCCAGGGAAACCGTAACTACAATGTGGCCCGTGATAAAAATGAGTTTGCCACCCCTGTGTTAAAGGACCTCTGGTGCCTATATCCTTGCAAAGTTAAGCAAAGAGGAATTCACTTCAGACTAATCATAAAAAAAATTTTGGATGGTTGCAGTAAGCAAGCATACTCTGGTTGAGAGAATCCCAGAAGAGAAACACAGAACAAACATGCCAAGTTCAGACAGTATGGAAAGATCCAATGTTTAATGACCAAACGCATAACTCAATGTAGTTGTGTTTCAAAGTAGTTGTGTAAAAAATTCCACACTTGGGGTTTTTTGGTCACATTTTTTAAAAATAAAAGCAACTGGGCATTGGATTGTAGATACACAGAATCAATCCAAAATATTATAAACAATTAAACTGATTTTATAATGTTCATTGGGACAGCCCAAGCACCAACAACAGCTGTTGTGTAATGTGATGGCCTTGTGAGTGACGTCATGAACATTACCGGATTGTCTTAATGTGAGTTTTGGCTTACTGTTGCTCCTACAGAGTATTTTCTGCTTGTGTTACTTGTGTTGTAATGCAGATGTGTCACGCTTCAGCCACGTGGCCAGAAACCAGCCTTTCAAGGGGTCCTGTCTGGCCCGTGGGGAGAGAGAGAGCACACGAACTGCAATTTTTCATGTTGTCCACTCAAGGTCACACTAACAGCCACGTACAGTAAATAACATCCTGAAATCTACTGAACATTGCTCAGGATTTAACACCTGATATTGATGCACTTGTGAAGGCTAAAGGATGCCAACTTTCAGGAGTATTAATTTCAGGAGTATCATTTATTTGAAGTCGTACCTATCAATACCGTGCCACCTCTGCACTGTGAATCATACAGTTCTGTGATCATGAATACCTCCTATTGGAATATTTTAATACACTGGATATTGGAACACATCAAAGTTTCATTTCAAAGGGGTTTGGATTGGTGGAACCCTTTTGTGTTTTATTTTCCATATAGTCGCACAACTTGTTTTTTTTTATGTAAACATCGACAAAGCAAGGCAGAAATTGAATCCTCTTTCTGAAAATAAAGTGGGAACACTTTATTTGATGAATTTGGAAATGTATGTCAAATAAAAATTATTTCTGGATATATCCATCCATCCATTTTCTCAACTGCTTATCCTCACAAGGGTCGCCGGGGGTGCTGGAGCCTATCCCAGCTGTCTTCAGGCCGTGGTGGGGGTCACCCTGAACCAGTCGCCAGCCAATCGCAGGGCACACACAGACGAACAACCACACTCACATCTTGGGACAATTTTTATAGTGTTCAATCAGCCTGCCATGCATGTTTTTGGAATGTGGGAGGAAACTGGAGTACCTGGAGAAGATCCACGCAGGTACGGGTAGAACATGCAAATTCCACAGAGGAAGGCCCGAGCTGGAATCGAACCCTGCACCTCTGCACTATAGGGCAGACACGCTAACCAACCAACCACCGGGCCCTTTCTGGATATAAAAGAAGCTGTTTTACAAACCCCAATTCCAATGAAGTTTGGATATGGTGTGAAATGTAATGTACAAATCCCTTTCAACCTCTAATTGTCAATGTTCAGTTTTTGTGTTTCTCCAGCAGGTGCCAGAAGAGGGACTTTCCCTCCAGCTGGCAGACCTGCTGACAATCACAATCAGCTGTATAGATTAGGACGTCCACATTGTCATGTCTTTGTTGGATTATTTCCGTTGCTCACGACTCTGTCACCAAGTGTTGAATCTTCCAGACGCTCCTTCTTTCATGTTCTTGTTTTTTTTGTTTGTCTCGCCATGTTTTTTGAACTGAGTAGTTTTTCATTGTAATTAGCAGTCATGGTTTTGTATTTTACGTGTTTTGAGTTTCCTTGAGTATATGTGAGAACAGGTATTGATAAATGATTGACATTTTTTTCAAACACACACCCACCCCCCCACACACACACATTATTCTGTGTTTTACGAGTGGATTCAGAGGATTGGTGTCAACATGTTATCCTTGATTGATGGAGAAGTGAGCTGTTGATGATTGAATTTAATACCAAATAGGTCAAAAACATGAGTGAACAGGACTTCCAAATGCGTGGAGGCGAACTAAGAAAAATATGTTGGAGAAATGGATGGAGAGCAAGTACCAGTTGAAACTACTCAATATGCAGATAAAGATGGAACTCCCTTTTTGTTGCCCCAAAAGTGAGAACCCCCCCAAATACGGGGCTCTTTTGCGCCGAGATGTTGGGACTGTCTTCTTTGAGGGAAGCTATTTGAAACTGATCACTTTTCTTTCCTTTTCTTGTTCTCTGTGTGAGAATCAGAGCAGATAGGAATAACGACAGGGAGGAGAAAATACTTTTTTTGATTTTTATCCTTGTGCAGAACCTCTCATAAATAAAAATTACTTTTGAGGAAGCGGATACATTGCGCACTGGTCCATTTTTTTCCTAACCCAAAAGGATCATTTTGTTCTTGAGACCTTTTTGCCCTATAATATTCCTTTTTGACAATTTGGGAAATTGTTGCTTCAATACATTGGAATTTTAACCGGAATAACAGTTCTGAGGGATCTCTACCCAAGATGCATGTGGCTGGAATTAATTTAGTCCAGTTTTATATAGATACACAGTATACATATATATATATATATATATATATATATATATATATATATATATATATATATATATATATATATATATATATATACATATATATATATATATATATACACATATATATATATATATATATATATATATATACACATACATATATATATACACATATATATATATACATATATATATATATATACTGTGTATCTATAAGATAAGATAAGAAGCAAGACAGCAACATTGAAAATAAGTCGATGATAACAATGGAAAACAATAAAACGTAAAATAAATGACAATAATATATATATATATATATATATATATATATATATATATATCATTGTTGCTGTCTTGCTTCTTATCTTATTAAATATATTTTTAATCTAAGTTTGATATTTTTGTCATTTATATTCAGTACTTCCCTCATCATTTTAAAATAAATAAATACATGTATCTCACTTATTAAATATTTTTTTATTAACTTCACGCTGTTTTGTCACCCCTTTTTCCGTCGTTGATTTTCGATAAATCAACAGTAAATCCCACTCCGCCGGGCCTGCCATACAGAATTATATTAATTACTTCGGCTCTAAATTAAAGTCAAACCAGTCCTTGCGATCATACAAAAATACCCAGTCCTTTCCAAACACAACAAATCATTTAGGAAGAGGGGCTTCTGTGAAAAGGGCGCTATCAGATTATTTCTTATTTCTGCTAAAGGTTGTTCAATAGAGAAATTAACTGAATTAAGATCAGGACTGGCACTCAAGAAATAAGGCAGCCAGAATCTGGGCGTGTCCCCTTGCCTTACCGGATTAAAGAAACTTTGTTCTCAATGAAATTTCACGTTGGAGTAGGCAAACAAGAGGTTTGAACCCTTTGAAACGGAGAGCCGGTCAGGAGCTATTTTAGTCCCTGGGGTTAGCAGATTTGACACACTATAACAACAAAGTATTTAACAACTAATGATCGTTTGTTTGTTTTCCAAATACTCTCATTTTAAATCGGGTGCCTGCAACAGATTTATAAAACAAAGCTGGTACAGGAAAACTGTAAAAGTGGAGGAATGCTCAAAACCACCTGTGTGGAACATTCCGCGGGTGGTCAGGTTCGTTGGGAACTAATGACTGTCATGGTTGGGTAAATGCAGCAACCCCGAAAGGCTCAGTTTGGAAGGTGCTCTGACCTGCAAAGGGGGGCAACAAATGATTCCACGTGTCCCTTGGGGAGTTCTGTGGGGGGTGCTTTGGGAGTATGGGGTACGGAACCCCCTGATGTGGGCTGTTTGGTCCCTATGCCACAGATGTCAGAGGTTGGTGCCCATTGCCTGTAAGTCGGAATCATTTCCAGTGAAGGTTGGACTACGCCGAGGCTGTCCTTTGTCGCAGATTCTGTTCATACCCTTTATGGGCAGAATTTGTAGGCACAGCCGAGGCGTTGAGGGTTCCGGTTTGATGGCCTCAGTATTGTATCTCTGCTTTTTGTGGATGATGTGGTACTTTGGCTCCTTCAAGCAGGGCTCTCCAACTCTCACTGGAGCGTTTCACAGCCGAGTGTGAAGCGGTTGGGATGAAAATCAGAACCTCCAAATCTGAAACAATGGTCTTCAGTCGGAAAAGGGTGGAGTGCCCTCTCTGGGTCAGGAAGGAGATCTTGCCCCAAGTGGAGGAGTTTAAGAATCTTGGGGTCTTGTTCACGAGTGAGGGCAGCAGGGAGCGAGAGATCGACAGGTGGATCGGTGCAGCGTCTGCAGTGATGTGGACTTCATATCGGTCTGTTGTGGTGAAGAAGGAGCTAAGACAAAAGGCGAAGCTATCAATCTACCGGTCGATCTACATTCCAACCCTCACCTATGGTCACGAGCTATGGGTCGTGACTGAAAAAATGTGATCAAGTGGCCAAAATGAGTTTTCTCCGCAGGGTGATTCAAATGAACAGGTTCAATACCAGGCTTCCGTCAAGCTTGCTGATGATCTGGTCATTTCAATCAGGTGTGTTGCAACAGGGAGAGCTGGAAAACATGCAGGATAGCGGCCCTCCAGGACTGGGATTGCCCACCCCTGGTCTACACAATGGCATCCGATCAAAACAATACAATTTACTGTTTTATAAAAAGACAAATTCATATTGAACACAATTGAGTTGTATGACCACTCCAAAAAGTAAATTGCGCAACTCAGACTTGCCGTGCGGGACCGGGTGATCAGCAAGCTTAGTTAGCACAGTTCTATAGGGATGCCATCTGGCACCTAATTTTTCTTTTCTTCGTGTGTCTTTCATCGATTGTTGCCAGGATACCAGATCTCTTTTCGTCAAAAAACATTTATCACACTGACTGGGAATGAATATGAAAGATTATAAAATATTTGATTGATTTTGATTTGATTCCTTTTGAAGGTGTTATAATATAGCATTATTTTTCAATGTTAAAAATGCAACAGAGCTGTTTTCACATTTTCAGCTAGTGGTGTGCCTTGGCTCAAAAAAGATTGAAAAACACTGGTGTAACCCAATGATCCCGGTGTGACATCGAGCATTAGGCCTCGGCAACAACAGCAGCAGCATCTGAAGGGAAAATCAAATCGATGCACCATTGACTCTGCCAGCACACAATGGAAACCCAATTGAAGGCCCTAAAGGCACAGCTGGTCATTTGATGGAATCACCATGGGTCTCAAATCAAGCCAGTAACAGCTACTACTGCCTTACTTTCATAGAGTCAGGAGAGCACGGATGATCTCTAAATAACTACCGGTAGCACAGAGTAGGCTTTGGGGTGGAAAAAAAAGTATGTATTCCATAGTCGGGTCAAAAAATAATAACTCCAAAAACAGATACCGAACTATGAAAATGATGAACTGGCACAGACTCAGCGCCATGGAGGAAAGGACCTGAGACATGTGACGTGTTCGTGTGTGCGTTCGTATGGGATATGTTGGGATAGCTGGTATAACAGGAATATATTATATCCATCCATCCATTTTCTGATCCGCTTAATCCTCACAAGGGTCGCGGGCGTGCGACAGTCTATCCCAGCTGTCTTCAGGCAGTAGGTGGGGGACACGCTGAACCAGTTGCCAGCCAATCACAGGGCACACTAAGACAAACAACCATCCACGCTCACACTCACACACCGAGGGACAATTTAGTGTTCCGTAAACCTGCCATGCATCTTTTTGGAATGGGATAGGAAACCGGAATACCCGGAGAAAACCCATGTAGGCACGGGGAGAACACGCAAACTCCACACAGGAAGGCCGCAGCCGGAATGGAACCCGGAATGCAATCTGTACTGTGAGGTCGTCGCGCTAAGCACTCGACCACCGGGCTGCATCATATTCCTATTTTAATTGAAAATTTTAGGAACCAAAAATGATCTTTTCTCAAAAGCAAAACACACACCATGCTGCGGTAAAAAAATGATGTCTGAAGGAATTAAGAGACAAAAACATTCAAGGAGAAAATGATGACAGCAGATTTTTCAAAACACACACACACACACACACACACACACACACACACACACACACACACACACACACACACACACACACACACACACACACACACACAAAATTGGGCCTAAAGATAATATCTTAAGTTTACAGCAGAGTAGCGCAAATGTAAAAGGTAATGGCGTCATATCTCGTGTCAGTTTGGTATTTTCTATTTACAAACAGCACACATTGCATCATCGGCTCATATGATTCAGAGTTCAGCTGGCTTGATTCCCACTTTGGTCTTTTTTTCATGATCGATTACTCACTATTCAAAAGGGTCATTGTAGCTACTTTGTCTCCATTTCTACAAAGAAATCAAAGCATGCAAATAAAATCAGGACTCTAACTGGTTGTATAACGAACAAGAACATCATCATGATGCAGGAAATCAGCTTCACTCATCTCATTTCCAAATGTCCCAGCCATTAGACGAGGATTCGACTGCATGTGAAAGATGAACCATAAACTCTCACAGCTCTCTGTCAGAGAGGGGGATATTGATGGCGCTGGTTGGAGTTGGCACTACTGGCGTGTGAGATGGGGGTGGAGGGGGGGTACATTGTCCCATCGAGATGCAATCAATGCACACATCCTGTAAGCCCAACAACACGGAAGAGCACTGCCAGCCTGCACTCTGCCATCACAAACACACATACACGCGCACCTGCACACACACACACACACACACACACACACATACACACACGGTGAGCAAGGAGCAAGAAGCAAAATATTGTGGATTATAACTTGACATCAACAAAATTTGACCTCCATGGGGTAGCCATACAGATGCAGTGGATTCTTTGGATTTTGAAATGATCATCATGACGTACAGCAAGAGGCAAAAAGGGATCCCATAGATTTGTAAGTACTATTGAACAATGACTTGTTATGGTTGTTTACTGATAAGTCACGGAGAAAAACAGAATTTTACGGGTATTCGTCTATCCATTTTCAACACCGCTTATGCTGAACAGGGTTGCGGTGCTGGAGTCTATCCCAGCTGATTTAGGGCAAAAGGCAGACTACACCCTGAACTGGTCTTCAGTCAGTTGCAGGGCACATCTCGAAACGAATAACCACTCACAGCCACATCCACACCATTACCGAGTGGGAACCGATTCCACGCTGCCCGCTCACAAGTCAGGCGGGTGGACCATCAGCGACACACAACCGTGCATTTCATATTTAACTTCTCATTGAATGTAGCATTTTTCCAGGCTCAAAAACGAAATCAAAATGATCCATTTCGAATCCAAGATTTTCATACACTCTTTCTATTTCAATTGAGTTTACCAGAATTTTAAACAGGTATTTCATTGGTCTAGTGCCAAAAACAATTAACTTAGATTTTTTTTTCTTAATTTTAGTCATAATTTATTTGCAACCAGTTTTTTAAATATGTTTAATTAATTTTTCCACACTCGTCTGAAGCTGTTTCTGATTTCCTCCAGAGCAGTATAATATTGTGTCATCAGCAAATAAGACACATTTAAATTGTTTTGAGACAAAACGGATATCATTTATATATAATATGATTAGTTTTGGGCCTCACGCAGACCCTTGAGGAACCCCATTAGTGATTTTCAATTGATTTCATTTTACGTAGTTGAACTGCACATACTGTTATCAAAATAACTTTTTATCCATTTAGATGCTCCGCCTCTCATGCCAAGTCTCTAATTTATTATTATTATAATATACTATGATCGACAGTATCAAAAGCTATTTTTAGATCTAGAAAAATACCAAAGGTAATTCTTTGTCTATTCTAGCGGCTATTGCTTCCGCAAATTACATTATTGCCTTTGAGGTGGTCCGTTTTTCTCTGAAGCCGTATTGATTTTGACTTAAAAGCATATGTTTCTGAGTGAAGTTATCAAGTCTGCATGAAAATGTTTCCTCCCACATTCCAAAAAACATGCATGGCAGGCTGATTGGACACTCTGAATTGTCCCTGGGTGTGAGTGGTTGTTTGAATGTGTGCCCTGCGATAGGCTGGCAACCGGTTCAGTGTGTCCCCTGCCTACTGCTGGAAGACAGCTGGGATAGGCTCCTGTGCCCCTCATGATGATGAAGTGGATCGGAAAATGGATGGATGGACTTTGGCAGTTTTCATTTTTGATGAAAAGATACAAGCTTCAAATGACAAGTTGCATATGTATGTGAAAGGTCGCACTTCATGTTCTATAATGTTTTACTGATGTCATGTCAATATTAAATCAATTAGTAGACCTTTTATTTTTTTAATGTTTTTACAGTGTTTAATACTTCTCTATGATTTACAGCAGTAAGGAACATGATGAAACAGTTGTTTCCCCCATGTATCTATCTATTTCAAACGTGTTAACTGGCTCAGGAATTTCTTTTGTTAGGTTACAACCCATATTGACAAAATACTCATTAAATTCATGCGCTATGTCTGCAGTTTTATCAATAATCCTATTTTTTATCTTTAATAACATATTCTGGGTTGTCTACTTTTTTGGAACATTTTTTGATGATGTGATTTTCTATTTTCCGTATTTGTGCACATTGTTCTTGTAATATTTACTAATTTATTTTTATAGGTCTTATACTTTATTTCAGTGTCTTTAGTTCTCAATTTTATAAAAAAATAAATATTGTACCAGCATTCTCTATACCTTTCATTATCTATGGCTTATTTAGGACTTTATACTTCCTAGTGACTTTAGTTCATGGAAAATGTTTATCATATGAAGAGATTATAATAGACTGAAATGCATCATAGGCAATATTTGGGTCTTCGTTTGAGTAGACCTCGGACCAGTTTTGTTTTTCTAGATCTAGCTTGAAAGCTGCAATGGAGTGTTGGGTTCTTAGTCTGATTTCTGATACATGAGCTGTTAACTTTGTTTTTCTTTCAAAATAATTGTGAAAAACTGCAAAGACAGGCAGATGGTCACTATTATCAGTAATGAGAAGTACACTTTCTATTTTATGGTCAATCTTATTGATAAATATGTGATCTATTAAAGTGGCTGTATCAACTGTCATTCTACTACGTTTCAAGATGACTGGGAAAAGACTCTTGCTGGACACAGTATTCATAAAGTCTTTTTTTTAGGCTGAACAAATATTAGTCACCACAAATTTGTGTTTTTTTTTAAATCATTAGAGTCACTTTGCATATCTGTCTTTTTATTGAATGTGTCAAGGCATGATCCGGGTGTCCTATTGATGCAACTTATGATGACATTTGATGCCTTTTTAATATGTATTTTAATAGTTAGACATTCCATGAGGTTCCCTACTGTGTTTGTCAATCTCGATTGCCTACATAAATTGCAACCCCCCCTGCCCTTTCTGTTTTCCCTATTTGTTGCAAACATTACATATCCTTTCAATTTCATTTCACTTTTTTTTCATTGCCAAGTTTCTGAAATGGCAAGGATTTTAAATTTATTGAATTTAGTCAAGTTTTGTTTGATTTTTGTGTTTTAAGAGAGGCTTGCACTGTTTAAGTGTATAGCTGAAAATGCATTTCCCATGCTGTGATTATTATTGAAGAAATGATTGTCCAGGTCGTTCTCGGGGTCGAATGTCTTGTGGTCAGCATAATCAAAGGTTTTGAAGTCCATATTTTTGGGATATGGATTTACTATTTCAGTAGAGTCGGAGAGCTTTTTAGTCAGGTGATGAACAGCTCTCAGCATGCCGCTTGATGGTGTTGAACTCAAGCCTGCTGTGTTGGTGTACTGGTGCGGGGCTAGACTATAAGTTTGTCATGCCGCAAGTAGGCAATTTCCCCTCTTTCACGTACATGTTTTAATTTTCTTTTCTTTTTTGACACATGGTATCAGTAAAGTCTTCATTAATGTAGATTTCGGAACCTTTTAGGTATTTGGTTCTCTGTAGCATCCTTGTTCTGTCCTTGTATTTTTCAAATTACACCACCACTGGCCTCGGTCAAAATCTCCCAGGTCTGGGCTTTCTCCACCTCAATTGTCCCCTGTAGCTGCAACCTCTTGAGAATTTTTTGCACTTTTTCTTCTGTTTCAGTCTAAGTTTCTCCTGGTGTTTCCTCTATTCCATCAATGACCAAGTTGTTTGTTTTTGACTGGCCCTCCAAGTAGTCCATCTTTTCTGTTAATACAGTGAAACTCCTCTAGAACGAAACCTACATGGGCGAAAATACCCCCTTATGTGAAAAAATTCCATGCATAAACACAATTCCCATTCTCCTGCCCCCCATACGACGAAACCCCCTGTTGCGTTATATGAAATCATTTTCTCTGCTCCAGCCTCGCGAAGACATTCACTACAACGAAGTCTTATCCAACAGCGACCTCTACTGGTTCGTTCGGAAACTGCAACAGCAACCACCACACTGGTTTACGTAGTGAACGATGTTTATTTCGGTCACAGCTTTATGTCATCTATCTCTTTCTGAGTAAAGTTTATCCATCCATCCATCCATTTTCTACCGCTTATCCGGGGTCGGGTAGCGGGGGCAGCAGCTTTAGGAGGGAAGCCCAGACTTCCCTCTCCCCAGCCACTACTTCGAGCTCTTCCTGGAGGATCCCGAGGCGTTCCCAGGCCAGCTGGGTAACATAGTCCCTCCAGCGTGTCCTGGGTCGTCCCCGGGGTCTCCTGCCAGTGGGACATGCCCGGTACACCTCACCAGGGAGGCGTCCAGGAGGCATCCTAATTAGATGCCCGAGCCACCTCATCTGGCTCCTCTCGATGTGGAGGAGAAGCGGCTCTACTCTGAGCCCCTCCCGGATGACCAAGCTTCTCACCTTATCTCTAAGGGAGAGCCCGGACACCCTGCGGAGAAAACTCATTTTGGTCGCTTGTATCCGGGATCTCGTTCTTTCGGTCACGACCCATAGCTCGTGACCATAGATGAGGGTTGGGACATAGATCGACCGGTAAATTGAGAGCTTCGCCCTTTGGCTCAGCTCCTTCTTTACCACGACAGACCGATACAGCGTCCGCATCACAGCAGACGCTGCACCGATCCGCCTGTCGATCTCTCGCTCCCTTCTGCCCTCACTCGTGAACAAGACCCCAAGATACTTAAACTCCTCCACTTGGGGCAAGATCTTCTCCCCGACCCGGAGAGGGCACTCCACCCTTTTCCGACTGAGGACCATGGTTTCAGATTTGGAGGTGCTGATCCTCATCCCAACCGCTTCACACTCGGCTGCGAAACGCTCCAGTGAGAGTTGGAGAGCCCTGCTTGAAGGAGCCAACAGTACTACATCATCTGCAAAAAGCAGAGATGTAACACCGAGGCCACCAAAACGGACCCCCTCAACGCTTCGGCTGCGCCTAGAAATTCTGTCCATAAAGGTGATGAACAGAATCGGCGACAAAGGGCAGCCTTGGCGGAGTCCAACCCCCACTGGAAACGATTCCGACTTATTGCCGGCAATGCGAACCAAACTCTGACATCGGCAGTATAGGGACCGGACAGCCCGTATCAGGGGCTCGGTACCCCATACTCCCAAGCACCCCACAGAACTCCCGAGGACACGGTCAAACGCCTTCTCCAAGTCCACAAAACACATGTAGACTGGTTGGGCGAATTCCCACGCACCTCGAGGACCCTGCTAAGGGTGTAGAGCTGGTCCAATGTTCCACGGCCGGGACGAAAACCACACTGCTCCTCCTCAATCTGAGGCTCGACTTCCGACGGACCCCCTCTCGAGCACCCCTGAATAGACCTTACCAGGGAGGCTGAGGAGTGTGATTCCTCTGTAGTTGGAACACGCCCTCCGGTCCCCTTTTAAAAGAGGGACCACCACCCCGGTCTGCCAATCCAGAGGCACTCTCCCCGATGACCACGCAATGCTGCAGAGGCGTGTCAACCAGGACAGCCCCACAACATCCAGAGCCTTGAGGAACTCCGGGCGGATCTCTTCCACCCCTGGGGCCTTGCCACCGAGGAGCTTATTAACCAGAATGGTGACTTCAACCACAGAGATAGGAGAGCCCACCTCAGAGTCCCCAGACTCTGCTTCCTCCAAGGAAGGCGTGCTGGTGGAGTTGAGGAGGTCTTCGAAGTACTCTGCCCACCGGTTCACAACGTCCCGAGTCGAAGTCAGCAGCGCCCCATCCCCACTGTACACAGTGTTAGTGGTGCACTGCTTCCCCCTCCTGAGACGTCGAATGGTGGACCAGAATTTCCTCGAAGCCGTCCGGAAGTCAGCTTCCATGGCCTCACCGAACTCTTCCCACGCCCGGCCTCAGCGACCAATGAAGCTGCGTTCCGCTTAGCCAGTCGATACCCGTCAGCTGCCTCTGGGGACCCACAGGCCATAAAGGCCCGATAGGACTCCTTCTTCAGCTTGACGGCATCCCTTACCGCTGGTGTCCACCAGCGGGTACGGGGGTTGCCGCCACGACAGGCACCAACCACCTTACGGCCACAACTCAGGTCGGCCGCCTCAACAATAGAGGCGCGGAACATGGTCCATTCGGACTCAATGTCCCCCGCGTCCCCCGGGACATGGGAAAAGCTCTGCCGGAGGTGGGAGTTGAAACTCTTTCTGACAGGGGATTCCGCCAGACGCTCTCAGCAAACCCTCACAATACGTTTGGGTCTGCCAGGACGGACCGGCGTCCTCCCCCACCATCGGAGCCTACTCACCACCAGGTAGTGATCAGTTGACAGCTCCGCCCCTCTCTTCACCCGAGTGTCCAAAACTTGTGGCCGCAAATCCGATGATACAACCACAAAGTCAATCATCGAACTGCGGCCTAGGGTGTCCTGGTGCCAAGTGCACATATGGACACCCTTATGTTTGAACAAGGTGTTCGTTATGGACAATCCGTGACGAGCACAGAAGTCCAATAACAAAACACCACTCGAGTTCTGATCGGGGGGGCCGTTCCTCTCGGAATACTCTCCAGCACACCCTCCAAGGACTCCAAAAAGGGTGGGTATGCTGAGCTGCTGTTTGGTGCATATGCACAAACAACGGTCAGGACCCGTCCCCCCACCCGAAGGCGGAGAGAAGCAACCCTCTCGTCTACCGGTGTGAACCCCAATGTACAGGCACTGAGCCGGGGGGCAATGAGTATGCCCACACCTGCTCTGCGCCTCTCACCATGAGCAACTCCAGAGTGGAAGAGAGTCCAACCCCTCTCGAGAGAACTGGTACCAGAACCCAGGCTGTGTGTGGAGGCAAGTCCGACTATATCCAGTCGGAACTTCTCTACCTCGCACACCAGCTCGGGTTCCTTCCCTGCAAGAGAGGTGACATTCCACGTCCCTAGAGCTAGCTTCTGTAGCCGAGGATCAGACCGCCAGGGTCCCCGCCTTTGGCTGCTGCCCAGCTCACATTGCACCCAACCCCTTTGGCCCCTCCCATGGGTGGTGAGCCCATGATAAGGGGGACCCACGTTGCCTCTTCGGGCTGAGCCCGGCCGGGCCCCATGGGTGTAGGCCCGGCCACCAGGCGCTTGCCAACGAGCCCATCTCCAGGCCTGGCTCCAGAGGGAGGCCCCGGTGACCCGCGTCCGGGCAAGGGAAACTGAAGTCCATTCATTTCACTCATCATCAGGGGTCTTTGAGCCGTGCTTTGTCTGGTCCCTCACCTAGAACCTGTTTGCCATGGGTGACCCTAACAAGGGCATAAAGCCCCAGACAACTTAGCTCCTAGGATCATTGGGACACACAAACCCCTCCACCACGGTAAGGTGAAGGCTCGCGGAGGGGAGTAAAGTTTATGCTGGTTTTAATTTCTTTGACTTCCCTGTAACACTGTCAAGTCGTGAGTTTTTTGAGTCTATTATCATCTTGACAAATCCTTTAAAATGTTTATGCTACTGTTGCAAGAGCACTGTAAAAACCTAGTAGTTCATTTACTTGTGTGAGGGTAATTCATTCTTCGTCCTGCTTTGTGTCTTACTTCTGTTTGGGTGGCAAATTGTCGGGTCTTGTTGCTAGCCGGTTGAATGCCAGTTGCTGACCAGTGGGCTTGCCGCTGTCCCGGATGTTACTAATGTGGCAAGTGAGTTTGCCGCTACACCTGGCAATATTGCCACTGTTGACGAGTGCTGCCGCCGCTGCTGCCGGGTTCGCTGTTCGGCTTGGTGGTTTTTCAACTGGTGGCTTTAGCTGCTTGTCCCGAACTCAATGGGTCCACCGCCGCTGGTGTTCCAACAGTGAAGGCCTGTGGCTCGCTCGCTGGCTCGCTCACGCTTGCTCGCCCATGTGGCTCGCTCACGCTCACGCTGGCTGGCGCGCTCTCAATCGTTCGCTATCTCAGTCAGCGTCAAACTTTTTCAAGGAATCCTATAACGACAATTTTAAAAACCTCAGGGTGGTCGGTATGCATATTTTAAAACCCAGACTCTTTCTCTTAACTTTTCCCGTTAATGATATACATTATAATGTCGTACTAAATGTATACACTTTTCTTTAAAGGTGGCACACCCCCCCAAACATTTTATTTGTTCTTAATGTGTCAATCTGGTGTTTTATTGAGGAAAATAATGAAACAGCCTACTGCAAAGAACGAAATGGTGCTGGCTCCCTTCTAGGGCAGGGTGTCAAACTCCATTTTTTTGTGGGCCACATCATAGTTATGGTTTTCCTCTTTGGGTTCTGAAGACTCAGAAAAATAATAATTTATAGTCACCAAATCATTTTACATCCACAATTGCCTCACAAAGTGACTGTTACACACATGGTATACCGTTAACATTTAGTTGAATTTGTGATCAGGAGTAAAATTGTGGCACTCAAACACGAAGTATACAACTATTGTTTCCCTTATGGTCATCATGGATTTGGGAAATAAATAAATCTTACATCTGTCAAAAGTGAAGAAAAATGCGTGAAAACATGTTAGTTTGCAAGAAACATGAAGTAGACACAATTGTTTTAGTGGTGTGGTGGTCCAGATCAAGTGTGCGTTCCTTTAGTTTGAAAACGGCACTCAAGTGGTACTTCAAATAATCGGTGAATTAAATGTTGAAACTTTGCTTGAAGTGGCAGCTGCTTGAACTGAAAAAAAAATCCACAACAATGCTCTCACTTATTTATGCAACAGGTTTTAACCCTATAATGCCATTCGTATCATATTTGATACAATACAATACAATACATGCTGATTTATATAGCGCTTTCACAACAGCGGCAGCTGTAACAAAGCGCTTAACAAAGCAGTTAACATAAAGTAAAATAATAAACACAACACACAACATAAAACACGAACAAAAAGTAAAATAATGAACACAACACATGACATAAAACACGGACAGTCGTGCAGTCCTAACCACTTTTCCCTCATACGCTTTGTTGTTAAAGCAGTTTGAGATGAAAGAGGAGAGAATCAAAGTGTCCTTTCACCAGTGGATCAGAGACGTCATGTTCAAAATGTGCACACGTCGGCTACAAGCTAAGTTTCAAAGTCAACAAGAAGCTGTAGCATCCATTGACGAAAAAAGAGATTGGTTCACTTCTCCTGTCCCATGTAAATCCATTCCAATTCCAAGCGGTGACTCTCAGTTCCAAATACGCATCGGCGCAGAAGCCAACGCTCCTTTCTCCTCATCCTCAACTTCAGCAGTTATCCATCCAGCCGCACCAACGCAGACTGTCCAACAGCGCCGACGTCTCCACTGAACAAAACGGGGCTGTGAAAAATGCTGCCCATTACAGGCGCAAAAAACACAAGCACCCCAGGGCTGTCCAGCACCGACAGTCAATGGCGCCGACATTCCTCCCAATCAAAATCTGTGCTGGTACAGGCGTGCTGCCGAGAAGGCGCCACCACCAAGCACAGATTCTTCTCCTTTGACGAATGTCGTGGCCAAAAAACGCTGAAAACAGTCCACATCAGGTCCACACGACGAAACAACAAACATGTGACAAAACAAAAGACAAAAACTATATATATATATATATATATATATATATATATATATATATATATATATATATATATATATATATATATATATATATATATATATATATATATATTTGATACATGCAGTTTCATTATGGAACTCAGTCTTTATAGTACATTAAATCATCTGTATCAAATTTGATACTGCAGGTTTAAAATACGATTTTCCCCAAATTTTCCGTTTTTGATGTAATCTACATAATGCTTATAAATGTGATACAACAAATATCTAAAACAAATTAATATGGCAAAAATATTTTTGTGGATTTTGTTATAAGGGTTAATGAACATCTCAGTTCCCAAAAATCAGATTTTTCTTGCTATTCCTTGATGGGTCAGGCATTAAAGGGTTAAGTGAATTACACAACTTGTGTGTTTTTAGCGGATAAAACCGTCATTTAAGTTGGAACAACTTCAAAATATAATTTAACACTGGCAGCAACAATATTAGAACAAGCAAGTTGTTGAGCGATTTGCTGAGGTGTCTTTTCTGATATCCTAAAGTTGGGGGACTATCTGTCACGTAGCGAGGTGGTGGTGGACCCCAAAAATCAGGCAGGAGGGAGGAGCAGGGTGAACTTGACGAGTTGTATTGATAAACACACAGCAAACTAAATCCAAAACAAAGTCCTGAAAACAAAATGAATCCAAAATATCAAACAAAACCATGACTGAAGCAGAAATAACCCAAACATGAACAGAACAAACATGACAGCAGCAAAGAAACAAACAAAGAGCTGGTAGTCCTTTTTAAAGCAATTATTTCATAACGCCCAACAGGTGTGCAGCTGCACGGACAGCCCTACAGTGCCACCTGATGGTCACAAACAGAATCATGACAGTACCCCTCCCAGACGTCCCAAAGTCGCCAAAGGATTGCCTCGCCGGGGAACAGGAACAAAAAGCGACGGCAACCCTTTGGTTGGGCTTGGCCCCACGTGGACGGAGTTCGACGTGACGGCGGACATGGGACAGCCGGACGTGAATGGGGGCTCGGCCTGACGTGGGCGTGGACGTGGCACGGCTCGTCGTGGACGTGAATGTGACTCAGTTCAAACAGATACGTGACGAGGCTCGGTTCAACGTGGATGCGGACGGGGCTCGGCCTACCGTAGACGCAGCTTGACGAGACGAAAACATGGGATAGCCGCATAACCAACGCTGCCTGAAGGGGGCACATGGGACAGCCGCAAGATCAGCGTTGCCTGAAGGGGTGTCGGCCGCAGACGTGCTTTGCCAGGCACATGGTGGAATTGGAACCAGTCCTTTGTACCTGCGGGGTCCAGCTGGTCGGGTCATTCTGTCACGTTGCAAGGTGGTGGTGGACCCCAAAAAGCAGGCAAGAGGGAGGAGCAGGGTGTACTTGGAAAATTCTAGTGATGGGTCCAACGACACTGATGCGTCGACGCATGCGTCGGGCTCACAGAGCAATCCACGTGTCGGTGCGTGTGCTGCTTCATGACGATCACGTGATCAACACGTGAACTGCGTCGACTCAGTCCAGGGGGCGTCGACTCAGTCCAGGGGGCATCAACGCAGCAAAAGCCCACCACAAGTGTTTATAAGGAAGTGCGTCTAGCGACATTCTGCTGCCTGCCGAAACAAGCCAGACTTCACCCTCGCTCGAATAAAAATACATATTTGGGCATAAAGGAAAACACACAGATTATCAGAAAAACGTGTCCGTCTGATTTCGAGCGTCGTGTTGGCTAGGCTAGCTTAGCTGTTGTCATAGTTCAAAGCTTCTTTAATATGTGACGTGGGTTGCGTCTGCGCCGTGAGTACGTGCTCACGCTCACGTGTGCACAGAAGAGAGCAGCGGACTATCGACTGCTGAAGCGCTTCACTCGAGTGACGTTGCTACAGTACGTGCATATTATGGAGCAGCTTCGGGACAAACGCAAATTGTCCACTGTGTAGAGCCATTTTGATCTCCTTTTGGAGAATGAGGTATTTATTCAAATCTCCTTGTCTCACCAAGTGCTTCTTGGATTCTTCTTCCATTGTCTTATTCCATTGTGTGTGTGTGTTCTCCACAGCAGGGGAAATAGCATGCAAGAAACGCAACAGACTGAAATTCAAAACACTGGAGCAACTTATTTTTCTGAATAAAGATTTGTGAAGACAAAGCCCACAAGCATCCTCATTTACATAATTTTCACATTATTCAAACATATTGAATAATACAATATGAATGCATGGATGTGAATGATATTGTATACGCTTCATCATCAAATCAGTCAGTTCAGTCTGTCAAGTGGGTTGGCTGCAGGGATTTTGAAGGTCCAGCAGGTGGCAGTGATCAGCGACACAGTATCAACATCGTGTGTCAGTGTGTCGACACGCCTCATGAGGCCTCATGGACCCATCACGAGCAAATTGTATTAAAATACTCAGGAAATGAAATCCAGAACACACAAAGTCTGGAAAACAAAACAAATCCAACGTAGCAAACAAAACCATGGCACAAGCAAAAAAACTAAGTGATATACACAAACCAAGAGAAACCGTGACAGCAACTAACATGACAGAAGCAAACAAACAATGACCCAACACTGAGTGGTCCTGCCGGGAGTCCTTTTAAACAGCTAATTACCTAACGACCAACATGTGTGCAGCTGCAGGGAGAGCCCTACAGTGCCACCTGTTGGTCACCAACAGAATCATGACACTATCCAAGGGATAATTAGTTTTGTAAACTCTTATTTCTTGATTGGGAAATGCAGGAAAGCCAATTTTCACAACATCCATCCATCCATCCAAAATCCAAATCGCTTCTCTTTCGGAGGGTCCCGGGCGTGCTGGTGCCTACCCTAGCTGTCTTCGGGCAACTGAGTACCAGCCAATCGCAGGGCTCACAGAGACGAACAACCATCCACGCTCACTCCCAGACCTAGGGACAATTTAGAGTGTTCTATTAGCCTGCCATGCATGTTCTTGGAATGTGGGAGGAAACCGGAGCACCCGGAGAAAACCCACCCAGGCATGGGGAGAACATGCTAATTTTACACAGGATGGCCGGGGCTTGGAATCGAACCTCAGACCTCTGCACTGTGAGACTGATGTGCTAAATAGTTGATCACCGTGCCACCCAGGAATCAAACAGTACTGTAAAACATAAAAAAAACACACACACAAAGCAAAGGAAAAAATATGGGTGTTTTTTTTTTTTTCTTAGACTTGAACCTACTATGCTACTGTAAGTTAATGTTGGTAATGAGTGAGACGTGGGGGACCTATTTTCTTTGGAGGTGGTATTAGGTTAAAAAGGGTTTGAGAAGCACTGCACTAAGAGGATTTTAGATGCCAATACTTCACAGCCAGAAATGTGACACATATGAGTGGCTGTTCCTGAACCAGATTAGAATTGAACATTTCTTTCGTATCCTCCTTCAGACGCTGTTGAGTTGTCCCTATCACAGTCTTCTCCCGCTGCACCAGTTTTCCAGTCAGAGTGAACGAGGGACTGCAAGGAACATAGCGAGGTGCTGGCAGCTGTCTCGTCTAACATGTCAGGATTTTTCTGTAAACACACAAACTACAACAGCCGAGACCAGACTGAAATCTATCAAGCAAGAATGGAAACGATTACCACCTCCAAAGCTTCAAAAATGTGCATCCTCAGTTTGCAAACACTTATTGGGCTCTCTTTTGTGCCTAGTTCAAATCCAGCACAAAGCACATGGGTGGAAATTTCCTTCTTGTGGTATTTTGGGAGACACCCACAGGTAGCGGCGGTTCACGCCTTTTTTTCCATGACTAGCTTCATGGCCAACGGTAGCGGCTCCTCTCATTCCCTTTCAATTTGGCATGCGAGAGGTGTACTGTCTTTTACATTGCAACGGCAGAAACTGGCTTGATGGAGCCACAAAGTACATTTGCAGGGAACTGCAAGCAGACCGACCTGCATCTGCATGGCTGGATCACGGCTGTGAAGTGGGCACTTGGAGGGCCCCCTTCCAACCCAATCGTTAGTGTTCGTGTGAGAACCTCTCCCATAACTGTGCCATGACCAAGGAGCTTGATTTTAGATCTTATAAGAAGAAGAAGAATGTATTTAATTTATTTCTTTTTAGAAGGATTCAGAGGGATCCGTGCTGGCTGATGTAATGCAGGTATTTTTGAACGAAATAGGATGAGATCTACTACACCGTCCGCGTAGCTTTGAATCTGTCTCCATAAACCTCAATCAAATTCACAAAAATTGCATTAGACCAGGGCGATACGGTGGTCAGCTAGTTAGAACTTCAGCCTCACAGTGCATAGGTGCAGAGTTCCTTGTGGAGTTTGCATTTTCTCGGCTGGCCTGCGTGGGTTTTCTCCAAAATTCCAAAAACATGCGTGGCAGGGTAATGGAACATTCTAAATCAGGGGTCTCAAACTTAATTTACCTGGGGGCCGCTAGAGCTAAGGTCTGAGTAAGGCTGTGCTGCATCAGATTTTCCCCAAAAAAATGCATTCATGAAAAAGAGAAAAATAGACTTTTTCAGTGCTTTGGTTTTCCACAAGAAAAGCTCAGATAAAACATTGCACTGTTCTCAAATAAATTTTATTTTCTACACATAATACGATGGGAAAATAAATAAATAAATATTATCTAAATAAACAAATCAAACAACATAATTTGCGCTGGTACCAGATCAGCTCAGGGTCCTGCGCCTGCATATGACATTGAGCTCGGCACAGTTCATGATTGGTGTAAGGTCAGACAACTTGGAAACACAAACTGTTTGTGGTGGGCGTTTAATATAAAATTCAATAAATAAAACATTTAACAAAGTTTGAAAAGTTCAACTAGTGGCTAGCATGGAGCCAACGCTAACACACATTAAACTTCGCTTGTATGTATGTATGTATGTATGTATGTAAAAGTGCTAGCATCGTGTTAGCGTCTTAGCACTCATTTCCCCCGTTCTTGTGCGTGTGCAACGTCAGATCTGGTGCTTTGGAGCACCTGGCTACGGTGACGGCCGCACTGCCGTGTTGTTCCCCTGTTTAAAAGTGTATTCAGCAGCAGCGGCGGGTTGTTGACATCCGTGGTTTACACATGTATTCAAGCCGGTGCGGGACACGTTGCCACTATCATCCGGGTGCAATGAAGCTATCGGCCTTCGAATTAGACAGACGTAATTATTTAGCATGGAGGTAGTGCGAACACATGCTACATCCATATCAAACTCGCGCAGGCCGCAGTAACATTAAGCTTTCATATCAAGGCGGGGGCCTCAAACTAGCGTACGGACCCCAATTGGCCCGCGAGCTGTGAGTTTGAGACCTGCTCTAAATCACAGGGGGCCAGATTTGGCCATATCATCTTGTGTGGCCCACGAGAGCGAATCAAGCATGTCAACTTTTTCATGATGCTTGCTAAGTCTGAACCAAAATGTTAAAATTGTCTTATGCAAAATGTGTGCGTGTGTGTGTGTGGGGGGGGGGGTGAGAGAGAGATGTGGGTGATTGGGCTTCAAATCAGCAGCACGTCTCTCTTCGCCTCCTCCTCATCAATACCGATTAATTGTCTTATGATAAACACATCGGCTGCGCGGGGATAGCTGGTCAGGTGTTAGCTGGAGGCTAACGGCGGCAACGCCATCAGAGCGTAAAGTGAGAGCCACCTTCTACACCACCAACACAAGTCTCTTGGCCTCTCAGAAGGCAATGCTGATGAATGTTAATTACTGTATAAAGTTTTATCATTAATGATTGAAGTAAATATGTGTCCTGCTGTAGTCTTTGTCCGAAATATATTAAGTATAAATACTATTTACTTACATATTTTAAATATGCTGCTACCCACATACAATTACACAAAAATTCCTTCGCGGTTTTTCACTTATCCCGGCCCCTATCAACCGCGATAAGTTAGGGATCACTGTACATGTAAAAAGGCTGATCAGATCTCTATCCCTTGTCTCTTCAGCTCGAAGACATGTGGCAATAAAGTGGTGAGGACCTTACGATGGGTGACTGGAACCTACTGGGCAGCATCCTGGAGGAGGTCCACATTCATTCAACAATCGTGGGCAAGATCTGGCTCACCATTCTCTTCATTTTCCGCATGCTGATCCTGGGGGCAGCTGCTGAGGATGTATGGGATGATGAGCAGTCTGAATTTGTCTGCAACACTGACCAACCAGGTTGCAAGGCAGTCTGCTATGATCGTGCCTTCCCCATCTCGCTTATTCGCTTCTGGGTCTTGCAGGTCATCTTCGTCTCTGCACCCTCACTGGTCTACATGGGCCATGCCCTCTACTGCATCCGAGCACTCGAGAAGGAGCGCCATAGAAAACGGATACAACTGAAGGAGGAGATGGATGAAGCAGAATTGCCACTGGATGAACATAAACGAAAAGAGAGGGAGTTGAGGAAGCTGGATGAACAGCGAAAGGTAAAAAAGGCACCTCTTCGAGGATCCCTCTTGAGAACCTACATCATTCATATCCTTGTACGCTCTGTGGTGGAGGTGTTCTTCATACTTGGACAATACATTCTATACGGTGTCCAACTTGACCCGCTGTATAAATGTGAATGGATGCCTTGCCCCAACAGTGTGGACTGTTACATCTCGAGGCCCACCGAGAAGACAATTTTCATGGTTTTCATGATAGCCATTGCTGGTGTCTCGCTTTCTCTCAACATTCTGGAAATATCCCACCTTGGCATCAGGAAAATCAAAACGGCCCTCTCTGGAGAGAGATACATGGAAGATGACAGTTTAATTTTCAAGTCCAGGAGGAAGGTTTCGCTGTCACATCATTGTGTGATGAGCAATGCGTCACCTTACAATGGACCTTTGACACAGACCTTCAATGTAATACCAGAAGAAGACGTAAAGCCTCTTCATTACCCCGGGCTCAAAACGAGCCACGGGGCTCTGAGGAATGACAGCTTGGCTCATCTGGGGCACATCCAGACCAACTACATCTGCCCCCAACCCAGAATACAATCCAATCACAACTATGTCATTTCCCAAACTCATCAAGGTCCAGAGGTACCCACAGCAATAGTGGACAACCATCATGGCTTGGACACGGTGGTGTCTGCAGCAGAGGGAAGCGCATCAAGCCCTGGCAAAGATACCCATCAGAGAGAACACAGTGATGGCAGCCATTTAGAGGCTTTTCTGTGTAGTAACGCTAGACGGCCGTCTTCTACGACTAACCTGGAGGATGACCGCAGAGACTCAGTGGGGAGTGAGGTCCTTCTACCCAAACCTAGAAAAACCAGCTTCATGTTCAGACCACCATCTGAAAGCTTGTCATCAGTCAGTCGTTCCACGAGTTCTTCCTTACATTCCTCAGAAGAATCAGATGAACTGGGCTCACTGCAGGGTGACATGCTGATGATGCCGCCTCCCGGGGGGCGAAGAATGTCAATGGCAAGTAACACAGACCACACGTATCGCATGTTGAACTCAAATATTTGAATCTGAATGCCAAGTGTGGTATTTAGAGTTTCAATCAGTGTCATGTAGATGATCGAAATTTTATGAAGCCGTCTGTAAACGGGAAAACGGGAACTACTCTGACTGAGATTAGAGGTTGTAAATCAAGGATCGAGCATGAAAAACACATTTCATACATTTCATAGATACGGGAGGCTAGATTAATTGATTTAAATGAGTGGTTGACTGAAGAAGAAATGGCATTGTTTGGGGCCGAGGCGGCAGGCAGCTCGCCCTGAAGCGGCCGTTGGAGGATTCAGGAAATGCTGACAAGCAAAAACAACAAAAACAACGGCGTAACACTACATTTGTGATGTTTCGGGAACAAAGTCTTTGTAAAAAATATTTTTGAGGTGAAAAGTTAAAAAGAAATGATTAGTGAAGTGAATTCTGAGATTTGTTCCCCAAAATAATACTGGGGGTATTGTGCAAGGGTGCCTATAAATGATGATGAATTCAGGTTTGGGAGGGTTACTTTTCAAATGGATTCCGATACTTTTAGGAGTTACCTGTTAAAAAATGTAATTTGTAACCTAATCCAAGTACCATAATATTAAAGTAATGTAATATGATTACAGTGAAACTCCTCTAGACGAAACCTACATGGGCGAAAATACCCCCTTATGTGAAAAAATCTAACCCATACGACAACCCCCGCACTGCAACTGCAACCACCACACTGTTTTACATAGTGAACGATGTTTATATCGGTCACAGCTGCGAGTTTCCTGGACTCAACATACTCATAGCTGCTCTGCCATTGGCTTACCGATCATCATCCTGGCCTCCGATTGGCCAAGAGGGACCTCACTGTCTATGTGTGTACATACTGAAGCTAGATCCGTAGCATCCGATTAGCTGCTGAGAGTAAATTGCTTATGGCTCGACGGACATTCAAATAAACGAACGTTTCCTCGAATATTTTACTTGTTATCATGCTAAAAACAGCCACAGGATGCTCCGTAGTCCTCGATGGCCTAGTTAGCTCTCGAAGACTAAAAACCTTACGCTAACTGGAGCGCTTCTTTCTCATTAGCGCTCCAGTTAGCATAAGGTTTTTAGCCTTCGAGAGCTAACTAGGGCCATCGAGGACTACGAAGCGTCCCGTGGCTCAACGGACATTCAAATAAACGAACGTTTCCTTGAATGCTTTACTTATTATCATGCTAAAACAGCCACGGGACGCTTCGTAGTCCTCGATGGCCGTAGTTAGCTCTCGGAGGCTAAAAACCTTACGTTAACTGGAGCGCTTCTCCCTCATTAGCGCTCAAGTTCATTGCATGACATCAGCTGAGCAACGCTGTCTTGGGTGGCGATCGAGGGGAGGTCGAGGTAGAGACAGTTAGATGGTGGAAAGGATTTGTTATTGTTAAATTCAGACGAGTGTGAACGTTACAATGCTAAAATGGCTACAAAACGGACCTTTGGAGGTCAAGCAGCTAAGACAAGAAGGGCTCTGATGCTGGAAGAGAGGGTAAAAGTGATCAAAATGAAAGACGGACCAAGCAAAATAAAAGACATCCAAGAAACTGATGTAAGTGAAAGTGACTGCTGCTCATAAATTTCGCAATTTCACTGTACTTGTAATTACTTTTGGATTACTCTAATATCACATATGCAAATGCAGAAAATAAATAAAAAAAGAAAAACTACATTTTAAATTTGTATACAGTATAGCGCATCCACTGGAATTCCACTCACTCAAGATTCAAAATTTTGACCAACGTTCTCACTGTTTAATGTGAAAATGCCGATGTATAATCTGACAAGATCCTTCCCATTGCTCATCCAATGAGGCAAAGAGCGTTTCGAATGTCCTTTCTTCACTTCCACTTGTAAAAAAATTATTTCATAATATTAGGACTGGATCCCAAAACATTCACTTTTCCTCCCCACAATATCCAACTTCCTTCTTGTGACATGGGGACTTTTTATCATGAAACATTCTCATCATGAAATTCCAACTTAAACTTAATTTTTGTTTATTTCTTTTCAGTTTGGCCCAGTGCTCCTTTTGCATAGCGCAAGATAGATCGATAGATAGAGAGAGAGAGTGGGCGAAATGAGCGCAAGTGAGAAAGCGAGCGAGAGAGAAACGGGGAGAGAGAGAGAGAGAGAGAGAGAGAGAGAAAGAGAGACAGACAGACACAGATTTGGCAGCCTGGTGATCGACTGGTTCGTGCGTTGGTCTCACAGTGCAGAGGTATCAGGTTCAATTCCAGCCCCGGCCTCCCTGTGTGGAGTTTGCATGCTCTCCCCATGCCTGTGTAGGTTTTCTCCAGGTACTCCGGTTTCCTCCCATCCATCCATCCATCCATCCATCTTCTACCGCTTATCCGGGGCCGGGTCGCGGGGGCAGGAGCTTAAGCAGGGAAGCCCAGACTTCCCTCTCCCTAGCTACTTCTTCCAGCTCTCCCCGGGGGATCCCGAGGCGTTCCCAGGCCAGCTGCGTGACATAGTCTTTCCAGCGTGTCCTGGGTCGTCCTCGGGTCTCTTCCAGTGGGACATGCCCGAACACCTCACTAGGAGGCGCTCAGGGGCATCCGAATCAGATGCCCCAGCCACCTCATCTGGCTCCTCTCGATGTGGAGGAGAAGCGGCTCTACTTTGAGCCCCTCCCGGATGACCGAGCTTCTCACCTTATCTCTAAGGGAGAGCCGGACACCCTGCGGAGAAAACTCATTTCGCCGCTTGTATCCGGGATCTCGTTCTTTCGGTCATGACCCATAGCTCGTGACCATAGATGAGGGCTGGAACATAGATCGACCGGTAAATTGAGAGCTTCGCCCTTTGGCTCAGCTCCTTCTTTACCACGACAGACCGATACAACGTCCGCATCACAGCAGATGCTGCACCGATCCGCCTGTCGATCTCTCGCTCCCTTCTGCCCTCACTCGTGAACAAGACCCCAAGATACTTAAACTCCTCCACTTGGGGCAAGATCTCCTCCCCGACCCGGAGAGGGCAATCCACCCTTTTCCGACTGAGGACCATGGTTTCAGATTTGGAGGTGCTGATCCTCATCCCAACCGCTTCACACTCGGCTGTGAAACGCTCCAGTGAGAGCTGGAGAGACCCGCTTGAAGGAGCCAGCAGTACCACATCATCTGCAAAAAGCAGAGATGCAATACTGAGGCCACCAAAACGGACCCCCTCAACGCTTCGGCTGCGCCTAGAAATTCTGTCCATAAAAGTTATGAACAGAATCGGCGACAAAGGGCAGCCTTGGCGTAGTCCCACTCTCACTGGAAACGATTCCGACTTACTGCCGGCAATGCGAACCAAACTCTGACATCGGTGGTATAGCGACCGAACAGCCCGTATCAAGGGGTTCGGTACCCCATACCCACGAAGCACCCCCCACAGAACTCCCCAAGGGACACGGTCAAACGCCTTCTCCAAGTCCACAAAACACATGTAGACTGGTTGGGCGAATTCCCACATACCCTCGAGGACCCTGCTAAGCGTGAAGAGCTGGTCCACTGTTCCACGGCCGGGACGAAAACCACACTGCTCCTCCTCAATCCGAGGCTCGACTTCCTGATGGACCCTCCTCTCCAGCACCCCTGAATAGACCTTACTAGGGAGGCTGAGGAGTGTGATCCTCTGTAGTTGGAACACACCCTCCGGTCCCCTTTTAAAAAGAGGTCTGCCACCACCACCCCGGTCTGCCCAATCCAGAGGCACTCTACAAGGAAACCACATCGGCGTGCTGGTGGAGTTGAGGAGGTGCTGGTGGAGTTGAGTACTCCGCCCACCGGCTCACAACGTCCCGAAGTCGAGGTCAACAGCGCCCCATCCCCACTGTACACAGTGTTAGTGGTGCACTGTTTCCCCTCCTGAGACGCCGGATGGTGGACCAGAATTTCCTCGGCCGTCTGGAAGTCGGCTTCCATGGCCTCACCGAACTCCTCCCACGTCCGAAGTTTTGCCTCGGCGACCACCGGCCGCATTCCGCTTGGCCAGTCGATACCCGTCAGCTGCCTCAGGGGTCCCACAGGCCATAAAGGCCCGGTAGGACTCCTTCTTCAGCTTGACGGCATCCCTTACTGCTGGTGTCCACCAGCGAGTACGGGGATTGCCGCCACGACAGGCACCAACTACCTTACGGCCACAACTCAGATTGGCCGCCTCAACAATAGAGGCACGGAACGTGGTCCATTCGACTCAATGTCCCCGCCTCCCCGAACATGGGAAAAGCTCTGTCGGAAGTGGGAGTTGAAACTCCTTCTGACAGGGGATTCCGCCAGACGCTCCCAACAAACCCTCACAATACGTTTGGGTCTGCCAGGACGGACCGGCATCTTCCCCCACCATCGGAGCCCACTCACCACCAGGTGGTGATCAGTTGACAGCTCCGCCCCTCTCTTCACCCGAGTGTCCAAAACATGCGCCGCAAATCCGATGATACAACCACAAAGTCAATCATCGAACTGCGCCAAGGGTGTCCTGGTGCCAAGTGCACATATGGACACCCTTATGCTTGAACAAGGTGTTCGTTATGGACAATCCGTGACGAGCACAGAAGTCCAATAACAAAACACCACTCGAGTTCTGATCGGGGGCCGTTCCTCCCAATCACGCCCCTCCAGGTCTCACTGTCGCTGCCCACGTGAGCATTGAAGTCCCCAGCAGAACGAGGGAGTCCCCAGCAGGAGTACTCTTTAGCACACCCTCCAAGGACTCCAAAAGGGTGGGTACGCTGAACTGCTGTTGGGTGCGTATGCACAAACAACAGTCAGGACCCGTCCCCCCACCCGAAGGCGGAGGGAGGCTACCCTCTCGTCTACCGGTGTGAACCCCAATGTACAGGCACTGAGCCGGGGCAATGAGTATGCCCACACCTGCTCTGGCGCCTCACCGTGGGCAACTCCAGAGTGGAATAGAGTCCAACCCCTCTCGAGAGAGCTGGTACCAGAACCCAGGCTGTGTGTGGAGGTAAGTCTGACTATGTCCAGTCGAAACTTTTCAACCTCACACACCAGCTCGGGCTCCTTCCCTGTAAGAGAGGTGACATTCCATGTCCCCAGAGCTAGCTTCTGCAGCCAAGGATCGGACCGCCAGGGTCCCCGCCTTTGGCTGCCGCCCAGCTCATATCGCACCTGACCCCTTTGGCCCCTCCCATGGGTGGTGAGCCCATGAGAAGGGGGACCCACGTTGCCTCTTCGGGCTGAGCCCGGCCGGGCCCCATGGGTGCAGGCCCGGCCACCAGGCGCACGCCAACGAGCCCCACCCCCAGGCCTGGCTCCAGAGGGAGGCCCCGGTGACCCACGTCCGGGCAAGGGAAACTGGGTTCCATTTATTTTGTCCATCATAAGGGGATTTTGAGCCGTGCTTTGTCTGGTCCCTCACCTAAGACCTGTTTGCCATGGGTGACCCTGCCAGGGGCATAAAGCCCCAGGCAACTTAGCTCCTAGGATCATTGGGACGCACAAACCCCTCCACCACGGTAAGGTGACGGCTCACGGAGGGGGGTTTCCTCCCATAGTCCAAAAATATGCATGGCGGGCTGGTTGAACACTCTAAATTGTCCCGAGATGTGAGTGTGAGCGCGGATGGTTGTTTGTCTCGTGTGCCCTGCGATTGGCTAACAACCGGTTCAGGGTGTCCCCCACCTACCGCCCGAAGACAGCTGGGATAGGCTCCAGCACCCCCCGCGACCCTAGTGAGGATCAAGCGGAAGATGAATGAATGAATATATATATATACATATATATATATATATATATATATAGAGAGAGAGAGAGAGAGAGAGAGAGAGAGAGAGAGAGAGAGAGAGAGAGAGAGAGAGATGATCATGCCGTCCATTGACTATAGTCATGCTGACTGACTGAGCTACATCACAGTTAGATTTGAACAGGAGACCATTATTCAATTTGCAATGCTCACGCACCACTTCAGTGCAGCCTTAATTATAAAATTCAATACTCAATGTGGCTTGATATCTGAAAAGTTTATCTTGGTTTACAGACAGTGTCTACATGCTTAACAGGGAGTCTATATAGCTGTATTATCCTATAACTGTGCTCTTTTCTTCCACAGAGTGTATTCCTGGATATTTCATCAATCATGAAGAAGTAAAGAGAGTGGGTGAACATGCAGGAATTGTGTTTAACACCTCAGCGCCATCACAAACTGGTTATCAAGGATTCATCCATCAACAACGATGCACAACTCAAGTTTCATGGGTCTCCTAGTGGACAAGAGTCAGTCATGTTGACGCTGCGTCTGCACATTTGGTAAAATGTGGTATTTGGGATGAGAAGCACCTTAAACTGCTTCTATAGGCGCATGGAGCAGGATTGTATTTTTTTTCTCTTCTTCTGGAGTCTTTCTCTGTGTTGAAGAAACAAACAGTCTGGATTTTAAAGCACATTTACAAAAAGACGTTTGACTGCTTCTGTAGCCTGGACTATTTATTTTTATTTTTTTTAATGAGACTTACTTATAAGCCCTTTGTAATTTTGTCCAAGCATTTACATACAGTCGATCCATCATAACTTATTAAAACAAATGGCTTCCTAACGGCTTCTCAAATGGCAAAGGCATCAAAATACACACGACACCATAATTATCATGCTTTTTTTGTTTTATTTCTCAACAAAAAAAATTTGCCTTGACAAAAAAGTTGGTTCGTCTTTAAAACATGGTTTCATATCAAATAAACGTGACAGGTTTCACATTTTCGTAAACAAACAAAAAAATCTCTAAACTAAACGTGTCATTTGAACATTCAGAGGTACAAAATGAAATCAACAACGCAGAATCTGCATATAACAGTCATGTTGTATGTAGTCAGAAAAAAACATGTCAAATGTACCACCAAAATCTACAAATACAATAACGTTCAAATTGTAAAAAGTTAGAAACAACTCCACAGAAACTACATGTCTATCATACAGTTCTTACCCACAAAAAGAGGTATGCTGAATTATCCAGGTAGATACGTTTTTTAAGTTAGTTCAACTGAGGTTTTCAGAAATCCCCAAAGCCACAATCCAAGAAATAAGTGAATCTGCTGGAATGGACCCCGATTGGTGTACTTGGTTTCTATTCCCCCCTGGTTTGTCACCACCAAGAGAAAGGCAAAAGACATATTTGAAGGGTTCACAACTTTTGTGGGAGCTGCATTCAAAAGGTGTTAGCCGTTCCCAGTCAAACCTGTTTTGTGGATGACATGAATATTGGTATGGCACACCACAGTAAAAAAAGAAAAAGGAAAGAAATACTGCCCTTTTAAAAGCAATCCAAATGAAGCCATTTTTATTCAAGGCTGATTTAAGAATGATTACAGAAACCGTTGGGTGCGCCCAGCCCCCTCGAACATGGATCGAAACACAACGAGAAGAGGAATGCACAGAGAGGGCCCTGCGAGTGTTTTGTTGAAGGACTCACAATGTTGTTTCCAATTTTGTGGCAGCAGTTGCTCTTTCCCGACAGTATAATTTGACTTAATAATCAACAGGAAACAGATGGGGTTCAAAGCAGACATCGAAACGAGCCATGGCATCTCCAGGGCGCAGAAACGGTACAAGAATGTGAACTGAAGTATTTCAGAAGCGCCAACTTTCGATTCTCCATTTTCATATTTTATCAAGTGCAATTTGAGTTCATTTTCTTGAGCTCAGTCAAGTGATGACAACATTGGTTTGGAGTAGCGTGGCAATTGTCATCTGTATGGAGAAGCAAAATTGGCTCAATGAAGTAAATAAAGGTATTCTGGTGTTTTAGCTTTTACCTTCTTGTGTAAATAAAACGACAACAACATAGATACTGACGGTAATGTGTTCATCCGATATCTACCGCTTATTCTACCGTCCGTCCGTGGTGGGGACGGATCACCAACTCCTCTCATTGCAATTTCAAGGCAGAAAATGCGTTTTCAAGTGAAGCACAAGTGCTTCATTTGGATTGACTGATTCATTTATTTATTGTATGTCCTCCGTATCTACATGAGGGAAGATGCACGGCAATAGTTACAGGTTCCCTTTTTACGGTGGCCTCAGCTCGGGCATCCAAGCATTTCAGTTGTATCATGAAGCAACTGACGTGAAATCTCATCTTCAACCTTAGCTGCACTTGTCAGATTTGTTATTTTACAAATTCATCAACATTTAACTAACTTAAGTGTTTGTTAAAAAAATCAAACGACAAAAAAAACGCTTTTCTATTTGACTTAATAAGGGGGTAGCAGTACCTTCACAAAAAACAACAACAAAAAAAACGCAATACATTAAAATTGTAAACATGCTCACTCGTCTTCAGAAAAATATTACAACTTACACGTGACTAGTAAATAAAGATGTGTCATCACATGAAATTGTCAACTATAACAAGCCCCCCCTTCCCCAATCTATGTCATTTTACCTACAACATCGGTGTCCAACTATCCAGCCTGCTTTTCGACGTCTCACCTGATTCAAATGATCGGGATTGGTCATCAGGCCCCTCAGAGCTTGCTGATGAGTTGATCATTTGAATCGGGCGTGTTTCAGGAGGGAGACATCGAAAACAGGCTGGATAGGGGCCCTCCAGGACCTACACCGAACTTAAACCCCAAATAAATAAAAGTTCACATTTAGGAAGTCAATGATACACTATGATATGAAGCGGATCCATATCTACTCTGAAAAACAACCCACAATTCCAAAATGGTAAACCTTATTGAGCTTTACATGGTCTTATCGGGGACTCGGGAAAAGTTAATTCGAACCGCAGCGTGAAACGGAATGCTTTCATTTTAGTCAGTATCTACAACTGCCGCGATTACGCCCTGAAACCGTTCAACCATTCAATCTGGACTAAACACGCTCCTCTACGTCGCCGTCCGAGCGACAAAGTGCACTGCGGCGACACTCGGCCTTGCCACGTGCCTCCCAATCGACTTTTCAACAGCGGATGAATTTGGCACGACCCTAACTCAATCACGCGCCGCTGTGTTTGTTTTTAGCTTTGAACTGCACAACATACACTATTTGGGATGAAGACTCCCACGTTGACATCAATACTTTGGTGTCTCCATAAATGTTTTTGATGTGCGTATTGGATAACGAAAGCCTCTGTCATATAGATTGTGTTGAAAACTCTTTCAGTATGGCTCTTTGTGAAAAGAAAAAAAAAAATCACAGAATGCATAAGTTGCATGGGTACAAACAAAAAATTAGGAACAGAGTTCGTCTTCTTTTGCATTTGTACGGTATGCCATGTCTTTAAAAAACAAAAACAAAAAACCTACTGTCCATCTCCCAAGTCTGCAATTGTGAGTTTTCATTCAGGGGAAAGAGATTTAACAATGTTTCTTAAATCCATTGATAAACGGTTAATATTTTAGGTGGAGCACATTTGTTGACTTGGTATCGTCTCGCTGAGAATGAAAAAAAACAAAAAAACAATGACAAAAAAACTGCGAGAAGTTGCCATGTAGACATGAACATGTAAAGTAACAGTGGATATTTTCATCACTGGTTACATCGATGCGTATATTTCTGCTCTTATCGGACAAGGTTGACGATACTCACCACTCTATACATTTCATAGGCCTTTAAGTGAGAAGAGGAATGAATCATTTTGGATATGACATGTCTTGTGAATATGTAAAAAGAAAATGAACATCATACACCTCAAAGTCATTTGCTGCTTTCATATGTCATTGCCAGCTCAATAAGCAAAGAATAACTAATTACAGTTTGAATACCGGTGAGTGGAAACATCAGATACTATATTGGAGGAGTGCAAGCAAATTTGACTGTGCATATATTTCATATTTACCATAGTGTGTCTCATAAAATGGAGTGTATTCTGGTAAATATTTGATTATGTCCTTTCATGTGACAACACTGAAGAAACGAGACTTGGCTTGACATGTGCAGTAGATCATCCCGCAATTCAAACACGGCGAGAATATTGGCGTGTGAAATTCTACTACCCACGGAGGCCTTCTGATTGGCTTGCGGAATTGCCTTATGGTTGCATTGTGATTGGTTTGGATTCTCTCTGACCTTAAAATCGGTCAAGCATCGTTTGCTGGTTTAACAATTATGCCGTGTGCGATCTTTGAAGGCTTCTCCCACCACGTGTTCAACTGCTGTTGTTGAAAAAGGAACTCAAGGAACCAAATTGACTTTGCAATAAGATATGACGAGTCCCCAAATGAATATTATGATCATGGAACAAGAAATGAAGCACACTAATCCATCCATTTTCATTGAGCTCATGACACTGCCATTTTGTCCTGTATCGCCCTCTGCCGTTAGCTGCCGTTTGCAGTGAGGGCACATCGACCTCACTTTCAGTTTATTTGTGATCCATCAACTAGTCTCCTGACACTGGGCGAGTAAAATGGCTAATTTGGCCAAATTTGGACATTTTCACTTCGAGGCGGCATTATTAGCTGTGCGTTGAGTTATTTTGAAGAGAATTTACAATATTCTCCTACAAGCCGTACACCTCATTGTGACAAAGTGTCATTTCTTCAGCAACATTGACATGAATGGGAGGAGGGCAGTCACATTTGTGAGACACTTTAAATGAATGAAACCCCCAGGAACACTTTTGCATAATTTGTGAGATGGGTCGTATGACTATTCAGATAGGCAAGATCTTTCACCGGTGTGGAATCCTACTGTTGGAATTAAGACTTTGCTTTAAGTGCCGTCGTTCTGCATTTGTTCAGTATCAGTGCCAAGTTGACCTCTTGGAAGTGCTTGGCAGTGCTCCAACTTGGTGATTATTGTTAACTTATGTCATGGCACACGTATGACAAAAAAAGCAAAATGAAGAAATAGACACATCCATCGTATGGTACACAACAAATGGAGCTGGATATATATGAGCGCTGCATAATAAGATTCATCATTTCACCATTTCTTCCAATGTAAACACATCAAATGCATGCAGATCTTTGATCACACTGACAGTCTTGTGTGGCTCAACAAAAATTAGCCAGATTGAAATATATTGTGCCCAAAGCAAAGTTATACAAAGTTTCATCATTTGATGACTTACTAAGAGTATGAGTAGAAGACTGTGGGGGGGGGGTCTCATTTAATATACAGGCAAAATCGCAACGTTGATTGCTTGAAAAACAGAGAGATGGAAGTTGGTCGACAAGCAGGTGCACCTAAAGAAGGCAAGTGCGCAGAATTCGCTCGGTTCCTTTGAAATGTTCCGTGAAGTGAATATGCAAAATAGATGAATGTGGCGCACACAATGGGATTGATCAAACCTATGACAAGTTGCGACGGTTGCTTTTGTGTCTTCAAATGACGTGTCTGCGCAGACCAGTGTGCAATGCAGTGCCAGCGTAGCACAGACAACATGAGGGGTGACGGGGAGAACTTTAACCACTCGGATAAACATATTTGAAATTCCAGAAGCAAAAATGATTGGAAAACGTTATCTATTTAGCAATGTCATTTTAGAGCTAATGAAAACGACCTACTTGGAGCTAGTCACAAGAAGGAATCATGCCATATTACGAAACTTGTTTCAACTCTGCTTTCCCTTTTGCATCTGGCTCACATCTTGCAAGGTAACTTGAGCGAAACCAAAATTAGCCTCACAACTCAAACAACCACCACATATGATCAAAAATGTGAACATGAAAAGGAGAGTGGAGTATGATTTACAAATGGACGCGGTGATAGCGCACAAGTCAACTTTCAATGGTCTTTTGGCAAGGCTGTCATTCGAATGACTGTATTTCTGGAAAAATAGGACCAAGAAAAAAAAAAAAGAGCCCTATTCCCACCGGGCAGCACGTGAGCATGGTCAGTTAGGCTTCGTTTGGTGTGATGCGAAATGATTGACTGTTTTAGAAGAAATTATTCAATCCCAGTCAGATTTCGTACGCTTTTGAGAAGGTACCAAACACAGACACACGACAATAAACTGCCGTGGCAAATTGAAAACCAAAATGCTTCGGTTCCTCCGCGGTTTGCACTTATTTAGGTTCAACTTTTGGGTTGACCACTATTTACAGTATGTAAACTCAGTCGAGCATCCTGAGCCCGACAGCGATCGGGATGGTCAAAATCAAAGGAGAAAAGTTGCTTGGGAGTTTCAACAGGCTCAGCAGTGTGTTTTCTGCAGTCAAGTTGCCAGATTTGCTGTCAGACCGCAGCCAAAAGATGAAATATGCATTCTAAAGAGGTGAAAAAGGACTTGGGTGAACATTCTGAGAATTCCTGAGTTTAACCTCCCGCAATGCATGTAGGGGGGGATGGGGAGGGAAGCTGACAGGAAGAAACAGGCAAGATGAGATAAGATAAAGAGACAGAAAAAGCTGCCAGTATTTGTTTTGAACCAATCCGGAAAAGACCTGTGGAACAGTATTGCTGGGCGGACAATTTTAATGTCCATTCCAAAACCTCTTTAAATGTTACAGTTCAATATTTTTAAGTATGAATGTGTCACAAAGACAATCTTCTACGACTGAACTTTTAAGTGCCATCATGTCTCTTCTGTTCTTATGTTGTGCATTTCTTAATCATTTCCTGACAGAAATCCACAGTTACGGTGGGACTGAGTATTTCCTCTGTTGATTCAAACAGCAGTGAGCCTTTTGGGTTCCCTCGACCCAAGACCTCCACCCCCGGCTGCCCATCATTCAGCTCCCCTGCCTGAGTGCTGACATCTGGCACACTCACGACTTGCTTTCCTTGAGGCGATGTCGGGTGGTATGAGGCCTCATCGGCAGGTGAAGGTTGGTTGGACATCAGGTCAATACTGTTGGAGATGGGAGGTGAATGGCTGTCCTGAACGTCTCTGCAAACTTGCTGGGAGAGGAAGGAGAGGTTCTGCCACAGCTCGGACATACAAAGCTTCAGTTGATTGCGCTCACTCAGCAGTTTTTCTTTCTCACAAACCTGTGGAGGAAGAATACGGCGTATGAGCTATACAGTCTTGCAAAATTTTGAAAGGTGCTGCTTTCGTTGGCATGCGCCTGGTGGCCGGGCCTGCACCCATGGGACCCGGCCGGGCTCAGCCCGAAGAGGCAACGTGGGTCCCCCTTCTCATGAGCTCACCACCCATGGGAGGGGCCAAAGGGGTCGGGTGCGATGTGAGCTGGGCGGCAGCCAAAGGCGGGGACCCTGGCGGTCCGATCCTCGGCTGCAGAAGCTAGCTCTGGGGACATGGAATGTCACCTCTCTTACAGGGAAGGAGCCCGAGCTGGTGTGTGAGGTTGAAAAGTTTCGACTGGATATAGTCGGACTTACCTCCACACACAGCCTGGGTTCTGGTACCAGCTCTCTCGAGAGGGGTTGGACTCTATTCCACTCTGGAGTTGCCCACGGTGAGAGCGCAGAGCAGGTGTGGGCATACTCATTGCCCCCCGGCTCAGTGCCTGTACATTGGGGTTCACACCGGTAGACGAGAGGGTTGCTTCTCTCCGCCTTCGGGGGTCCTGACTGTTGTTTGTGCATACGCACCCAACAGCAGTTCAGCGTACCCACCCTTTTTGGAGTCCTTGGAGGGTGTGCTAGAGAGTACTCCTGCTGGGGACTCCCTCGTTCTGCTGGGGGACTTCAATGCTCATGTGGGCAACGACAGTGAGACCTGGAGGGGCGTGATTGGGAGGAACGGCCCCCCCGATCAGAACTCGAGTGGTGTTTTGTTATTGGACTTCTGTGCTCGTCACAGATTGTCCATAACGAACACCTTGTTCAAGCATAAGGGTGTCCATATGTGCACTTGGCACCAGGACACCCTTGGCCGCAGTTCGATGATTGACTTTGTGGTTGTATCGTCGGATTTGCGGCCGCATGTTTTGGACATGTTTTGGTGAAGAGAGGGGCGGAGCTGTCAACTGATCACCACCTGGTGGTGAGTGGGCTCCGATGGTGGGGGAAGATGCCGGTCCGTCCTGGCAGACCCAAACGTATTGTGAGGGTTTGTTGGGAGCGTCTGGCGGAATCCCCTGTCAGAAGGAGTTTCAACTCCACCTCCGACAGAGCTTTTCCCATGTTCGGGGAGGCGGGGACATTGAGTCCGAATGGACCACGTTCCGTGCCTCTATTGTTGAGGCGGCCAATCTGAGTTGTGGCCGTAAGGTAGTTGGTGCCTGTCGTGGCGGCAATCCCGTACTCGCTGGTGGACACCAGCAGTAAGGGATGCCGTCAAGCTGAAGAAGGAGTCCTATCGGGCCTTTATGGCCTGTGGGACCCCAGAGGCAGCTGACGGTATCGACTGGCCAAGCGGAATGCGGCCGGTGGTCGCCGAGGCAAAAACTCGGACATGGGAGGAGTTCGGTGAGGCCATGGAAGCCGACTTCGGACGGCTTCGAGGAAATTCTGGTCCACCATCCGGCGTCTCAGGAGGGGGAAACAGTGCACCACTAACACTGTGTACAGTGGGGATGGGGCGCTGTTGACCTCGACTTCGACGCTTGTGAGCCGGTGGGCGGAGTACTTCAAGACCTCCTCAACTCCACCAACACGCCTTCCTTGGAGGAAGCAGAGTCTGGGGACTCTGAGGTGGGCTCTCCTATCTCTGTGGTCGAAGTCACCGATGTGGTTAAAAGCTCCTCGGTGGCAAGGCCCCAGGGTGGATGAGATCCGCCCGGAGTTCCTCAAGGCTCTGGATGTTGTGGGCTGTCCTGGTTGACACGCCTCTGCAACATCGCGTGGTCAGCGAGGAGAGTGCCTCTGGATTGGCAGACCGGGGTGGTGGTCCCTCTTTTTAAAAGGGGGACCGGAGGGTGTGTTCCAACTACAGAGGGATCACACTCCTCAGCCTCCCTGGTAAGGTCTATTCAGGGGTGCTGGAGAGGAGGGTCCGTCGGGAAGTCGAGCCTCAGATTGAGGAGGAGCAGTGTGGTTTTCGTCCCGGCCGTGGAACAGTGGACCAGCTCTACACCCTTAGCAGGGTCCTCGAGGGTATGTGGGAATTCGCCCAACCAGTCTACATGTGTTTTGTGGACTTGGAGAAGGCGTTTGACCGTGTCCCTCGGGGAGTTCTGTGGGGGGTGCTTCGTGGGTATGGGGTACCGAACCCTTTGATACGAGCTGTTCGGTCGCTATACCACCGATGTCAGAGTTTGGTTCGCATTGCCGGCAGTAAGTCGGAATCGTTTCCAGTGAGAGTGGGACTATGCCAAGGCTGCCCTTTGTCGCCGATTCTGTTCATAACTTTTATGGACAGAATTTCTAGGCGCAGCCGAAGCGTTGAGGGGGTCCGTTTTGGTGGCCTCAGTATTGCATCTCTGCTTTTTGCAGATGATGTGGTACTGCTGGCTCCTTCAAGCGGGTCTCTCCAGCTCTCACTGGAGCATTTCGCAGCCGAGTGTGAAGCGGTTGGGATGAGGATCAGCACTTCCAAATCTGAGACCATGGTCCTCAGTCGGAAAAGGGTGGAGTGCCCTCTCCGGGTCGGGGAGGAGATCTTGCCCCAAGTGGAGGAGTTTAAGTATCTTGGGGTCTTGTTCACGAGTGAGGGCAGAAGGGAGCGAGAGATCGACAGGCGGATCGGTGCAGCGTCTGCTGTGATGCGGACGCTGTATCGGTCTGTCGTGGTGAAGAAGGAGCTGAGCCAAAGGGCGAAGCTCTCAATTTACCGGTCGATCTACGTCCCGACCCTCATCTATGGTCACGAGCTATGGGTCGTGACCGAAAGAACGAGAACCCGGATACAAGTGGCCGAAATGAGTTTTCTCCGCAGGGTGTCCGGGCTCTCCCTTAGAGATAAGGTGAGAAGCTCAGTCATCCGGGAGGGGCTCAAAGTAGAGCCGCTTCTCCTCCACATCGAGAGGAGCCAGATGAGGTGGCTGGGGCATCTGATTCGGATGCCCCCTGAGCGCCTCCCTAGTGAGGTGTTCGGGCATGTCCCACTGGAAGAGACCCGAGGACGACCCAGGACACGCTGGAAAGACTATGTCACACAGCTGGCCTGGGAACGCCTCGATCCCCGGGAGAGCTGGAAGAAGTAGCTGGGAGAGGGAAGTCTGGGCTTCCCTGCTTAAGCTGCTGCCCCCGCGACCCGGCCCCGGATAAGCGGTAGAAGATGGATGGATGGATGGATTTGTCGCTAGTTGTTTACAACAAAGAGTGTCGCTAAAATGATTAGGAGAAGTCTCCAGCTCAACTCGGAACAGAATGCGAGTTTAAAAAATGCTCGCACAGATGCTTACACTAAAAGCTCGGTGATTGGCTCATTTCAATGTCAATCACTAAAAGCTCGGTGATTGGCTCATTTCAATGTCAATCGAACTGGCACACAGGCATCCAATCTGGCGTCCGGTACCCTCCCACTGCCATCCAGTCCCCGAGACGCCGAACTCCGTGGGCGGGACAAAAACCAGTTTGTATCCAATGACTCGTCTCCGTTCAACGTATTGGGACAACCTACCCTGAACTCACTACCGTTTAAAGCACAGCGAAGCTGCGGCGTGAAGGAGAAGGGACTCGCGTCGTACGTCGTAACCAGTAATAAGAAGAAGCTGATTCGAGGCAAAAGTTGAGCACGTTGTAGCGCATATTTAGTCAATGACATGTACACACAATGACATTTACATTCATATATTTCATCACTTATTCTTTGACATTTTAGGGGAAGCCAAGCTTCCCTTGCAGTCCGAGAGCAATCGCCACTGATTGAAACCCCCGCTCGGCGGCGGCGAGTTAGGTACCCAGCGGCTGGTTGTTAGAGCCTCTGCGCCCCGCGACCTAGACGGCCCGTGGTGGTCTTGGCCCGGCCTGGACTAGGTGCCGTAAGACTAAGGCGGACGGGGTCGACGTCAACGAGCGCGGGGTGGGCGGCGGGGAACGCCGACGGCGCCTGACCAGGGTAGTGACGGGGGACGGGCGGGACGCGGAGGTGGCGCGGCGCACCGACCGACCCCGCGCCCGACACCGTCCCCTCCCCGCGACGCCTCCTGCCGCCGTCGTCCCGCGCTCAGCGGGGTAGAGTAGACGACCGACCAACGACGGCGCGCGTACCACAACCCCGCCCGTCCCACCGCCACGATATAATGACAGAAAATTGCCCTTTCATCAGTTTGGGGGAAGCATAGTGTCCTGACCTTGCGGTTAACGTTATTGCCTCCCTGTTACGAGTTCCACAGTTCAAATCCGAGCTGTGGCCTTCCTTTGTGGAGGTTGGCTCGCGCTGTGAATGTATGGCTTTCGTTGGGGTACTCCTCCCACATGCCGCAAAAAATGCTAAGTTTAACTGTACACTCTTCATGGCTGTCAAACTCACAGAAGGGCTGAAAAATCAAACACTTTCGGTAGGGGGCCAAACAGAACAAACAATATTTTGAACCGATTAAAACTAAATGTTTTTGAGCAGGAATGTAAATTGAGAGGATACAATGTTGTCGCAAAAGACATCCAAAGGAATTTAAAATGACTTTACAGGTCACCCTGCATAAAAAAATATCTGTTAAAATATACACATTAACAAAAACGACGGCAACTAGTTTTTGAAGAGAGATGCTAGTCTGCTTGCTGGCTACCCGGCATGGAAATGGGTCAAGGGTGAAAAATGTGAGGCTGGAAACCTAATCCAAAATATTACAGTTTTTCTACATTGGTTTGGCTCATTTCTTGAAATTCTTATGGACAAACCCCCTAATCCACTTTGCAATCTTTCATAAGAGAATGGCATTTGCCACTGATAGCATCAAATTGCAGATGTCGATGTCTCAAGTGTCTCAGTGCATCTTTGCAATTGGTTGTGTAAAAGTAGCCTACCGTTTCGGGGTATGTCCAAACATCACAATATGATATACAGTACAGTGATCCCTCGCTACTTTGCGGTTCATTTATTTCGGTTTGTTGTACAGTCTGTTATGAAAAAGAGTGGTGTCACCTGTTTCCAAAGCGTAGTGGTTATCACATTCGTCTCACGTACGAAAGGATGGATGGATGGATGGATGGATCTTATTTATTGTCATTACACTTTCGTGCAACGAAACATCACTAAACAGGGACGCTCCACGCAAGAAACATGAAAAAACCCCAATGATGAACATGGGATACAGTGCAAAGGGCCTGTCGGTACTCGCTGTAAAGTGCCCCGAGATCTTAGTTAGAAAGGAAACCACTAGGGGAGGGGAGGGGTAAAAAAAACACGCTGGAACTATTCTCTTCTGAGGTCCCCCAGTTCGAAACTGGGTGGAAACAATACCTGCTTCTTTTTAATGTCCTGTGAAAAACTGCATCACCAAAATAATTGGCATCATAACAACTCCCCGTCAGGGAATCGAAACCCAGTTTTCCGCGTGACAGGCGGAGACACTGACCACTATACTAACAAGGAACTCAGGCTCAAAAGGACCTCTACCCTCCAAAACACCGGCCATGCAGTGAGTAGTGATGGCAGCCGTGAAATGAAAGACTCCAGGTCTAGGGTCATCTGTTTCCATAGTGTAGTGGTTATCACATTCGTCTCACACAGGAAAGGTCCCCAGTTCAAAACGGGGTGGAAACAATCCCTCCACTTTTTGATTTGCCGTGAAAAACTGTTCACCCAAATAATTAAAACATCAACAACTCCCTGTCGGGGATTCGAACCCCGGTCTTCCACGTGACAAGCAGAGGTACTGTCGACTATTTTAATGAGGAACACAGGCTTAAAGAAGGTCTCCCGCCAAAACACCGGCCATGCTATCAGTTTGGAAGGTTGACAGCCCTGATATGAAAAACTGTGGTGTCACCTGTTCCCATTGTGTTGTGCAGTGTTTCTTTTTCGAGCCAAGACGCATTTCTTACATTGAAAAGAATCCCGCAGCACACCACTACCTGAAAATGTAAAAAAAGCATTTTTTTTAACAAGAGTTTTATTGTTGCGGTAAGCGTTTTTTTTTTAACATTGAAAATTAACGCAATATTACAGCACATTGAAGAGGAATCAAATCAACATCAATCCAGTATTTGTTGCATTCGTTTTAATGGCAAGTAAAATATCTTCAATTCGAACTCTAACTTGCTCAAGGTCGGATTTTTTTCTGTGTGACAGCCGGTTCTTTTCTTTGCGCTTTCCCGCAATATTGTACCAATCCATTTTCCCACCTTGAGTGTTTGTACAATTCCAATATCATTCAAAAGACTTTTCTGCTGAATGTGTCACTTGAGGTTGTCCATCTTCCATTTAGTCCATATTTTTCGCTGTTGTTTTGCAGAGCATACCTTTCTCACTCAAAAAAGAAAATATCTCACTCAGTTTCACTGCTTGTTCTACTATTTTCACATACTTCGACAGCCATTCCAACTTAAAAGAACTGCAGTTCATTCTTATTTTGGTTTGGGGAGTCGACGTATCACATTCACTGCCCGGTGGTTATGCAACGATTGGGAATTAACACCTATCTGTTGTTGTTGTGGAGTAGAGAACATGCACAAGTACTGTCAATGCCGTGATTGGCTGCATAGCGTCATTGCATCGTATCGTGTGATTGGCTGGACACCTGTCACTCACTGAATCACACAGCAAATTGATACAGAAAAAAAGTTACATATCTAATTCATTTGCAGTGCGTTCACTGCACTGGATAGATTTTCTTCTGCGCTGAGAGTGTGCGACCAGTGCGCAGTTGTGCAGCTTAGAGGTCACATTGGTGCTGTTGCATCTCCAGTAAACGTAAATCTAAATGAAAGATACCTTTCATTGTATTGCCTCGTGTCGGAAACTTCGCTCATCTCGAAGCATAAGGCAATTTCCTAGCTGCTGCTGCTCCCTACCTGTATGGAAGGGTACCACATGAGTACAATGTCAGGCGACGGACCGCACAGGCATACATATTGTATAATGTCCCATGGCACACCTGACAATATCTCGCGGCACACCAGTGTGCCCGCAGCACAGGGTTTGAAAAACACTGGTGTAGTGGTTATCACGTTCATCTAACACACCAAAGGTCCCCAGTTCCAAACTGGGTCGAAACAATCCCTGCTCCCCTAATTTGCTGCTTAAACTGCATCACCAAAATAATTAAAATCACAACAACTCCCCATCGGGAATCGAACTTCCACGTGACAGGCGGAGATACTGCCAAGTATACTGAGGAACACAGGCTTAATTTGCTCTGTGTCTGTTCGTGTGTGAGCGTGTGCTTTGCATGTAAATTTCTATAGAATTCTAATTAGCAGAGGATGAAACAAAGTTCAAACACAGGTACAGGTAACATTAAGGACCTCCAATCACTAATACCACATAATACATATTGAGACATTTATTTGCTAACACACACACACACACACACACACACACACACACACACACACACACACACACACACACACACACACACACACACACACACTTTGGGAATCGAGACAAATTGTGGAGGAACTTGAGCATGTTATATTCCCCTTCCTCTAGTGATGAGCGGGGGTCTTTCATGTAGGACCTACATTGTAGGTGGACCAAAACATGCCGAATTGAAATTAAACTGCATTAAAAGACTAACCACTAGAGGGTGCTAGAACTGCACAAATGGAAGACAATCTGGGGTCTTCTTTATATCACCTGTCCATCCATCCATTAATCGAACCAGCTGGAGCCTGCTGTCTCCCACTGTCTTCGGGCAGTCGGCGGGTGACACCCTGAACCAGCCAATCGCAGGGCACACATAGACAAACAACCATTCACACTTACACCGAGGTAACTAGAGTGTTCCATTAACCTGACATGCATGTTTTTCGATTGTGGGAGGAAAACATGCAAACTCTACAAGGGAAGGCCGGAGCCCGGATTCAAACCCACGATTTCTGCACTGTGGGGGGAGGCGGATGTGCTACGGATGTGCTACTTTTACTGTCGTGATATGACGATATTGTGGTGATTTTAATTTCACCATATCGTGATGGTACCATTATCGTTACATTCCCGCTACAGTTAGCCGAATGAGCACATGTTCAGCATATTTTCCAAATAAATACATTTTGCTGATCGAAACTTAAAAGTTGATTCTCAGTCTAATAGTTGTGTGCTCCAAAACATGTCAGCTTGATTTCATTGTGTTATTCATCATCTGCACAACAGTCTGTTCATTTGTCAAAATTAGTCAAAAACATAAATGTTTATGCATTGGTACTACTACCACCATACTCTTCTATCCTCAGTCTGATTGAGGATTTTTTTTTTTCTGCTCGGAGGTGGAGAGTGTATGATGATTGGGCTCAGGGTCAGAGGTCCCTGCACAATGCAATGGATACTGAGTGTGAGGACATCACAGAGGATCAGTGTAGGGGAGGGGTTGAGACATTTGCATCGATTCTTCCCTCACTGCAGCATATACAGTATTTTGACTGAAAACACAACAAGACCATTCTGGTCTTTTTTTTTTTTTTAAAGCAGCATTGATCTCGACCGTTGCCATAGTGACAAAACATCTGAGCATTTTGACTTGCAGGGCTAAGACATTGCCAAAGGGATGATGCATTTTGGTGAGTGACTATTTATATGAGAAAGGAATTAAGTTTTGACACATGGGGTAAACTGTTGTGGGAGAGGTAAAAAGCACAAAGTGGTGGTACTAATTCCTTATATGAGAAAGGGATTGAGTTTGAAGAATATGTACAACGTTTTGTGAGAGTTATGGGCTTTTGCTACTGAGATGTATTGTTGCGCGAAACGGAAAGACTGTTTGGCCAGAACCCTTTTAGTTTTAAGAATGTCACGTCTGTCTCAAGAAATTAGCCAAACCAATGAAGAAAAACTGTAATGCATTGTAACTTGATGACTTTTAAATACTTTTGGATAACACCAATACCAAATATGCTCACATAGGCAAAATAAAAATGTGTATATATGGAGCCCCAAGATCTGGCCCGCAATTAGCGAAGATCCGTGTGTAATGAACAGCATTTGAAATGCAAATATTTATTTTAAAATAAAGCTCTGGATGGGCGCAGATTCATGGGTCGAGTGATTGTGAAACAACTGGTTGGCTGTTCAGTTCACATGTATAGATAGATTGAGAGACATAGCTGGATGGATGGATTGATTGGTCGCATGTGTTGAGCCAGGGGTGCCCAACCTTTTTTAGACCAAAGATCTACTTTTTGATCAACCAACCTGCCGCGATTGCCCTGTTATCGCACACGCACGCATATGCATGCCCTGATGAGCAATGGCCATAACAGCCCCTAAGATAAACTATTCGCAGGCCAGCCCAGTGCCTAAATAGCGCAGTCGGCAATATATAATACGCGTGGAACTGGTTAAATAAAACAAAAAAAAAAGGTTATGTAAAGTAATATCCACATTTCATGATAGTATGGAGTGCTGCTGCTGGTGGTGAAAGGCTTCGTGCATTCTGGACATAACACAAAACAACTATACACAAGACCTTGAGAATACTGTGAGTTGCTCTTGGTTGTGGTACCCTCAAATGCACTGCTTTTACCGATTGGGAGACCCTTTTTACTTTTTGGACCAGGTAAAAGTACAGTTACTAATAAGTATGCATGTTAACTTGAAGAACAAAACAAACCATGACAGCTGCTGTAGCGTTATTTTTGGAAGGAAAAGGAAGTTTTTTTTCCGTATGATGATGAATAAGGCGTAAAAGGTCGGTTGAGCATACCAACTTGCGGATCTCGCCCTCCAGGTTCTGGATGCAGTCCAGCTTCCTCTTGCGACAGCGCTGGGCAGCGATGCGGTTTTTACTGCGACGGCGAATGTCATGTATGAACTCCAGCTGCTCCGAGGTCAGTTTGTGCATCTTGATGAGAATCTGGAAGTCATTGCGTGGCAAGTTGGTGATCTGGTCCACGGGAAAAGGTAGCTTTACCTAAATGTAAAAATAATTTCAGGTTATGACATTTTTGGACGATAAAATAACAATAAAACCACAATTTAATCAAAGCTGCAAAACTTGAATCAGGTAAATTTCAAATAGCGTCTGACAATTTCAACCAAATGAAGCGCTTCTGCCCACCATCTGATCTGCCGCTTTCTGTGACCTGATGTTGGCCCAGATTACCATGGCATCCACCGACCCACGGTATGAGTTCCCGAGTGACCTACTGGAGGGCAATGTTGTCTAGTATCCACAAGATGACGCTGTGGATCTACTTTTCCGCCCCTACATACAATTTGCAAATGACTGGGTTAGTGTCCATCAAAGTTGTTTGGGATTTTAATACAGTTTATTTAGTTTCCTTTCAGCAAGGACAATGTAAAACATCAAGTATTCACATTTGAGCTGCTGAAATCAGAGGATTTGGACTTCATAAATAATACAGTGCTTCAAAACCGTTTCACTTACTTACCAATTTGTAAACTTGCTGGTGATAACCATATGTGACTGCGAATTGGCATTAAGTGTTAATTACCGTACTTTCCGCACTACAAGGCACACCTAAAAGCGTTCAAATTTCTCAAAAGTTGACAGCGCGGCTTATAATTCGATGCGCCTCATACAGTGGATGGATCAATATTCTGATTTGTTGAACGTCGCATTTTAAATGTTCTGTAAAGCACTGTTCCTGCTGCAGCGGTTGCGAAAGCTCCATATAAATAAAGCTGTATTGCATTGTATTCCCTTTGGCGTCGCTCCATCTAGTGGATGCATAACGCAACCGCAGCCACTACTTTGGCTTCTATTCTATGCCCCTCATAATGGGGTGCGCCCTATATATGAAAGCAGATTTCAAATTTATTGAAGGTGCGCCTTCTACCCCGAAGCGCCTTATAGTGCAGAAAATACGGTACCTGGCTACTTATGCTTTGCTGCTAATGTCTTTTACCTCATCCATAATTGGGCACACTGGGTATTAATTTTTTTAATTAAAATCAATTTTGTTTTTGGGCCAATATGGAGAAGCTCAGGGAATTCAGAATGATAATTTACTCATAAAGGTTGGCTTACTCCTGAAAAATGTGCCTCCCCCCACACACACTTCTGATATTATGGCTAAGTCCCTATCCCTTCATGGGGTTGTCAGATCCTTGACATTGTATACTTCTATATATAGCTGTATGTTTCTCAACCACCACATAATAAGCTTGAGACGACAGAGTGAGTAGTAGAGAACAGCCGATCTCAAATTGTTTCTTTGTATAGTGAGAGGATCGCTTTCCATTTGTGACACTGCTATTTATAAACGAGAACTGGGCCAGTTCTAAAAGGCAGGGTTTGCTGAATATTAATTATCACAACATTCCATCCACCCATTCATCCGTTTTATGAACTGCTTATCCTCCCAGAAATGGAAAAATTGGCAAATTTGTCTCTAAAAATGGACTGCCATCAAGTCATATTTTGATGAAGATTACAGATCACTGATTGTGAGGTAATCACGAGTACAGCAAATGCTGAAAATACTGTGTTAATACTGGGAGATTTGATTGATGACTTTGATCAGATAAAATGGTGTCGCTGATCTCAAGGTCAAGCCAATCATGGTTGACAGTCAAGGACACAAATGGCCCACCTTTCACTTGGGGTACCAAGCAGCCCTGCTGGTGCATGTACTTGTTCAATTCATGAGACAACCAGGTCAGGGCAAAAAGTGGGACAGGCAACACACACACACACACACACACACACACACACACACACACACACACACACACACACACACACTGCTCCTACTACTTTTACGACTAATTTTCGCTCATCAGATGTCGTCTTCTATGATGCACTTTCTAATATTAACATAACATTTTAAATTGGCATGCTGACTGTTGCAAGTCCGAAACCCTGAAAAGCTCACATTTGTGACGGATTTACTGTATCACAAGTTGGGCTTGCCTTGTAGGACTGTTTCAAACTTTGGTCTCAAGAAAATAGAGAGTCTTACACTGTCGAACGACTGTTGCAAAAAAAAAGAACAATTTGTGAGCTAACATTTAGCAAGATCAAACCCCAGTAGAAAACACACAGACAGATCGAAAATAATTAAAGTTGTTGGCCTGTGATCAAGTACTGTTGTGAAGAAGAATAGCTCAAATATTAAAATGCTCACAGTTGATCTGTTAACACTTAGCAAGATACTAACTTGAGTAGAGAAGGCCCTGAGGTACAATGATATGAATATCATAATCTGCACTGTGGTTAAGTAAAGAGGCGTTGAATTATCGCGTTAATTGTGATTAATTAATTACATCACATTTAGCCCGTTTTTTTTAATCTAAATTTTAATCTCTGCCTTTATTGTTTCTTTAGGTGGGTTGCCTTTTTCTAAGAGCCCTTTTCATGTGTTGGCTTCCTGTGTTCGAGTTGTTGAGGGTGGGGAAACAACTGTCAGTCACAGCCTGAAGCGGACATTGATTGGCTGCCATTATGTTGGGGCTTTTTTTAGCCGAAGCTGATAGGCTCCCATTGGAGTTGGGCGGGCCTAGTAAGCAGCGGTGAGGAGTGGAGAGGTGAAAATGGAACAGGATGTGAGAGTTCTTGGCACAATGAATGAAAAATATACATTTCAAAAACGCACTGACGACACAATTGATAAAGGTACAGTGTTGTCCCTAATTTTGTAAGCAGTTTGCTTACCACCGAAGCAGCTCAAATTTAGCTCTTTGGCAAACTAAACTCGAGAACACCCCACGTACGAGGCATAGTTGGTGTGTCCTCTGTAGACTACTCGAAGTGATTGATATTTATTTCAGCACTTTTAGTTTGTCATGATGAACAGTTTATTTCTGAAGTGCTAATTTACAGCACTGTGATTTAAGGGTCTGTTTTATTTATTGTTTATTATCAGAAGCAAGTTCAGTGTTAAGTACTTGTATTGCTCAGAAAATTGTTCTTACTGTTTTTGATATGTCAACCTAAGCACCTTTTAAGGACCTGATGTTCTATTTTATTTGTATTTTGTCATTCTTTGGAGATTTACAAAAAAAACCCCAGTGATATACCACCTCATGGTTGAAACTAAAGGTTGCAGGTAGGTCTTTGACTAGTCTCAAATACAGCAGGAAGTAAATGGCGAGGACTGCATCTGTCCAAGTCGGCTGAAAAACAATAAAATACTTTATAATGCCACTTTTTCTTTTATCTTTTGATCTGCCAATAATTCTGTCAATAATGTAACAAATTCAAAATGAAAATAGGGGGTTTCTCAGTCATTTTTAGACGTGATTAAAATATAGATTAATCAATTACAGACCCTAATTAATTAATCACACCTTTTTTTTAATCGCTTCACAGCACTAGTTAAGTATAACAAACACAATTCCAATCAAGTTGGGATGTTGAGTGAAACCTTGACTGAATGACTACAAAGGCAGGATATTTAATGTTCAAAGTGATTTTTTTGTTTGTTTGTTTTGAGCCGATCATCATGAACTTAGAAATCTATGGGCTGCAAGACATTCCCCAAAACATAGCACAGTGACATGTTTACCACTGTGTTAGATCACAGGCCTGGTCCCTCTTCCACACGAATAATGGGGGTCCACTCTATAGACTGTATACTGTATACACACACACACACACACACACACACACACACACACACACACACACACTGTATACGGTATATATATATATATATATAGTAGCGATATTTAAAATTATTTATTCATGTATGCATCCTCATTAGCACATTTGGTATTGGAGTAATCCAAAGGTAATTAAATTACATCAATTCATATTATGGTCATTGGATTAAATTTTTTAACAGGTAACGAGTAATTGTAAAACCAACGCCGACCAACCCTGGTCTTCTCGACCTATGTTCATATATATGGTTGTCATCTTTGAACTACTACTTTATCATTAGCTACACTAGCAAACTAGTGACCATTATTTCTTTTGTTGTGTGGAGAAAAAGACGCTTACGATCATATTTACATCTTCCTGTACTAAAATACAACTGAGGTGGCCTATTATGGGCCTACTATTAGTGATTACTGAGTGATCTCAGTGGGGTGGCCTGATGGTTGACTGGTTAGCATGTCCACCACCACAGTGCAGAGGTGCAGGGTGGGAATTTGTTTCCGGTCTTCTTGTGTAGCGTTTGCATGTTCTCCCCCTGCCTTTACTCTGATTTCCTCCCATATTCCAAAAACATGTGTGGCAGGTTAATGGACCACTCTATATTGTCCCTATGTGTGAATGTGGGTGCAGATGGTTGTTTGTCTCTGTGTGCCCTGCAATTGGCTGGCAACCAGGTCAGGGTGTACCCCGCCTAATGCCCCAAGACAGCTGGGACAGGATCCGGCACGCTCGTGACCCTTGTTGCAGCCTCAACCAGCATTTTACCGTGTCTCGCATACTGTACCTTTGTGTTGTTTTTGTGATAATTTTATTGGTTAAGCGATAACTTATTTCGATTAGGCTATGCACCAACTCCTTGCCGCCAAAGCAATTCCTCCCGGGTGTGTGGAAGCATACTCGTCTCTCCACGGAGACGACACCATCAACAGGGACACATTGCTTCAACGGCGGCACCGAGGGGTTGGTTCGCAGCCTTGACTCATCTTTTAGGCACCTCACAAGGATGCGGTGACAGTTCAGATGTCGGCTGTCAATTTTATAAAAAGACAAGATGAACAATGAACATCATCGCCATGTTTTTCCCCAATTTAAAAACTTCAGCTCCACAATTAAAGATTTAGGTAGATAGGTGTACTCCTGTAGTCTTTGTCTCAAATATGTAATGTATCAATACTGTTTACCTTTGAAACATTCTGGTACCCACGTACACATACATGAAAATTCCCCGGGGGCAGGAGATGTCAAATCCCACCTTGCAATTTTCTCCTTCCGCAGGGGGTTTCTGGTCCCCGTTTACTCCCAAAAATGAGGGATTACTGTAATAGTAATTCATAAAAGTACTTCCAGACCAGCTCTTCGTCATTAGATAGTGAGCTCTTGGACCAACAAAATTGCCATAAATAGACCATGATGAAAACCCTGCCAACAAAAATGTTTAGAACCACATTTTAGACTCATGTGTGGCCTTGCTTTTGATAGTGGCTATACACAATGATTGTGCATATCATTTGCGAAAATACCAGAATCTGAATATTCATCAAATAATTACCAGATACATTGCAAAGCGAAGAAAAGCAGGGTAAAAAAAGAAAACACAACAGTTTTTACAGTCTTCAAGAGAAGAGAATAGGACATACAAACCTCAGGTCCAGCTACTCGGAGTCCACTTTCGCTGTCTCCCTCTGAGAAAGATCCCGACTCGTCGCTGGAGTTTCCACCACTGGCACCAAATCCCTGCTCACTTTTGATCTTAGTGCAACCCTGAGAAAAGACAACCTCTCGACTGTGGAGGTCCTCGGCTCTTCCCTGCCCGCGAGGCACTGAGATAGTCTAGAGATGCAACCAGAGTGTGGCGATAGGGAGAAGTCAAATTGTTGCAGGTTGGAAGTTGGGCTGCCACTTCCTCCATCCTCTGCATATGAGAATGAAGAATGGGAGCTGGAAGTCTGAGTTAGGGGCTCAGAGGGAACAGGGGAATAGGTTGATGCCTTGACAGGAGCATGGCAGCTTGTAATCAGACATGAGCTGCCAGAAGAGGCTGAATCAGTCTGCAAGCCCGGGACCTTTTCACTGAACTTCTCATCCGCGTAATGGGTCATCATTTGATGATGATCACTTACTCCTGAAGAGAAAATCACACTGCGTCTGTCTAGCTCCCCTTTGTGTTTGGATGAGGAGGCTTTAGGCACGGGCCTGTCAATGTTGCTCAGTGCTGCTGGTACATCTGCCGTGCCACTTTTCAGGTTCACCATTGCTTCCCTTTTGTCCTTATGTCCGTGTTTGACTAGTTCCCGGTAGTGGTTGAGGGACAGTCTGTTGGAGAGCAGCTGCTCGATGGTGGTGCTTGGCATGCTTCTAAGATCCAGCCCTCCTCTTTGGAGGTAGGAGCGTAAGCAGGACGAAGGTGAGCCGCCACTTGGAAAATGCTCAACTGCTACAGGAACTCCTTCTACCTCTAATTCCATCTCCAGCACTTCTTCGGTTGACAAATCCTGGTTGCATCCACGCCGATCATCTCCCTCATCATCAAAGACGGGTTCCTCTTTGATACTGGAGGGGCTAATAAGTGTTTGTGTGACATCGCTGCAGTCTGTGAGCTGTGAGCTCACCGGGCTGGCGGAGGTATGGTTGGCCAAGATGATATCGTCGTCATCATCATCATCCTCGTCCTCATCGCCGTCGTCTTCATCACCATCATGAGTTTCACTGTTGTGGTGATATTGATATTTCCTGTATTTAGCGCATTGAGGAAGGTCAGTGGGAAGTGGCTTTGTGGTTGCTACATTGCTGGTGTGCTGCCTGTTGTCTGTTAAATCGTCTGTGTATACTGTCTCAGAAAAGACAGCGTTATTGGCCGTGTCATTATCATATTCCTTCTTGCCATTAATGCTCAGTTTGCTGTCATTCTGCAGCTGCGCTTGAAGGAACCGGAAACAAGAATCTTCCAAATTGTGGACACCCAGGAATTCAGCGCACAGGATCACCTCATGGATGTTCTCTCGGCTTAAAACAAGCTTGGCTGTGTAGGCAAACTGGAGCAGCGGGGCGAAGCCCTTTGCAGTAACCTGGAGGGACAACAGTTGCAGGAGATGTGACATCTATCGTGTACACAGTAAGCTTTTTCACAACCATTAACAACGTTCCAATCAAATCACATCAGCAGCAAAACAAAAAGTGCAAGCTACATGTTAGCGAAACCATCATATTTAACATGAAGTGGACCGTCAAATTGGTACCCTTCTTCAATCCAGGTATTTTCATCTTAGGCAGCTGGCTAAAGTAAAGCCTCTTCTTTCTCAAGAGCACTTTGAAACAGTAATTCACATCTTTGTCACATCTCAACTGGATTACTGTAACGCACTTTGGAGTCAGCCAATCCTCCATTCAGTGTTTCCAGCTGGTCAAGATGCCGCCGCTCGCCTCTTGACTGGTACTCGTCAGAGGGAGCACATAACTCCTACTATGGCATCCCTTCACTGACTCTCTATTCATTTTCGAGTTATTTTTAAGATCCTATTATTTGTTTTCAGATCTTCAAATGGCCTCGCACTACCTGACCTCTCTGAGCTCCTCCACCACCCCATCCAAGAGGTACCAAGAACTAAGCAGAGGGTCAGAGGGGATCGAGCCTTTTCTGTTGCTTGTCTCTATCTTTGGAATGACCTCCCTCTGAACGTTAGGCAAACCCCCCTCACTGCCCATCTTTAAAACTCACCTTAAAACTAATAGTAAAACTTTGTATTCTCTATACTGTATATCTTTATATATCATATATTTACATATCATATATTCTTTATATATCGTCTTATTCTCGGAGACTTGATTTTTAGTTTTAATGTTTTTGTGCTTTCTGCTGTCTTTGTTATTATTTTTGTTGTTGTTTGTTGTTGTATAATAAACGAGCTTTGCTCCATGTACAGCATTTTGTACACAGCGGTGGTTGTTTTAAAGTGCTCTCTAAATAACAGTTGAGTTGAGATTAATTTAACTCACATAGAGTTGGAAGATAAATTATAACCCTTTGGAGTTATCGGGATTACTGTGTAAATTGGTCATCATATGTGATCTACAACCCCTGGTTTCCTTTTTTTTTGTCTTGTGCACCTACCTCCAAACCTTTTAGTCAGAAAACGAGCACCCCCATGTTTTGATAATATTCCAAAATTATAATGAAGAGTCATATTACAATTGGGTGGCCTGGTGGTCGAGTGGTTTGCGCATCAACCTCACAGTGCAGAGGTACTGGTTTCAATTCCAGCTCCGGCCTCCCTTTGTGGAGTTTGCATGTTCTTCCCGGTCCTGTGTGGGTTTTCTCCGTGTACTCCACTTTCCTCCCACATTTCAAAAACATGCATGGCAGGCTGATTAAATACTTTAAATTGTCCCTATGTGTGAGTGTGAGCATGGATGGTTGTTCGCCTCTGTGTGCCCTGCGATTGGCTGGCAACCGGTTCGGGGTGTCCCTCGCCTACTGCCCGAGGACAGCTGGGATAGGCTCCAGCAGTCCCCGTGACCCTTGTGAGGATAAGCGGATCGGAAAATGGATGGATGGATGGTATGTAAACTGATTATTAAATGAAAGTCTTTTTATTTTGTCTCATTAGTTTCTCAGGCATCGTCTTCTTTTGACTCAAATTAAACAAACATACAAATAAAATGATTTCTGAGTACCGTATTTTCCGCACTACAGGGCGCACCAAAAAGTCTTCAATTTTCTTAAAAGCTCACCAAGCGCCTTAAAATCCGTTGCGTCTTTTGTATGGTCATTACGGTACTACGTCGGCTCCAAGATGGCTCCTTCCTGGAGACATGCTTCCAATGTTATAACTTGCTGTTGGTTCCGTGAACTGTGTCACTGCTTTATTAAATACGTTTTTGTTGCAGCTCTGAAAAAAGGAGAGCTGTGGTGTTCATTTTTTAAACCAGTCCCAACAAATACAGGTACGTCTGTCTGTCTCCGTGCCTTCTTCCGTTCGACTCGAGAGGCGTTCTAGACCGCCTCCGAAAAAACGTAAATTAACGATTACTTCAATGAAACTACAAAAATTGAAAATAATACATCAAAACTGAAAAGCAAGCGAGGATATCACAAAATAAATTCTAAATCCCCCCGGTGCCCCTACAGAATTTATATTGTTATTTCATCATTTGTGAATACACAACAAATGAATAAATAACTACGACTGACATCTTGTTGTGTTATTTTGACTAAAAGATGGCGCCGCGAGAGTGGCTGCCTTTCCAGCAGCTCCCATTTTTTTTCCTTCTACTTCTTCCTCTCTTTGCTGCTGTGAAGTGGGAATTTCTCCATTGTGAGACTATTAAGGGTTTTCTTATCTTATCTTATCCGATCGTACTGTTGGAGCCACGATAAAGGAAATGACAATGCGTTTTTCGGAGGCGGTCATGAACGCCTCTCGAGTTGACGGGAAGAAAAGAAGGGAAGGAGACAGACAAAGACGCACCTGTATTTGTTGAAAAAAGGAGAGCTGTGGTTGTGGTTTTATTATTTTTTTTAAATGCAGACTTTATTAATGGTTTTCACAGTCTTAGCAAATACAGGTACTGTACGTTGTCCATCTTTGCTTTCTTTCGTTCCATTGAGAGGCGTTCCAGACCGCCTCATAAAAATGTAAATTAATTATTACTTCAATGAAACCATGAAGAAAATCAAGCGAGGAAATCACAAAATAAATTCTGTAGGGGGGGTTATAGAATTTATTTTGTGATTTCCTCGCTTGATTTTCTGTTTTGACGCATTATTTTCCATTTTCGTAGTTTCATTTAAGTACAGTAATAGTTCATTTTCATTTTTCAGAGGCGGTGGTGAACACCTCTCAAGTTGAACGGACTCCTCTCGAGTTGAATGGAAGTAGCGTAGCAATATATGAAAAACATTAAAATATCGGCCATTAACTGAAGGTGCACCTCATAATCCAGTGCACCTTCTTGTGCGGAAAATACGGTAATTTTGCCTTTGAAATAAGTAACATACATTTTTAAAACCTTTGAATAACCCCACTTAAAACATGTGTTTATACTTTAAATATGAGGAAAAAACATTCAGATCCACTGAAGCAATTTTACTCTTTTCATCAGTCATCTGAGCTTCAATTAAACATTTGCGCTAACACTGTTATGATTTTGGCACAGCTGTGCCACCGATTATTTTCGCCCAGGGGAAACAAGTTGTAGCGCACATTTACCATTTTATTGACAGGCTTATGAAACGACTGAGGATTTCCATGTCATCTTGGAAATAAATGATGAAATGTTTCCATGTATCCTCAGCAATGTGCTCTCATACCCCAGAGGCAGGGATGGGCAACTTAAATGATGTAGGGGCCCACAATTTTTCATCAGCACAACCATAACGAAATCTTTCTCAAATAGTGGTGTGCCACGGTTTGACGTAAAACAACAAAACAGTCACGTATGGGTTATTTTTTTCCAGCGCAAAGGGTTCTCATGGATAAGAAAATACAATTCAAACTAACATTAAGGGCAAGAACTCAGTCTTTGCATTTCTTTTCTTTCCTTTTTTATTTTTATCTTTTTTACAAAAACCAACTCATGCAGAGATTCAAATGAAGAGCCAGACTCACTTACCTGTATGATAAAGTGCAGTATGGGTGCAGTTTACTTTACTTACTGCTTTGTAAAAGACCCAAATAAATGCATGGTGGAGTCCACCAGTCGTCATAACAGCCTCTGTTTCAAGTGACCAAACGTGTTTGCGACACTTAAATATGTCCATATTTTTGGAGAACACATGGGGCATAATTCCTCATGCACGTTAAACAAACTCAATGTAGCGATGCTGATGTATTCAAATGATTTGTCTTCCCTCGAAAAATGAGTAGGTACAATATGCTTGTTTAAAAAAACAAATCCATTCCATTCCTCTTGCTGTGGCTCAATATTTTAATTAATCATCAGATTTGACCGTTTTGTGACAAACTTTAATATTGTTCATCTTTTGAAAATGAAAACAACAACAAAATACAAAGGAGATGTTTTAGAAAAAAAAAAACCCAAAAAATACAATGTTCAACGTGCAGGGATCGGTTAGGGGGTGCTGATGACTGTGCTACAAATTACTTTTGGAATTTAAAGGTCAGGTGTGAAGTAAAATTGGCCAACCATCTTACGAGTAATACTGAGGGCTAAAACTATTCCAAGTGTAGTTTGTTTGTTGAACACAACCTACCCAGGTTTATAGTGAGACCGATAGCAACGTGCTTCACAATGAAAGTACTTTTGTTCAGCAATCTCCGGCGAATGACCCCATTTACAGAATGCCGAGTCGCCAGTCAGCCATTGTAATGTATTGTTGATTGTAAAAATCGGAACGGTGCAGTTTCGTCCTCGTAAATCTAATGAATTTCACGCCACTGTCGGGGAGCATTTTTTTTTCAAGCATTTAGAAGACCTCTGTTTTCTGAACCGAATTTGCAAAAAAGGGAAGGTGTTCTCATCAATGAATAACTTCAGCTGTTGTTTGTGAAAACATTAGATTCAACGTAAGATACGTGTACATTGATGTAATCCTGTACGAAAACATTCAAACAATATGAGTGCATGGATGGAATCCTCTGTCATGGTTTACAACTAACAATGCTGCAGATATAACGTGCGGAGTGGCCGACAACGCAACCTTCGCAATGACAACTTAGGACACCAACCCACAGCATTTGGCTTGCAAATGTATGGTCCAACTATACATCTTGCCAACAACCTCCTCTTCCTCCAATTCTTTAAACACCCGGTTCCCTGTTCAGAAAAGTTTGGAACATCGCTCTCTGAGTTGATTTCTAACTGGCTTTGTACACTTTCTATATTGAGCCCCGCTACTGTTGTCTTAAAGTGACGTCACAATTCCGGGTTTGACGCTCAGCAGTATCTCACTTTGGGGAAAACAATTACTTTTTCAAATATACAAAATAGAATGTTTTTTCCCCATGCTTTATTGAATGTATTTTGTTGAATTATTTTACCTGTGACGTAAAAAGATTTCATTTGGGACTTTCTAAAATGATGTCACAGTTGTACTTTAACAGTCCACCAGCTTGCGGAAAGATGTGGTGGTAGTGCTCCAAACGATCCGTACCCTTCCGCCTGAGCAGAGAAGATTGAAGACGGAATGTGAGTGGTAGATGGGCTCCTTCATGATGAAGAGAGCATTTTTTTCTGTATCTGCTGAAAAAGGTATCGATGGTTGTACCCCACGCACCATCTTCTGAGCAGCCTTTATTCTCCTTTCTGCCGACTAACTGCGGTGCCATACTGTGATGCTGGTACTAAGGGCGGTCTTAAGTACACATCCGTAGAAACTCTCCAAGACACATCTCCCCACTTGGGCACGACACAGCTTCAGAGGAAGTTGTGATGGAAGTGAGTCTTCTTCAACAGATATGAAATAGTTCAGATCCAGCTGATGTCCTCGTAAAGGAGGACCCAAAGGTACCTAGCTGCAGACCATTCCCACTGCTGCTCCACCAATGTCTTGACTAGGGGGCATCTGTCCTTCATGAGGTCCACCACCATCTCCTTGGTCTTCTTCACATTGATGCGAAGATTATAGTGATCCCTCGCCACTTTGTGCTACAAATCTTGCAGCCTCAGCGTTTCGCGTTCCCCCCCCCCCCAAAAAAAGCCAATAAAAAGATTCAGCCATATATGTGGATGCACCTATAATGTGGAAAGTTGCGTTGTTTCACGTGGATGTGAGATAGAGAATGTTTCCCTGCATGTCGAACAAAGAGCTTAAGTGACTCTGAGACTTTGTACGTGCCCACTCAAACAAGGCGCCATTGGTTCCCGGCACGACAATGAGTGCGCGAGTGGATTTATCCCGTGAGCTCACTGGCTCTTTGATTGTCTCGCATACTGTATTTTAGTGTTGTATTCGCGATAACTGTTTTTGTTTCAGCAATAGCTTTTTTGATGAGTTAAGCTGCGCTTCAAGCCCTTGCCGCTCTCGAAGCAATGTGTCACTGTGTGGGAGTGTAAGCCCGCTTATCGGAGATGGCAGTATCGACACGGACAGATTGCATGGTGCAGGTGGTTCGCAGCCTTGACAGCCTTATTTTGAAGGTTTCCCGACTTGGTCATCTTTTCTTTTGATACGTCAAAAAGAAGCAGTGACACTGACAGCTCAGATGGAGGTTGAAGTGAAACTGTCAGCTCGGTAAGAGGGTTTTTATTTTTGAAAAAAAAACCCGTAAACCTATTTCAATTAATACAAAGGTAAGATGAACATTATAGCACAACCGTTCACCACGTTTTTCTCTAATTAAAAAAAAAAGCTAACAGACTATCTATCAATAATAACAATACAGTATTTGAAACATTAAATAGGGATTTTAACTTTAAGTGAGAAATCCAGATCATCAGCCTATTCATTATCAATTCGTGCACAGAACTTCAAATGTAACACCTTGCAAGCTACCGTATTTTCCGCACAATTAAGGTGCACCTAAAAGCGTTTTCAAAAGCCGACAGTGCGCCTTATATATGGTTCAATATTCTGATTTCTCGGATGTAGTATTTTAAATGTTCTGTCAAGCACTTTGTTGCAGGTGCAGCTGTTGTGAAAGCGCCGTATAAATAAAACTGGATTGCATTGTATTCCTTTAGCGTAGCTCCATCTAGTGGATGCATAACGCATGTGCACTTGGAACCGGAAATCCTAAACCTCAGTTTGATAATTGACTTTGTGGTCATGTTGAACATGCAGGTGAAGAGAGGTGCGGGTTAACTGATCATCACCCGGTGGTGTTTTTGTGCTGATGATGCGGAAAAATGCCGCTCCAACCTGGCAGACCCAAACATATTCCACTTATCACCTCACCATGTCCTTTCTCACAGATCTTGTTTGCAGAAGCTCAAATGCAGTGGCATAAATGTCATTTGTTGTCATCAGTTCTGCTATGAGCTTTGCAGCTTTGTCCAGTGAGATATAGGCTTTCAAATAAATGAATTTCTCCTTTTTACACTTTGCCTCATTGTGGTGAATTGCTGCCTCACATTGACTGCCATTAATTGACATCTCCATTTACTGCTAATCAACTTTGGCACCTTTATTGAGGCTTTCTGTCCAAATGCACTCGCTGAACAAGCATCACTTACTCTCTGCTGTGATGGAATTTGTTTTTATCATTCGCTGTGCACGGCTTTTCGAAAGACTAATCCGTTCCCTTTATTCCTGAGAGATTTCAATTTCTGTCTCCAAGTCGTCCAGTGAAGTGAAAAACTATTTCACGGTTTAGCTTGAACAAACGCCATTCCGTGGCGGATAACATTTCCAGCAGGCTGCTCAGGTGATCGATGTCCGTTTCTGCTTCCAACATTTCTGAGTCAATGCGCTGAACGTTTTGCGGTCGCACCTCGAAAAGTACTCCACTTTCGTTGAACCCTTGCCACGTAGTGATGACAATCCTCCTTTGCCGATGTGGACGCCGGCTCGGTGGCATACTTCGCTTGAGTATCGTGTGTTCAATGTGATTCTCTCCTGGGTGTTGGTACCAATAAAATTCCACACTTGTTCGTAATAAGACAGGATGTAAGCTTTTCTTTGTCTTTCATTTTTATATCTATTTCTTCCATTCACTCACATTTACACGCGCATTTTCTCCCACTCTCGTGCTAATTTAAGGCCCTGGTCCAACCAATTTTGGTAAAAGTGTTTATGAGCAAGTGTGTTCCAAGTTTACCTTATCGGGAGGTTAATGATGGGTTCCCCTGGTGGCCCATTGTATCCCAGCAGAGCTTGTAGGAAGTAGCGGCTACTCGCAGCGAGGATGGCCCTGTGCGCTCGTACCTCCCTGCCCTCCACCAACACGGTGACATCACACAGGATGCCCTGTCGCTGCTGTTCCTCGAGACTTAACAACACATTGGCACAGTGGACTTTGGACTCGTACACGTATACAGGCACTACTGCCTCACCCTCCTGCTCGTCGCCTGCCGACATCACTTCCAGCCGCAACCTGGACAAAAGAAACCAGAAGAAAAGGCGTTAAGAAGAATTTTTGTTGTTGTAGATAACTTTTTGTTTTTTGTCTTGTCTTCCCGAATTAAAGCAAACCATACACACTGTACTTGACTCGTACTGATGGCGGGAGTTTATTAGTGTGTTATCAGACTCATGAAATAAAGTAAAGGCACTTTGTCACATACAATATAGAATGTACAGTGCAATTCAGTCATCAAGGGTGAGTAGTGGACAGCCACGATGTTTGGGAACCTTGGTCATAGCTACTGGTTTGGAGGGGCACTGTATTTCTATCCTGTAAATCAGTGATCTCCAACACCCGGGCCACACAGCAAGATCAAATAACTTGCATGACTTCCAAGAGATGTTTTGTTTTGAAAAATTGCGGGATTGTCCGTTACATCCGTCTACAGTGTCGCTCTTGACGTAGGTCAAGGCGTGCTTCTCGGTTACCGCTGAAATGAAACCCAGGAGCCAGAAAAATAAGTAAAAAGTGGAATGATTTATCAAACATCTTTGCCTCCAGTGGCCCCCAAAGGTTTGTTTTTTTTTTAGGTCAGAGGGGGAGCCAGAAAAATGGGCATAAGACAGAAGAGGAGCCTACGACTGAGAAGGCTACATTTCATAGAGAGTGTCAGGAGTCTACTTTAAATATGGATTTATCTCAATGGGAGGTCCCCACGCACCAAGCCCGCTCTGCATAATATGTGGCGATGGTGAGTCACATTTTTCATGCACTTTGTATTTGTGGTGTACCTTGTTTTCAAGGCACATTTAAACGTTACCCTAGCGACCAGAGAGTGTTGCGGCCAGAGGCGACATTACTTGTGTCATGCATGATTGGTGTTTCTTATTATGTTTCGTAAATACGACAGTTTTCATGCAGGTCATAGCCTATTATTTTGTTTGGTGTATTCATCCGACAAACCTTAAAGGCCAGCCCCTGAAAATATTGTCTGACATTAATTTGGTCTTTGGGGCAAAAAAGGTTGCTGCTGTAAATCATTGAATGGTTTGGGTCCTGAATACATCAAAGAAATGCTGATTGACGATAAACCCAGAAGGGGTCTGAGATCTGCAGACTTGGGTCAATCAGTGAAGCCCAGAGTAAACACGGTGACGCTGCATTTAGTTGCTACGCTGCACTTACAGGAATAAGCTGCCAAGAGAAATGAAGTCAAGTGTAATTGCTTTTAAAAGCAGATTTTAAATCTTTGCTTTTATGCTTTACCTTTGACTTAACTCAACTCTCTACGCAACTGTATTTATAGAGCACTTTCAAACAGCCATCGCTGCATACAGAGTGCTGTACATGGAGCAACTAACATACATACAACAATAAAGCAATAAATCAGTAACAAAGATGGTAGAAGGCACCAAACAGTAAACTAAGATCAAATCTGAGTCTGATTAAGGACTTACAGTCATTTTAAAAATCTTTTTTTCTTTTTTTTTTTGTTTTAAAATGCTTTCAATGTTTTTAAAGGTTTCTGTTAATGTGTTTAAATGCTCTCTTCATAATTTTGGTAAGCTTCTTTGTTTTCTCTGCTAAGCTTCTGAATGTCGTCAAGTGTTCTGTTTGTAAATGCTTTTAGGTGTTGTGTCTTTTCTTGTGTGAAGGAGATTTTGTTGACTTGTGTATGACTATTCACCAACAGCTTCAAACAGGGGTGCTTATTCGCCGTAACGAATCTATGGTTATGTGTGCTCATGAATCCGCTATATGCGGAACGGCACGCAACCAACCACTGAAAACAGATTAGCGGACTTCTTCTATATGCTATAATAGGGAGTATAAAAACGCATCGATGACATGATGGTTCGAACCAACTGGCTGAAATGTTGTTTTCTTTATGGCTGGTGTCGTTGAACACAAGTTTCAGTGTATCCATGTATATAATTTATTCATGCAATGATGACATGTACACCGTATTGTATATGGCGGCACAGTGTCGACTGGTTAACATGTCTGCCTCACAGTACAGAGGTCATGGTTTTGATTCCGGTCTCAGGCCTTCCTCTGTGGAGTTTGCATTTTCCACATAAGCTTTTTCTCGACAGTGAACAACTATAGTGAGGAAAAAGCTTAATGCCTATAAAATCCAAAATATTGTGGCAATTGCTTGGATATTTTAAGAGGTCAAAGTGGGCATCGGTGGATATGTGCCTGTGGATTTGGGCGACAATTGTTCGTTAAGCCAGGTGAAGCTTTTTTTTAATTTTTTTTTTTTGCATGCACATTAAGCGTGTGAGATGTCCCTCACTCAGCAAGGGCAGAATCACATATAAGACAGCGCAAAACAGTGTATTCAAGGCCCGTTCATAAAGTTGGAAACAGTGTCGCTGTCCTTTTGAGGGGATTCGATTGTTCTTTCTGTTTTTCTGGTCATCATCAATCATAATTTTAGGTCACTGAAATTTGAGACATCCACAGATGGGTTAAGGTGGCCACAGACACGCACGCGCACGCTGAATTATTCATCACAGAAATAAAATGTCCAAAAGCAGAACAGCATGCATCTAGTGCACATGCACACGTAATAAATTAATCAACACTGAGAAATAACTCACCAGTTTCACTCTGTCTGTAAACTGTATGTGGATGGGGCATGTCCTACTTTTTTTCCATCTCTGGCCCGATTATGTCTTACTTTCATCTCAGATATATTTGGTGTATACTATTTATTGCTCATATATGCTTGGTAGTGCACATGTATGTAAAAGTATTTGCGAAAACTGCAAGTGCACTCTGTGGCAAAGCCAGAGGTCACCAAGAAGTGGGATCGCTCCCTCTGGAACATCAGTGGCTTCGCCCTAGGAAATGTTTGGATTTATTGATTTATATTACGGCAAGGGATGGGGTGGAAGGCTACTTGGGAAAGGCAAGTACCATTTGGTGTGCTCTGCATGGTACTGTACCATGCGAACATACGGACCATGGTTTTTCAGTCTTTGGACTGACACTTTGTATGTGCTCTTTGCCTGTTGTGCGTTTGCCCAGTTGCATGATGAGCAACAGCTATAACAGCCCCGAACATGAACGAAACAGAAAAAAAGAAAGCAGATTCAAGAGTTTGTGAGTTTGTGAAAAGGAAGTGGAGACCTGAGGTGGAGTCATGGCATGGACTTTTGCAGCGGTGTTAAGTGCATAAACATGACTAGCGCTTCTACTGACGCTCCAGATTCCCATTCTTTGCCAGTGCCATCAGTGAATTGCAGATAAAACAAACTTTGAAGGAGAATGATATCAATTCTGAAAGAGAATGATAAAAATAAATAAATAAATAAATAAATAAATAAATAAATAAATAAAGATATAGCGCATACAGTCCAGAGGCAACCGGTTGACCATGATTGACTGGTTGGGCATCCTTGATCTAGACTGATGCTTGGTTTTAAGCATTTTAATCTCATGATTTTTGATGATTTTCAATGAAGCTCCCCTTCAAGGCGAATGGTTCGAGTCTGTCATTTTCTCTTCCTTTCACCAGACGTCAGGACGCTAAATAGCAAACCGCCGGGCTTCCCATTCTGTCTCCTTCTGTTGGTCATTGTTTTTGTTGCCGTTTCTCTGGACCAGTAACCACTTCACCTGGGTTCAACGTAACTGTGCTGCAGGAAATTTAGTTCGCTCAGAAGTCAGCGTGTGACTGTCATGATAGTGCTTTGTAAAATTTAACAAAACTAATGCTGATGTCTTGAAATTTGATTTACTTTTTTCTGCTTTTAATAAATGCGTTTTTTTTATGTCTTGAATTTGGAAAAAGTCATATTTTTGTTTTTCACTAATGAGGGGTTCGGTGAACGTGCATATGAACTGGTTGGGTTCGGTATCTCTAACAAGGTTCAGAACCACTGCTCTGGACGGATTGTAACTGGGAATGTTAGGGTGGTTCTGTTTGTGACCAACAGGTGGCACTGTAGGGCTCCTCCTGCAGTGGCACACCTGTTGGTCATTGTGTCATTAGTTAGTGTTTTGTTAAAAGGACTCCCTGCTCGACCAGTCGGTGTTGGGTCATTGTGTTTGTCATTGTTTGTGTCTGCTCTGTGTTTGTATTTTTGTTAAATACATCTTGTGAGGTGTGGGCGGCCCGGTAGTCCAGTGGTTAGCACGTCGGCTTCACAGTGCAGAGGTACCGGGTTCGATTCCAGATCCGGCCTCCCTGTGTGGAGTTTGCATGTTCTCCCCGGGCTTGCGTGGGTTTTCTCCGGGTGCTCCGGTTTCCTCCCACATTCCAAAGACATGCATGGTGGGCTGATTGAGCGCTCTAAATTGTCCCTAGGTGTGAATGTGAGCGTGGTTGGTTGTTCGTCTCTGTGTGCCCTGCGATTGGCTGGCAACCAATTCAGGGTGTCCCCCGCCTACTGCCCGGAGACAGCTGGGATGGGCTCCAGCACCCCCTGCGACCCTAGTGAGGATCAAGCGGTTTGGAAGATGAATGAATGAATGAATACATCTTGTGAGGTGACCTCACTGAAGTCCAACCTACTCCTCCTCCCTGCTATTTTGGGGTCCTCTACCACCTCACAAACGTGACAGGGAAAGTAAATTCCTTGTGTGTTTTACATACTTGGCCAATAAATCTGATTCTGATTGCCAGCTACATGCAGAGAGAGAGCTATTCGCACTCACAATCACACCGAGGGACAATTTAGAGCCTGTATCAAACTCAAGGCCTGGGGGCCACATCCGTCCCGCCAGGGCATTTTTTGTGGGCCGAGAAGGCAATCATGTATGTCAACTTGCTAAAATCTGTACCTCATTGTCAAATTGTCAAATGTTATAAATAATGTTGAGATTTTGCAATAATTTTGTTACCCTTGAACAATAATCGAACAAACAATAAGAATTGACTTCACTCTTTTTAAAACTAGAAATCTATTAATTTGTTGTGTACAAGTGATAATTTTGAGGTCATAATGGCCCTCCGAAGGAAGGTGTAACTCAAAATTGGCCCGTGACTAAAATGAGTTTGACACCCTGTCAATCAACCTACCATGCATGTTTTGGGAATGTGGGAGGAAATAATTGTGGTAAACATTATATTAGCCTGAAGATGAAACATATTTCCAACTGATTTCACAAGCAGGACAATGTGGTCTAAATTACACAACTCTCCACCGGCTTAACATGAAGGATATTTTTTTTTTTCATTCCAATTGAAATCAATCCGGCTGACGCTCTCGGGGTCACCTGATTGCACGCTCCACTCCATTCATCAGATGAGTCTTTTTACAGCGGTGTGACGCGCAAATCAAAGAAAACATCTTGAAATTGATCAAGATGGAGTTCATTCATCAACTTAGCTCAGTAGTGGCGAGTCTGTTAACACTTATAAAAGCAATGACTTGATAAAAAACAGTTACAAAACAAAACAAGTTCTCCCATCACAGACAAACGCTGGTAAGACAATGCAAGTTTTTTTTTTTTTAAATAGAGCACATTTCATATATGAAGTAACTTAATGTGCTTTACATGAATAAAGAACAACATTCACAAAATGACAGCTCACTAAAATAACCAGAGTAACATACAGGGCAAGAAAAAAATATTTTTAAATATCTCTTTTAAAATGCTTTCAGATCTCAATAGTAAGCATGAGGAAAAAGCTGAGCTGAGTTTTTAACCTCGACTCAAAAACATTCACGCTTGATGCTCACTTCACTTTCGTTGGCAGCTTATTCCATTCGTGTGCAGCACAACAGCTAAATGCTGCTTCAACATGTTTGCTTTGCACTCTGGGCTCTGCAAATTGACCCGCAAACGAATGCTTCTTTTGACGTGTCCAGTGAGACGACCATTACAATAATCAAACCTACTGGAGATTCTCCTTGTCTGCTTGGAACATGCCAAAAGGTACATGACAACAAAATGAAAACCTTTGGGGTTTTTTACCTATTCCAGGAAGACCAATGTCACCGAAAAGATCTGGGATAAAGGAACAACATAAAGGCACCCTATCATTTTCTTCGCCGTCGTACAAATTGGATGTAACTTTTGTGTGCATGTCCCCAAATACCGTATGTGTGATAGGTTGATATGAGTATTCAAGCTAACTTTCACCACTTTTGGAGTTATCTGGTTGTGCGTGCAATAAACAAATACTGAATGAAAATCATCAAAATGAAAATGAGGTGATAGAGGCAATTCCATTGTACATCATATCTCAAAACAAGTGCGGAAAACACATTTTTAACAAGCCAGGGTTCCTTTTTCTCACTTTCTGTGAACAATTTGCTAGTTGGTTATTTCTATTACCGGCACATTTCTGCAAAAATATCCATAAAAGCACAGTTTGAAATGAGTCTGGTGTCGAAGAACTTGAGTGATGATAAATGCCCATTCCAATCTTTTTAAGTCTTCCTGGACAATTTTCAATTGTTGATTTCATTTGGTGTCCAAATACTTTTGGTTATATCTGTTTTTTTCAGCTCCACCAGCCACAAAGCAAGCAGCAATTAATTTTTAAGTTTGACAAGTATTGGGTTTATTCTAAAAGGAACCGAAAACAATGATTCAAATACTGGAAAGGTACCGGTAAGTGATAGGTGGCTATTTCTCCATGCAAAGCAAAGCACGAGTCTTCAAGGAATCTTACGCTGAATGTGTGGCAGAGCGCAAATATCATGTGACATCCTTTCATAGCGCTTTTCATTCATTCATTTGTCTCGTTGATGTGTTCCTTTGTAATTTAAGACTGTTTTTCATAATCCACAACACTCTGCTTTGGAGGCCAAGCAGTAACAAATCGTTCCAGTCACCGTACATTAGCCGCTGGACCCCAAAACAGCACACCCACACAAAGTGATACTGCAAAACGCTTTTTGGCGAGAAATGTTTGTTCTTAAAACGGCGTCCAAGCAAGCCACATGCATAAGCGAGACAAAGTACCGTATTTTCCGCACGATAAGGCGCTTCGGAAGATTAGGTGCACCTTCAATGAATGGCCTATTTTAAAACTGTAGAGCTTTCATAAACGGCTGCAGCTGTAACAAAGCGCTTTTCCCAGAACATTTAAAATACTACATCCAAGGAATCAGAATATTGATCGACAGTGTGCCCTCACTTATCGCGGTTAATGGGTACCAGGACCCTGCCGCGATAAGTGAAAAAGAGGGTTGGCTCACCCCCTAGGAATTTGTGTGTAAGTGTACTGTAGGTGGGTACCAGCATGTTTAAAATATGTAAACAGTATTTATACTTTACATATTTGAGACAAAGACTGCATCAGTACATGTATTTACTTAAATACAGTAATAAACATTCATCAGCACTGCCTTCTGAGAGAGGCGAAGAGACGTGTATTGGTGGCGTAGAGGGCGACTCTCTGACGGTGGAGCCGCCGTGAACCTCCAGCTAGCGCCTGGCCAGTTATCCCCGCGCAGCCGATGTGTTTATGATAAGACAATGAATCGGTATTGATGAGGAGGAGGCGAAGAGAGACGTGCGCCTTTATTCGGACAAGCCCAATCTCTCCCGTCCCCTCACTCTCTCTCTCACCTTCGCTCTCGCGCTCACTCTCCCCTCCACCACACACGTAGCAATCCCCACCATGTGACAAGAAACTGATCAGAGAGTCAACAGCCTGACGAGACACAAGGGAAGGTGCTGGACAAGGCCAGGAAGATGTGCAGTCATTCAGCTCACGGGATAAATCCACTTGTGCTGTCATTGGTCGATGTCGTGCCGGGAACCAATCATGTGTACAGTCGTGTCCAAAGAGTCATTCGGCATTGTTTTCTGAATACAGTACAGTCCAACCTCGGTTTTCGAACGTCTCTGTTCTCGACCAAATCGGTTTTCGACCAAAAATTTTTAATGTATTTTTATTTTTTTTCAAAGCATCGTGTTTGTTGACATCTACGCAAACCGGACTGTTATTTCTGGATTGTGTATCAGACCCTAATCATGGCACCAAAGACAGCAAGTGGTGGTAGTAAAGATGGTGAAAAAAAGAGGAAAATAGTGCGCAAAACTATTGAATTTAAGAAAGATTTGATAGCGAAATATGAATCAGGTGTACGTGTGTCTGTGTTGGCTAAGGAGTTGAGCATGCCGAAATCGACGATCAGCAGCATCCTAAAAAAGAAAGATCATCTTAAAGTCACTGATGTGGCTAAAGGGTCTCGTGTGTTTAGCAAACAAAGGCGACAAATATTAGAGGAAGTGGAGAAACGTTTGCTTATTTTCATCAATAAGAAACAGCTAGCAGGGGTAAGTCTTAGCGAAGATACGATTTGTGGCAAGGCAAGACAATTGTATGGAGATTTCATTAAAAAAAAGGATCCTAGCATTGCTCCTGAAGAGTTTGATTTTAAAGCAAGCAGAGGACGGGTCGAAAAGTTGAGGAAAAGAAGTAGGATACGATCTGTGATTCGTCATGGGGAGGCAGACAATTCAGACAAGGAAGCTCCTGAAAAGTTTAAAGTTGAGTTTGAAAATCTCATCAAGGTTGAGGAATATCTTACCCAGCAAACTTTTAATATGGACGAGACTGGATTTGTGTGGATAAAGCGGTTCAGAAAATGGATGATGTGTTACCTCGTACTGTAGCATAGGGTTGCAGAGAGAGTGTCCATAGTTACAGCCATCACTTTAGGGTTTATTAGTTCAAGGCGTAAAATAATGTAATCTACAATTGTCACAATGACGGAGAGAGATTTTACTTGAATTTTTTATGTTACAATGTTTATGGTGTAAAATAGTAAAATAAATGCTTTAAAAAAGTTTTTTTCTCAACTTGGAACGGATTCAAATGTATTACGTTGATTATAATGGGAAACAGGGTTTCGGTTTTCGAACCGCCTTCTGGAACGGATTATGGTCGAAAACCGAGGTATGACTGTACTTTAGAGAAATAAAACACAATGTTGTGAAGTCGCGATAAATGAAGCGAGATATAGAGAGGTATCACTGTACTGTATATATACCGTGCACTGGATTATAAGGCGCACTGTGGGCTTTTGAGAAAATTAAATAGTTTTAGGTGCGCCTTATAGTGCAGAAAGTACAGTCTATGTTTACCACCTCCACTCCTTCCAACACACAAATTTCAAGCACATCAAAGCCAGAGTCACACCTTCTCTCAGCAGCAGACATAAAGACAAAAGTATAGCCACATGTTAATTTGTCTGGACAGGTGGAACCGAAACAGCACTTAGTACTGTATACAGCTCATTTGCACCAATATATCAGCCCGCAGTGTTTGCATGTCCAAGACATAACTTAGCTCACACTAATAGAAAATATTTCAGACAGAGTATGCAGAGAAGGAGACTGACGTTTGTTGAGTCAACTCACTTCGGGGGTTTCACCATTGATCAAAGTTGACTGAAGTTGATTATTACCAGGGGTGCACATAACAATTTTGGTCTCACTCTCAAAAAAGCACCAGAAGTGGTTGCTCATTTTTGTTCACAACCCAGCAACCTCACAAGATGAATGTAAAGACTTACAGCGTTGGTTTTTGTCATGCGCAGAATGCACGGCCGCACAGGGAAACATTGTTGGTGGTGCGGCAACGTAAACATTAATTTGTAAATTCAAATAACGAGAATGGAATGACGTAGCTTTCGAGTGACTGGAATGTTGATTAAGCCGCTTCCATGGTTGCTCACAGTATGGTACACTCTTAAACGGAAATAAATGGCATCAGACAATTTTGTTTATTTCGTCATTTTTGCAGTCAGTGTACAGATTTGCTTATTTTTATTCATTCATTCATTTTCCGAACCGCTTGATCCTCACTAGGGTCGCGGGGGGTGCTGGAGCCTATCCCAGCTGTCTCCGGGCAGTAGGCGGGGGACACCCTGAATCGGTTGCCAGCCAATCACAGGGCACAAAGAGACGAGCAACCATCCACGCCCACCCTCACACCTAGGGACAATTTAGAGTGCTCAATCAGCCTGCCATGCATGTCTTTGGAATGTGGGAGGAAACCGGAGCACCCGGAGAAAACCCACGCAAGCCCGGGGAGAACATGCAAACTCCACACAGGGAGGCAGGAGCTGGAATCGAATGAGGTACCGGTACCTCTGCACTGTGAAGCCGACATGCTAACCACTGGACTACCGGGCCGCTGCTTATTTTTATTCTGTTAATTATTCATTGTGTGAAGGTTATTCTACACCTTCTGCTGTGACTCTTTTTTTGCTCTCAATGTTTCATTTGCTCAGCAGTTGCTATGGCGCTTTTATTTGGTCCTTTATTCCATCATATAGGTTTGATGTCGCACAGTATTGTACTCAGTGACATCTTGTCAGTACATCGAGCTTTCTACTAGAGTGTCAGCTCTCTTCCGTGTCTTTTGCATCCAGCCTCTCTGTAGTTACTTTATAATTTCATAGATAAAGACTTTTAATTTGCAACTTCCGTGTCATGTCTGCTTCTGGGTCCAAATTCTGCTCCTCTTGGGAGACCTTCAACTTTTTTCTGTTTAATTCCTCGCACTTTTTCATCCTCCTACTCCGTCCACATTTTTGGACAGATAGTCACTATTCCAACGTCAACATTTTCATAAAATTCATGCCTTCCTCATTTCCATTTTTTTCATTTATTATATTCACGTTTTTTTCCACGTTTTTATATTTTTCACCCAAAAATGTACCATTCGTTCCCAACGGCACATTCAACATTACACATTTACTGTACATCGTTCCAACATGAAATTCAAAACATTCCGTTCATTCACTTCACCTTGGGAAGGATTTTCATGCTAAAAATTCCAACTTCTCAAACATTCAACATTTTTTTTTCCTCAATAACTTCTCCATTTTATAACGAACTGTTTTTTAACTTTAAATTGTTCATCTTATCCCTCACCGATGCCAAACATTCTCACTTCAAAACTCTCACTTCTTGCAAAAATCAACCATTTTCACCAATCAAAATACCCCCAAATACAAAAAAAATCAGTTTTTTGGGGGGGGGGGGTTCCTCTTATTTCTACATTTGTTGATCGATTGAAACCATTTCAATTTCAAATGGTTCATCTTATCCCTATTCGTGGCCAAACAAATCAGCCGAGATGGCCAGTGATGGTCTTAAATCGCTTTCAGCGACTGTGAACGCACTCAAAACGTAAAATATGGTGTTTCATCTTCAAGAGGCACTAGACCTTAATAAAGACTCGAGAGCGCAGAGGGCAAAAGGCACTTAAGTCTACGAGAGAATGCACGCATTGACATATTTGTGAGGCTCACGCCCTGAGTTGAAGAATGCACAAGTGTGTGCATTTGATGAATGTGCGGAAGTGGCACACCGAAGTCGATGGGAGAATCTATGCAGCCCAAAAAAGTGTGCATCAGTAAGATCTTTGTGTCATTGTGCTTTTCAGATTTGATTTGAATGAATGAGGCATCCATCGCAATATGGAAAATGTTGGCTGTCTTTGACAGTTGAACAATCTGACTGTTAGTAAGCGAATCAGTGCATGAGATAGCAGTAGACAATGTGGTACTAAAGAAAAGCAAACCAATGGCAAAGGAAATGGCATTATCTAACAAATTAAGTTCTGGAAAACACAGCTGTTTACTCACACTTGTTCTCGCGTGTCTGAGTGTGTGCAAGGTTCTGTATATGTCCAATTTTACTTCATGAAGCCCTGACTGGATGATAGGATAAAACTGAGTTATTACAGAGTTGTTCCAAGAATGTGTGTGTGTGTGTGTGTGTGTGTGTGTAAGGCCACCCCACTGAAAGATTTTTGGCCATGCCCCTGTTCGAGAGGTCGAAGGCTGGCCACGATTGGCAAACTTCCACGAATGCCCTTCCTAAAGTGATATCATGTGAGATAAGGGATAAAGTTAGAGTTGCCCAGAATTGTTTAAAACCAGTATTTTACAACCGGACTATTTCGAGCTAAATAAACAAAATGTAACAAACTCTGTACCTTCGTGTGTTTAACGAGCTATGTTCCGTTCTGTTGTGTTGAGTGTTTTGATTTTCAGAGTGAACGCTTTGCTTTTGCTGTTGCTGTTGAGCAATCCCAACTGGGTCCCAAAGCGGCTTGTATAGCCACAGTGACCCGAGTACCTGCAGACCCAGTTGTCGGCTGTTGACTGGGAACTGTTCGTAGCCCGAAGGCACGCCCAACACTGTTTGGAGGTCGTTCCGAGTTGGGCTGCTGCTGCTGTTGATTGGATTGGATTGGATAAACTTTATTGTCAAATGTACTGTATGTGTAACATACAGCACAGATGAAATTTCTTCCCTCTCAACATGAAACAAGAGGAGCCGCTGCGGGTGTCTGCGCCGCCATCAAAAGAAAAGTTAACAAAAAATGACAAAATAATACAAAACAACACATGAGACACAGACAAACGTGCACTCTTAACCACTTTCCTGCATACACTTTGTTGTCTGAAGCAGTTATAGATGAAAGAGGAGCGAATCAAAGTGTCCTTTTCACCAGCGGATCAAAGACGTCATGCTGCAATGTGCACACGTCTGCTACAAGCTAAGCTTGAAAGCATGTAAGTCCCATGTAAGTCCGCTTCAATTCCAAGCCGCGACTCCCAGTTCACATACGCATCGGCGCTCTGCGCTGACGCTCCTTTCTTCTCATCGTCGGCTCCTCAATCCATGCATCCATCCAGCTGCAGACTGTCCATCAGCACTGACCTTTTCGCTGAACAAAGCGGGGCTGTGAAAATGCTGCCTACTTCACGCCCCGGGGATGTCCAGCAACGACAGTCAAATGGCGCCGACATTCCTCCCAATCAAGAAATCAGTGCTGGTACACGTGTGCTGCCGAGAAGGCGCAACCACCAAGAACAGATTCATCTTCTTTGACGAATGCCATGGCCAAAAATGCTGAAAACAGTCCACATCAGGTCCACACGATGTAACAACAACAACAACAACAACAACAAAAAGCGCAAGGCTCTTGAAGAGCACTTGTCGATGGCTGCCTATCCGGGCGCCATCTTGGAAAAAAAAACTGTAGGAGCTGAGGGTTAGCTAGTGGCCTCGTCAAACGACACGACTTTTTGGTCATTCGCAATGGTGGCACTGTCAGACCAGGTAAATATTGTTCTTGTCTAGTACCAGACGAAATGTCACGCGACAAATCTGTCACTGAGCAGACCCTGCCCAGTTGTTGAAGCATGCTTCCGTCAAGAGTCGGCCCATTGGCGCATGTCCGTTGGGGAGGCGGTACAAGCAGCTGTTGAAGTCAAGTCGACGGAGCCATTATATGCATGTGCACTGTTTCTATGTTCGGAAAAGGAAAAAAAAGAGAGATGATGGACCCATTCCTGGATGGTGGTGAGAGGGTGGTATGGACTGTCTATTCTCCCAAAAAAACTTGAGGTAATGAATTTGTATAATGACACCTGCTTGCTAATGAGCTACTAACTTTGCAGCTACAGGGTTCGTACGGGTCCTTAAAAGTTAATAGAAATCCATAAAAAAAGAAGTTGTAAAATTATGTTCTTAATTGTCATAAAATTTCAGGGAAAGATTCTAAAATCAATACAAATCCATAAAAATGAACCTGCGGTGTTCATTTCATTTGTGCATGTCATTTTCCCCACCCTTTCAATTCATAGTTTTGTCGGACCCTTTCAATTCATAGTTTTGTCGGAAAATGCAGGACCTGTTACCCGCTCTGCTTTTCCCGCCATCACGATTAGTTCCGATCACGTGATCACTTCGGGTCATTTTGGGTAACAAAAAAAGATCGACGCCATGCTGGGGCAGTGAATGGATGGTTTGGTTGTCTGCAAACAATTACCGTATTTCCTGGAAAAATCTATTCATCGAAGTTATCGATCCCAACAAGTGACAGACAAATATGTAGCAACGCCACTCGAGCGAGCGCGCTTCAGCAGTCGATAGTCTGCTGCTCTCTGCTGTGTGTGCGTCAGCTAAGCTTAGCTGTTGTCTCGGCTAGGCTAGCTTATCTGTTGTCGTAGATCAAAGCGTCTTTGAGCTGTGACGTCGGTTGCGTCAGCGCTCATTGTTTGAAACCAAAAGATGTACGCGTGAGTACATGTTCGCGCGGACGCATTTTCAATGGTCTCAGTGGACAATGCTATTTTCAAGTGGCGGGGCTGGACAAGCCGGTGTTCCGTGATTGGGTCGGAAAAATTGCTGGCGATAATACGTCGGCCTACTGCCGAGTGTGCAAGAAGGGCATCTCCTTTAGAGGTCAAACTTGTCATAGCCTCCTGGGAAAATCAAATGCATTAAGGCACACAGCAGAAAAGAAGAAAATTGATCACAAAAGAGATTGAGGAGAAAACTAAGTCACTGTCTGCGATTCCCTAATTGTCATATCAGTTTCATATTTGTCATTATACACATGTCTGATCAGTGAAGGTGATTTGAGGGAAAATAATAGGCTTGGACCATTTGGGATTTAGACTTCTGACATGCATTTCAGCTGTTCAGGTACTGTATACTGCTAAGATGGGCAATCAGTACTGCTGTTAGTGAAACCAGATTTTTCTAAACCCTGTCCAGGTGACCCTTATGACCATTAGCTCTGTTCTTAGTGTTGTGTTTATTCGAAAATAAATTCAAGTTTTATATTTTCTCAATTTAAATTTGTCTTTGTGTGTTTTATTTGAGAATTAATTAAAACGTTTTTTTTTTCATTTTCCTACCTGTGATACAGGTACCAAAGTGAAAATTTGACGTACAGTATGTCAAATAAGGGGTTAAGTGAGTAAGCCCCTAAAAAAAAGATGTGCCCTTCCTTTGGCAGCATTGATTTGAACACCAGCTCAGTTTTTGTATGCTTTTTTAAAAACAGTGAATTGTGTTCTTCATCCTGATTGGCTAAGGGACTGACCAACGTGAACAGTCTCCGAACCTCGTCTCTGTAAAGCTTGCCAAATTCACCTTTGCAAATTTTTTGGTCTTTGGTTTCATTGTATCAGTGGCGGATGCTGGTCTGTCAAGGAGGGGATGCCCAATTTCGGCCTACATCATAAAATGTGTCCGTTTATTTATACGTGAATTCTACTCTCCGTTCCTTTTCCAAAAAATGAAAAGGATGCCTTCACCATAAAATTGGTCATTGGCTCATTTCTGTGTCAGCGGTCTCTGTATGACCGCTGACACGCTGTTAAATAAATCCTCTCCCCGTGTGATCCCTTTCAGGGATTCTATCTCCAAAAACTCCGCCGTTTGTCATGAGCGTGGTGGTGGAGGACCAGGGTGAATTTGAGAAAATGCAATCATCAAATACTGAGAAAACTAAATCCAAAACCAACAAATTCCTGAAAACAACAAAATTACAAAGTAAACAAAAACCCATGGCAGACGCAAAAACAAGGTGAAAGCAAAACAAACAAAAAATCCATGGCAGGAACACACAAACACTAACCAACAGAAGCAGTGACAGCAACAATGACCCGACCCTGAGAGGTCAGGCCGGGAGTCCTTTTAACAGAAAATGTACTAATGACCTGATAACCAACAGGTGTGCCGCTGTCGGAGGAGCCCTACAGCGCCACCTGTAGATCACAAACAGATGAACTGTGACACCGTTATCTCAGAATTCTTATTAATCCCTCTGATAAAAATTAAAACCTAATGAGTGTCCTTTATATCATTGCTATCAGTCCCAAAGAATAGAACGTAAATGACACCACATTTTTGTTTAGCTTGCTAGTTAAGTATTTGTCAATTACTTCAATACAACGAGTCACTGACCAGCTTGATAAGCTAATTTTTTCCAATGTGTTCTTCCTCTCAGGGCATAAAATACTTGCTGTCTCTTCAATGGACTATTTAAGAAACTCCTCTGCGGAGAATGGCTTGCTGGCTTTTGCGACTTTGAATGCCAGTCAATAACTTGTTTTTGTGCTTGCTTCTTGGATGGAAGTTGCTCTAATAAAGGTCTTTTGCTGAGTCTGCAAGCTAGCTACCAACCTGTCAGCGGCAGTTGTTTGTTCTTGTGTTGAAAGGTTGCTGGTGTAATTAGCATGCTTGGTGGAAAAGTGATGGGTGATGTTATATTCTTATAAAACCGCAACGGTTTCTTGGCAAATATGACATACAGCCTTGGACCGGACTTCAGTAAAAAAGTATTTAGGTGTCCATTCTTTCTTAAACACCCAGCACTCACTGTCGACTTTTCTTTTCTTGGACATTGCTGTAGATGGGTTTCGATCTGACCAGTCGAAAAAGAGTGATTATTAGAAATAGGTGTCACTGCGCCTACTGCACCACCTGATGTTGACGTGCCTGTCAATACAAGTCAAAATGAAACGAATGCAAACATTCACATTAAACCTTCATTCTGTTCCAATCTTTGGCGGGCCGGATTAAAAAGACAAATGGGCCATATGTGGCCCACGGGCCATAGCTTGCCCACAGATGGTCTAATGCATAGCAAGTCTTCTCTCTGTGTAAGCAAGCGGCGTAATGTCACCAAAGACGGATTAAAATGACAAAAACAAAAGACAAGGCGCATCACAGAGGCAACCACTTCCGTTGCGCAATCTAGGTTAAAAGAGTACCGGTAGTCTTTTTTTTTTTTTTTACTTTGCTCTGCAGAGAGCAGCCAGCAACCATTCCAAGTCACAAAATGCATCTTGACAGTGGCAGTGTGCATGCAAATAAAATACGCCAAAATGTATTAAACTTGAAAATTGTAGACCTTTGAAAAAAAAAAACCCAAAAACGTCTATATATCATGATTTAACTGGTCCGGACCACTTGGGGATAGATTTTCCTCCATCTGGGCTGAGCTAAAATAAATTTGACATCCTTAGAATATTTAGCCTGCTAGCTAACACAGAGATGGACAAACAAATCCAAAAACGCTCTATGAAGTATTTTCACTTTTTGTTTCCACTAATTTTACCTTGGAGGAGGTCTATGATAAATGTAGTAGACTTTGAGCTAAATGTGATCGTGATAACATGGCTAAAACAACAATTCTTTTGGTGTCCCAAGAGTATTGTACAGGAGTAAATGTCTATAAAATGTTTAGTAGTGTTCGATTCTGGGTTTTCTCCGGGAACTCCGATTTCCTCCCACACTCCAAAAACATGCATGGCAGTTAATAGAACACTCGAAATGGTCCCGAGGTGTGAGTGTGAGCGTGGATGGTTGTTCTTCTCTGTGTGCCCTGTGATTGGCTCGCAACCAGTTCAGAGTGTACGCCGCCTACTGCCCGAAGACGGCTGGGATCAGCTCCGGCACGCCCGCGACCCTCTTGAGGATAAGCGGATTGGAAAATGGATGGATGGATGTTCAGTCGTGTTAAATGTTTTCTGTTCAATTGCTATTAGGTGTATAACATTTTCTGAAAATGCATTTCGGGATGCATGTCGCGCTTCATTTATTGCGGCTTCAGTACATTGCGGTCTTTTTTCAAAAGTACTGTATTCAGAAAAAAAATGCCCAATGACTCAGAGGATTTGTATGTGCCTGTACTGTATGTGCAACAGGCACTCATTGAAGGCGCATGATTGGTTCCCGGCGTGACGTTGACCAATGACAGCACGAGTGGATTTATCCCATGAGCTGATTCACTGCGCATCTTTGCGGCCCCGCCCAAGGTGACAGGACCCTAGGGAAGCCTCGTGTCAGGTCACGCTGTTCACTCTCTGGCATACTCTTATCTTCTGTTGTGTTTACAGTACGATGGATGGATCTTTATTGTCATTACACTTTCGTGCAACGAAACATCACTTAACAGGCACGCTTCGCACAAGAAACATGAAAAAAACAATGACGAACATGGGATACAGTGCAAAGGGCCTGTCGGTACTCGCTGTAAAGCGCCCCGAGATCTTAGTTAGAAAGGAAACCACAAGGGGAGGGGAGGGGCAAAAAAAACCCACGCTCGAACTATACTCTTCTGAGGATAATTAGAGTACTAGGAGAAAATACCCAAGCACATTTAACAAGCATATGACAGTTACAACAAGTCACAAGACATAACATATAATGAGTGGATGGATGGAAAGGCGGGGGGACGCGACGCGGCCCGTCCGACCAGCTGCTCAGTCAAAACGAGCGCCCGCAGATCAAGGTCACGTCACGGGGAAAACAAGAGGAACAACAAAGGCGTTGATGATAAGGGCAGGCGCGCTGCATCGTCAAGGTCTGCTCATGGAGACAGTCCCGGCTTATCAGTCCTTGGCCGAGAAGGAGGGGTGATGGTGGGGACACTAGCTTCCATGCGTACTTTCAGGGAAAAGGTCCAGATAGCGTTGTTTTGTTTTGGGACGGCCGCCAACAATTCCAGGTGGCCTTGAGTCCGTGGCTGTATCCCTTCACTGGCGCCGATCAGCCAAATCCTCAATTTCTTTTGAAGCGAATTCCAACTTCTCCATGATGATAACGATCGGACGGAGACGGCTCCAGAACCGCATCCATATTGCGGTTGAGCTCAGTCACCGCTTGAGTCTGAGTGTTGGACATTCGCGCTCGACCATCGAGAATGACCGGCAGCTTCTTCACTTCCAATAAAGCTGCTCCCGTCGGTTGAATTTCGCGATAGAGCAGGAAACTGCTAACACCAAACAGCAGCATACCTGCTATCAGAAGGCCGATAATGTAGATGTCTTCCTCCTCCTCGACGGACAGTATTGACAGGCACACCATTATCCGCTTCCTCCAGGGATCTAGGGTGTACCCGGCAGCAAATGTCCTGAGGGGCAAGCGGGCTCCCCACTGCCTGCTCTTCTCGTCGAAAAAATTTTGTCGATTGCATCAAGAGACCAGCCAACCAATTCCATGGTTTGTTTTAGGGTGAAAATACGATAGGAGGCTAGGCAAAGTTAAGACACAGACAGCACATAGACTAAGTGGCGAGCAAGGAGAGGGGGGGGGGGCAGGAGCAGAGCAAAAAGCGTCCGCCTTCGTCGAGAGCCAAGCAGAAAAAAAAAAAAAAAACAGTACTCACAACAGAACAGCTCAAACATGTCAACTTCCATGATCCTTTCTAAAACGTCTACCAACATTTTTAATTCTCATGTAATAAATCAGAGATATAGTCTAAGCATTTTCTTGTTACCAAACCCCTCATGATGGTAACTTTAACAATAGCTCAATCTACAGTTATTCTTGACTTCTTCATGTGGTTTCAGTCATAAAGGCCTCTGCAAGCGAAACACTAACTAAAATGAGTTTGACATCCCTGCAATAATCACAGTGCCCTTGGTTGTCTGTTGATTGCTATTTATTGTTTTATTTGTTTATATTGTCTTTTTTATGCCGTTCAGTTTCACTGCCCTTATTTTTAGCTGTGTGTGTTTTCAATGCAGTGCATGTTTGCACTGTGGTTGAAAGGAAATACATTTCATCTGTGCTGTATGTTGTACATAGAGCATATATGACAATAAAGCTGACTTGACTTTAATGAATTACATTTTAGTCTCATCTTGATCAGTGCATGGAAATGCAGACGGATTTAGTCCCAGCTATTGTTCATTAATGGAGGTCTTAGTTTCATCTACTCTTATCATCCAGTGAAAAATGTGTTTTGACCAAAATATTATGATAAGACGTAGAAAAAAAAGTAGTGTGTTTCCGGTTCTGATTTTTTTCAAACAACCTTCTACATTTTTGTGTAATAATAATAATAATAATAATAATAATAATAATAATAATACATTTCATTTATAAGCGCCTTTCAAAACACTTAAGGACGCTTTACAATCAAAACAAGAACAATAAAACTACAGACAAAATTATAAATAATGAAAGGGAAGATGAATTTAGAGCGTTTACATTGGTGCAAACTCTCGCGATATTCACGTTGAGCGTGCGCGTCATTTGCCCTGTCGCTCGTCTGTCAACAACATTGAATCATGGCGGCGACCACGATCTCCGACAACAGTTTAAACCGCGTTTTGTGTGTCGCAGTCGCATGCTCGCACCATAATATTAAGAAAATAGGATCCATTGATGTATCGAAAAGATTCAGCAAACTATTTGACGAACACCACGGGCCATCTAGGACGCGGGTGCAAAGGTAACGAGATGGCTGTAACACCCAGCCGCTGGGTACCCAACTCGCTCGCCGCCTTTGCCGGCGAGTGGGGGTTTCAATGTCTCCTTGTTTTATGTTTTATGGTTATTTTGTTTACATTTTTGATGGGCGGGGGGGAGATTAAAAAAAAAAAACTTTGTCCGATCTACCGACCCTTTGCTGAAATTTCATGTTACCGGAAACACACCACCTTTTTTTTCTACGCCTAATAATATTTGGTTTACTCATCACTCATGCAAACCAATGCGCTCGCAAACGGGGAGACTCTTGCTGGACACCCAACTGGATGCCGTAAAAAAGTCTAATAAAAATCAGGAAAACTGAAATGGTGAAAAATACTTTCAAGCTATCTCTCCATAAGAGAGTAATACCGAGTTCCCAGCCTGCAGGTTTGCAACAATTATCTTCAAACATGTCAAATATAACTAGAGACAAATCTCTGAATTCACTTCATAGGGTCTTGAAAAAATGTGGGCTTTAACACAAACACATCAGTAACACAGGCATAGAAAACAACAAACCATCATCATAACAACAACAACAATAACGACAGTACAGTACTCACTATTCTCTCTGCACGACGGAAATAATTGCTGGAGATTCGTTTCCACTATAGTTTGCTGTCTGCTTCTATTTGACATCAAAGTCAAGGCAAGTTCATTTATATGAGACCATTCACACACGAGCAACAGCATGATTAAAAACAAGATAAGATTAAAACATGAAAATAGAACAACTCCATCTGTGCCACACCACCGCCACAACCAGGCTGAAGAGGGCCCACAAGAGCAGGCAGCCCTCCATCGCTCTGAAAGCACGATATACTGTACCTAAACACCATAAACTCCATTTTTCAAATATCTATAAGATATGCAACATATAAATCTGATTTTGTGAAAAATGTTTAGCCTTTTTTTTGGGGGGGGGAATAATTAATTCAATTTATACGGTTTCCTAGGTAGGACAACATTTGAAAATTAAACAAACTCAACCGGTACAGCATTTGTTTTACTGTCAAATGAGTGTTGTTCAGACACTATAATACTCCCGAAGCTAAACAACAGCTTTAGCTCTAGTTTCCTCTTAGCAACCTGCCTAGACAATGTGGTTTTTAAGCTTGGTCCAAAACAAATGACCATCATCTCACCATCTGCTCCATGTCTGCACCAATCACTGCCAACCATGCCATATGGTTTGCCAGATCTCAGTCAAGGTTACAGACCAGATAGAAGAAGAAATGCCAACACTGCAACAGGATTTCTGATAAACATGACAGGGGTTGCTTAATTTATGACATTTATACAAATAACATCCTCAGTAGAAAAACGCAAAATGATATTTTCATAATATTCTGTTCGTTCAGATCTATTTACTCACATTTGTGGTTTTGTGTGTGTGTGTGTGTGTATATACACACACATATATATATATATATATATATATATATATATATATATATACACACACATATATATACATATATATATATATACACGTGTATATACATATATATATATATATATATATATATATATATACACACACATATATATATATATATATATATATACACGTGTATATACATATATATATATATATATATATATATATTAGAGCTGTCAAACGATTACAATAGATAACAATATTTAATCTAATTAAAACGCAACTGTCATAACTAACTCAAATTAACTAAAAAGTAATTGTGATTACTCATGCATTTTATATAGTTTTTGAATTTCCTCTATTTTTTGTCCTATTTTTCCCCTTTTTAATGCTCTCATCAACATGGAATCATGAATCAGTTTTCTATGTGCAAAATGCAAATATTTACTGAAATAACAATTTCAATTTTCTATTTTACATGAACATTTTTCACTTGGAGCAGTTATTCACACATAATCTCTCACACAATATTACTGTCCATCAATAACTGAAAAAAATATTTTGTCACACAACAGCTGCTTTAATTATCCCTTGTGCTGCAGTCTATGTAAATAAGTTTATATAATGCAACATACAATTTTACAAAAAATGGAAAAGTATTATTCCTGACTATTTATTTTACTTTCAACCACTCGAGATGTTCAGTGGCATCAGCGGTATAATACACATATAAAGTGAAACTCCTCTACAGCGAAATCATGTTTGCTGCAAGAAATTTTTCACAACAGGGGGTTTTCACTGTAGCAAATTTGATCTCAGATGTAAGCACACACACACCCACACACAAACGTATGTGTACACACACCCACAAATGTATGTGTACTCTATTTTTATTCCAATTGTGCATAAGGCGTAGAAAAAAAAGTAGTGTGTTTCCGGTAACCCGACCAACCGAGAATTTCTACCTCGAAAAAAAACTTTACGGTCGGCATTTTTTTCAAACAACCTTCTACATTTTTGTGTAGAGGGGTTACCGGTACATTGGTGCAAACTCCTGCGATATTCACGTTGAGCGTGCGCGTCGTTTGCCCTTGTCGCTCGTCTGTCAACAACATTGAATCATGGCGGCGGCCACGATCTCCGACGACAGTTTAAACTGCATTTTGTTTGTTGCATTCGCATGCTCGCACCATAATATTAAGAAAATAGCATCCACTGATGTATCAAAAAGATTCAACAAACTATTTGACGAACACCACGGGCCGTCTAGGACACGGGACGCAGAGGTAATGAGATGGCTGTAACACCCAGCCGCCAAGTATCCAACTCTCTCGCCGCCTTAGGCGGCGAGCGGGGGTTTCAATCAGTGGCGATTGCTCTCGGACTGCAAGGGAAGCTCAGCTTCCCCTAAAATGTCAAAGAATAAGTGATCAAATATATGAATGTAAATTTCATTGTGTGTACATGTCATTGACTAAATACGCGCTACAACGTGCTCAACTTTTGTTCCGAATCAGCTTCTTCTTACTGGTTACGACGCAACTCCCTTCTCATTCATCCCGCAGCTTCGCTATGCTTTAAACGGTGGACGCCGAGCGTCCACAGAGCGTCTAGCGAGTTCAGGATAGGTTGTCCCAATGCGTTGAACGGAGACGAGTCATTGGATACAAGCTGGTTTTTGTCATTCATAACAAAAGTCATTCATAACAAAAGGTCGGTGATTGGCTCATTTCGATGTCAATTGAACTGGCACACAGGTTCAGACAGGTCATCCAATCTGATGCAGAAAAGCCTGGCGTCCGGTACCCTCCCACTGCCATCCAGTCCCAGAGACCCTGAGCGTCCGTGGGTGGGACAAAAACCAGCTTGTATCCAATGACTCGTCTCCGTTCAACGCATTGGGACAACCTACCCTGAACCTACCCTGTTCTCCCTACCAGACAGGTATGTATGGATGGTTATGAAAAAAAAGGCACAAGTCGAGTTTTAAAATGTGTTCCCTTATATGTTTAGGTTTGGAAATAGTCAATAAGTGGTATGTGGGGTCCATGGAGAGACGGAAGACCTGGTGTCAACGTGTCAGCAGTTAGCCTCACGTCCGACATGCGGACATCCATTAACAAGGATGCATACTTTGCGGGGACGGGGCATTTTATTGACACCAGCACAACTTGAAAAACAGCTGTTCTGGGTGTGGTTGCTCATGCCAAGGTCAGGCTCATGTTGGAGTGGGGCATCACTCACCGGTCTCGTGACTGACGGGGCAGGAAACATGGATGCATGCAGCCGACAGCTTCATTTGCTCAACAAAATTAGTGTAGCGAATTCATTGAATCTGATCATTAAAAAGGCTGTCGACCAAAACCCTTTACTGTCAGACATCTGCACGAATGCACGGAAATGAGTGGGATACTTTAAGAGCAGTACAACTGCAAAGGTGAGAGGTTCAAATGTTCTTTTCAGCACAATGTTTCTGATCATAATTTTTCTTTGCTCTGGTGACACATGGTAATCACTATTGTGAGCAAATGTTATAGGAGAGGCTAACCCAGTTGCAGTTCCAAATGGGCCGCACACCCGTGAAGCTTCTGCAGGAGGTTAATGTCAGGTGGACCAGCACTTTTCTTATGCTCTGGTGGCTCCATGACATGCAGGAGCCCGTTGGAGCAGTGTTAGCTGGCTTGTGGACGAACTTAGCCCCACTCACTTTGGAGCAGCGCAACACCGTAGGGGAACCACTACAAGTACTGACACCCTTCAATGATGCGACAGTTGAGCTAACAGAAGGGTTAGGGTAGATTCCTCTATTTTCCATGTTGTGTCGCTCACTGGATGAGGAGGAGATTGGCTTCCTATAAATGCCGAAGTCAAGAGAAATGGTGAAGAATTTGAGACGACAAATAAGGGAGAAATTAAATACAATGCAAACAATGAGTTGACTGTCATTACCAACGCTAGTAGACCCGCCCAGTTTTAAAAAAAAGCGGTTTCTACTGGCCCAGCAGAGAAGAGTGTGCTGCCATTACTGTATAAGGGGCCACAATGCCACCCTCCTCTGCTCCCGCTGCCTCCTGCTCCTCCTTTGCCAGCCACAACAGATGCTCCTCACTGTACAAATAAACGTGCACGTTGCAATTTTATGATCGTGCTTACTTAGTAAGCCCGATGTTGTCAGTTATCATGCTTGTTTATCTCTCTGGGAAGAAAATGGTGGCATCATTTAGATATCAGTTCACAGCAGACACGTACCGGTTGCACAGGTGACTCCGTGATTGAAGTGAAAAACTACCTGGGAGAACCAGCTAGCTACCAAATGCGTTTGGACTTGCACTAAGGCACTTGTGCATCCCCACTTCATCTTTTCCATGTGAAAGGGTTTTTTTTCAAAGGCTGGGGAGATTCTCTCTCTCTCTCTCTCTCTCTCTCTCTCTCTCAAAAAAAGAAACAGACTGACCCCAAAAAGAGTTAAAAACGCTTTATTTTTTAAATAGAAATGAACAAGATAAAACTGTCGGTGTGAGTACATTTATATCTATGACAATAGAGATTCAATTACTACGTACATTTTCCTCCACCCTTTCTATGTAATTTTCGGGTTATAATGAGTGTACAGTAATCCCTCGTTTATCGCGGGATTTATGATCCAAAGAGAACCAGTGATAAGTGAAATCTGTGAAGTGGGATTTATGAAAAAAAAAAAAATCTGAGAGGGACGAAATTTCAAATGTGCTGTATGTTTACAGCACATTTGACAATAAAGTTGTACTTGGTACTTGATCGTCAGCTTTATTTTTTACAGTTATTATACAATACTGAACTATGTCTACAATGCAGAGGCGATTGCTCTAAGACTGCAAGGGAAGTTCAGCTTCCCCTAAAAAAAAAAGTAAGTGATCAAATATATGTGTGTACGTACATTTGTGTGGACATGTCATTGACTAAATATGCGCTACAACAAGCTCAACTTTTGTTCCAAATCAGCTTTTTATTATTAGTTACGACGTGACTCTCCTCTCATTCATTCGCGCAACTTCGCTGTGCTTTAAACTGTGTGGACGCTGAGCGTCGAGAGAGTTCAGGGTAGGTTGTCCCAATGCATTGAAACGAGACGTGTCATTGGATAAATGCTGTTTTTTTTCCTGCCCATTGGACGCTCAGCATCTATGGACAGCGGGCGTTTATAGGCTGGCCAGCACGCTCAGCTTTTCTGCATGATAATTGGATTATCTGTCTAAGGCTGAATCTTTTTGATTGACAGCGAAATGAGCCAATCGCCGATCTTATGGTGATGGCATCCTTTTCATTTTTTTGAAAAGGAGCGGAGTAGAATTCACGTATAAATAAACGGACACATTTTATGATGTAGACCGAAATTGAGCTTCCCCTTTGACAGACCAGCATCTACCACAAAGAAACCAAAGACCACAAATTTGCAAAAGTACATTTGGCAAGCTGTACAGAGACGAGGTGCGGAGACTGTTCACGTCGGTCAGTGCCTTAGCCAATCGGGATGCAGAACGCAATTCACTGTTTAAAAGCATTAAAAAACGGCACTAAAAAAATCCGGGAAACAGCGAAGCCGTGGAAATTGAACCGCGTTAGAGCGAGGGATCACTGTATTCCTAATCAAAACTGCACAAGAAAACCACTTTTTTTGCATGCTGATTTACTCAATGTCCACTTGGTGACGCCAGAGGAGGTTCAACCCCATGATTCAAACCAATTGCATGGAAAGCCTCGTTGCTTCAAGGAGCTTCTTCTCACCATCACTTGTCAAAACAGCTGTTACGCCTCGACATTGTGCCAGGAACAACTTCAACATAAAAGGGTGCCATGATATCCATGTCCACATTATTTGGTGAGCTAATGTTTATTTTGAATTCGGCCGTCTCACCGCATTGGCGGCGTGCTGTTGTCATGCATAGCTTGATTGTTGATGTGTTTGGTATGTCTTCTTCGCGACAGTAATGGGGTTCAATCCAAATGTTTTGACATTTAGAATCGACCTGAGTGAAAATGTGCATGTATTGAACATTTGATTTATGCCCGTTTCAAGAGCAAACAATTGTTATGGTAACAATACTTTAGGAGACCACTCAATCGTACTCAGTCTGTATGGAAACGCACGGGCCTACTGCATTAATGTTTGCTTCTTTTATTAAGACCGGAAATATTTCTTTGTCCCCTGCCCCTAAACATACCTTACACAAGGGGTGTCACATTCATTTTTGTCACAGGCCACATTGTAGTTACGATTTACCTTGGAGGGCCGTTACAAATTTGGGGAAACCATATAAATGTTTAACCACCTCCACATATTGCATAGACAGCGCACAACAAATTGATGAATAACTAGTTTTAAAAACAGAAATCAAGAATAACGAGTTGTATTGTGGATTACATATGGAAATTTGAAATTTGGGTTCAGACTTTAGGACGCATCATGGAACTTGACATGCTTGATTTGCTTTCGCGGGCCACATAAAACGATGTGGCGGGCCAGATCTGGACTCCGGGCCTTGACTTTGGCACTTGTGCCTTACACGATCGTCCGTCCGTCACATTTTTTTTTGAGTGGGTGGGGGTGGGGGTGCTATTTTTGTTTACTACGTGCTACGTGGCATCCAGTCCTGTCATTGTGTATTCGCAAAACCTCTTTTCATTAATTGGAAAAGAGCCAGATTGAGAATTACTCAAACTCATTCTCCACAGTGTCAAACCGGGACTGCTCCAACGAGATCTGCTCAGTAAAGGCGGGGCATTTAATACAATACATCGCGCAGATTGGGCGATGCGGCAACTTGTGCACCCTTTGACCATTCACAACAACAGATGAATATGTCGGCACCGGCATGCACCTTGATTTTACTAGCTGAGTAGTGATCTGGATGATTGGCAGAGATAGCATCCTGGTATTGAGCGATAGTTGTCGTTTTTGCAAAGTAAATATGGGGAAAAAGAGCGTCTTGAATAACAACATTGTTTTTGAATCGAACCGATTGTCAACTGAGAAAGGTTTTCGTCACAGCTACTTATTAAGATATCCTTTATTTGTCCCACACTGGGGAAATTTATCCTGCCCCAAACACAACAGTTTTGGTGATTGGTCCGCTCAATTTTTGTAAATTCGAAAGAGGTTTGTTGATGGAAAACCACCTACTTTGTACATGATAAGCAGGCATTTGAGGCCCCCCAAAAAACTCAAGCATGTTTGTGAACTGAGGAATTACTCAGGACTTGTTAAAACCCTCCTTAATATATAAAAACAGTTTCGATATTTTCCCTTTATAAGATTGAGTAAATGAATTGAATGAACTAAATGATTTCATTTTCAAAATGCAATTCTGAAAGTTGTTTTTAGTCAAATTCTTTCACCGCTTCTTTCACCCTCATTTAAGGGGCTTGTAAACTACACCCATGTTTGGACTTCCTGAATGGAGCAGTCAGCGTGTCGCCAGCTGCGTCACGTTACGTCACTCGTATGAGTGATTGTATGTTTTTCGATGTATCCTTCAAACTGAACTAGAAAAACTAAGTACACACTCACAACTGCTATTAAATGCACACAGCTTAGAGGGAACACTGATGTAACAGTGATGTCCTGTGCAGTAAAACACCAAAGTCACGGTTCTCATGGGGTCATAACTTATGGTAATTATTTTGATTAGAATCATAATTGGTTGTGCAAAATACAAACTAGACACATTTCATGTTTGGCAACTTTCCAATTGTGACTTGATGGTTAAAATTGTGCCGAAACTTGGAAGCGTGTCAAGTAGGAGTGGAACGGGTTCCCTGGACGATTGCAACTCGCTTCTTATTGCTACAAATCCAGCACATACAAAACAGTGCTACCAGGATCCAGACCAGGAGTCATGAATTCAACCAAATCACACCGATGCCCCAGACCCTCCATTGGCTAGCAATCTGCTTCCGAATCCACAACAAACTCTGCTTTCTTATCCACCAGCGTCTCCATGGAAATGCACCCTTAAACCTCAGCAACCTGCTCAGCCCACGCATCTCAAGAAGCCTGCGGCAGCTCCTCTGACGCCCACTCCCTCTTCCAGTCCAGAACTCAGCTCACCACCATGGGAGACACGGCCTTCTACTCATCGTGACTCTGGAATGCACTCCCTGAGTCCCTGAGGGCTCCTCACTCAAAGTTTGGTAACCTTCAAAAAGGAATTCCAATTTGTTCTTTAGCAAAATGCTTGGGGGGTTAAGCTTTTTTTCACTCCAAGTGTAAACTTTGTTTTTAGTGTTAGACTGTTTTTTATAAACTCCCTGTCGCACTTAGTTAAATTGTATTTGTTTCAAATAAGTAAATTATTACTGTTATTATCTCTCCATTTTCTGATCCACTTTATCGTTACAAGGGTCGCGGAGTGGGGCGGGGGGTGCTGGAGCCTATCCCAGCTGTCTTCGGGCTGTAGGCGGGGGACACCCTGAACCGGTTGCCAGCCAATCGCAGGGCACACAGAGATGAACAACCATCCATGCTCACACCTAGGGACAATTTGGAGCGTTGCATGAACCTGCCATGCATGCGTTTGGAATGTGGGAGGAAACCGGAGTACCCGGAGAACAGTCACAGAGGCACAGGTGGAACATGCAACCTGGTTACACAGGGAGGCCAGAGCCAGAATCAAACCCTGCACCTCTGCACTGTGAGGTCAACGCGCGAACCACTGGGTCACCAGGCCGCCCTATTATTATTATTATTATTATTATTATTATTGTCGTTTTTTTTTTACTAAATCCACAGTTCGGTTCGTACTTCCGTTTTGTGTTCACGGTTTTCAGGTCAGTTCGGTGCAGTTTGACTCTTGGGACAATCAATTATGTCTTTATAGAAAGGTTAAATGGAGACCTTACACAGATCTGATCAGCTGGATCAGATCTGCAGATATTTTGCTTTTTGCGCAAAATCAGCAATTGGTTGTAATGTCATTATTTGCTGATCATTAAAATATGTTATTGATTAGATCCACAAAAAAATAAAACATTACAGCAAACCCAATTTTGTTCACTGCAAGGACGATCAGTGGTATCAAAGGTATAATAAACCTAGGGTATGTACCCACCAGAATTGGGAGTAAATCACATATTGGTATATAAGTCACAAGCAAATCTCAAGTCGTGCCTTCAAGTTTCATGAAAGTCCCAAGTTACTGGGGTGATGGGGGGTAATAAATCAATCAAGTCAAGTTACAGTACCACAAAATTTCAGTTGTGTGAGTAATCAAAGGCACTTGAAAAAGGTATCTGGTACCTTTGACCAATCTCTTTTAGTTCCTGGCAGTTGAAAAAGGTATCCGGTACCTTTGACCAATCTCTTTCAGTTCCTGGCAGGCGTAACACACATTCACACAACCGACAGAGCATCAACAAGCAACGAAATAGGACAAAACAAGCACCAATTACTTGCCCCCATCGAATGCAACTTGGCTCGCGTTAGCACGACTGCGCAAGGTGCTTTGTACACTGAGTGTGTGAGTGTGAGGAACAGAGGGCTCCCTTTCTTTGAATCTTCGTATGAAGTGAGCCATCAGCCCACAAGGGTTTAAACTAGTGGTCCCCAACCCTTGATTGGTCTGCAGGCCACTTGGTACTGGGCCGCACAGAAAGAATAAATAACTTACCTTACTTCAGTTTCATTCATTTCGGAATCTCAAAAATGTTTTATTTCAGAATCTGAAAGATATTTTATTTTCAAAAATTACCGGATTCTCGGTGACATCCGTCTACAGTCTGTCACATGATAGGTTACCGCTAAAATGAAACCCAGGAGCTAGCAAAATGAGTAAAAAACAAACGTGTGTTTTCATGCAGGTCATATCATATTATTTTGTTGAATTTAAAGGCCGGTCCTTGAAAATATTGTCTGACATTAAACCGGTCCGTGAGGCCAAAAAGGTTGGGGACTGCTGGGTTAAACGATTTCAGAAACCATGCCATCGCTAATCCAGGACTGAATTTCTGAAGCACATTTTTTTTTTTTTGTTGAAATGACCTCAGTGATGACCGCCTGTTTCGAGAAGTGGTTCACATGTCGGTGTGTGATTAATGACAGGGAAAAGAGGGTAATGGACCCGTGAAAATATTGGGTTACGTGTCCTGCTGGAACTTGGAAAATTTCCTGAGATAAATATGATGGTTTATTCATGGGGTGTGCTAAAAAATAAATTAACATATAATAAAAATCATAATAATAATACATGTAATTTTTAAAGTGTTCCCATACATACCATGTTCAGTGTGACATCACGTTGAGCTGATCTGAAAAAATAACAAATCACAGATCGTGTTCCCGTATGCCATAAAATATGTTACTACTGGTAGTTGTAACTGGTCCAACTCTGCTACTAGTAGTAACATATTTCACAACTTCCTACAAGGGCCAGAATGATGAATCGGCCTGCTGATTAAATCAGATGATTATTGCCCTGACGACAATGGCAAAAATCAACAGTATTGTCGAACATACGGCCCGCGGGCCGGAACCGGCCCCCAATGAGGTTTGATCACGCCCGCGGGATCATTTAAAAGTGAAAAAAATGCATAAGAGATGGAATGAATATTTTTAATAAGGTGCAATTCGTGGAGTATCCGCTAGGGGACGCACTGTTTTGATCAGAGTAGACGACAACATTTTTGGATCAGAGAAGAAGACAACAGCAGTCTCAGTCTGTCACTGAGACAGACCCAACACAGCAGACGCTATCAAGGACGTGAATATTTTATTCTTTGCACATTTAATAACTCTCCTTAGTTTGCAAGGTGCAGGCAGGGATTAAATTTAGATTTTATATGCACATGTGTTAATATTAAAGTGCATTACTATATTTTTCAATACCAATAACTTGTTAAAGTTTTGTGCCTTCGTACAATCAGTGGGATCAGTTGCAATGCATATATGTGAATGATAAAAGTACATTGCAATTTTGTCTAAGGACATCTTAGGTGGTTCATGAAATGTTTTGTAAAAGAAACGTTCATTAAATTTAAACATTTTCCTAATGTTCTTGTGATTCTTTAGACCAAAACAAAGGAAATACATTATTTTGGTTATTTATAGCCGAGTATGGTATACTGTAAATATAATGGTCCGGCCGTATGTGGCCCACAATGTGAAATGAGTTTGATACCCCTGATTAGAGTGCTCTCGAATACAAAACAGGAGAACATAAAATCAAACAAATGTGAACATGCAACACATACAGATACTATATGACAAGGATTAGTACATTCCTTATGACCTAAATAATTCAGTGACTTGCGCTATATATATGAACATTCATTCATTCATTCATTCATCTTCCGAACTGCTTGATCCTCACTAGGGTCGCGGGGGGTGCTGGAGCCCATCCCAGCTGTCTCCGGGCAATAGGCGGGGGACACCCTGAATTGGTTGCCAGCCAATCGCAGGGCACACAGAGACGAACAACCATCCACACCCACACTCATACCTATGGACAATTTAGAGTGCTCAATCAGCCTGCCATGCATGTCTTTGGAATGTGGGAGGAAACCGGAGCACCCGAAGAAAACCCACGCAAGCCCGGGGAGAACATGCAAACTCCACACAGGGAGGCCGGAGCTGGAATCGAACCCGGTACCTCTGCACTGTGAAGCCGACGCGCCAACCACTGGACCACCGGGCCGCCCTATATATGAACAATAGATAGATATGACATGCCTATGCGAACAGCTATGTTGAAGCGAGTAGGGGCAATTTTTTGCCACATTCCATGTTAGCAGGTGCCTCGAAAACAAAAATAGCAATAATGCATGTTGGGTGTTGATAGCATAAGCTTTGGCAATGACATAAAAAGTAAGAATTATGAAAATCAGCTAAAAAAATTGCAAGTTATGACTCAATTCCAATGCACATGCATTGCCTTTAAACACACATTGCCACCGCCAATGTCGCTGAGCTAGGCTGCTCCTGTGCGTCGTATCATGGTAGGTGAAGGGCGGTTGCTTTTGTGACAAGATAATAGCTTGCCGATCATTGACGTGACAGAAAGTGGGTCACATTTGCATTGTACTGATTACTTAGATCTGGGCTTGTACAGCTGCATACAAAGCTGATATATTTGCAGGGGACCATGCTTTATTCTGTTTTACTTTTTGACATATAATTGAAAAACATTTGTTTTGCCAGCCACTATATGCCGCTGGCATGGATAGAAAAACAAAAGAATAATTTAAATAATACTTTGTAATACAATAACAATAATGGTGAATTAATAAGTAATCATCATGCTGTGAATATGTATTTTGGATACATGACTGAAATTTTGAAGAGTCAACGCATATCGCACCAAAAACCAAATCAAACCCCTAATACACCGCGCACACACATTATATATATAAAAAATATAGATGCGCACACACACACACACACAGAGCATAGCAGCCTCATTTAGCGCAAAGAAGCTTGAGGAATCTTTCAGTGGCGTTCGCGCACAACGTCTGCAGCAAGAACTGTAGTAAATATTTGATGGCTTCAGTCACCTCGCATCTAATCCATTCACTTGAAGCGTGTGTTAAGCACAAGAGGGGGCTGACTGAGCAAGAGAAGCCCCCTCTACACAATAAAGTGCTGCAAGCACTGTGATGGAAACGGCTGGTATGTTGGGCACGTAGATCGGTTCATGGATAAACACAGTGCTAGATATTTGTCAAACAATGAAAGTGCATCCTCGTAATTTCAAATTTCAACTTAAATTTGAGTTGAACCGAAACAGTCTTTGATCTCAATCATTCAAGTTTGCTGGAGGATAAAATTTCTCACGTTGCCAACGCGGAGTCGTTGTAATTCTGGACTACGTCAAGTATTGAGAAATTGAGCGGAGAGACTCTAGGAAGAGTCCATTCTCGCATTCTTACGCTTTTCCGCGGTGGCCGTTGAATGAACAGAGTGCTCCGCAACGGAGGGCGGGAGTAAGATGAGAAGTGGGGCGGGGGGAGAGCCTTCGCTGAGCTCCTTTGTCCCTTGCCAGCGCCTTTCTGCCCCACAATGACAGCAGGTAAAGCGGCACGAGAAGCAGACCCCGTCGCCCGCACAACATATTTCCCACCTCGTTTTTTCGACGCAATATTAACATGGACTCAACTCGCTAACTTCCTTGTGAAATTCCCGGGCGCGTGTGGTCTACCATACCACAAACAGGCTCCGTCGCAGTCTGACATAAGGTACCGTGGAACTACAACCGTCCGCTTTATGTTCAGCCAAGACTTATTCCACTCTCTGGCAGAGAATACAAACAAAAGGAACGAAGCAAACGCCATTTGGAGCTCCCGGGTTGCTAGCACGGAGGCTCACGGGAACCAGTTTGGATTGAAAACACCTCATGCCACTGTAATATCAGCATCCCTTGCTAACCACAACCCAACAGTGGCAAAAACACACAAGCCGCACAAGGAACAACAACGTTGTGGTTTAACCGACGAGAGGATCGCTACGACAAAAACAAATGAAGGAAATGAGCATACAGACGCCAATTCGCTGCTCTAGCACGCCGCTTTTCTTTCTTTTATTTTATTTTTTTTACGCTGACAACAAGCAGTGCTCGCGCTTTGTGAACGTAACGTAGCGACAAACTCACCCTTTTGCTGCTCGGCCGCGGTTGGTTCTCAGAAATAAAAGTACGTCTGCATGATGGTTAATCCACACTTGTCCTCGAATCACACAAATCGCGATTTTTATGGGGTGAAAGTATCAATCGGCGCGTCGTGGACGGCGTTCTGTTCGTGTTAGGATGTAACGCCTTTTCTCCTCCAAGGGCTGCATTGTTGACATTGGTTTGCTGACGTCATGCTAGCCTCTCATTCACAAGGACCAAGCCCCCCCCCCTCGCTCCCCCTCCGCACCGAAGATGATGCTTGCCTGCCTGCCTGCCTGCCTTTCTTGCTCTCACAAATGCACACGCTTTCACTCAGACATCACATTGTACAGTTAGTCCATGTGAAGACAGACCTAGTAAAAGGGCCGCCGCTCCTTACAGGCACACCACATGGTCTGAGAGAACCACAACGTCTTTTTTAAGCAGCATACGCACAAACGTTACGTTTGTGCTATTGTTCGTACAATAAACTGCCCAAGTAAATGAAAAACATTAATCAGTTTTCATTCGCCTTGCTGTCTCCTCTGATAGTGAAGTGACGTCACAATGCTGTTTACCGGGGTGCTCATGCCAAGTAACTCTCGGACCCGCCTCCTCCTTTATATCAGTTTCTGTAGGAATATTTTAAGGCCAATATGGAGTGATATATTTTGGAATGACATTCACAGAAATATTAACACCGTGGCATGAAAAGTGCCCTGTGATTGGCTGGCAACCAGTTCAGGGTGACTCCCTGCCGACAGCCCGAAGACAGCTGGGTGAGGCTCCGGCACATCCGCTACCCTCGTGAGGATAAAGTGGTTCAGAAAATGGATTGATTGATGGATGAATGGATGGCTTGTAAGAATCAGGTGCTGAGGAACGCCCCCCCCCAAATAAAAAAGAACATGAACGAGGCCTGTGAGCCAGGGCCCTAGCGAATGTGGCGCCCTAGGCCAGATTTTATTTGATGCCCCCCACCGTCGACGTTATACTAAACTTGTAAAATTTAAAAAAACACATGCACAAAAACAATGAAATCAAAACAATGTGGGACAACAATATCATTGCAGTCTTTCGGACCGAGAGGTATACCACAGCCAGCTTTCTGTACCACCCGGACAGAGACAAAAAAGGAACAGGAGGCTTGGACAATTGGGAGCAACAAAGTTGTAGTATCTTGTGAGTGGACTGAATTGTTTGCAATTGTTTTAACTGTGAGCCAAGATAACATTTAGCAGGCAACACAACTACGGTGAGTCACGAGATTGACTGGCGATGTGTGAACTTTCCCCCTGTCAGAGGAGGAGTGTCCCCTCTCAACCGCCCACCCTCCCCTTGTCTGCTCAAAGTAACACGCAGTGTGAAGTAGAGGTAAGGCGTAGAAAAAAAAGTAGTGTGTTTCCGGTAACCCGACCGACCGAGAATTTCTACCTCGAAAAAAAACTTTACGGTCGGCATTTTTTTCAAACCTTCTACATTTTTGTGTAATAATAATAATAATCGTACATTTCATTTATACGCGCCTTTCAAAACACTCAAGGACGCTTTACAATCAAAACAAGAACAAAAAACCACAGACAAAATTGTAAATAATAAAAGGAAAGATGAATTTAGAGCGTTTACATTGGTGGAAACTCTCGCGATATTCACGTTGAGCGTGCGCCGTTGTTTGCCCTGTCGTCTGTCAACAACATTGAATCATGGCGGCGGCCACGATCTCCGACAACAGTTTAAACCGCGTTTTGTGTGTTGCAGTCGCTTGCTCGCACCATAATATTAAGAAAATAGCATCCACTGCTGTATCGAAAAGATTCAGCGAACTATTTGACGAACACCACGGGCCGTCTAGGATGTGGGACGCAGAGGTAACGAGATGGCTGTAACACCCAGCCGCTGGGTACCCAACTCGCTCGCCGCCAAAGGCGATTGCTCTCGGACTGCAAGGGAAGTTCGGCTTCCCCTAAAATGTCAAAGAATAAGTGATCAAATATATGAATGTAAATTTCATTGTGTGTACATGTCATTGACTAAATATGCGCTACAACGTGCTCAACTTTTGTTCCGTATCAGCTTCTTCTTACTGGTTATGATGCGACTTCCTTCTCATTCATCCCGCAGCTTCGCTGTGCTTTAAACGGTAGACGCAGAGCGTCTAGTCTAGTGAGTTCAGGGTAGGTTGTCCCAATGCGTTGAACGGAGACGAGTCATTGGATACAAGCTGGTTTTTGTCCCGCCCACGTACGCTCGTCGTCTCTGGGACTGGATGGCAGTGGGAGGGTACCGGACACCAGGCTTTTCTGCATCACATTGGAAGATCTGTCTGAGTCTGTGTGCCAGTTCGATTGACATTGAAATGAGCCAATCACCGAGCTTTTAGTGTAGACATCCGTCGCAAGCATTTTTTCAGCTCGCATTCTATTCCGAGTTGGGCTGGAGACTTCTGCTAATCATTTTAGCGACACTCTTTGTTGTAAACAAACAACTAGCGACAAATTAATCTTTTATTTCTGGTGGGTTTTATTGTAGTTCCTATCGTTGTAGGACACAAATTAAGTACCGGGAAAAGACGCCTTGTTGGTATGACAGGGTCACAGATCATTTTCTTGAAAAGGAACGGAGCTAGAGTAGAATTCGCGTATAAATAAACGGACACATTTTATGATGTCGCCCAAAATTGAGCTTCCCCTCTTTGACAGACGAGCATCCGGGACTGGTTTCGGGTCGGGCCTAAACTGTCAATATTGCCTCGGGTCAAGTCAGGCTTCTCTCTCCCTGACTTTTTTAAAATAAATACTGTGATGTTGCTACTCAAACATCACAGCACAGTGTGCTGAGGCGTTTCGAGGCCTCATCACAACACGAACTGTACTAAACTCTTGCAATGACAATTCAAAGAACTCCTTCCTGTCTCTATTGTTCTTCTTTGTCTCTCTGCTTCTCTCTCAAAGTGCCACGCTAGATTCTTAAGGACGTACAGCTGCTGTGGTTAATGGCGCAATTTTCAAAACGTCAAAATGACGGACGGCCTTAAATTTTTCCGTCAACTCTTAAAAAATCCGTCGATGATGGAAAATTGTCGGTTAATGTACCTTCTGCAGAAACAGAAATATAAAATATGTAAATGTTTATACAGTCTTGTTTAACTTGGATTTTTACAAAAACAGGCTTTAATTTGTGAAATAATAAATAAATAAATCGCCCTCCTCCTCCCGAGTCATCACAAATAAAATATGAAATTTGGGTTTTGCTTCAGGCTCGGGCCTGCAAATCAAGTTAATTGTCGGGCTCGGGTCGGGTCAGGCCGGATTTTTTGACCCGATCTTAGCTATAGTGTGAAGTCACCCCGATGGACAAACACATTCGGTCTGCACGCAGCTGCTGAGCAAGTGTCAGAGTGAACGCTTGTTTTTTTTCAATACAGTAATTTCAATCAGATCTCTGCGGGGGACCATGATGACTCGCTGTGATTGGCTAAGGAACCATATGATGTGACTTCACTTTGTTGGGACAACACAAAACTCCAATCTTTATTTGAGATTTTATGTATGTATATTTACTATTTGAGATTTTGTGTATGTATATTTATTTGCAGATCAACCTTTATGGGTGTGATTTTCTGTTAAGTCCTGGTGAAATTATTTATATTCATGACTGTCTTGTGTGTTTGTTTGCAGGGCTGAATACAAGCAACCTGTTTCCACTGATGATATATGGAAATGCTGTGGCTTCCTGTACAGTAGGTGGCAGTACACCAAAAAGCTGTAATCTGCTAATTAACCAAGAAGAAAAAGACGGCAAAGACAAAGGAGAAGACAACGACAGGCATTTATATACAGAGGTAGGAGTACACTACTTGGATTGTATTTTACCCGAGTCCTAGCAGACACTTCCACAAGGGCAGAAGTGTCCGCCTGATGGCGGTCCGCCATCATGACTGATGGGTGCTCGTTTTTTGACGACTGACAGAAACATGCCCCGTCTGTCTCGTGTGTTTGTTCGCGGACCTGAATACAAGCAGGGTTGCTTCCATTAACTATATTTGACTGACAGACTGACGATCGACGGACTGACGGACCAGTGAAATTTACTGACAGAAACAATTACCCAAGTGCAGTTAAAATGATATGAATGACGGACCGACTGACGATTGCAAATTGGTGTGGCTTGAAGAAATAACGGACTGATGATGACGGGCAGGTGCCGTGCATGTGAAACTTCAGATGCAGTGGGGACAGGAAGGGCTGATTTTTCAAGAGCCAGACTGCCTTGTGGAAAACCGTGAAAAGTGTTAAAGGATAACTTCAAGAGGCCATCAAATAGTGTGCCCACGTATCTGCACTCCTCCACAGCCTTACCCGTGATGCTGGTCGTGATTGCCACTGGCAGTTGTCTCTGCTAGTTGGAAAATGTAACAATCAGCTCTTTGGTCTTGGTTGAGTTCAACTAGAGAGAAGCACCCTCACACCAGGTGATGAAATCCCGCAGAACAGAACAATGGTGTAGATTCGGGGCAGGGTCCAGTGAACACAGTGCTGTGACGTCAGTAAATTTTGTCAGATGGCAATTTGGACCTGCACTCATCAATGGAAATAATATTAAGCAGAGGCGATAACAACCATCTCTGTGGGGAAACTGTGGAGAATGTAGGAAAAGGAGCCATTAACAAGCACCCTTTGTCACTTGTTGGTATAAAAATTAGTAAGGCCACATGATGAGCTGGTGATCGAGATTGAAGCAAGTTAATAACTCGCCGCAAGGATGTGTGGCTGCATGGTGTTAAATGCAGAAGACAAGTCCAAAAACAGGAATCTGGTGAGGGTCTTGTGGGTCTCCAGATGTTTGGATTAGTCTCCAGCATGAATATCTTAGCATCGTCTACTCCCCTGGTGGTCTTGTAGGAGAACTGCAGAGTATCCATCAAGGGCTCAACAGACTGGGTGATGGAGTTTTTGACAATCCTCTCCATTGCCTTCATTACCAAATAGCCAAAGATCGTTTGATGAGGGCCTTGGGAATAGAAATAATTGTGAAATATTTACTGCAGGTCATGGAGGTCTGGAACTGGAGAATTTGTGCAGGGAAAACGTCCAGGGAGACATACCACAGCTTAGTTTCAAAGACGTGTGTAAGAGGGACTTAAATGCCTTGAACATCGGCCAGACCAAATAAGCAGCAGCCCTCGAACGCCGAACGGTTAACGTGGCGATAGACTTCAGAAAGGCCTCTCCAAGTTCGAAGGGACAAATGCTCAGCAGTGTGAGGGAAGAAGAACAAAAAGGGCTGCGGTACAGGCAGACAGACACGCCTCAGACTACATCTCTGTCCTCTGCAACTGGGGGTTGTTATTGTACGGTTTTTAAAAATTGGCTTACTTGAGCCCCCGCCAACAAAGTTTTAACAAAGCGGTCCCGGTTTTACGTTTGATCAAGAAAAGTTGGAAGTAGATGTTAAAAGCCCAAGACCTATAAAAAAAAGTCTCTTGTGGGCTATATGTTAAACATCTATCCATCCTTCCGTCCATTTCCGAATCCGCTTATCCTCACAAGGGTCGCGGGCGTGCTAGAGCACCTTCGGCCAGTAGGCGGGGGGCACCCTAAACTGGTTGGCAGCCAATCACAAGCAGTGGCTGTGTCCAAGGACCGGCAACCTGAGGCCAAGGCCAAGGACTTGGAAATCTTCCGAGGCCAAGGCCAAGGCCAAGGACTTGCCTCCCAGGCCAAGGACCAAGGACTGATGTTGAAGCCGAGACTTAACCGAGGACATACAATACAATACAATACAATACAATACATATGATATACATTTATGAATGTTTGAGTGCGGTAGTTTCTTAATATGAAGTGTCTGTGTTTAACTGAATTGGATGGATAGTTGTATTTGGCTTTAGTTTTATTTATTTGTTTTCTTAATTCAGCAGGGCATCTTTTATGACCGTGAAGACATGAGGGATTATGACTCCTTAAATATCATCAAATTAAAGGTACTAACTACTAACAAAATGGGATGATAAGACAAATGCGTAGTCAGATAACCACAGGTAAAAAATATATCATACCAACAACCTACCGGTACTGTATCATGTCTGCACACGTTTCTACGGTATTTTTCCAAGTTGTGTGGGTGCCACTGGACTGACAGGAGTGTGGAAATGCACACAGATAATCAGTCAAAAAAACTTGCTATTACACGAATAATGTTTGTGTAGCTTAAAAAAAAACGTTTTGACTCAACTCAACGGTATTTATAGAGCACTTGAAAACAACCACCGCTGCATACAAAGTGCTGTACATGGAACAAAAAGAATTCACACAACAACAAACAATAAATGAATAAACAAAAATTCTGAGTCCAAAGCCAAAGAATAAAAATGAGTTTGAAGGCGAGTTTTAAAGACTGGCAGGAGGGGGTTTGCCGAACCTGTAGCCGGACGTCATTCCAAAGAAAGGCACCAGCAACGGAAAAGGTCCGATCCCCTCTGGGCCTCCGCTTGGTTCTCAGTACCTCTAATAGTGTCTGATCCACAGACAGGCCTAGGGGCGCAGGACCTCAGGGAGGTAAGCTGGAGCGAGGCCAAAGATTTGAAAACAAATCACAGGATCTTAAAAAAAATGTATCGGGACAGCCGTGAAGGGATGACAGAGTTGGAGTGATCTGCCAGTCAAGAGGCGAGCGAGCAGCAGCATTCTGGACCAACTGGAGATGTGACAGCAGTGAGCAGTGAGAAATATCATTCACAGAATATTTTGTGTGCTCATACCTTATTTTGCAACAACTCGACATGTATCACAGCACTGCACCGAGTACATCCGCCCAGCCATCCATTTTCTGATCCGCTGATCCTCACAAGGTTCGCGGGGCGTGCTGGAGCCTATCCCAGCTGTCTTGGGGCAGTAGGCCGGGGTTATCAGACAATCGCAGGGCACACATCCGCGCTCACACTCACACCTCGGGACAATTTTGAGTGTTCAATTAGCCTGCCACGCATGTTTTAGGAATGTGGGAGGAATCCGGAGTACCCGGAGAAAACCTACGCAGGCATCGAGAGAACATGCAAACTCCACACAGGAAGGCCAGAGCCGGTATCAAACCCTGCACCTCTGCATTGTGAGCCTGATGCGCTAACCAGTCGACCACCGGGCCGCCATGAACAGAGTCCAGTTACCATATTCTTCACATAAGCTATGTGTCGTAGAAGAGGAGTGTCTTCTCAAAGGTTCTGCTCTGTTTCATCAGTATGTCACTGACAATCACCTCTTGGGCCTTATCCTGAGTGACTGGATCAACCCACATTCTCAATGTCAAGATGTTATAAATAGCCGGAACTGATTTGTGCAGCTCCACTGGTAGCTGCCATCACCTAAATATGGGCACACATACACTCTTAATTCTGTTGACTTAATATAAAACATGTTCTCCTACAATACAACTAGCCAGAGAAGACACCTCCAACATGATTTGAACATTTGTCTCGTGATATTTTTTTTTTTAAATCACACTCAATGACACAAGATCAGCTATCGATGTACTGTAGTAGAATTTATGTAAGAAGCTGAATTTTCCTTCACAGAGTGGAGGAAATGATGAGGTGTCTGAAAGGTACGATGGTTTGGTGTGGTGGATTTGAATACACACAGTACTTTGGGGGAAAGTTTTAATGATGACAATGGACTCGCAGTGGAAGAGATACTAGAAATGAAAAAGATGGTGTGTATGAATAGTGGGAGAGGAACAAGGACAGGTTAGAGTCAGCAATGGCTCTCACAGTGGCTTCAGATGGGTTGGCTGGTGGTGTGTGAATGGGATGTCGTGAGTGGAACAACCATAGGCAGTGACCATTATCCATTAAGTATTGAAATGTTTGAGTTTCGAAAAATTAAAGCATGTAGTAAGACTGGCGCAAGTGAATAGGGAGAGTGTAGTGGTGGTATTTATTTATTTATTTATTTTCTTCGGGGGGGGGGGCATATTGATAAAAGCTTAGGCGTAGAAAAATAAGTAGTGTGTTTCCGGTAACATGAAATTTCAGCATAGGGTCGGTAGGTCGGACAAAGTTTGTTTTTTAAAATCTTTTTTTTCTCCCTCCCTCCCCCATCAAAAACGTAAACAAAATAACCATAAAACATAAAACAAGGAGACATTGAAACATTGAAACCAGTGCTCGTCTGTCAAAGAGGGGAAGCTCAATTTTGGTCGACGTCATAAAATGTGTCCGTTTATTTATACGTGAATTCTACTCTAGCTCCGTTCCTTTTCAAGAAAATGATCTGTGACCCTGTCATACCAACAAGGCGTCTTTTCCCGGTATTTAATTAGTGTCTTACAACTATAGGAACTACAATAAAACCCACCAGAAATAAAAGATTAATTTGTCGCTAGTTGTTTGTTTACAACAAAGAGTGTCGCTAAAATGATTAGGAGAAGTCTCCACCTCACCTCGGAACAGAATGCGAGTTGAAAAAATGCTCGCGACGGATGTCTACACTAAAAGCTCGGTGATTGGCTCATTTCAATGTCAATCGAACTGGCACACATGTTCAAACAAATCATCCAATCGGATGTGGAAAAGCCTGGCGTCCGGTACCCTCCCACTGCCATCCAGTCCCAGAGACGAGGAGCGTACGTGGGCGGGACAAAAACCTGCTTGTATCCAATGACTCGTCTCCGTTCAACGCGTTGGGACAACCTACCCTGAACTCACTACCGTTTAAAGCACAGCGAAGCTGCAGGATGAATGAGAAGGGAGTCGCGTCGTAACCAGTAAGAAGAAGCTGATACGGAACAAAAGTTGAGCACGTTGTAGCGCATATTTAGTCAATGACATCTACACACAATGAAATTTGCATTCATATATTTGATCACTTATTCTTTGACATTTTAGGGGAAACTGAGCTTCCCTTGCAGTCCGAGAGCAATCGCCACTGATTGAAACCCCCGCTCGGCGGCGAGAGAGTTGGGTACCCAGCGGCTGGGTGTTAGAGCCATCTTGTTACATCGGCGTCCCGCGTCCTAGACGGCCCGCGGTGGTCGTGGCCCGGCCTGGACTAGGGTGCCGTAAGACTAAGGCGGACGGGGGATCGACGTCGACGAGCGCGCGGACGCGCGGGTCGGCGGGGGTGGGCGGGCGGAGGAACGCCGACGGGCGTCTGACCGGGGGTAGTGACGGGGGCCGGGCGGGACGCGGAGGTGGCGCGAAGCGCACCGACCGACCCCGCGCCCGACACCGTCCCCCTCCCCCCGCGACGCCTCCCGCCGCCGTCGTCTCGCCGCTCCGCGGCCGGCGCCGCCTATTTGGGTTTCGCCCTCGCTCCAGGCTCGGGAGGCCGGGGTGCGCCGCCGCCGCCGGCCTCGCGGGGTCGGGCGCTGGGTGTTCGTGGCGGGGGGTAGAGTAGACGAATGGCCAACGACCGGCGCGCCGTACCACCACCCCCGCCCGTCCCACCGTCACGCCCGCCCCCCCGCCTCTCCGCGCGGCCGACTTCGAACGTCGCCGCCGACGTCGCCGCCGACGTCGCCTCGTTGAATCTTTTCGATACAGCAGTGGATGCTATTTTCTTCATATTATGGTGCAAGCATGCGACTGCAACACACAAAACGCGGTTTAAACTGTTGTCGGAGATCGTGGCCGCCGGCATGATTCAATGTTATTGACAGACGACAGGGCAAACGACGCAACGTGAATATCGCGAGAGTTTGCGCCAATGTAAACGCTCTAAATTCATCTTTCCTTTTATTATTTATAATGAGGTTGTGGTTTTATTGTTCTTGTTTTGATTGTAAAGCGTCCTTGAGTGTTTTGAAAGGCGCGTATAAATGAAATGTACGATTATTATTATTATTACACAAAAATGTAGAAGGTTTGAAAAAAAATGCCGACCCCTTAAAGTTTTTTTTCGAGGTAGAAATTCTCGGTCGGTCGGGTTACCGGAAACACACTACTTTTTTTTCTACGTCTTATATGATGTGGGGAGAAGGTTTTTTTCTGATAAATTAAGTCAATTGGGGTTTAGAGGAAAGATGTATAGCTGGAGTACGGATTTTTATAAGATAGAAAGTGTCATGTTTTACGTGGTGGTAGTTGGAGGACCCCAAAAAGCAAAAATGCCAACAGGAGTACTCGAACAAAGTCCTGAAAACCACAAGGAACCAAAGTAGCAAACAAACTATGACAGAAAACAAAACATGATAGGAGCACACGGACACTAACAGTGACCCAACAAAGACTTGTTTTTAAAACGCACACTTTATTTTGGTTTTTCACAGTCTCAACAAATGCAGGTACGTCTTTGTCAGTCTCCGTGCCTTCTCTTCTTCCGTTCGACTCGAGAGGCGTTCATGACCACCACCGAAAAACGTAATTTAAAGATTCCTTCAATGAAACGACGAAAATTGAAAAGAATGCATCAAAATAGCTAGTTGCAGTCTTCACTCGTTTGTTTGATGGAAAAAGACAAATTAAGATGACCACTGGCTGACTCAGCTTCTGAGCTCTAGATCATGTAAGTTGAGGGGTTCGTTGTTTTTGAATGGACGGCTCTACAAATAAATAACATCTCTTCTTTGAAGGTGTAAATTGAGCATCACAATAGAAAATGTACCTTTGCACACACAAAAAAAGTCATGACAGTTTCAGCCCAATCTTAAAAAGGGAAATATGCCAAAACAATTAATGCCTTGCTTAATTTTATTTGTACTTTCACTCACTCAAAATTACCGGTACTGTCAGTTTCACTTGGTCGAGAGAAAGTGGTGGAATAAAAACGATGAACAGAGAACCAACATCACAAGAAGAGTAACCAACTGGTTGGCATGTCCGCCTCACAGTGCAGAGGTGCAGGGTTCGATTCCATGCCCCGGTCTTCCTCTGTGGAGTTTTCATGTTGTGTGCTACCTGTGTGGGTGTTCTCCAGGTACTCTGGTTTCCTCCCACATTCCAAAAACACACATGGAAGGTTGATTGAACACTCTGAATTGTCTCTCGGAGGGATTTTGAGCACGGATGGTTGTTCATCTATGTGTGCCCTGCGATTGGCTGGCAACCAGTTCAGGGTGTCCCCTGTAGACAGCTGGGATGGGCGCCGGCATTCCCTCCACCCTTGTGAGTATAAGCGGTTCAGATAATGGATGGATGGATGGATAATGTCCTGTGATGCAGCGGTCCCCAACCTTTTTTGCCCCACGGACCGGTTTAATGTAAAAATATTTTCAGGGACCAGCCTTTAACATGTGGCAGATAAATACAACAAAAAAATATGATTTGCCCTGCATGAAAACTGTGGTATTTTATAGACATAATTACAAACACGAATCATGACGTGAGACTCGTCCAATCTGGCCGCAAAACTATCTGGTCGCTATGGTAATGTTTAAACACGCCTTCAAAATAAGATACACCGCAAATACAAAGTGCATGAAAAATACGACTGACCATTGCTGTATATTCTGCAGAGTGGAATCTGTATTTTAAGTAGGACTCCTGACACTGTCGATTAAATGTGGTCTTCTTTTTCTTGAAAGTCGAAGGTTCCTCTTCTGACTACTCGCTGGGCCTTTTCCCCTTCCCAAAGATGTTTGTTTTTTACTCATTTTGCTAGCTCCTGGGTTTCATTTTAGCGATAACCAATCACGTGACCGCTAAGTGAGCCTTGAACTGCGTCACGAGTGGCAAACTGTAGACCAGGGGTGTCAAACTCATTTCACATTGTGGGCTACATACGACGTGGGCCGGACCATTAAATTTACAGTATATCATACTCTGCTATAAATAACCAAAATAATGTATTTCCTTTAATTTAGTCTAAAGAAGCACACGAACATTAGGAAAATGTTGAATTTTAAAAAACAGATATTTTACAAAACATTTCATGAAGCACCTTAGATGTCCTTAGACAAATGTGCAATTTACTTTTATCATTCACATATATGCATTGCAGCTGATCCCACTGATTGTACAAAGGCACACAACTTTAACAAGTAATTGGTATTGAAAACTATAGTCATTCATTCATTCATTCATCCTCTGAACCGCTTGATCCTCACTAGGGTCGCGGGGGGTGCTGGAGCCCATCCCAGCTGTCTCCGGGCAGTAGGCGGGGGACACCCTGAATTGGTTGCCAGCCAATCGCAGGGCACACAGAGACGAACAACCATCCACGCCCACACTCATACCTAGGGACAATTTAGAGTGCTCAATCAGCCTGCCATGCATGTCTTTGGAATGTGGGAGGAAACCGAGCACCGGAGAAACCCACGCAAGCCCGGGAGAACATGCAAACTCCACACAGGAGGCGGAGCTGGAATCGAACCCGGTACCTCTGCACTGTGAAGCCGACGTGCTAACCACTGGACTACCGGGCCGCCCCGAAAACTATAGTAATGCACTTTAACATTAAACAAGATTTATAAAGAAATGAATTTTTAAACCATTTACATGTGCATATAAAATCTAAATGTAATCCCTGCTTACATCTTACAAACTAAAGAGAGTGCTATTAAATATGTGAAGAATAAGGTATTCACATGTCCTTGATAGTGTCTACTGTGTTGGGTCTGTCTCAGTGGCAGACTGAGCCCCCCTGTCTTCTTCGCTGATCAAAACGATGTTGTCTTCTACGCTGATCAAAACAGTGTGTCCCCCTAGTGGATACCCCATAAATTACACCTTATTAAAAATATTCATTCCGTATCTTTATGCTTTTTTTCCCACTTTTAAATTATCCTGCGGGCCTGATCAAACCTCCTCGGCAGTAATTTTGACACCCCTGCTGTAGACGGATGCAACAGAGAATCTGTGAATTTTTAAAATAAAATACATTTCAGACTCCAAAATAAATAAAAAGGAAGTAATGTCAGTTTTTTTTTATTCTCTCAGTCTTGTGTGTGAGCCTTTCAGGCTTCAGTTTTGTCTTATGTGAAACAGTGTCATTTGTAATTTACATGTGTATTTTTCAAAGGCTTAATGTTAGATACAGCTATGAAATCAGTAACACCCACTACAATGGGCATGAACATTCCATTCACTGAAACACTAAAACATTGCAAACAGAGGAGCAGTTCAAGAGTAGAACACGTCAAGCGACAAGACATTTAACTGTGCATGCACTGTTGCTGCTGCTGGAATGTGAGGAATGACAGTGAGCTCAGCAGACAAGGCCCGGCGAGTTGTATGAGTGGGCGGTTTAGGTGTCATCGTGCAGACGAAGCTCTTTCTGGTGGTGCGTTGTGGATTCTGCTGCACTGTCATCATGACGTTATTTTTAATTGGTTTCCTTTTGTTAATAAATAAATGACAATGTACCCTGTGAGGTCTGCTGGGGTTATATTGTGATGTATTTCTCAAACTTTCACCACGTTTTCTACACTTTTGACATCATTTCAGAATAATCTTTATCGGCCAAGTATGTAGATATGACAAATATGTATCGAAAGACTTTTCGTCATTTGAGCGGTCGTACCACCCGGTGAAAGTTGTGCGACAATGTGCAGAGTCATCGAGCAGAGCTAAAGTGGTCAGTGGAGCAATACAATACTATGACGGTTTACATGTGGCGTCGCCGCACAAATGCTCTGCTAGACTCGCAACCGGCTGTTGACTCTTGCCACTGACATGCGCGACTGCAGAGAGCACGACATCTGGGCGGCTTTGTGGAAATTCAGGTGCGCCATCTGGCATATCAGGAGGAGGAAGCAGTGCACCATAACGCTGGATAGAGTGGAGGTGGGGCTGCCCCATCTCCAAGGTGGACAACCATTTAGCATGTCCGCCTCACAGCGCAGATGTCCAGGCTTCATTTCCAACCCCTGGCCTTCCTGTGGAGAGTTTGAATGTCCTCCCCGTGCGTGCCTGTGTGGGGTTTGTTTCCCGGGTATTCTGGTTTTCTTCCTTCATTCCAAAAACATGTATGAATCAATCCGTAGTTGTGATTGTGAGTGTGAGCGGTTGTCTGTCTTTGTGTGTCCTGCGATTGGCTGGCAACCAGTTCAGGGTGGGCCCAAGTTTGTTTCAAGCATATTGCAATGAGGCATCCAGCAGAATGAATGAAATATCAAGCTTCAAAGAATTCGACAGCCCAAATACTTCCTGTGGAAGAGTCATTCACAAAAGGAAGTACAGATGATAAGAAAGGTAAACAATGGCAAGCCATCACCGAAGCGATAGTTTGCTAAATATACTGCACCCATTTAGACAGTGGCACTAGCGGTTCTAAACAGTTTTACCGGCAGGAGGTTATAACATACACACACCTCTAATTCGGGTTTCATTTTCTGTATTCCCTGCATGTCATGTGAATAAAACAGCTTACTGTTGCACACTAACCCAGTCGGTGTAGGCCAGGGGTGCCCATTACGTCGATCCTGATCTACCGGTAGATCTAAGACGGGTCCGAAGTAGACCCGAGGAATGTCGAGGAGAAATAAAACAAACAACCATTTCTGTGTCTTTGTACATGTTAGTAGTATATTTTTTTGGTGTTAATGTACGCTGCACCCTAATCATCCTATCAGTCTCATTTTCACAAAAAAATGAGACAATATGAAAAAAATAAAATACTGTAAAGCAGGTAAATCTTGAATTTACGATGGCGCGTGATTACGTCACCGGAAGTTGTTAGCGCTCAGCAGATTGCAATTGCAGCTTGTGATCAGAGGTGTTGCGCTCTATCTTTTATCGTCATTATTCTCATTCAGTTTGCTTCGTGTACAATTCACAGAGGGCGCGGGCAAAGAATAGGAATCTAGGAGGGCTCAGGGAAGCACTTTAAAATGGTACGTGTGAGCTACGAGAGTTAACAGGCTGCAAAAGTGCATCGCATGCCTCAGTTTCAGGCTGTTTCGTCCAAAAAGTTTGGGCACTCCTGGTGTAGTCTATGCAATAAGAATTCTCACCTCAAGCTGCCATGAGTTGACTACCGTATATTCCGCACTATAAGGCACACCTAAAAGCATTCAACTTTTCCAAAAGCCGACATAAACTGATGTTCCTTGTGTATGGTGTTACACTATCTCTTTATATGTATTCCCCATTGAGGTGTTTCCTTGTTAGTGTTCCTCTGCCATCTAGTGGTGATTATTAACGGGGAACCAATTGTAACCAAAAATGTTCTGCCCGACACCAATTGACATGTGCATTTGCCAACACAACACACACTCAAACACACAACTACTTTGTGAGCTCTGCGCAGCCATTATGAAATGGAAGATAATACCAAAAGTATAGTTGACGATTGACCAAACAAAAGAAGGAGACAAGCAAGGTTAATAAGGATATTTAGCCCCTTGTGGAAGTGAGCCTTTTGTTGAATCAATTGTCTTCATAACGTTTCTCTTTCATTTATTGTCATTTGTATTTGTATGTTTCATGTCTGTGTTTGTGACCAGTTGTAATGGTGTTATGCGGCGAAACAGAAGGCCAGGTGAAAAAAAGAATAAAAAGGCAATTCAGCCAGGATCCAGGAAGGAGATTTCCCAGTTTTCTTTATTTTCAGGAGTAACAGTTGACCAGTTTGGCACAGACCACGTGTAGCACTGCTCTCCAAGTTGTCCGGCGCGCACTGAGTTCCTCATTACTCTTATAAAAGGAGTTCACTTGAGCTTCAGGCCAATCGGGTCCAAGCAACAATTTGCCCTTCTCAGGTGGTTGCAATTACCTCTCCTGAAACAATTAGTGTTCTACAAAGTGCATTAAGTTTCGGAGAGAAATGTGCACCTTTCTTCCATCCAAAATCCACCAAAAAAAAACCTTGAATTTTTAATATATGTCTTTCGTCATCATGACAAACGGCTTTGTTACAGCTGCAGCAGTTGGGAAGGCTCTGTACAAATAAAGCTATATTGTATTGTATTGTATTGTATTGTATTGTACTGTATTGTATTGTATCCATCTAGTAGCTCCATCTAGTGGATGCAGCCACTATTGTAGCTTCCATTATATGCGCTTGTAATGCGGTGCGCCCTATAGATTAAAACAATTTTGAAATTGGCCATTCATTGAAGGTGCGCCTTATAATCTGAAGCGCCTTGTAGTGCAGAAAATATTGTCATCAGATTTTGTGTCAATTGTACCATATTATAACCATCAATAGCTTACAGCTCAAATTCTTTAACGTATGTACAAACTAAAAATAAAGAGTTGAGTTCAGTTTGCCTCCAGGGCAACTCACTAAGCTGGGTAACTGAAAAATAAGCACTGTGGGCGGCCACTTCGGCCAAGGTGTGGGCCTGGACTTCATCATCTACCCACGAACAATAAGCACTGTGAGTGGCCTCCTCGTCCAACTACGGACTCGCTCGCCCCACCACTGCACTGACTGGACAGCAACTCTGACGTGCCATAGGGGTCCCCCACCCCCGCTGGCGATGAATACGTCAATGTTTGTATGCAAGAGTCCTGCACATTTTTCAAAGTGCGGCATTGTGCAATGTGTCAAGACATGTCATGTGTTTTGTATTTTATCAATGATGCATTTCTCTCATCAGGTGACATCAACTTTTTAGTGAGCGCCTCTATGAAGAGGAAAACACCCTAAAATCTCGAGTACTTGGGCGATCTTTTTAATATTTTCAGAGGTTGATGTTAACATACTGTCAGGAAAGATGTTCACATAAATGTGGGTAACCATCGATCGCAATTTTGGCCTATTAGGCCACGTGTAGATTCCTACATTACGGGTTTAAACTGTTATGTTTCATCACTGTACGCTGTACAGAGTAGGGCCAGTGAGGAAGGACATACTGTATTACATTAATGTCGACTACAGCAGACAATTGTTGAACCGATTCAAAGCGAAACTGTCAGCCCATCCACCAAATTGGATGTGGTTATAATATTAGCCATTAATTCTGCCAAGTATATGGTAAAACTGAGCTAGGATAACATACAATCAAAAGCAATAATTCCCTTTTAATGCAGTTAGTTTTTGCTTGATGGTACATCTCCAAGGAGGAAGCACATTCACAATTTGCTTCACTTTGCCACATCCAATATGGCTGCGGCATTGACGACTCAGGAAGGCGTCTTCGCATATGTCACGTAAATGTTGTCTCGGATAATAATTGCTTGCTTGCGGTTGTCACAAAAGGGCGGGCCGGTGTTCAAGATGGGATCGCCAGTGCTAAGTGAATATATGGAGCAAAGTGCTGTCTGTTGGGTATTAATTGCCCCCGCCCATGCATTTCAATTGGCCCCTTAAAAGCTGGGCTCTGAAACTGGGTTTGGCTCTGCCGTTAGCCTCTCTCCCACGGCGTCATGCACGGACACTTTTTTTTTTCTGGTGGGCGGACTGGGATGGAAGCGCGACAACGGATGTGGACGGAGGGCGATTATATGATTCAGGACAAAGGGACGATTGAGGAAGGGTACCCAGGTTGTGGACGGAGGCCAAAGGACGGACCGGCTAAAGTGCCCATCTCTGTTTTCAACACAACCAGTCTTCTCAACCGTCTGGATTCAATGGTTTACAACCGTTTACGTGTCAACCAAGATAGCATTTAGCTGCCATGCCAAACACAGTCGGTTACCAGGCTGACTGGCAATGTGGAAACTTTTATCGTGGAGGAGTGCTCCCCTCTGAATTACCTCTTGTCCGCTCGAAGCAAAGTGAAGTCACTCCCTCCCTCCCGCATACAAACGCAGTGAAGACGCATGACAAATGCGTCGCGTCGTGATATTCCCCATTTGGTCTACTCTGAAGTCGTGAATTGGCGGATTACACACGCGAAACAGACTGGGCGTGTTTCTGCCAGTCCTTGTGAATGGGTGTCCATAGGTGACCCGGTTAGAGACGATTAAAGGGACTGACGAAAACCCACTTCGTCCTTGCTTAGTTCATCCTTTAAAAAAAAAAAAAAAACTGTCTAAAAATGTCATGTCATGTCGTGTCTGGTCATGTCAACTTTATTGTCAAAAGTGCTGCCTGGGTACACATTTGATGAAATTTCTTTCCTCAGGAGAGAGAGGAGCCGCTGCGGGTGCCCACGCCGCCATCAAAAGAAAATTTAACATAAAATGACAAAATAATACAACACAACACATAAGACACAGACAGTCGTGCAATCTTAAGCCCTCTTCCTGCGTACACTTTGTTGTCTGAAGCAGTTATAGATGAAAGAGGAGCGAATCAAAGTGTCCTTTTCACCAGTAGATCAAAGAGACGTCATGCTGAAAATGTGCACTGCTACAAGCTAAGTTTGAAAGCAACAAGAAGCAGTAGTGCGGTGAAAAATGCTGCCCATTTCAGGCGCAAAAAACACAAGCGCCCCGGGGGGTGTCCAGCACCGGCAGTCAAATGGCGCCGACATTCCTCCCAATCAAAATCAGTGCTGCCGAGAAGGCGCAACCACCAAGCACAGATTCTTCTCCTTTCACGAATGTCGTGGCCCAAAAAAAAATGCTGAAAACAATCCACAGCAGGTCCACACGACGTAACAACAAACGCAATGTGACCAAACAAAACACAAAACCCACAAAAAAAGCAAGGCTCTTGAAGAGCACTTGCCGACGGCAAATGGGTGTTTGTCTGGGAGCACAGATGGATCGTTCCGTCCCAGGGACAGAATGACGTTAATATGTGTAGATATGTGTATATTAATGCAACTGAGTACGGTGATACCTCACCGCTTTGCGCTACAGATTTAGGTGCTTCAGTGGGGTTTTTTTTCCCAAAAATAATAATTTAAAAAGTAAAAAATATTGCCATTCATGTTGCGGAAAGACACATTGTTTTATGTTGATGTGCAAGAGGTTTCGCTGCATGCCGAACAAAGAGCTGACATGACTCAGAGGCTTTATACATGCCTGTACTGTGCATGCCCACTCAAACAAGGCATGTGATTGGTTCCCAGTGCTACATCGACCAATGAGAGCACCAGTGGATTCATCCGGTCAGCCAGTCTGTTTACTGTCTCGCACACAGTCTTAGTATTGTGTTCGTGATAACTTTTTTGGTTTACTCCTCCACAACAAAACCTACATAGGCGAAAATACCCCTCGTGTGAAAAAATCTTCATGCATTAAAACCATTCCCACTTTTCTGCTCCCCCGCCAACAAAAAATCCCCCCTGTTGCGTTGTACGAAATCTTTTTTCTCTGCCCTTGCGTCACAACGAGATTCACTACAATGAAAACAAGCCTTCCGCTAAAGTCTAATCCAACCTCAGCCTCCAGACTCCTCCTGCTTCGCTCCGAAACTGCAACAGCAACCACCACACTGGTTTACACATGCGCAGTAGACCAGGAAGTACAGTATTTGTTATTGTTATTGTTAGTTTCAGACGCAGCACGAACGTTGCATTGCTAAAAGGACTATGAAAACGGACCTTTGCAGACCAAGGAGTGAAGAAAAGAAAAGCTTTAACGCTTGAAGACAGGATAAAAGTCGTAAAAATGAAAGATGGAGGAAGCAAAGTAAAAGAGGGTTATGCAAGAAATGTAAGTGAAAGTGAATGCTCGTAAATTTCGCAATTTTTTTCCCTTTTTTTCTTTCTATGCTGGCTATATGAAGTGTCAATTAAGTGTATGCTCATACTTATGCACCATTGGAATAAAAATACACATTTTGTACATGTACACCTGTGTGTGTGTGTGTGTGTGTGTTTACATCTGAGATAAATTTGCTATAGTGAAAAGTCCACTGTTGTGAAAAATGTCTTGCTGCAAACATGATTTCATTGTGGAGGAGTTTCACTGTAAACCTGTTTTGATTAGTAAAACTGTGCTCCCTTCGCCGCCGCCAAAGCAATGCGCGGGAGACGTGTGAGCCCGCTTGTTGGAGATGGCACCATCAACAAGGACAGTTTGCTTCTACGACGGGGGGCAGGTTCGCAGCCTTGACTGGGTCGGGCAGCCTCATTTTGAAGATTTCCCAACCAAGTCAGCTGTGTTTTAGAGATGTCACAAGGAAACAGTGACAGCCGAAACTGTCAGCTCGGGAAGAGGTTTTTTTTCTTCTTTGATAAAAAAGAAACCTGAACCCTCTTTCAACTAAGAAGACAAGATGAACTTCATAGAGTGACCCATCGCCTCTCAGAGTGAACCTTAAGCCGACGAGTCACGTGAGAGCCGCCTGCTACGCCACCAACACAAGCAACATGAATTTTAATTACTGATAAGGTTTTATTTTGAAAGATTTAAATGTGTACTGTTATATTTGTCTTAAATATGGAAAGTATGAATACTGTTTACCTATTTTAAACATGCAAATCCTACCTCGCTGTTTTCACCTTTTGTGAGTGGTTTCTGGTCCTCATTAACCACGAAAAGCAATGGATTACTAGACTTTTTCCCCAGTTTTTAATTTCCTACAACAACACATACCAGAGCTACACAATGGCATCTTATAACAATCCAGTTTACTGTTTTGTGAAAATATATTTTCACATTTATTACAATCTAGTTGCATGGTCTGTTAAAAATAATAATTGCCAACCTCATCAGGTAGCTCAGCACAATTATCTTGGTGTCCACTTTTTTTTTTTTTTGCACCACAGACCACAAAGACATATTTTGATGGAAATTCCAGTCGCGTTTGGCCATTCAGCCTGTGACAAAGGTAGTCGTTAGCGAGCCAGTCACCAAAACAATTCTTCATGGATATCAATGCCTGACTTAGCTTATGTGGTTTTATTATCTGGTCCTTCTCCAAATCTGAGATGAGTTCTTGCTTAGAAAAGGGGAAAAGAACCTATTACATATTTAAACTATGAAGGTTTCACCTACGTAATTCTGACATGGACAGTGACTGCTGAACTACTGAAACAGTGATCCCTCGCTATTTCACGGTTCGTTTATCGTGGATTTTTTCAAACATATAGAAAAAAAAGAAAACACTTTTAACATACACGGAGTACAGTACTGTATATATATATATATATATATATATATATATATATATATATATTTTTTTTTTTTTACCAGTATATGGTTATTGGTCGCTCCTTAGTGAATTTTCATTTATCGCGGGTGGTGTTGGTCCCCATTAACCGCGATAAACGAGGGATTACTGCAATCAGGAAATGTGTGATATGAAAAGGTTCCATTCGATCTTGATGTGGAAATGTGTTGCTGAGACATTGCGCAAAGGAAAAGAGCAACAATGCACACCAACTGCACTTGCATTTTGGGATCTCTTTATGTACAGGTAGAATCACAACTTTTTTTTCTCTTTTTCTTAGGCATAAAAACATGTTGAAGTTTTAAAATAGGAGAAAAATGGAAATAAAAGTGACAATAAAATGAAGGCATAAGGCACCCTTTTGCCCAGGTTTCAACAACCATTCCGAAACAACTGAAACACTGACCCAACTGCATCATCATGAGCGGTTGTACAATTGAATAAAATCCAGAAGTAAATATGGTGTCATATTTTGACGCAGCCAAAATAATATAAACAGTTCTCAAAATAACGCGGTGCACTTGTACATCACTACAAACTCCAAACCCAATAACAAACATGTTTGCTCTTTTTCTTGTCTGGCAGTCTGTCATGGTGGATGTTTGTGAACAACAGGTGGCACTGTAGGCCAGGGCTTCTCCTACAGCGGCACACCTTTTGGTCTTTACGTCATTAGTAGTTTTCTGTTAGGACTCCCTGCCTGTCCACTCAGGGTCGTGTCAGTGTTTTTGTTTGTATTGCTTTCACTTTGTTTTTGCTTCTGCTGTGGGTTTTTGTTTGTTACTTTGGGTTGTTGTTTTGTGGACTTTGGTTGTTTTGGATTTCGGTTTCTTAGGGTTTCATTCATACATTTTGTTAAGTCCACCCTTCTCATGTTTCATGACAAAGTCAAAACTGAACATTATTATTTAGTAAGGGCAGATTTTATCATTCGGATGATTTGGACAATCATCATTTGACTGTCCAAAACGGTCAGAACGTTGTGGTTGGTCAATACAACCCCCTAAATGGGGAGAGGACAGTTGCTATAATTAATATGAATTAAAATGTGTAACACATTAAAAAAAAAAAAAAACAATCGGTGGAATCCAAGGCGTGAAAGGAGAAACCCAAAGGAAAAAAAAAATAGATATCATGATTTGTTTTCAATTGTGTTATTTTTCAAATCTGGCTGTGAGGCAGGCCACTGATGCACTGAGTAAGTTATTTGGTAAAGGTTACGTTTCAGTCTTAACCCCATTTTCGAGAATGGGGTTAAAATTAGCACGGGTAAAAGTATGTCATCAGAAAAAAATTGTCCCTTGTTGACAGATGCTTTGAAAGAGGGGTGAGGGAAACCATCTCCAGGACATCAATGTTGAGAAACGGTTGAAACTGAGCAGGGGCTTGACGATGGCACCCATCTCCCACATCCCTTCTGAAGTTATTCAATTATTTAACCTCTATCAAATTAGAGACGGACACTTTTTACCATCAGCTGCATCTCTGTTCATTCCGACAAACGTCAACTTCGGGGCTTGTATATTACTGGAGTTACAAGTAATACATACAAGAGTGTATGTCCACAACCATAACTGTTCCATAGCAGGAACTATGTGACATATGGCCAGTGTCGCCCCGTAAGTGGTTACATTCTGATGTGGGTGAAAAAATACGGACTGAGAGAACTTAAAGAGTGAGTGAAATGGTTCATGGACCCCAACCAGTGTAGGGTTTGGGCTGAGGGCAAATATCGGATTTATTTGTTTCCTCTTGAGGTGTCTTCTTGAACACTTCCAAACAGATGGCACGTTGATCCATCGATTCACTTGCTACTGCTTATCCTGTTCAGCGTTTCAGGGAGCTGGCGCCGGTCCCAGCTGACACTCTGAAGTGATTGCCAGTCAATCATTTACACTCACTATTACACGGTTATTGCGCGGGAATCGATCCCACAGTCAGCTGTGAAAACTAAGACAATATCAATGATGAGAGGCATGCCTGTTTTTCTCAGGGCCAACGCATCTCCAAATCCAGGCCAGTTCATGGAGTAATTCCACACGAGACCAGAGAATGAATTCACAATGGGTCTGGTACAGCCGTGCCTGTGTGGCTTTAGCTCTGTTGTTGGTCCTGGCTCTTCATCACACTCAGTTGATTTCTGAGGCCCTGACAGTAGGCGGAAAGGCTGCTGTTGTCCTCCAGCAGCTTGCTGTGCTCCTGCATGACTCGAGATGAGGTCTGGTGCTCTCTCTGGCCCTCCTCCAACTCTGAAAACAACTCCTGCCTAGATAGAAAGCAATACAGTGTCTTGTTACTTGGACTTCATGTTTCAACTCATTTTCAAAAAATCTGCAGGACCAGATGCAATCAATCATTATTACTTAACCGAAAATACCCCCCAAAAAAGTGTTGAAATATGTACTGCTGTGTGTTAAGGTTAGGGTTCATTGACTAAATATGCGCTTGCACGCCTTCATCTTTTGTTCAGAATCAGCTTCTTATCACGGTAACTGACACGACTTCCTTCTCATTTACGGCTGAACTCTTACAGCTTTGATGAGGAAGCGTAGAGTGGGTTGTTCCACTGCTGCGCAAAAGTGGATGGGCATTGGATAAATGCTTGGTTTGACCCTTGAATTGACTCCATTCGAGGTGGTGTTTTAAACAGTGGTCCTCATCATGCTGCTCACATGTTGACATCATGAGACAAAGGCGACACCCAACAATGGATCAAGAGTACCTTGCCATTGTGATCATTCAAACAGGACATTCTCAAAGTGGCCAGTGAGCTGAGCGTGTCACAGAGTGCCATCAGCAGGTTGCAGAGAAACCGGAAGAGTCACAGAAAGACGTCGAAGTGGACATCCCATGCCGATGACCGCTACAATCTGCCCTGAGAGATGCCCGGATGATGAATGCCACTCAACTCCAGGCACATTTAAGGGAGGCGAGAGGCACCCAAGTGTCACGTCAGACCATCCGAAACCATTTACATCAGCGCAGTCTTTACGCTTGAAGACCTGCATGGCTACCTGACCACACCAATGGCCACAGGTGTCATCGTCAGAGAGCATTTACGCCTGATGAGGGTCCAGTGGGCCTCAGTGTTGTTTTCTGATGAAAATCGCTTCACGTTGAGCAGAAATGATGGCCGCCAACGATGTTGAAGACAGCAACGAAAGTGCTATGCATAATCCACTCTTGTTGCCAGATGAGCTTTGGGTGGTGGCGGTGTTGCAGTGTGGGCAGGTGGGTGCAGTCGGGACAGAATTGCCCTACACTTTGTGAATGGAACAGTGACAAGCCCACACCACCTGAATAACATTATTCATCCAGTGAACGTGCCCCTGCATGAACAACACGGACGGGCCTCATTTCATCTTCATGGACGACAATACTCCAGCTCATTGAGGTCACATCAGGGGAATATGGCTGTTGGAGACTGGTGTACCTCAAATGGAATGGCCTGCACTTTCTCCAGACCTGAATCCTCTTGAAAACCAGTGAGATCAGCTGAGTTGCTGCGTTGAGGCTCAAAACTCTGCACCCCACAACCTCAATGACCTGAGGGCTGCCCTTCAAGAAGAGTGGGATGCCATGACTCAGCAGACAATAAGTCGACTTGTGAACAGCATGAGGGCACACGACGAGTTATCGAGATGTTCTTTTTATTTTTTATTGTGGTGTACCCACCATTGTTTTTACCTTTTGTTTCAATTCACTGTTTGAGATGAGGAAATTACCAAGGCGTCCTTCTACTTAAATGTGCTACTTACATAACGTGATAATCACTGTAACGTAAACTTTTTACTTTTTCCATAGATTTCACCTGAAAGCCAAATATCTCTAACTTTTTATGAGAAAAAAAATATATATATATATATATATATATATATATATATATATATATATATATATATATATATATATATATATACACATATACACACACACACACATATATATATTTATATATATATATCTATCTATAAGCGCTTTGTTACAGCTGCCGCTGTTGTGAAAGCGCTCTATAAATCAGCATGTATTGTATTGTATATATTATTATATATGGTATATCTCACAGGTCAGTACATCAGAGTTGCATGAACGCTTTCTGCCACTAGGTGGTGAAAAGGCATCAGTCAGTTATTTACCTATACAGTACACCAGGGGTCCCCAACCGCCGGTCCGAGGCATTTGGTACCGGGCCGCACAATAAGAATTTACACTAATTCCGTAGTTTTTATTTTGGAATACGAACGATATTTTATTTTGAAAAAATTCCCGATTCTCCGTTACATCCGCCTGTGTCACTCTTGACGCACGTCAAACCACGCTTCTCCGTCACGTGACTGATTACGGCTAAAACCAAAACGCTGGAGCTTGCTAAATGAGTAAAATAAACTGCTGGAGATCGCAAATGACGGCGGCCTTAAAAGTTCGTTCGAGACAACAACTCTGCCGGTGTTCTGGATTCAAGTTAAGGATGAATACTCTGAGATGGCCACAATAGCACTGTTGCTATTTCCGACATGCTACCTGTGTGAGGCGGGAGTTTTGTGATTCAGCATTGTGGTGAGTTGACATTTTCATGCACTTTGACTTTGCGTTGTATCGTATTTTGAAGACATTAAACATTACCATAGCGATCAGAGTGTTGCGGCCAGATTTGACGCTCCTCGTGTTTATTATTATCTCTCGAAAACCCCACAGTGTTCATGCAGCTCTTACTGTATTATTTTATCGTATTTATCTGCCACACCTTAAATGCCGGTCCGTGAAAATATTGTCTGACATAAACCGGTTCGTGGGGCAAAAAAGGTTGGGGACCCCTGCTGTACACAATTAGTTGAAGGGGGAAAAACCTCCCGTGAAAATAATTATTATTTCGAAAGAAAATTTGAAATCAAAGGTTCTGACAAACATCACCCAACATTTTCATTCAAAACATGAGTTCTTTTCATGGTAAAAAACTTGGCTTGTGACCCCAAGCTTAATTTCTGGAATTCTTTGCTTGTTTGCCATTTTGTTGGGTGTCAAGGATTATAGAGCATCAATAAATGTCTTTTTGATGATCACATTGTATGAGGTTATTTCATTGCCGGGGTTTTAGGTTTTCAAATTGTTTGTGGATTTGATTTAGTTATTTAACAAACATCATACAAGTCAATGGAAATCAAATGGGAATGTGCCCCAAGTTACAAAAAAAAACAACCACAACAAAAAAACAGGTTAAGAACTCTGCCGTACACCCCTTCTTTTTTTAAATGATCACTTCTGCTTTGTAGAACATTCCTCGTAAATATTCCATCACTGCTGAGTTGATTTTAGAACAGGCCTCCAAGCAACTCGTGTGCTCCTAAGAGGGGGGGGGGGGGTACCTGGTGTCCACCAGCACCATATTGGTGACCCATGTTCTAAAGCTTTGACAATGTACAATTTTAGCCATTTCAGATGAAAGCGGTGCAGGTGATTGAAATCAGCATCGATGAATCCACAGGAGCCAACCTCGCAAGAGGTCATATCACTTACTTTCTTCGAACAAGTTCAGCAATCTCTGACTGAACCCGGATGTATTCCTGAGCCATCTTGATATGCTGCTCAAATACAGCCATTGACTCTTTGGAGTTAGGACACGGAGTCAAGGGCTGGAAAAAAAAGACACATATATCATTAAAATTGCTGACAGCCAACTTGACAAAAGTAATACTTTGATCATTGGGTATATCGTGTTTGAAACTTCCCGGCCCAGGCTACTGTATGATTTGTTCACGTTTTTGTTTTTTTTTTTCCCGCAAATAGATGTTCATTTGGAAATTAACTCATTTATGCAATATTACTGTCGACACAAGTCATCGTCGTCATGTTCGTCACCATTTTCTGCACATCTGATTCATTTTTAGTCGTGACTCCATTCAAGTACGCTTAACTTTCAAATCAAGTTTTACTTCTGACCACTCCTCTTTTTAAATGTAAGTGTAAGTGTGTGTGTATGCACGCATGCGCGTTAACAGGTCGATGGCGGGAAGGTGATGGATCGAAAAGTAGATTTTCCGTCAAAAAAGGTTGGGCGCCCACCCATACTGTAGTGCAGGGGTCGTGAACCTATGGCTCGCGAGCCATATATGGCTCTTTTGATGATTGCTTCTGGCTCGCAGATAAAACAAATATTCTCGCTTGTTTATTAATGCATCCATCAATCGATTTTTCACTGCTCATTTCCTCGTTCGGCTGCAGTTGGCTCCATGAGCCATTTTGATTGGATGACACTGGCCAGCGTTGCCGTTGCTATGGAAACAGGTATACGCCCCCTTTCGAATCAACCCGCTCAGCCATTAGCTCAAAGCTAATCCTAAGCGAATAAGATGGCGAAAAGAAAAAAGATGACGAGTTTGGGAGACTTCAGGACATATGGACCGAAGGATTCGCCTCCGTGGAGAGAACGGGTTCTGTGGTGTGTCTGATTTGCAATGACAAAATACCATCGATGAAACAGTCGAATGCAGAGCGGCACCTTGACACGCCCCATGCTACGTTCGCATCAAAATACTGTGCGGGAGATAGCAGAAAGGAAGCGTGCATGCTACTGAGCAGGGTGCAAGCTAGCCAGCAGTAACCCGGCATGATGACTTTCATTCCGATAGTTTTGCTGGATTTTTAGCAATCGTGAGGAACGGAAAACCATTCACATTCATGGTGAGTATTATCACAAAATTATTTTAAAGAATACATTCAGAGGCTTATTATACTGACATTTTGTTGAAATCACTTTTAAAACAGTTTATATATATATATATATATATATATATATATATATATATATATATATATATATATATATATATATATATATATATATATATATATATATATATATATATATAGCTCTCACTGAAATACATTTCCAAATATTTTGCTTTTATGGCTCTCTTAGTCAAAAAGGTTCCCGACCCCTGCTGTAGTGGAACAGTTCAATACTATCTCCACAACTCTGAAACACTTTGTAAATAATCTTTACTCATGCTTTCAGAAATGATCTTTCAACATGCATAATGTACAGAAAACCCCCCAAAATGCTTATTTCACTTGACAGTGAGTTTCACAACTGCCCAAGTAGTGCTGTGCGATATTGACAAGGTGTGATACCCTGACAATGATATATAGAGTACAGTATATCCCAATATTGCCTTTTTCCTTAAAATTACATAAACCTGTTGTGATTTTTTGCAAACCTACTGGCTGACAACTATCACACACAGGCTCTCGAAGAGTGAGATAGTTGAGCACAATGTGAGCTTGCATCCTTTACATATGCACAGATAGTTTTTTTTTTTTCAGGCTGAATAAATGGTCATTTCCATGGATGTTTGTTTCCATGCATCAACATTCACTCATGCTGCTTTGTTGCCTCTTCTGACTGTCAGCCTGCTCCTCGCACAACCAGGCGCATTGACTCACTTTTCGGTGCTCTTTTTGGGCTATTTCATTGCTTCTTTATGCACCACTGATTCTGTTAGTTATGCCCACCAGGAACTTAGAGGGATAGGCGACCAGCACTAGATATCTATTTTGAGTGCCATAATTGAAAGCGAGACCAGTGTACCGAATCTCTGGGACATCGAGGGACATTACAGCATGCTGAAAATCACTATTAAGTTAATAAAAACACGTCACTCTATGTGCATCATATGAGATTTATTGAGTTGGGCTTTTATTTGACTGGATGAGTTGAAAAACAACTTTTGTTATAGATATAACAAAAGTTGTATATACAGTCAAACCTTGGTTTTCATCCATAATCCGTTCCAGAAGGCTGTTCGAAAAACGAAACCACGCTCTTTAAAAAAAAAAATGTTGATTGAACACGTCTGCTCACAATGGAAAGCGGCACGAGGAAGCGTCACTTCCTTGTCTACCCGAGGAAGCGTCATTTCCTTGTGTAAGGAAGGCGAGAGGAGTCAACCGAAATTTGATCGTCATCCGAGGCATAAAAAACTCAAGATTTTTGGTCGAAAATCGAATTGGTCAAGAACCGAGACATTTGAAAAACGAGGTTTGCCTGTATATACATATATATATAGATATAGATATCTATATCTATCTATATAGATATAGATATCTATCTATATCTCTCTCTGTCTCCATATATATATATAGATATATGTATATCTATATATATGTATATATATATATATAGATATCTATATAAAAATAGAAATACTGTACTGAAAAAAATCCTCTACCTACCTGTAACTGATGATCCAGTTTTAGGTAGGCCATGGGAATGGAGCCGTCTAAACCATTCATCGCTACAAAAATAAAATTAGACAGTGAGTGATGTACTTGTCACGGTTGTAAAACACCGGTCGATGATCATATGCAAAATATCATGTGGTGAAATCAAATATTTGTTCAAATAGATAGACATTCCTCATCTTTATTTTAAGAATCCATTTGGGCTATTATCCATTACTGTCTTTACGAGGTAACAACATCGCGCGCACACACGCGCACACACACACACACACACACACACGCACACACGAAGACACTGACATCTGTCACACACTGAAAACAACTGTCCATAGAGGGTGCATTTGACTTGCATCCACCAAGAATTACTATGCCCCTAAAAACAAAACAAAACAAAAAACCTCCTAAAAGACATGGTCGTGAAAGTTGACACGAAAGCATGGATAGTCGAAAGCCTAATGAAGGAATGGTTGACCAAGTGTTTCGCAAGCGCCGATCTTTTCATAGAAAAAAAGCATTACTCAACGGTAAGTTTTTTTTTTTTGTAACCAGCCCTGTTAGTGCTGTTTTACTTCCGTGGTGCTGCCGTGTTCCAGGCACTATTTGAAAAGAAAAGTTAAGGTCTGTTATTAAAACTTTGAAAGCGCTTTCTGTGTACTGTCTTTCTTTGTAAATATCTCATGTTACAATGTGTCCACCAGCGGCTTATGTACATGTGCGGCTTATGTGTGTACAAAATGTTTTTCCTTTAAAAATGTAGCGCGTGCTGCTTATAATCAGGTGCGCTCTATAGTCCGGAAATGTACTATTCAATTGAATTAACTACAAAGGCAAACATTTAATGTTTCAACTGCAGAACGAGAATGATTCTTGCAATTCTTCTCTCATTTTGAATATGATACATGCAACATGTTTGCAACAGATATCGAATCAATCAAGTCATTTCCCCGCATTGTGAATTCTTTGTGCGTCAGATTAAATCCTTCCAGGATCCAAGTTTGGACTTTACGACATTTACAACCATTTAACTTAACCATTTGCTTTTTATAAAAAAAAAGAGAGTGCACATTTTGAACCACCATCCTTAATCTTCTGCCTCTTGTTACTAAAGAAATTTCAAGATATGAAAGGTAAAAATACAGTATGGGCTGCTACTCGCAGCTCTGAGGTACCTGAACGCAAGAGCAACATACTTATAGCTGCTCTGCCATTGGCTATGACCGAGCATCATCCTGGCATCCCATTGGCTAAGAGGGACCTCTCCCATACGTGTCTATGTGTGTAGATAGATAAATAAATAGATGTGTGTCTAGGCAGCGTCCTCGTCAAGTTAAATGACCTTCATTTTTAGTCTTTATTTTCTGTTATTAACATTATGCACAACTCTCATTTATTGTGCAATAATCTAATTGTAACATGTATTTGTTATGTATTTTGGTGCATTTTCTACTTACATTTTCTAGTTCAGAAATTTCTTCCAGAACCAATTAATTTCAGAAACAGAGGTACCACTGTACTGTTAAGTACTGCTCTTAAACACAATATGTATATGGCCAGTCGAGTCTCAAAATGTCAAGCGATCACAAGCTTAAACCCCGGAAATATATTTATTATTTGTGTTAGAGGTAAAGCGGTGTGGATCACTTTCGTGTAACAGGCAGGTGCATGTAACGGAATATTTGATCAGATGAGGCAGCCTACCTTGGGGGCTAATCGTCATCCTCAATTCCGACTGATTGGTAGTAAATACTGGGCTGGAGCAGGAAGTTGGACTTTGGGAGCGTCGTGGTTGACTGCCCGCACCGGACACCCTGGACAGACCAGTTCGCAATGTCGCAGTCTGAATCGGTAGAAGGAAAGACATAAGTCATATATAGTACTTCTCCACGTCACATTAAGTTTGTTACTTTATTACTTTTGACTGTTTGAACTGGAGTGGAAACCTGGCCTCAAAACCTTTCAGGGTTTCTTCTCGGCCAAATGGGTTTCGTTCGTCTGGGTTGTCCTCGCTCCTGTTACTTCTGATCGTATAGTCTGGGCCTGTCGATGGAAAAAATGTCAACAGTATTTTTAAAACCACGAAAGCAACACAGGGGTCTGGGGGAGGGAAGCAAAGGGTGCAAATGAACACCGGCTGCTCACTGATCTGGGCATGCTCATAATTCAGCCACCGGTTTCACACCTCATTATAAAGCATTTGACAGTGCAGAGGTGGAATGTTAAGCAATAGCCAAGTCACTTGAATTTAAACCGAGTGGGCATGTATTTCCCTTAAAGACAAAACTGAAGGGAAAATGCCCCAAGACAAGCAGAAACTTATGGCAGCTGAGATGAAATATCGCGACTTACGATGTGTAAGCATTCTAAACTTCAGGCTGTAAATGACGGCAAAACTAGGATTAAAAAGTGAACTTTCATTTATGACTGTTGGTTTGTCCCTTAATCTTTGGTTCCTTCAATGTGGGAGGCGAACGATACCGTAATAGGAACAGTTCTGATTTATCTACGAAACTCCATGCCAAAGTATTTCTGACCGATGCGAATACCCTACATACCACTGTCCAAACTGGCCATCAACACCCGCTAAAATGAATTTTAACCCACATTTGGCGGGTTGCTGGTGGTATGAAACAAATTAGAACCCTGTCAACAGAAAGACATATGGTATTATTTGTCACTTTTTGCCACCAGATACATCACATCCATTATTTGATCCAATTATCATCACGAGGGCGTGCTGGAGCCAATCCCAGCTGTCTTTGGGCAGTAGGCGGGGGACACCCTGAACTGGTTGCCAGCCAATCGCAGGGCACACATTGACAAACAACCATTCGCGCTCACAATCACACCTCAGCCGTGTCCAGTTCCCCAATCATGCATTATTTTGGAATGTGCGAGGAAACCGGAGTATCCGAAGAAAACATGCACACTCTGAGGCCCGGAATCAAACCAGAGACCTCTGCACTGTGAGGCAGATGTGCTAACCAGTCGATCACCATGCTGCCGATACATTTCATATGGTGCTATAAACCTTTGACATTTCGTTTCAACAAACAGGTTTTGAAATTCAAGGACCTCAATTTAGTATAGTTTCAATGTCAAGCACTTTAAAGCATTTAACCGAATATTCAAGCACTTTTCAGACCATGAAAACAATAAAATTCAGGCACTCTTAGGAACTCTGTGTGTTTAAGTGAAAGCAATCACGCTTGAGTCATGTAGAGTTGATTTTCTGTTGCAGGTTTCACATGTGACTAGCTTTTAGGGAGAGAAGTATGTTTCACACTCCGTGGCTCTCCTGCATTTTGCCATCTTTCTGGGGTGATGGAGAGCTCAGATGACCCGTCTTACGTTGCCAAGTTTAAATCGACATTAAAAAAGAACTGGAGACATACAAGGAGAATGCTGTATCTAAAGACATGGACCCTTGATTCATCGATCCAGGAGGCATTGAACCCGAAACATAAAGACTAAATTCTACCTCTCATCTTAATCTACAGTTCTCTGTTGTTCATTGTCAGGGAAGTGAGCATTTCTTTGTTTTCACTTTTGAGAGTAGATGTTCTACGTCAGTTCTACACGGCAGTCATCGAATCAATCCTGTGTTCTTCCATCACGGTTTGGTTTGGGGTCGCCACAAAAAAGGACAAAATCCGACTTCAACGGACAGTTAGGATGGCGGAAAAAAATCATTGGCACCGCCCTACCCACTCTTGAGGACTTGCACACTGCAAGAATCAAGACAAGGCCACGGAAAATCCTCCTGGATCCCCCGCATCCTGCCCACCACCTTTTCCAGCTACTCCCCTCAGGCAGGCTGCAAAAGTGTTTGCCATGCCTCAATCATCTTCGGGGCCGTTATAGTTGTTGCTCATTATGCCATGCGCGTGTAAGTGCGTGTGTATGCACGCGTGTGCGGTATCGGGTCGATCGCGGGAGGTTGGTTGATCGACAAGTTGAGGTTGGGCACCACGCTCTACAGGATGTACTGCAATGAATTTAAAAAAACGATTAAACATGAAGGCTTGTTGTGTATTTGTAGCCAACTTAAATCATTTTGATAGCAGGCTAATACAGACGCTCCCCAGGTTACGAACGAGTTACGTTCCGGACGATTGTTCATAAGGTGAATTCGTTCGTAAGTTGCTTCAGTGCTCTATTTTGTCTGGAATGTATGTTTAAGGCTTATATTGACATCCATATAACGGGAGAGAGCTTTTCGCCACGCTCTTCAGGGCTCGAGGTTAGCTGCCCGCTAAACTAGCAGCAGCTTCAGCGGGGAGAGTAGACGATCGTCGCCGATCGCGCGCCGGACGCCTCCCGCCCGTTCCACCGCCACACGCCCGCCCCACGCCTCTCCCCGCCCGCCTTGAACGCCGCCTCCGCCGCCCTCCTCCGCCTGCTCGCACTCGGAAAAAGGCGCGCAATACAAAATCTAACTCTTTTTTTTTTTCGACAGACCCGTGAAAATGTTCGTATGTACCGTTTGTTTGTAACTCGGATGTTCGTAACTCGGGGAGTGTCTGTATAGCGAATATAGATACATACAGCATGTGTTGCACAAATTTATTTTTGGTTTATTTTTTTTTTTTTGCTCTTTCAACATTTTGGGTTGCCGACACCTGCACTAGTAGTACAAATTGTGAGCACTGAGCACAAAATGCACTTTTTTGTTGTCTTTTTGTGAGACGAAAATGTCATTTTTGTGGAGAATTTATTTTTCGGTTTCGATGCCGACCGCATTTGGTTTTGTAATATGCTTGAATACTTTCAAGATGTGTTTAATTTAGAGGTGTCAAATTATCACATTGATTGCGAATAATTAATTACAGTCATATTTAGCGCATTATGTTTTTCAATCGCGTTAATCCAGATTTTAATCTCTAACTTTATTGTTTCAGTTGGCGCGTTGCCTCTTAAAAATATCAGTTTTCATGTGGTGGCTTCCTGTGTTTGAGTTGTGTTGAGGGTGGGAGACAATGGTCAGTCACAGGCTGAAACGGACATTGATTGGCTGTCATTAGGTTTGGGCTTGTTTACCATAAACTGATAGGTTCCCATTGGAGTTGGGAGGGCCAGCTAAGCAGCGGTGAGGACAGGAGAGCTGAACATGGAGGATCATGTGAGAGTTCCAAAAATGCCCTGACGGCAGCCCTATTGATAAAGGTAGAGTGTTGTGTCTAATTTGTAAGAAGGAGTTTGCTTACCACCGAAGCAGCTCAAGTTTAGTCAACCACATCAATGCAAAGCACCCAGTCGCGAGTGCAGCCACGGCTATCGGCATCGAAAGCGAGCCATAGCAAAGCTCCTCGGCAAACTAAACTCGAGAACAATACCCCATGGATGAGGCATGAAGACATTATAGCTCCTGTGTCCTCTGTAGCCTATTAGAAGTTATTTATGTTTATTCCAGCATTTTATTTTGTAATGATGAACAGTGTTATTTCTGAAGTGCTAACTTACAACACTGTGATTTAAGGGTCTGTTTTATGTATATTTTGTATTCTCTGAGCAGCTGTATTTTATCTATATAAGAACAGCTGCTTGCTGGTGCAGTATGCTGCGATTTGTATACCCTTACCCTTTTCAAATAATGGCTGAAGTCATAAAAAAATGCCTTAAACATCCGCTCCATCCGTAGTTAAACTTATCATTTATTTATATACCCGGAATGAAATACATTAATACATAACATCAGAATGTGGTTAATTTTTTGTGTTTTCTGAAAAACAAAAAACAAACAAAAAGCAAAGATCAGTTATTTTAGGAGGCTCATCCGATTAGTCGACGAATCGCGATTATTGTTGACGTTTAGTCGACTACCAAAACAATTGTTTGTTGCAGCCCTACTGCACAATGGTACCCTCACATTAAAAATTATTTCTATACTTAAATTTCATGTCTTTTTTTTTTTTTAAATCAAAGTTGCTTGTTATCGCAATACGAGTGTAGTCTATGTTACCGGAGACAAATTTCTTTACATACTTGGTCAATGAAGACGATTCTGACTCTGACCTCCCTCACCAATTTAGTCAAGAAACAGTTGGTTATTACAGAGAATCTGAGTCTAATTTTGAACAGGATTAAGACTCAGTTGAGAACAGTGTTCGTCGATACAGAGCAGAGCCCATCATTAGAGTGGTGGTACAAGCACAATGTAACTTTTGCTCAAAGGTAAATCGCAAGAACGCTGCTCAAACAATATGTTATGCAGTTCCAGTCTACGGGTCATTTATTGTATTCGATATCAAGGGACGGTCTGTTATTCCTAATTTTCGTATTAACCTGCTACTGAACAATTTACTTGTCTGGCACATGTACCTAACGTACAGCAAACAAAAGGATGAGCTGGACATCCAATGGGAATAATTGTGTCTTTGTCTGGAACAATTTGTAATTAGATGCTCTTCACACTGTTAAGACAAGATAACAGTATACTGCACCTGTACTTGTGGCAGACGACGAGCCACTTCTATTGGTTGATGAATGATGGGGGAGCCTGAGAGGTTCATCAGACCCTGGAAAGTACTGAGAAAACAAAGATTTGGGACATTTAAAGCTTGGTTTGAGCTCCAGGGAAGCGGAAAATACGGTACTTTTGTTAAATAGCCCTGCTGGTGATTATGTGAGACTGTGGTTGTCTGTCTGTTTTCTGCAATTGTCTGGAAACCTAAGTCAGTTGAGATGGGCTCTTGCTTCCCAGTGACCTTGAACAATATTGGTAATACACAAAATTGATGACTGAAAAGAAACAAGATGGAGAAAGTACCTTCATGAGATTGCTCATGGTGTTTTTGATCTGCTCCATTGATGGTCTCTGGTTTGGCTCTTTGTCCCAGCAGTGGGTCATCAGAGTTTCGATGGGCTCTGGGAGGTCTTTAATCAAAGGAGGCCTTGTACCTGGGTGGCACAATGAACCATAGCCTGGAAGTTAGTCTTTGCCAAATAAATAAAAATTGAATCACAATTACACTACAGGAGAGAGTTAAATGGCCGTACTACAGATGGGCATGAACAACGAAATTAAGAGAACGGAATGTCTTGAAATAATTTCAATGATAATTTCATTTATAAGTGCCTTTCAAAACACTCAAGGACACTTTACAAACAAAACAAGAACAATAAAACCACAGATAAAATTATAAATAATAAAAGGAGAGATGAATTTAAACTGAGTATAGCGATTTTAAATAGTTGATGCCGCGAGGAGCACTAGCCGACCCAGCCAGGCCGGCCAACACGCCGTGGTCCGCGGATCGGCCGCCGTTTCTGCCGTTTTCTCTGCGTGGCCGGCGGGAGGAGGACCAAAAGGAGGTGATGCCCCTGGAGCCATCGAGGTGGAAGCCCCGACAAGATCCGCGGCGGATACACCTCCGGGAAAAACGAGGAGCGACGCCCGGGAAGCGGTGCAGCGAAGGCGGGGAGCCCGACCACCGGAAGCGGAGCTCAAGAAGCCCCGCCACCGAGCACCGCAGCAGTCCCCCCACGGGCAGACGGAGGAGCGACAGTATGGTCCACAGCAGCATAGCCCAGACACAGGCCCCGTCGACCCCCACCACGAGGCGCAGAGGGGTGGAGAAGGCACGGGGCCCCGTCCGACAGCCGAACAGGCAGGACGCCGCAACAGCACGACCGAGGACAACCGTGCGACGACCGACGGTCTAAAACCACAACGGCAAGCGGGTGAGCAACGGCAGCCAGACGCGCCAGCGTTCACTCAACCCGGAAGTGATAATGACATAGAAAGCGATACATCTCTTATTGATTGAGGGGGGACACACCAATGAATGAATGTCGCAAATGAACCTTCACACTGGTGGAAAATGAATTTAAGGCTGGTTGGCAAAGTTGTGTTTTTAATGTCTTCCAAATGGGTGTCTTCAATCAGGGAATAAATAGAAGTAACACATGGTTTATTTATTATTATTAAACATCAAAATAAACAATAATTTCACACTTTGTTCACCATCCTCTTCCCTTTGAACTTGCTAAAATCTTGTAATTTAAACCTTCAAAAAATGATCATATATATGACGCCAAAATTATTGGTCTCTCAGTGAAAGAAAGAAAGAAGCAAAATATGGGCCCTTCTGTTGCTACATGCGGTCAGGTGACCTGTTTCAAGAGTGACAAGAAGTCACTGTGCTGTTTGGTGGCATGGGTTGTACCTACCAATACATGGGCCAGAGGAGAGAGTTGTCTTGCAGATTAGAAGGAAAATCTATAAAGGTAAAGGCTATAAAGATCACTGCCCAGCAGCGTGATGATCACGTGTCTACAGTTGCAGATATTAACTCAGATATTGAATTAGTCTGAAGACGGCTGCGGCAAACCCTGATCTAAATCCTACAGAACCTCCGTGGAAGGAGCTCAAAAATGCCATCTGGGGAAAGCACCCTTCAAACTGGAGATGTTTGCTTATGAAGAGGAGGCCATAATACCTGCTGAGAAGTGCAAATGTGTCATTTTTTTTAAAGATAGACGGGTTTTCGACCGTCCCTTTAATCGGCCTTAACCGGGTGAAGTATGTGGTGTCGGAGGCAAAATAACAAGGCCAGAGTGTACACTGTATTTTCTTAACAGGCTAAACAACATAACACGAGCTCATACGAGTGACTTAGTCACCATAATAGAACTCCTCTCCTTTTTTAATCTCAACAGTATTTTTATAGCAACACTGCCAACTGGTGTAGAATCAGAGAACATATAGTACCTACGGACACACAACAACCCAACCGGTCAAGAAAGTTGGCGGTGTTGTGTTTCTCTCGGCGTCCGCCCACCAAAATGCTTATGGCCATCCATTTGAGGCACAAAGTTTTTATTATGACAGTATTTTATTTCATCATATTATTGTGTTGTGAAATACTCAAGTTGAGTTGCTTAACACTAAGACATTATAAATATAAAGAAACAGTGATGTCATTTTGGTTTGATTGATGGCCAATCTTATCTGCAACAGTCAGTCACGGAGTTACTGAAAATAAGGTTCGGTACGCAAGAGTGTATACGATGAATATGTCAAGGTTTGTGTGCGAGAGTCCTGCACATTTTTCAAAGTGTGGCAATGTGTAATGTGGTAAGACATGTTTTGTATTTTGTGGATGACGCGTTTTTCTCGTGACCCGTAACCTTCCTAGTGAGCGTCTCTGTGAAGAGGAAAACACCCTATAATCCCTAATACTTGGCGGATCATTCTATTTTGAGAGGTTGATGTTAGCATAAGTAAAGATGTCAACATAAATGTTGGTGATCATCGATCACAATTTTGGCACATGAGGCAACGTTTACAGTAGATTCCTACATTACGGGTTTAGACTGTCATGTTGCGTCACTGTACACTGTACATTCATTCATTCATTTTCCGAACCGCTTTATCCTCACTCGGGTTGCAGGGGGGTGCTGGAGCCTATCCCAGGCGTCTTCGGGCAGTAGGCGGGGGACACTCTGAATCGGTTGCCAGCCAATCGCAGGGCACACAGAGACGAGCAACCATCCACGCCCACACTCAAACCTAGGGACAATTTAGAGTGTTCAATCAGCCCGCCATGCATGTTTTTGGAATGTGGGAGGAAACCGGAGTACCCGGAGAAAACCCACGCAGGCCCGGGGAGAACATGCAAACTCCACACAGGGAGTCCAAAGCTGTAAATTGAACCTCTACACTGTGAAGTCGACGTGCTAACCACTGGACTACCGGGCCGCCTGTAGGCTGTACAGTGTACGGCAAATGAGGAAGGACCTATTACATATTAGTGTCTGCAAGTAAAGAGGCATTTGAACCGCCAATAAGTCGTTGAAAATCAAAAATTAATACAGTGTTATCGCGGTTAATGTGGACCGGGACCCTGCCGTGATCAGTGAAAGACCGCGAAGGAGAGTTGGCTCCCCAACTAGGAATTTTTGTGTCAGCATGTTTAAAATATGTAAACAGCGATTAAACTTTACATATTTGAGACAAAAGACTACAGCACTACAAATATTGACTTTAAGCTTTAATTACAAAACCGGATGCAGTAATTAACATTCAGCTGCACTGCCTTCTGGAATAGTCGAAGAGACTTGTGTTGGTGGCAGATCATTTGATGCTCTGACGGTGTCGCCGCCGTGAGCCTCCAGCTAGTTCCTGGCCAGCTATCCCCGTGCAGCCATTGTGTTTATGATAAGACAAGTAATTGGTATTGACGAGGAGGCGAAGAGAGACGTGCTGTCGCTTTCGGTAAAGCCCAATCACCTCCTCCCCCTTTCTTTCTCTCTTGCTCTCTCTCTCTCTCTGTCTCTCTCTGATATAGCGAAGGAGGATCAATGTAAATATTCTTTTCCTTTTTCTTGTCAATTCTGGAGCAGACAATTGTTGCATTGAAGCGATATGTCAGCAAATCCGCCGTAAATTTGGCAAATAGCGTAAAACTAGCTTGGATAATATCATACAATCAAAAGCAATAATTCCGTATTAGTGAGTTTCTAGTGAGTTTTTTCTTGATGATACATCTCCAAGGAGGAAGCACATTCACAATTTGCTTCACTTTACCACATCCAATATGGCTGCGGCATCAAAGTACTCAAGAAGGCCTTTGTAAATGTAATGTAAATGTTGTCGCTGATAATAATTACATGCGGTTGCGGCAAAAGACATCATTCAAGATGAGATTGGCAATGCTACGCGAATATATATAGCAAAGTGCTGTCTCGTCTTGAGGGTATTAACCCCACCCCTTCACATGCATTTCATGTGCACCCCCTGTAAGGCTGGGCTACCTCTGCCTTTAGCCTCTCTCCCACGACTTCAAGAACAGATGCTTTTTAAATATTTTTCAGAGTGGGGCAGGGTGGACTGGGATGGAAGCGTGTTAAAGGGACGAGGACGGAGGACGATTATTACATGAATAAGGACGGAGGGACGATGACTGAAGGCAAAACTGGGTAAAGTGTCCATCCCTGTCATTTACGTAGTGGTACTTTGAAGGCACGGAATATACCTTCGAATTATCATTTTATCACATGCACTCCCAGTGGTGGCAGAGGTTTGTTGATGCCTGATGCGAAGGTGCAATCGCCAACAGACTTTTAGCCATCTGAAAGGATTGGTCAACAGGGGTTAGAGGTGCTGACAGAGAATAAATGGCCATGGCCACCTGTCCCATTTAAATTTTTGCCATTGCTCAAGAGAAAGATCAAAATGCTTCAGGGTGCCATATTGTTGTTTTGATGGTTCAGGGACAATGCCCTTTTTTCTTAACATAGTAATATTTTATCAAACCTATTAAAAATTAATTTTATTATAAACTCATTGAGCGGCCCGGTGGTCCAGTGGTTAGCGCGTCGGCCTCAAAGTGCGTGTCGAGTTTGCATGTTCTCCCCGGGCCTGCATTGGTTTTCTCGTATTCCGGTTTCCTCCCACATTCCAAAAACATGCATGGCAGGCTGAATGAACACTCTAAATCAGGGGTGTATATAACATAGCCCACGGGCCGGAATCGACCCCCAAGGAGGTTCGATCAGGCCCGCAGGATGATTTAAAAGTGAAAAAAAAATGCATAAAGACACGGAATAAATATTTTTAATAAGGTGCAATGCATGCAGTGTCCGCCAGGGGACACACTGTTTTGATCACAGTCGAAGACAACATTGTTTTGATTAACAACAGCAGCCTCAGTTTGTCACTGAGACAGACCCAACACAGCAGACGCTGTCAGGGACATGTGAATACTTTATTCTTTACACATTTAATAGCACTCGCCTTAGTTTTTAAGGTGTAGGCAGGGATTACATTTAGATTTTATATGCACATGGTTCAAAACTCATTTCTTTATAAATCTCATTTAATCATAATGTGCATTCCTATATTTTTCAATACCAATTACTTGTTAAAGTTTTGTGCCTTTGTACAATCAGTGGGATCAGTTGCAATGCATATATGTGAATGATAAAAGTAAATTGCACATTTGTCTCAGGAAAAGTGCTTCATGAAATGTTTTGTAAAAGATATGTTCATTACATTTAAACATTTTCCTAATGTTCTTGTGCTTCTTTAGACCAAAACAAAGTTAAGACATATTTAGGTTATTTATAGCAGAGTATGGTATAATTTTAATGATCCGGCCCACTTGACATCTACCGAGGCCGTATGTGGCCCACAATGTGAAAGTTTGACACCCCTGCTCTAAATGATCCCTAGGAGTGAGTGTGAGCGCGGATCGTTGTTTGCTGTGAACTGGTTCAGGGTGACCCCCGTCTACTGCCCAAAGACGCCTGGGATAGGCTCCAGCACCCCCCCTCCCGCCCGTGACCCTTGTGAGGATAAAGCGGATCGGAAAATGGATGGATAGATAAACTCATTAAATATATCGGAATGATTGTTATTAACCGAGGCAGCACACTGGTTAGCATGTCGGCCTCACAGTGCATCGGTGGATGTGTGGAGTTTGCATGCTCTCCCCGTGCCAGCATGGGTTTTCTCCGGGTACTCCTGTTTCATCCCACATTCCAAAAACATACATGGCAGGTTGATTGGACGTTCTCAATTCTCCCTAGGTGTGACTCTTGAGTATGTGTGTGAATAGTTATTTGTCTCTGTGTGCCTTGCGATTGGCTGGCAACCAGTTCAGGGTGTACCCCGCCCACTGCCCAAAGACAGCTGGGACAGGCGCCAGCATGCCCACGACTGTCGCGAGGATAAACAGATTAGAAAATGGATGGATGGATTACTGACAGCTGTTTTTGGATCTGTGTTTGGCATGGCAAGTTTTGGGGAAAAAAAAGAACTTAATGGTATATTGTAACTTTTTATTTGTGTAACAAAAATTCAAAACAAACTACCAGACTTCACAGTGGCCAACTCGGCATTGTCCGCAACTTCGAGGCATGTCTGCCTGGCCACATTTCATTTCCTGTCTTGGTGAGCTCTTGGTCTGTGAAATGAATCACGGGTCCCATCCCCATGCGCTTTCCTATTGACAGAAAGCAAAATTAGAAACAGTTAAAAATATAGTTAATACAGTTAAAAAGCCCTCCAAGTTACTATAAGTTAAATGCCTCACTGACACGGGCAAAGCTTGATTGAGGGTTGCTGCTTGTTGGCGAGCTCACACCTAAGGCTGCATTGGAAAACTCTTAATCACGTCCATCCACAAGCTGTAAATGAAAACACATGCAGTAAAAAAAAAATGGCACAGTCAGTGATATATGCAACCATTTGCATATTATCTTCAACAGTTGTTTTTCTTTTAATATATGTATTCAATTTTTTGGTTAAAGTGCAATACATTTTATTTCAATCATTGGAGTACATGTTCTCCTATATCTAAGTGCAGTGCTTATAATTGTGTTTTTTAGAGTGGATTACAATAACATATCAGCCAGAAAATGTCGCACGCCACAATGAGCAACAGTCGTAACGGACCCTCACACGAAAGAAACCGAAACACAAAGACACACAAATCACCCCCTCCCCACCTCCCCAATTTCCTCCTACCACCCCTCACGGTCGACTTGGGACCAGTCCGCTGGCTCACGGTCGATTGCGATCGAGGTACCTGTATTGGGCAGTCATGGATTAGATTCAGAGGTAATTCGCTTAGCGCTGTTGTTTGCACATGAGTGGTGATGTAAAGGTAGAAATTCAGTTGTCATCTGACTGGTTGCTCTGGATGTCAATCAAGTAACAGGATTGATGATAAACTGACATCGTAAATTCTGCTGTACTTAGCGCCGTTGTTTGAATGGCAGCGCCACAGGCACGGCGTTTTCGACGCTTGTCATGTGAAAGCCCGGGAGCCGCATTGAACCAGCCATAGAGCAGTATGCGGCTCAAGAGCCGTGGGTTGGCCACTCCTGCCCTAAATTGTCCCTCGGTGTGAGTGTGAGCGCGGATGGTTGTTCGTCTCTGTGTGCCCTGCGATTGGCTGGCAGCCAGTTGAGGGTGTCCCCCGCCTCCTGCCCGAAGACAGCTTAGCTTGGATAGGTTCCAGCACGCCCTGCGACCCTTGTGAGGATGAGCGGGTCAGAAAATGGATGGATGGATATATCGGCCTGTTACTGCAATAGGCAGGGGTGGCGTGGTCAGAGAGCATTTTGAGAAAATATGTTATGTTTGCATCCAGCCTACCACCACCTCCACCCGTCGACGACTATTTTTCAGCGAGTGATGGCCGCCGTTGACAACTATTCTGGCCTTAATTGTGTTCCCAGCATGTCCCTGGCTATAGCGAACTAAAAAATGTGCTCTTGAAAATTATGACGTCAGCTCACAAACTAAATAAAAATGCCAAGTATTACTGTGAGTATAATAATAATAGCACCACATCAAAAACTCATGATTGTTTCGTAGGTATTATACTGACAGGATTACTTGTGTTTGAATACCTGGTACCTTTATTACTCAGAAACAGCAGCGCAGCATATCCATGGCCCAGGCAGAGTTGGTTTCTGAGCCTTTTACCTTTGCCTATTGAAACATAAACGTAAAATGAGTAACAGAAAATATTGTCAGTGTCCTATAAATTATGTGAAATTAAACTTACCAGGACTGGAGTGGAGGGCGTAGAAGATGGAACGCTCACTCGTGTTTGAAATTGTCTCAAAATGTCCATCCAGAATACCTGCAACTTTAAAAAAAGATGACAAAAAAAGGTCAGACTTCACTATTAGATTATACACGTATGTGACGTAAGCATTACAGTTGCAGTTTATCTTCAAAAATTGTCTTTTTACCATTTGTTTAGCTTCTCTTTTTAATTCAAAATGCAAAACATAATTAGGGTACAATCTTTCTCTGCATCTAAGCACAATGCCTATGTTTAAACTGAATATTACAGTGTCTTACAAAAACAAATATACTTTCTGTAAATAAATCCTCCATCCAACATCTCAGGTCAACGTGATGTGGTCATAAGAATGAATGAAATGAGAATAGTCCAAGTGTGTTTGTGAGTGTTTCATATTTACCTTCATATTCGCTCCGTTGGCCGTCATGTAGGTCGCACCATTTCTTCACTCGACGCTCATTTCCAGTGAACTTTGCAGTTTTGTCTGACTTGTATTTGCCATCTAAACAGTCTTTAGCTAGCGTACAGCTCGGCAGTGCCGGTAAACGTGGTCGTTCCTTGTTGCCGATTCAAAGTTGAGCTGGATGTCTACATTCCCCCGAAAATGCAGAGAAAAGCCTGCATTTCTTCACGTGTCCACCTTTGCATTCGCTTTCCGTCCATTCTTAAATATTGCGACAAGTGAAGCCAGCACAGCTCGTCAAGTGTATAGTAGAGCTAGCAATTAGTTTATGGAGGCTGTCGATGAGAAAACGGCACACCCCCAAGTTCAACCAATCAATCAACGCACTTCAGCACAGCCCCGCTAAGCCTTGTGTGTAGGTACACAAAGACCCTCGTGGCAAGGAGGTACTCAGGTAGACCCTGGCGGAACCTTTGAGACCAGGATCCTTTTTTTATGTGTGAACAAGTGGATTACACATACTACTAGGGTACACAGAAAAGTTCCGGATTTGGTTCCTGCAGTTTGAAAGTCCCTATTGTGTCTTTAAGTTTTCAATAGTGTCAATGATGAAGAAAAGAAATATATGCATATTATTGATATGAGACACTCACCTCTGTGGACGGCCCACATGATACAAAATGCTGAACCGCCAATCTCATCAAAGGGTTTTTTGCGTGTTAGGACTTCCCACAGGATAATGCCCCAACTGAACACATCACATTTTTCACTGTAGTTACTACCTGAGGAATACACACAAACATTCAAATAATCAAATAAATTGTACGTCATGAGATAGATTACATTGATAAAGATAGATAATTATATTAATGGATATCGATTACATTATATTAATTTAAAAAAGATAAATTAGATTATATTACTAGATATACAGTAGAAAGGAATGGTCTTATTCAGATACAAGATCCAAAATCTGCCTTGCATTAAAACAGCAGCACCATCATACACATGCAATTCAATGGACAGCACAAACAAAATACACAAACATTAGCATTTAACCAAGAACGGTCCACTCCCATTAAGGCCTCATTGATTTAGTGTGATTTTTAGAAATCTCCAGGTTTAGTTTTAGGATTAACTGATACACTAAATGCTGTTTGTGCCTGATACTCTATCACATGGCACACAGTAATGGTGCCAAGATTCATTGTTTAGAGCAGTGGTGCCCAACCTTTTTGGACCGACAATCTACTTTTCAAGGAACCAAACTCCCACCATCGACCCATTGCCACACATTTACGCATACAGGTGCGCACACGCGCGCACCTATGCACACATGCATACCATGATGAGCAAAAGCCATAACGGCTCCTAAAAGAACGAAACAGAAACATAAAGTAGATACAACAGCTTATGAAAAAGGAAATCACTCCCTACCTACGTTTTCTCCAGGTACTCCACAGTTTCCTCCCACATTCCAAAAACATGCAGGGCAGGTTGATTGGGCAATCCAAATTGTTCCGAGGTGTGAGTGTGAGCGCGGATGGTTGTTTGTCTATGTGTGCCCTGTGATTGGCTGGCAACTGGTTCAGGGTGTCCATCGCCTACTGCCTGAAGACAGCTGGGATTGGCTGCAGCACGCCCCACGACCCTTGTGAGGATAAGCGGATCAGAAAATGGATGGATAGGGAGATAGATCTCTTTCAAGCTGTAGACGCAGCTGTGGTGTTGAGGGCATTTGGTTTGGTCACCTCTGTGTTCTTTGCTTTTAGTAGATGCTGTCGTTCTGTTGGCTTCAACAGGATCTCGGCCTAGTTGTTCTCAACCACTTTGGGAGGTGTCTGCCATCTTCACTCTGGTCCACATTTTTCCAATAAACTCTTCCTGCTACCTGGTTATGTTGCTCAATGTATGACACCCTGCTCTGATATGCTGCACTGTCTCTGGGGTTTGTTTGCACCACCTGAACCTGGGGTCCTGTCTATTGTGATAGACCCTGGCCTTGATTGATCTTGTGTTAGGAACTGTTCTGCGCCATGATTCAGACTTCTGAGCTGTCGTTCAGTCCAGCCTTTTCTAACCACTGGTACGTTTTCTCGATGTCCGCCATTTCTTCAATTTGTCGGTCGTACATGCCATGCAGCTGCTTGTCTTTCAACTAAAGTCCATCAGGATCCTTCTACTGACTGGGCGCCTGTTGTCCGAGGCATTCACTAAGCAGGGCGTCCCTGGGGTGGGGGTGGGGGGGCATCTTCTTGATGTATCCTTGGAGCCCTGTTTTTTCCTCCTGGATAGCGTTCATGATGCGCACTAGTCCACGGGCCCCCTCTTTCCACTTTGTGTACAGCCTCAGGACTAGTGGATTTGGGGTGGAACCTTCCACACATTGTAAGGAGTTTTCTTGTGTTGATACCGGTCGCTTGGCTCTCTTCCAGTGGTTATTATGCCAGCGGGGTATCTAATTATTGGCAGGGTGTCTGTATTAATGGCCTGTTCTTTTATAATATTCTTGCCATTCAGCTGGCTACTCTGGATCTGCCTGGATCTGACTGACATTCCGATGTCATTTGCTGTATATCCTTGCGAGGTGAATCAGGGAGTCGATGTCACATTCATTCTTGGCATCTAACTTGATGTCATCCATGTAGGTGGATGTTCATTGTTCCACTTTGAACTGGTCCCCGAAGCCCCTCTTGGTTCTGATCTGACTGAGTGGGTTCAGGCCAATGCAGAAGAGCAGTGAGGACAAAGCATCTCCTTGAAATATGTCACATTTGATATTCACTCGTGCAACTGGCTTTGAGTTGGCCTCCAAAGTTGCATTCCACAGCCTCACTGGGTTCTTGATGAAGGTTTTTAGAATTTTGTTCATGTTATACGTTTCCAAACACTTCCGTATCCATGTGCGCATCATTGAGTCATAGGCTTTCTGGTAGTTCATCTTAGCAGCGCACAGAATGGTGCTTCTGCTTTTACAGTCTTGTGCGACTGCCCTGTTCAGCTAGAGAAACTATAGTTGAAAACCTAAATGTTACTTGAAGCACTCTTATTTTCCTTCTACAACTTTTTTTTATACCTATACTTAATGAAATTAATGGAAATAATTCATGATTAATTTCATACTCATATGCCAGCGGGATTGGCAACAGGAATGCATTTTGTTTCATGCTTTGGACCTAAATTAAATTTCACTCCATTTGGTAATTTGGTTTAATTCAATTGGAATACAAGACTCTTGGGAAATAATCACTATTCACGTCTTTACATAATCTGGAAAAGACATCGACAAATAGCTGCTTTTACTTTGGGAAAATAACATTTTCCCCTCTTTTCTGACATGTTACAGACCAACATCGTGACCGAATCACAATTTGTGCTTTTTTGCAGTCTTTTTAAAGCAATGTCCTGTTTTTGAATAATAAAGGGATATAAATATATTTTTTACATTTGGTTACTCAATGAATTGAAAAAAAATCACATATTAATCAATGAAGAAAAATCAGTAGTTGTCGCTCTAAAATTGACCATTTTACACCGAATCCACGTGATCTGTATCGGCTGATCACACCCGTGGATGATCGAGTCCGATCAGTATAGAACCCTGATTGGAACATCCCTAAGTATACCAGAGACCTCACACTACCCAAAGTTGCTTGACTTCAGGGGTCAAGTAGGTCCAAGCACATCATTATTCCAGAGTGTGAGTGCAGCCTCAATTGGCTATTTGCAATAGTGCAATCAATTGCGTCTTTAATCATGCTTATTATAGTTACCTTAGGCGGAGAAAAAAAAGTAGTGTGTTTCCGGTAACCCGACCGACCGAGAATTTCTACGTCGAAAAAAAACTTTACGGTCGGCATTTTTTTCAAACAACACTACATTTTTGTGTAGAGGGTTTACATCGGTGCAAACTCTCGCAATATTCACATTTAGCGTGTGCGTCATTTGCCCTGTCGTGTGTGAACAATATTGAATCATGGCGGCGGCCGCGATCTCCGACGACAGTTTAAACTGCGTTTTCTGTGTTACAGTCGCATGCTCGCACCGTAATGTTAAGAAAATAGCATCCATTGATGTTTCGAAAAAATTCAGCGAACTATTTGATGAACACCACGGGGCAAAGGAGGACGGCCGAGGTGGCGGCGCGCCCCTGCCCCCCGAGTCCGGAGCGGGAGAAAACTAAATAGGCGGCAGCGGCGCTGGCAGCGGGGGCGTTGCGGGCGTCGCGGGGGTAGGGGACGGTGTCGGGCGCGGGGTCGGTCGGTGCGCGTCGCGTGGCCAGCCGCTCCCAGTCCCGCCCGTCTCCCCCACCCCCGGTCAGGTGCCCGTCGGCGTTCCCCGACCGCCCACCCCGCCGACCCGCGCGCTCGTCGACGCACCGTTCGCCTCGTCTATGCTACTCTAGTCCAGGCCGGGCCGCGGCCGGCGTCGGAGACCTCTCACTCTCGGAATCTAACACCCAGCCGCCGGACCCTATGCTGAAATTTCATGTTACCGGAAATACACTATCTTTTTTGTTTGGCCTTATATCCTGTATTAGGTGATAAATGGTCCATCTGCTTACCTTCAAACACCTCTGGTGCCATCCAAGCTGCACTGCCTTTATTGTTGGTCATGTAAGTTTGGATGTCACAAGCTGTTCCAAAGTCGCAAATCTTCAGCACAGTACCACGAGACACCAGGAGTAAACTGAAACAATTCAGTGGAGAAGAATCACAATCACAAACTTAAGGATTTGAAATCCTGTGCTTAATGGGAAGTCAAGTTAAAAAATGTTTTTGCAATAATATGTTTTCTGCGACTCCACTAGCTTAATATGGTATTCTGATTAATATTGCATTTGTGGAATATGAATGAAGCAGCAAATCTGTTATGATCCATCACGGGGGAGGGGGGGGGGCATTTTTAATTCATATTTGACAAATGCAATATTAGTCAGAATGCCATGTTTAGACTAGTGGGCACATAGAACATATTATTCAGCATATTTTTATATTATATCTTTAATTGGCTTTTATAAGGACTAAGATACTCAAATAGCAGCTGCATTACTCTGATCAGTATTACTTTTGCAGTCAAAGAGAAAGAGAGAGAGGGAAAAACTGTTGTCCACATCTTTGTTTTTCTGCCCAAATTGGCAAGCAAGAAGGAAGGGCAGTGGACGCTTAAAATTGTGACTCTTTTGACTTAACCCCAGAGGTGGGCAATTTGCAAAATGTTGCCTGTCCATCATTCGTCAGCGGCCTGCGAAGCCATCCGTCATAGCTGGTCATCGTATTTTCAAGCTGAACTGAACTGTAAAGGTCAGTCGGTCAGTCCGTCTGTTTTCAACATGATTCCGTCACTGGTTCGTATCATCCGGGGAGAGAACTTCAAAGACCCACTCAAGTCAGTCAAAACAACTTCCTACGAGAAAGCAGGCGTTGGCGACTCTGAGGGAGGCTCTGCAATTTCTGGAGTTGAGATCACCTAGAAGGTTCAAAAGACACCCCGGTAGCACGGCCGTCGTGGTGGATGAGAACTGCTCAAAGTTATTAAACGCTTGAGTGGTTGTGGAATTGTCTTGGTTGAAATGCCTCTGCAATATCGTGTGGGCATCAGGGAAAGTGCCTTTGGACTGGCAGGTGGTAGACCCCCTATTTCAGCTGGGGGGGCGGAGAGTGTGTTTCACCTATACGAAGATCACTGAGATTCATTTGTTCTGGAGAGGAGGGTCTGTCAGGAAGCAGAATCTCTGATTGATAATGAGGTGTATGGTTTTAGTCCTGGCAGTCATACAGAGATCGCATGTACTCAGCGCGCTCCTGGAACATGCATGGTCGAGTTCACTCAATCGGTCGACTTACGTTTTCTAGACTTGGTCTCAAGGTCAAGAAACAAATCCCAATCAGAGTGGTGGGGTTTAAGTATTTTGGTGTCTTTGTTCGCACGTGAAGGAAGAATAGGGAAAGAGGTAAATGTGGATAGGTGCAGCGTATGCAGCGATACAGTTTCTACTGCTCTGTCATGTTGAAGGAGCTAAGCCAAAAGGCACAGGTCTCGATTGACTGTTTATTCTATGTTTCCAACCTCACCTGTGGTCACAGTCTGTGGGTCATGGCCAAAAGAAAATTAGCGTTAATCCAATTGGCCAAAATGTGTTTCCCGCCAGTGTGTCTGTCAGTGTTGTGGTCCTTGGCCTCGAGGACCGAAAGTCAGTCCTTGGCCTCGGAGGCAAGTCCTTGGTCCTTGGCCTCGGAAGATTTCTCAAGTCCTTGGCCTTGGAGTCGCGCAAAAATCATGGAGAAATCAAACACACTCCATCTAGGGAAAACTCATATTGTTGGATTTATCTGGCGCTTTGGAAGGGGCGGGGCTGCCACTGACAGGCAACAGTTAGCGCAACGTATAAAGAGCGGCATCACAGTTAGTTTCAATCACGGTTTGTTCCGTTCGCGATCGGCACTAGATTTTTTGTTTGAACCAAGTAATTTGCGTTACAGCTGGAGTCAATAATGCCGGCACTTCACTTCCGGGTTTGGCCGATGGGATTTGGAGTCCTTTTGCTCGATTCCAGTTATGTTTGCTGAATGTTTTCTCATGTTTAGAATAATGAATATTGATAATACATAGTTTAAAATCATGGTTGATTGAATTATGTATTATTATTGTGAAGTTGAAGGTATTAAATTAATTAATTTCAACTATACCAGCCAAGGGCGGCCCGGTAGTCCAGTGGTTAGCATTTCGGCTTCACAGTACAGAGGTATCGGGTTCGATTCCAGCTCCGGCCTCCCTGTGTGGAGTTTGCATGTTCTCCCCGGGCTTGCGTGGGTTTTCTCCGGGTGCTCCGGTTTCCTCCCACACTCCAAAAACATGCATGGCAGGCTGATTGAACACTCTAAATTGTCCCTAAGTGTGAGTGTGGGCGTGGATGGTTGTTCGTCTCTGTGTGCCCTGCGATTGGCTGGCAACTGATTCAGGGTGTGCCCCGCCTACTGCCCGGAGACAGCTGGGATAGGCTCCAGCACCCCCCGTGACCCTTGTGAGGATCAAGCGGATCAGAAGATGAATGAATGAATGAATGAATGAATGAATATACCAGCCATCTCGTTACCTCTGCGTCCCGCGTCCTAGACGCATAATTTTCCCGTGGGACGCACAGTTCCAAATAATGTGCATTTTTGGGACGCAAGGAAATTTCTCAGTGAAAACAAAACAAAAAAACTACAGCAGGCCTGAGGATTTCACGGTAACTGTCGTTACCCTGTAGCGTGTCGTTTCTGTGGCGTCATTTTGACGGTACCGAAAAATCGTTTAACCATAAAAGTCACCGGGCCACGAGTTGACTGTACGCGATCGAATCTCTCCTGTGTAATCAACGCGATTTCACTGTGCCCGTATGTGTGTTTGTGGTGTGGTGTGTGAGTGAGTTTCTTCTAATTTACTTTCGTTTTGTTTTCAGTGTTGTGGGGGGGGGGGGGCAGAACAGATAACGTTACAGTGGGGCAAATAAGTATTTAGTCAACCACCAATTGTGCAAGTTCTCCTACTTGAAAAGATTAGAGAGGCCTGAAATTGTCAACATGGGTAAACCTCAACTGTGAGAGACAGAATGTGGGAAAAAAACTCAGAAAATTACGTTGTTTGATTTTTAAACAATTTATTAAAAATCATGGTGGAAAAGTATTTGGTCAATACCAAAAGTTCATCTCAATACTTTATTATGTACCCTTTGTTGGCAATAACGGAGGCCAAACGTTTTCTGTAACTCGTCACAAGCTTTTCACACACTGTTGCTGGTATTTTGGCCCATTCCTCCATGCAGTTCTCCTCTAGAGCAGTGATGTTTTGGGGCTGTCATTGGGCAACACGAACTTTCAACTCCCTCCACAGATTTTCTATGGGGTTGAGATCTGGAGACTGGCTAGGCCACTCCAGGACCTTGAAATGCTTCTTACGAAGCCACTCCTTTGTTGCCCTGGCTGTGTGTTTGGGATCATTGTCCACTGAAAGACCCAGCCACGTCTCATCTTCAATGCCCTTGCTGATGGAAGGAGATTTTCACTCAAAATCTCTCAATACATGGCCCCATTCATTCTTTCCTTTACACAGATCAGTCGTCCTGGGCCCTTTGCAGAAAAACAGCTCTAAAGCATGATGTTTCCACCCCCATGCTTCACAGTGGGTATGGTGTTCTTCGGATGCAATTCAGTATTCTACACGAGAACCTGTGTTTCTACCAAAAAGTTCTATTTTGGTTTAATTTGACCATAACACATTCTCCCAGTCCTCTTCTGGAGCATACAAATGCTCTCAAGCGAACCGCAGACGGGCCTGGACGTGTACTGGCTTAAGCAGGGGGACACATGGGACAGTGCAGGATTTGAGTCCCTGGCGGCGCCTTGTGTTACTGATTGTAGCCTTTGTTACTGTGGTCCCGGCTCTCTGTAGGTCATTCACTAGGTCCCCCTGTGTGGTTCTGGGATTTTTGCTCACCGTTCTTGTTATCATTCTGACGCCACGGGGTGAGATCTTGCATGGAGCCCCAGATCGAGGGAGATTATCAGTAGTCTTGTATGTCTTCCATTTTCTAATAATTGCTCCCACAGTTGATTTATTTGCACCAAGCGTTTTACCTATTGCAGATTCAGTCTTCCCAGCCTGGTGCAGGTCTACAATTTTGTCTCTGGTGTCCTTCGACAGCTCTTTGGTCTTGGCCATAGTGGAGTTTGGAGTGTGACTGACTGAGGTTGTAGACAGGTGTCTCTTATACCAGTAATGAGTTCAAACAGGCACCATTAATACAGGTATCGAGTGGAGCCTCGTTAGACCTCATTAGAAGAAGTTAGACCTCATTGACAGCCAGAAATCTTGCTTCTTTGTAGCTGACCAAATACTTATTTTCCTCCATGATATTTAATAAATTATTTAAAAATCAAACAATGTAATTTTCAGAGTTTTTTCCCCACATTCTGTCTCTCATGGTTGAGCTTTACCCATGTTGACAATTACAGGCCTCTCTAATCTTTTCAAGTAGGAGAACTTGCACAATTGATGGTTGACTACTTATTTGCCCCACTGTATGTGCGCATGTGGGTTGCTATTTTATTCCGCAAACTGTGGAATCTCGCGGATCAAAGTTTGAGATGGCAGCGAAAAAAACTCACAAAGGTCTACTAATTACGACATTTAAGAAATGGGAATGCCAGTTTGGTTTTTCGTATGAATCGTCCGAAGGGCGTATCACTAAATTCACCTGTGACGTATGCACTGAACACGAGAGCGAGATACGACGCGAGGCACGATTACGAGGCAAATTGGTTATTAGATCTATAAGGTAATCGCTATGAAAAATATGATGAAACAGTATTGGTTATTCTATAATGTACTGGTTGTAGCATGGTAACTTTATGAATAAAACATTCGTCACAAGGTGTAATAATGCTAATGTTAACTGTTGGTAGAACTAATGATGACGTGGTTAGATTCTTTCGTCAAATTGATAGTAGATTACACATGCATCGTCTTGGGAAGAGGATGTCAAGCCACATCAATACTTACCTGTATTAATGATGACCAGTAAATTAATCTTTGCAGTGCGAGATTGGAAAAAATACAGATTTTGTGGTATGCTGTATTCCTGATGCCATATGAGTACAGTACAAATTATTTTGATCCACTTATTTAGTTGAATAAACCTGGAGTACACAGCTGCTGATGTAATTTTTATTGTTAATGCATAGTTTTCAAACATTTACAATTGAAACATTATACTTTTGAGTATCAGAATTCTTGATTATGAATATCAGTCAAAATAGAAAAATGGGTTCCCATGATGAACGTTTACGGAACCCAAAATTAGTTACCGTGGTTTCCCATTGGGTAATCCGACGGAACAGAAAAATGGTTACTGTGAAGTTCCGAAATCCTCAGGCCTGCTACTGAATTATTTAAAATTTTGCAGCATTTGTTTGTAATTGCATGTACTGTATTTTCACGACTATAAGGCGCCATTAAGTCTTAAATTTTCTCCAAAATGGACAGTACGCCTTATAATGCGGAGCGTCTAGTGTATGAGCCGAGTTCCAAAGCCTGACTGAGTGCGCTTCTGGCCGACACGCTGTTTATATAGAGAAAAGGCGTGACGACAGGCATGCAGAAGTCCGCCAATGAGTGAAGGGTGGGCGTGTAAGAGGACGCTAAAGGCACGCCCCTAGCAGGTACCAGTCACCAATGAGTGAAGGGTGGGCGTGTAAGAGGACGCTAAAGGCACGCCCCAAGCAGGTACCAGTCGCCAATGAGTGAAGGGTGAGTGTTTATGAGGTGAAGAGAAAAACGTGAGTACATTGTAAAATGGCTAAATAAAGTACAACCGAACTCAGTTTTGCTTCCGTTGCCTTTTTAAAAATGTGTTCCTAGCGTACGTGCATGTATGCCGTTTGTTTAAGCTGGCGTATGTCTTACCATGCCTGGCTGCGCCCAATAATACAGTGCGTTTTGTGTATGTGTCAAATACAGAAATAGCACCCGTTACTGAGACTGCGCCCTACAATACGGTGCACCGAATGGTCGTGAAAATACGGTATATGTTTTTGTTTGTGTTATTATCATATGCAATTGAATAAGTAGACCATTTCCGAATTCAAAATTTGGGACTCTCTAAATGCATAATGGGACACATACTTTTCTGATCAGCGAGTCCCTGGGACTCACTGGCGGTAAACTGTAAAATTATCACTGCTATACACATTACATTGTGATGCCTAAGGTAGATCTACTCATTAAATTGCATTTGTTTACTTTAGGGTATTACCTGCTACTACTCCTTATCCTGAATCTGCTACTGCTTCTGACATAATTCTACTGTTTCTGCAACTACCATCTGCTTCGATAAATGATCAAAAACGGACAGAGCGAGTAATCCTTCCATGCCGACTGACAAACACTTTTCAGAGGGCTGTGAAAACGAAAATAACTGAACACATAAAATTACACATTTTTTTCACCTACAAGTGATACATCATGTTTGGCTATTTTATCGCCCAAGAAATTACTTTTATCGCAACTCTTGCTGTACTTAACGAAAATATAATTTCTTCGATCGCCGTGTATATCAATACGGCTATTTCGCCCAATATATTACTTTTATCGCAGCTGTTGCTTTACTTACGTGATCATTATGAAAATAAATTTGTTCAATCGCCGTGTATAACATGCTTATCTGCGTATTTTTTTAAAAGCAGACTTTTCGCTTGACTCCTCTTAGTATTCAAAATCAGTCCTTGGTCCTTGGCCTTGGCCTCGGAGGCAAGTCCTTGGTCCTTGGCCTTGGCCTCGGAAAATTCCTCAAGCCCTTGGCCTTGGCCTTGCCTCGGAACATTTTCCAAGTCCTTGGACTTGGCCTCGGAGTCAAGTCCTTGGCCTTGGCCTCGAGTTGCCGGTCCTCCGACATAACACTGGTGTTTGGTCATATAGTAGAGGGGCTGCCTCTCCAAATCGAGAGGAACCAGATGAGGTGGCTCTGGCATTTGGTTAGGATGTCAACTGGATGCTTCCTTGGTGAGGTGTTCAATGCACATTCCACTGGTAGGAGGCCTCGCCTGGAAAGGAAATGCCTCGGGAGTCCCCTGAAAGAACTGGATAAGTGGCTCTGGAAAGGCACGACGATGCTTTCCTGCTTGGGTTACCTCCCTTGCGACCCAAATGGTTGCTGGGCAAGTAGCCTTCCGATTCCATATGCGGAAGAAAATGAATGGCTGGATGGATGGAGCTGTCTGTTCATCCTCCAGTTTTAGATGCCCATGGATAACGATTATTTCAGTGTTTTGTTTTGTTTTTGCTTTTGTGTATTAAAAAAACAATTCTGCCCTAAGTTGGTCATGACTTTTTCAAATTTAGGAACAGTTTGGTTAATCGATGTCTAGTAATATTCAGAGAAAAACGATGCTGGTGAAAGAGAAAGAAGAAAAAATTGTGCATCATCTTCAATAATCTTACTTTGGTGGTTTGAGATCTCTGTGAATTAATGCCTTTGGTTTCATGGCATGCAGATAAGCAACCCCCTGGGCACACTGCAGACACCAGCTCATAGCATGGGAGGCTGTATAGGGGGCCTGCGGCTCAGCGCTGTGCAAGACTGGCAGTGACAAGAGACAGATGTGCATTTCGATAAAAGGTGTTCACAGTGATCCTATACATTCATAGTGGATATAAAAAAAGTCTAAACACCGCTGTTGAAATGTCAATTCATTTTGTTTGGAAAAGAAATGAAAACAAGATAAATCATTTCAAAACTTTTTACACTATTAATATGTCCGAGAACCCCACATATATTATAAAAATCTCTCTCTCTCTCCATCTCTCTCTCTCCCCCCCCCTCCCTACTTCCTTCCTTCCCAACCAACCTGCTGCTCCAAAGCCACCCTAGTGGCTCCTTGGAACTTTTTCAAAAATGTTTGAAAATGGAAAAGATGGAATGTATATATATATATATATATATATATATATATTAGAGCTGTCAGTTTAGCTGCTTTTATCGACATTAATTTAAATGAATTTTATCGATCAAAAATTTTCTCGCGAGATTAACGCGCAGACGTCACAGCGGATGTGACGTTGTTCTATAAATAAACCAGAAACAAAACATGAAGCGTGCTGCACAAGTCCACGACGCTTGTTTTGCCAGCCACGGCAGCGCGAGACACCAAAACGGATATTTAAATAGTTTATGAATGGAAAGTTTACTTTTAAAAAGTTGCCAGATTGTTCCACTGACAAGACCAAAATGACCTGGATGTTTTGCAGTCGTAAACTGAGCTATCATCATAGCACGCCGAGTCTGAAATACCACTTAATTAATGGCCAAGCACACCGCTGCGTGAGTTGTCCGCCTCGTCTCAGACAGACGGCTATGGATCATTTCAAAGCGAAGAAAATGGATGACACGACAAAGAACAAAGTTGCTGAAGCAATCGGCAATTTAAACAGCGTGGGCTAAAATGTTGCTAGAACAGGGGTGTCTTTATTTAGCTCCTTTGTTGCATAGTTGTCATGTTTGTCCGTCTGCAATCTGACGTTTAAAGAAGTAAATTGCGCTGCAGCCGCGCCCACTTCCGGTTGGACCTTTGGGACTTGAAGTTCTTTTGTTCGATTCGACTTGATATGTTCATGCCGCGCCCACTTCCGGGATTGAGTATTGGGACTTGTAGTTCTTTTGTTCGATTCGACTTTATGTTTGTGTTGAATGGTTTCTTACGTTTAAAACAATGAATAATGATGACGATAATGATACATAGTGAAATCAGGGTTGATTACATTATTTATTAAACGTATTGTTAGATAAAGGTATTCATTAATGTCAATTATATACATATTTACATTGCGATGCAGAAAGATAGATATATTAATTTTTTACTGCATTTATGTGTAGTTTAGGTTATTACCTGCTTCTGATACTTCTGTTACAACTACTACTACTCCTACTTCTGCTGCAAAGTGCTCCAATAAATGATCCAAAAAGTACAGAACGAGAGATCCTTCCATGCTGACCGACAATCCCTAACTGAACAACCATTACTAATTGCCAGCGAGAGCCTCCATTACAAGAATCCGAAATGATGTCGACACAAAACCGTAGAGAGACTTCCGAGCAAGAAGGACCAACAGAATCAGCATAGCCTGACTGCTGTGTTCAAAGCAAATTTGAGAAAAACGAAGTATGCAACCATGGCTTAAATCCATTATAGGCTGAGTACTAGTTTACCTTAGATGTGCACTTTATGTTATATTGCGCTGTTTTGATTCCCTAAAAAGAGCTGTTCAAGCAGCTGTTGTGTGACAAAATATTGTTTTCACTGTTGTTGATGGACAGTAATATTGTGTGAGAGATAATGTGTGAATAACTGCTCCAAGTGAAAAATGTTCATGTAAAATTGAAAATCAAAATTGTTATTTCAGTAAATATTTGCATTTTGCACATAGAAAACTGATTCATGATTCCATGTTGATGAGAGCATTAAAATAGGACAAAAATTATAAAAGGAAATTCAGAAACGATAAAAAATGAGTGAGCAATCATGATTAATTTTTAGTTAATTTGAGTTAATTATGACAGTTGAGTTTTTAATTAGATTAAAATTTTTAATCGTTTGACAGCTCTAATATATATATATATATATATATATATATATATATATATATATATATATATATATGTATATATATATGGGCTGCCCATGGATGGTTGTGCCCTGCGATTGGCTGGCAACCGATTCAGGTGTCCCCGCCTACTGCCCGGAGACAGCTGGGATAGGCTCCAGCACCCCGCGACCCTAGTGAGGATCAAGCTGTTCGGAAGATGAATGAATGAATATATATATATATATATATATATATATATATATATATATATATATATATATATATATATATATATATATATATATATATATATATATATTAGAGCTGTCAGTTTAGCTGCTTTTATCGGGCATTAATTTAAATGAATATTATCGATCAAAGATTTTCTCGCGAGATTAACGCGCAGACGCCACAGTGGATGTGACGTTGCTCTATAAATAAACCAGAAACAAAACATCAAGCGCTGCACAGGTCCACGACGCTTGTTTTGCCAGCCACGGCAGCGCGAAACACCAAAACGGATACTTAAATAGTTTATGAATGGAAAGTTTACTTTTAAAAAGTTGCCAGATTGTTCCACTGACAAGACCAAAGTTACCTGTATGTTTTGCAGTCGTAAACCGAGCTATCATCATAGCACGCCGAGTCTGAAATACCACTTAATGGCCAAGCACACAGCTGACGTGCGCATTCGCCCCTCGTCTCAGACAGACAGCTATGGATCATTGCAAAGCGAAGAAAATGGATGACACGACGAACAAATTTGCTGAAGCCATAGCTAAATATATGGCTACTGCATGCAAGCCTGTCAACATTGTCCACAGCTCCACTCAAGCTGAAATAATTCGCATTGCATCGAACGACTCCTGTTGGATTGACCTGGCGCTTTAAGAGAGGCGGGGCTGCCACTGACAGGTGACCGTTCGCGCGATGTATAAATAGCGTTTTGTTTCGTGAGTGAATACACTCGCTTTGTCGTCGGCATGGCTCAATGTTAAGTTACGCGTGTGCTTCTTATCAAGTCAGATGTGTAAAGTTAGCTTTGCAATCTGACGTTTAAATGAAGTAAATTGCGTTGCAGCTGGGGTTAATCATGCCGGCGCTCCACTTCCGGGATTGACTATTGGGACTTGTAGTTCTTTTGTTCGATTCGACTTGAAATGTTTGTGTTTTATGGTTTCTTACGTTTAAAACAATGAATAATGATGACGATCATGATACATAGTGAAATCAGGGTTGATTACATTATTTATTAAACTTATTGTTAAATAAAGGTATTAATTAATGTCAATTATATACATATTTACATTGTGATGCAGAAAGATAGATATATTAATTTTTACTGCATTTATGTGTAGTTTAGGTTATTACCTGCTTCTGATACTTCTGTTACAACTACTACTACTTCTGCTGCAAAGTGCTCCAATAAATGATCAAAAAAGTACAGAACGAGAGATCCTTCCATGCTGACCGACAATCCCTATTCAGGGGGCCGTGAAAAATTATAGGCTGAGTACTAGTTTACCCTAGATGTGCACTTTATATTGCGCTGTTTTGATTCATGATTCCATGTTGATGAGAGCATTAAAATGGGGGAAAATAGGACAAAAAATATAAAAGGAAATTCAGAAACGATAAAAAATGCGCGAGTAATCATGATTAATTTTTAGTTAATTTGAGTTAATTATGACAGTTGAGTTTTTAATTAGATTAAATATTTTAATCGTTTGACAGCTCTAATGTATATATATATATATATATATATATATATATATATATATATATATATATATATATATATATATATATATTCATGTATACATACATTCCTCGTGGAAGCAAGGCGAGAGGAGTCAAGTGGCGCATTCAAGTGCACTCAGTTTGGTCGAGAACCGATTTTCAGTCGTAATCAGAGGCATATAAAACTCGACATTTTTGGTCGAAAACCTATTTGGTCGAGAACAGAAACATTTGAAAACCGAGGTTTGACTGGAGAGAGAGAGAGAGAGAGAGAGAGAGAGAGAGAGAGAGAGAGAGAGAGAGAGAGAGAGAGAGAGCTTACCTTGGGGAAGCGCTGTTTGCCATTAAAAAATATTTTGATGGCCTTAACATTCGTGCAAACTTGACACACACCTGGCAAAATAATTTAAAAAATTGTGTGTCATTGCAGCCTTTTTCAAAAATGGCTTGGTTGCATCCCATCCAATTCTTTTTTTTTTTTTTAATAAAACAGCCCTGGTTGAACATTTCACCAAGATTTTGCAAAAGTTGGATCCATATTTTTGTTTCTCAAGGAAGAGCATGAAACCTGACAGTTACGAGTGCTCTCCAAATTATAGGAGTACTTGATGACGCCATATGGGATTTTTTAATCGCACAATAAACCAGGAAATAAGTCCAAAATAAACTGTCTAATTCTTTGGTAGTGGACTCCGGTTCCTCTGGAGACATATCCTGCCCGTTTTATATCCCTCCCTACTACAACACACCGGATTCAATTGTTCATGATCATTTCAGGACTCGACAGAGCTTGCTGATGAGCTGGTCATTTCACCAAGATTTAGCAAAAGTTGGTTTCCTACCTCTGGTCTAGTTTGCGTCCAGCAAGTACCACATCACAGGTATCGCATGAGGCAGTACAAAATGTCCAATATGGCAGTGTGCACGCTATGTCATTATTTTGATACATAATCAGTTCAAACCTTTCGTTAGGCACTCAGCTGCCATTAATATTGGTACTTTTATTCTTTATACAGCCAACGATGAGAAAAAAGGAGCATTAGCGCAGAGCGCCAGTGCAGATGTGGAACCGGAAGTCGCGGCTTGGAGTTGAAGCGTATTACGTGGAACGGGAGAAGTGAACTAATCTCTTTTTGTCAATGGACGCTACAGCTTCGTGTTTGCTTTCAAAACTTAGCTTGTAGCAGACGTAAGCACATTTTCAGCATGACGTCTCTGATCCACTGGTAAAAGGACACTTTGATCCTCTCCTCTTTCATCTGTAACTGCTTCAGACAACAAAGTGTATGCAGGAAAGTGGTGAAGATTGCACGGCTGTCTGTGTTGTGTTATTTTTGTTATTTTGACTTCAAGATGGCGCCGCGAGAGTGGCTGCCTTTCCAGCAGCTCCTATATGTTGTTGTTCTACTTCTTCCTTAACTTTGCTGCTGTGAATTGGGAATTTCTCCATTGAGAGACTAATAAAGGTTTTCTTATCTTATCTTATTAATCAGATGCTAGAAAATGAATTTTGACAAGTGTGTTGCTTTAAGGTGAAAACAAGTTTTGAAATGATTTATCTTCATCTAATGTTTTACATCTAAAAAAAATGGTAGATGAAGAGGGTTGTGTTTAGAGTTTATATCCACTGTAAAAGGGGAGTAAACATTAGCAAACTCATGTTACTCAAAGCAACATCCAAGTGCAACTCTTTCATGGACACAAAATAACTTACGGTTATATAGAGAGCCACATTCTGCATATTCCATGACCAAACAGACCTGAGAATTGCAAAACAAAGGCACACCATGTTAATATTGAGTAATAAATTTGGAAAGACTAGAAAATACTCTGTTAATTAAAAAAATGTTAAAAGTGTTAACCATGATGGGATACAGCAGCACATAAAGGTTCATAAAAGTAGAATAAAAATGTGAAATAAAATCAATGTAAATACATCTTGTTTTCTAAGTTAAGATTGCCTGTGACTGGTAGACAGTACGCCAGAGAATCAACAGCGTGACGAGACACAGCGCTTCCCTCGTCTTGTCACGCTGGACGGGGCTGCGAAGATGCACAGCCAATTAGCTCACGAGATAAATCCACTCATGCTGTCATTGGTCGACGTTATGCCGGGAACCAATCATGTGCCTTGAATGAGTACCCTTTGCATATACAGTACAGGCATGTACAAAGCCGTTTTGCATTTTTTTTTCTGAATACAGTACTTTAAAAAAAGAAACAAAATGTACTGAAGTCGCGATAAATTAAGCGCAATATAGCGAGGGATCACTGTATATTAATGTCGTATAGCCATAAGCGTTGCTTTATCGATAAACATACAACGTTAATATAAACCAAAATATGGCAAGTTTCGTTCTAATATTTTCAGACTATGACTATCACATGCCGACACGTACGCCTACATTTTGGTGACAATCGTTCAGGTTTTGGGTTTTTTGGGGGGGACATGAAGTGACGTGTATTTTGTCCGTCTCTCCTCTACGTCATTTTCTCAGGGAAAAATATGACACTTGACATGGTTCGGAGTGCCATCCAAATTATGGCAATACTTGACGCCATATGGAATTTTTGAAGCCATAGACCAGGAATGTCCAACATTAACAGGAGTGTGTTACATCATGGAACACCTCACTGCGATTATGTAAACCTGTCAAAATATGGCAGCATACAGGTTATATCATTGTTTGTGACACTTTATCAACTTAAACCTTTTTTCAGGGAATCAGATGCCATTGATTGCATTTTTATAGAATGAAGGAAAATACATTTTGAATGTTTTAAGAATTCCCTCTTGTGAATCAACAAACTGATTTATTTTTTTAAACAACAAGGTGATAATTGTTACATACTTACAGGATTGTCACATGAACCATACAGTTTAACAATGTTTGGGTGATTCACTCTTGAGAGCTGGCGAAGCTGCATGAAGACAAAAAGAGGCAGACAGAAAATTCTGATGTTCGTCTTAAGTACTCATCTAACAGATTATGTGTTTCTTAAAACTGGTGGGGGCGGGGGTTTCAGTGGATTACAGTGGCTTTCAGAGGTGGGCAACATCAACAGAAGGTCCATCTATCCGTCAATGAAAGACAGATGTTTTACTGACTGAATACGGGAAGCTTAAAAATAAAATGATGGACTGAGCATCGTAAGAAGAGGGTTTTTGTTCATTGCTGGAACCATCAGTAACTGGGTCAGTTTTCGATGGACTTTAGACTCCCGTTTCACTGATGACCGATGGGATCGCACGGCAGGTGTCTCACATGGTTGTTCGTGGGGGTGAATGTTTGCTCCAAGTGGACTTCATTGACTAAGGGCTCATCTCATTCCTCTAAATGTACATTGCTCGCTCCTCTGTTTACATGCATTTGATGGCGACGTCTGCTAAAGATGACGTCATGTCATCGTCGCGTGTCACAAATGCACCGTGCGCGTGACAGAATTACTTCCACCACAAAATGTGCACTTTTCAAATGGGATGAAAATTTAAGTCAAAGACCAACATTGTTGTGCTTCACAACTTTGCAGATCCGCAGCCACTCTTATTACCTTTGATTGGTTGTGTTTTAGGCGAATATTTTGTGCACAAGTATTTATTTGCATATGACCGGCCACACAGTGTCATTGCTAAAAAGTCATATTTCAATATTTTTGGAAAATAAGGAAAACAAAATTGTCACACATTGCTATTTTTAATTGGGTCTTTTTCCCTTCGCCTACTTCTTCACCTATCCGACAATATGAATACCAAAAATAGCAATATATGTTACATTTGTTTTTTTCTTGTCTTCCAAAAATCCTGAAGAATAGCTAATGCAATTATGCTTTGTGACCAATGATATAAACGCTTATGGTTGTGGTTTTGTGTTGTAATGTAAATGAGAGACACAGAGAGAGAGAGAGAGAGAGAGAGAGAGAGAGAGAGAGAGAGAGAGAGAGAGAGAGCGTGAAGAAGTGTGAATTTTTCTTTACTTTATCTACTGGGTTACAATGCAAACATCTTGTTTCTGTCCTGAATGTTTGAGTCAAAGAGATGATTGTCAATAATGATTTTAAATATTATGGAAGATCTTTGTTTTAGTCTTCACGGTATGAAGTGTGCTTGGAGATACACTGCTTATGCTCCAAATGCATGTGATCTCCTAAAGCAGTGGTAACAAACGATCAGTAAGCGATGGCGGTGCGCAGTTAAAATAACGACAATGGTTTTGGTTCGACTTGAAATGACGACGGACTGACGATGATGGACATTGTGCCCGTCTGCTGGCAAAAAACAAACGGTGGACCGAAAGAATTCACTGACGTGCCCACCTCTGGAGGATTGTATCACAGCTTGGATCAAAAGTTCGACGTACCTCAACAAGGAAAGCTTTTCTTTCACTGTCGCTCTCAATGGTCTTGATTGCCACATCCTTCCCTTTCCATATCGCTTTGAAGACAACGCCAAAGGTACCCCTGCCAACAGCCTGTAGGTAAAACCACAACAGCTCAGGTGCTTTTCAAGGAATTACATTGTCGAAAACTTAAAAAAATAATTGGAAGTCATATAGATTCACTACGCAGAGTGAAACATTTACATTTTTACAGTGTTCCCTCACTTCTTGCGATTAATGGCGACCGGGACCCTGTTGCAATAAGAGAAAAATTGTGAAGGAGGGTTGGCTTCCAACCACCCTAGGAATTTATGTGTCAGTGTATGTGGGTACCAGCATGTAAACAGCACCTCTGCAGTGTGAGGTCAAAGTGCTAACCACTCGCCCCCCACCACGTTGCCGACCCCTGACATTCACTCATAAATTCCACCCCGAAGCTTTGGAGAAGCATCACTTTCTAAAAGTGTAGCTCATATTTTGTACATTTAACTCGATTGCTTCGATAGTTATACCCCTCCCTCTTTCTCTCCCCTCCACAAAATAATTGTATCTATTCAATAAATCACCAAAACAATTTCCTTTTGGTCATATGTTTAGTGTTTACTTTGTGCATCTGACAACTGCATTCTTTTTTAAAAATCAAAGTCACAAGAAAAATAAATCATAAATCTCAATATTAAATTCTAGTTTGCAGTGCATTAAGGTCTAAAAAAAATAACATGATCAGTATGGTGCTCCATAGCTTTGAAGGTCTACTCATTAGTTTCATTTTCCCCTCACCTCAAAGTAGGCTACTGTGTGACAAAGAACATCTGGAACATTTGATGTCAAAGGTACCGTTTTATACTTTGGAATACACAGAAGTGTGGAGTATTCATGATTGTGATATTCAAATCTTCCTCAGTGAGGCCTCGCAAATATTATTTTCATGTCAACCCTGCATCGATTCAGAGTTTAAAAGGCTTGCCATATCATTCTTATCATCCAAAGTCTGGGCATGTCATTTAGACACAGGTGACATGTGAAGACAACTGGGGCAATTTGCACACCAAAAGGCTAAAAATAAATAAATAAATGAAATGAAATATCGAACAGCTGAGAAGCGATTCTCATTGTTCTCACCAAAAGAGCTGTTCAAAAGAATGACTCGTGGCCTAAGTCACCACGTGAAGACAGAATAAAATCTCACATCTAAATGACTTTCATTGCCAAGTAAATCTCAAACTGGGCGATATGACGATACATATCATCCCGCAATGGAAAACAATCTATCATGTCACTTTTCTACTTACTACGGGCTTAACCCCCGGTGCTTAACTCATTCACTCCCAAACACGTTTCATATGTCATTTCAGACTTGGTTTAGAATTGGCTGGTACTGAATGAGTTAATAGGCCAGGTGGGCCTGAATACTTATTGAAGTAGTTATTTTGAAGGACCCCTTTTTACATTCACTTGAGACACATCATTCTCAAGCGGGAGTCGGCAACTCCGGTCCTCAAGAGCCGCTGTCTTGTTTGTTTTAAAGTTTCCCTCTTCCAACACACATGATTCGAATGATCAGCTCATCAGGAAAAGGGAAGCTTCTAAACAGGCAGGACAGCGGCTCTCAAGGACCAGACTCACCTACTCCTCTTCTCAAATAACATTTCTCTTATTTAAGTAACTTGTTTGGCGGCTACTGTACTCTATTCACCTCTGAATGTGCAGTTAAGGTTAACAAAATACACAGTATGTTTCAATGTCATGCTCAAATACAGCGGGGCAAACAACGCCACTTTACCTTAACCCACGTGTGGTGTTAATTTAAACTATTTTGTGCTCCCAGTCATAAATGATCATTCCACTAAGTAACTCCATAAAAACTGAACTCTTTGATCTGATCAGTACAAGTTGTGTTTGATATTTTAATGAAGTTCTCGTGAGTAATAGAACATTTGGACTTATTTGGTGAAATATTTAAAACATTACGTTGTGCCTGTTTCCAACTGCATATATCTCCAGCACCGTTTCCTCCCTTTGGGTCTTTTCAGGAACACCATTTGGAATCCTCCCCCCCAAACACAATTTGCCCTTGCACATTACCCATGGCCTTATGTCATATTTATACAGCTTGCATGGCATATATTGCTTGACTGGGCAGTATAGCGCAAGTTTGGACGTGGTTATAAATGAGTGGCAGATGCTTCACACTTCTGTGATTGCTGTCAGTTTGTTTTGTTGACAACCGCCTGGTCTTGTATTCCAGGTGTTAAAGTCAGTCATCCGTGACGTGAAATTTTTGGAATGACACGGTGGAATGTAAAACTGTCCGACCAGACTCTACATCCCATTAACTGCTTGTATATTTTTATTTTGGACACCAGCAGGACATCAAAGGACCAATGCATGTGTTGATATAATCCTGGGTTAGAAATTTCCTATTGACTTGGTAAAATTGTGTCCCTTTCAAGTTTACCACAATGATTATATTGGAATCATGAAGAGCAGCTCAAAGCAAAAACTTAATGTCATCAGATCAGTCCGGGATACAGCATATTTTTTGAGTCCTGGAGTCCTACTGCTGATATTTGAAAGCATACTTGGTTTCTGAAAAATCACTAATAAATGGAGGGCACTCAGAGAGCACTTTATCGACATCAAACGACACCCAAAATGCTTTACAACGCCCCACATTCACCCATTCACGGATACATTCAAACACCTATGGGATGGGGGTGAAGAAGAGGATTGGTTGCTACTCTTGAATTATAATGTGTCAGCAAACTCAGCACGTTTAATTATTGGATTCCTCCTCATTGGTTATTTCTTGGTCTTATTTATATTTTGTGCCATCTGGAGTTACTGACACATCTTCCCTAAATCTATTCCTCACTGTTGTTTACCTGCCCCCCACCCCCACACACACACACACACACACACCCTCATTAGTGCTTAACCATTAAAAATGTATTAATAACTTCACTTATGACATTGATCTGGCATGGTACGACCACATGACAAACTGTACAAAGCCTCAAACGTTAAAAAAATATAATAACATAAAAAGAATTACTATATATATATATACACATACATACATATATTGTTTTTTTCCGACTGAGCTTTAACGAATGTAGGCCAATTTGTTTATAGCGTTGCATTATTCATCTGGTCGTACTGTACTTTAACGGGAAGAACATATTTTCAATAAAAGTCTCTTAGTTTCATCACTACAAATAAAAGATAACACATGAATCCATGTCATCTCCGCCCAACTCCTTTCAAGCTCCAAAAGTGAACGTTTACCGCTTCAACTTGGATGTCTTCATACTGGATGTCTTCAAACTGGTTACCAGCTGGAGGCTCCACCATGGTCGGAGAGCAGACAATACTCCAGCAAATATCGGCGGTGTCCAAAAGTAAAGCTTATTTGTAAATAAGTCGTGTCTTAGGCGTTTCAGCCACAGCAGGAAGAAACATCAGAAGCGACTAACTCTTCTTCCTTGTTCGGTTCACATCTAGAATGCTGCATTACCGCCCCCTTAGGTTTTATATGGAATTACTTTTGATTGTGACATCCCGTTCTTGCCACACTACTTCAGCTGTCGTTTGAAGCAATGTGTGAAGGAATGAAATTAATGCGTTTTGGTTCTGAAATGATTGAGTGGTGTGGAATGGCAAATTCTGTATTAGTTGTCAAACAACTTGACCTGTTTCTGCAAAGCTTTTGTCAAGTACCAGGATCATGACAGAGTGCTATACTGGGGTAAAATTCAACGATAATTTACTTATGGCTCCACCATCTTTATTTTGTTGACCATTTTAATGTGGCTATTAAGAGCAAAATGCAAGCAGGTTTACATTTTTATGATCAAGGGTCACATTTGTCATGTTCTGCTCTATTTTGTTTTTGTTTTCAGCAACAGCTGGAGAGTTGGGTGTGACCCTTCAGCGGCGTAACTGTGTTTCGTCTCGCAATCAAGCTCCCGTGCATTTAACCCTTTGATGCGCAACATATGCACACCCCTTCTCATGCACAACATGGGTCCAAAATGAGCCGCATTCATTTTCCATGTTATTTCATGCTGGCTGAGTGTTTTTTTTTTTGTTCTATCTTTTGAAATCAATTTATTTGATCATTGGATATTCCAAGTGTTGTTTTGATACCTTGTTTTTGATTACCACTGATCATTATTTCCAGTCTTCCTTTCATACTTTCATACATTAAGTTTACACACATGGGTCAAAATTGACCCATTGCTCCAAGGGTGACTAAATGACTTAAAACTGTAAAAATAATTTGCTTCAAGTCATTACTTTAGCAGTGAAGGAGTCCAAACATGTGTCTTTAATATTTGCAATGTTTTTATTGGTCATTTTGTTAACCAGCTTTGAGAACAGAGCACACAGCTAGTGAGTTCAGCGAAATAAGTAGTTTTACAACTGTAAACTGGTTGCATAGCATTTTATTCGATTCTGCCCTCAAAGAAATCAAATTTTGAAAAGTACACTTTACATAGGCATTGTGCTAAAACTTACTTTCTCTATTGTCCTGTATATTCACCTATCTGTCTGATTCCACTGCATAATTGTTGTGTGACATTCTCTTCTAAATTTCTTTGAACCTCCTGTCTTGGCTGTCTCCCTGTCAAGACACTAATAATAATAATAATAATAATAATACATTTTATTTGTAAGCGCCTTTCACAGCACTCAAGGACACTTTACAACCAAGAGCAAACAATAAAACCACAGATAAAATTATAAATAAAAGAATAGATTTAAGTTGAATATGCAAGTCTGAATAGGTGGGTTTCGAGCTCAGTTTTGAATGTGAAAGACAGTTCCTTCTACAGTATTCCATAAGGTAACCTTGCATCACACATCCAGAAGATTTTCATCCCATATTTTGCAGGCTTGCTGGGCATGCATCAGGTCCTGCAATGAGGGTCAAAGCGACAAAGGCCATGAATTCTTCTTTGTCAGTGTTTCGGTTCTTTGTCCCTCTAAGTTGGTGCATTTTGGAACCTCCCCAATGATGTTGTCACTCACGAACATCCAAGCATCTTTTGGTGAAAGAGCTGATGTTCCAAGAGGAGGTCCAGACAACTCCTCAGGATGTTTGTGGCTTCTTGTTCTGCCATGAGTGGACGGATTCTCATTCCAGTAAGATTCATTTTTACTCAGTCCATTGGACAGAGTCTGAGTTTCCTCTCCAGAAGATTGATTAGAGGAATCTTCTGTGTCATGAGAGGAGTCTTCTTCATGCAGGAAAGATGGATTTCTAGGCACACCCACAATTCCGGCTTGACTCTGTAGCAAATATTCTGGGTTCATCATCATCAGAAATGGTAGACTCTGAATCAGAAAAAAATGGTCTCCTCATCTTCCTCATCTGGTTCTTGCTGCAGCATTGCTACAACCTCAACAGTAAATCTGCGAACAGCAATACTCTAGATAAAGAAAAACAAAAGCATTACAATGTTTTCTGATCCACATCAATATGCATACACATGTTGTAAAGTGTCCTTGGGTGTCTTGAAAGGCGCTTATAAATCAAATGTATTATTATTATTATTATTTATTTTGGTGACTTAGCTAACCCCCAATGAAAAAAAATATGCCAGCGTCCCCCACCACTACTAGCAAACACCACTACAGCGACTGAGCTAGCTAATCATAATTACCTGTAACTTTCTAACAAGGAATCTACTCACGTTCAAAGTAGACTAAACCAAATCAAATATTATGTGCAATTCACAATTGTCATCAAATATCTTTTGTGGCAACGTTAGAACAATTGAAAAACAATACTTACATCAATTAGAGATGGGCAAAGAGACTTGTGCAGAGCTGTGAAATGTCTTTTCTCTCCAAAGGCAATAGCTAGTAAATCAATGTGGGTCTTTCTGGCCCATGTGTGTCAACTTGAGGTAGAAATATAAAAGCTGTGCTTATTCATACCATAAGAAAGGAAACGTGGAAATAATGATCAGTGGTAATCAAAAACACAATATTTTCTGCATATTTGGAAGAGTACATTATAGTTATATCATTAAAAAAACTCAGCAATGCATGAAATAACATATGGGTCATTTTAGACCCATGTTGCGCATTAGAAGGGTAGTGATATAAAAATGTTATTTATTCAAAAACTAAGAAAGGAAAAAATAAAACAATTGTGTCTGATGGTCAAAAACAAGTTAATTGAGGAATACCTTGAATGCTGAATGATGAAATTAATTTACTGCGAAGATATTGAAAATAAAAACTCAGCCGGGTCACTTTTGACCCATGTTGCGCATCAAAGGGTTAAGGACAGTGACTTCTATCATACTTTGTCGGATTATTGACCTTGTCAGTGATTTATGGTGAGATTCGCGACTGGGCACTACTTTCCCGGAATAGGGTAGAAAAATATGAACCCGAAAAAGATTAGCCTCAAATAAGGTAAAAATTGAATTTTTAAATGTTGTTTTTCAAACCTTAAATTGTTTCAATTGATTCCATACTGGTCAATAACGTAGTAGCAACAAAATGTAAATATTTAAAAGAAGGCCAAGTTTGCTGGTTTTGGGGAGATCTTTATTTAAAAAAAAACATTTTCAATTTCGTTGACGAAATATGTCATTCTTTTCATCACACTTTTTTATAAACGCATCGGCGTCATTAGGCCTATTTTAGGGAGGCTTCAGCCTCCCTAAAAATGTCTTTAGCCCCCCTAAATAATTTCATTGCATTATTTTTTAAAAAATATTATTTATTTTTCCTTTACTTTTCTAATATATTGCATCAAATTCAATGTAATGTGGCCATTTTCAATTATATTTCGATAACCTGCCATTATTGTAATTTTAAATCTCCCAGGTTTCCTTAACGCAACAGATGTTGGGTTAGCATTTGATGTGGCGATGGAGACAGTGTGTCACCATCGCCACATCAAATGCTAACGCAACAACTGACAGTTCTTTGCCGAAAGTCAGGTTGAGTCGATAGGATGGATATTCGACAGTTTTTTAGAAAGGTAAATTAAGTATTCAATTCATCCATGCTGGTAAAACTAGTGACTATAGTCCGCTAAAATATATCCAGTAACAGCAGAAACTGCACTGTAACAAGTGTTCCCTTTTGGATAAATTAAGGTAATTTTTATTAAGCACCATATTATTATTAAATACATAAATAATCATGACACCAACTCTTTGAGGCAACACCAATTGACACCTACGGTATTTTGTTTGAGTTGAATGACTACTTCTTTTACTACTTTTACTAAAGTCATTTTTTCAACAAGTATTATACTTTTACTTGGGTACAATCATTTAATACTTTTTGTATTATTTTATTAGTATACGAATTTTTAACTGTGAAGAATGGCACATTGTTATTTTTTTTTTTATTATTTTTGTTGGTTATAAATGTGTGAATCTTCCATTTTGTCATGTTCCGTAATTGGCAGCAGGTGGCGGGCGTTCATTTCTGCTGCCTTCACACCTGCTGCCTATTTGTCAGTGATTACACCTGCTATATCTAGGCACTCCGGCTTTCGACTCGTTGCCGGAGTATTGCATGCCGTGCCACTGTTATTGCCCATGCTCGTCTACCTTATTCGAATACGATTGTTGTTTGCTACATTTTCGTCATCCCAGTGGGATCGTTCAGAACGCGTACTTAAACAAAGTATTGTCTTATCTTTTCCTTGCCGTTTTTTGCAAGCGCTTTTATTTTTTCGCGTTACAGTATTTTCCTGGTTCTCGTTTTTACCAGCGTTTTCTGTTTATTAGGCGGAGTTTTTTGCGTTGATAATAAATATAATTTTGAGACAAAGTCCTTGTCAGTGTCTGCTACTTTGGGGATCCACTTATTTCACGTTTGCTCTGTTGCGTACAAAGCAGTTCTTTTTCCTGCTTTGTGCGCAACGTGACACATTTGTTGTTGGACAGTATGAAAGCATTCAATTTTCCTGAAAGTGGAAAGGCAATTTATTTATTCTAGATAGCTGTAAGTTAATTATTTTATTGCCCACTACATTCAACTGTACTGTGTTGACACAATAATGATACTTTATTTATATAACACCAAAATCACGGCAGACATCTCAAAATACATAGTCTTCTGGGGGCTAGGCATATATTAATACATTTTGGTGGAGAGGAATATAGGCCTACTGTCATATAGGTTATGTTATCGGGCATCCTTCTAATTCCCTTGAACAACCAAGATTGAACTTTTGAACTCTTTATAATTTCTATTATCTAGTCCAGTTAAAGTCCAGGGGAAGAAGCCCCATCATAGTAAAGAGGATACTCATGTGATGTGTGTAGTTCTTCATAGCTTCTTCATTTTGCTCTCAAAGTGCACGGAATTGATGGATTTGTAATAGAATGTAAAAAACATTTCTCCCGGGGGGGCATGCCCCGGACCCCCCTAAAGGGGCTGTGTTCCCCTTGGGGCTAAGCCCCCCTTGTTCTTGAAACCTAGTGACGCCCCTGTATAAACGAAAACAAAAATAGAAGTCAGTCGTCGATACGATAACTAAATTGATTGACAATGTCATCAATAAATACAAGACGAACGATTCACCGCAGTGATGGAACGTAATTCAGGAGGAGGACTCAACGGCGGGTGGTGGGGAAGGACCATTCCGAACACGGGACGAGGACGGTCGGTTGATCGTTGGGAAGTTTCAAGTCACAAAATCCCTTCTGGGTCCACACAGTCTCACTCGTTGAGAATAAAAGTTAGGAGAAGAGGAAAATACGTTTGTTTTTTTTATTTATTAATTGCACCACACAAAAATCATAGTCCAGCGGACAAATATTAATACTTGTCTTATATTATGATTTCATTTCTTTTTCCTCTCATGGGGCGGGGCGGGGGGCGCTGCACAGCCTCACTTGCCTCCCCTGAATGCACGTGACACGTGACTAGTGGAAAACAGCCTTTGTGATTGTCCTTGGCCACTTTGAAAAGTTGGTCATGCCTTTTGATCTCTCTCACGCTCCAGCTGTGTATCAAGCACTGAAGAATAATCTCTGAGATACGCTTTGAACTTTGTATGATCACAAGGATTCACCAATAGTGTGAAGAAAGCTATCAAATAATTCTAGATAACTGGGTATTGTAGATCTGGAATGTTCACCCTATCTGTCACTGTGATGGTTGTTTCAAGCACTCCTCGAGCTGTATACGTATACTGTATGTAATTTCCTATGTTTCCAGCTTGCACATGTAGCTGCTGTCCTTTTCATCAAAGTGAGTCGTGAATTAACTTGGATTAAGTGTTGACTGATAAATGCTAATAGTGTCACTGCTCTCCATTGTAAATCTTTCGCCTGCCACTGATACTATAGTGCCAGCATGACTGAGTAAACAAATGCACACACCTCATGCCCTCACCTAGTAAATCGAAAAGCACTCAAGTGCAAGTGTGTTTTTTCTCCCACCTTCCAAAAATATGCATGCCAGGTGAATGGAACACTCAAAATTCTCCATCTGTGTGACACTGAGAGTGGATATGGTTGCGATTGGCAGGCAACAAGTTCAGGGTGTCCGCCGCCTTCTGCCCGACGACAGCTGGGATAAGCTCCAGCATGCCTGCGACCCTCGTGATGATCAGTCGTTCAGATCATCAATGGATAGAATATCAATTTAATACATACACATTTTCACAATGAAATAGAAACAAAAAAAAACCCAGTAACTACAGTCATAATGTAACTGTGTCCTCTATGAATTGGGTCTGCATATGCGCTAATGTTTGGATGTGAACGTTCGGGTTGGAGTTTCATCCAGCAGCATCCAGCAATGACACAAGAGCCGTGCGCAAGTGATGTCACGTGCATGCAATTACAACAACTGTCCTCTGGGTGTCATCCAAAGCCGACAAATTTTTTTAAGTGAACCTGATCCTGGAGGCCTCTCGCCATACTTGGATGTAGGAGGAAACAAGTATACCCCGATGAAAATTGATGTAAGCGCATCCAGAATCCAAATCTCTTGAAATGAAGGCGTGCTACCCACACTGGCTACCTATTGGTAAGTCTTGGTGCTAATTTGAATGTGTGAGGCAATGCAAAACAAACAGAACAAGCAACATATTGCTTCGCTTGTCCTTTGGCAAGATTCGACAAAACTATACATTTCTGACATGAGATGAGTGTACAGTACACCATATTAATAAATGGTTTTATTCAGTGCAATTCCAGACACTTTTCATTATACATTTACTTATATATTTGGACCGTTGAATACCTCCTATAATTTGTAATACAGGATATCAAATGAAGTCATTTTAAAGTAGGATGTGTAAGCACGATCAGCTTCAAAAGTAGAACCTAATACATACTAGTATTGACCAGGGGTGTCCACCCAATGGTAGCCTGGAGACTGGTCAATCACAAAGGCTATAGGGGAAATCGGAAAAAAAAAGTTGTCTGCCTATGTGGGTGTATGTGTGTGTGTGTGTGTATATATATATCCATCCATCCATCCATTTTCCGAACCACTTGATCCTCACTAGGGTCGCGGGGGGTGCTGGAGCCTATCCCAGCTGTCTTCGGGCAGTAGGCGGGGGGCACCCTGAATCGGTTGCCAGCCAATCGCAGGGCACACAGAGACGAACAACCATCCACGCTCACAGAGTGTTCAATCAGCCTGCCATGCATGTTTTTGGAATGTGGGAGGAAACCGGAGTGCCCGGAGAAAACCCACGCAGGCCCGGGCAGAACATGCAAACTCCACACAGGGAGGCCGGAGCTGGAATTGAACCCGGCACCTCTGCACTGTGAAGCCAACGTGCTAACCACTGGACTACTGGGCCACCCCACATCACAATAATAATGATTAATTACCAAGCCACTTTATCAAAAAATAATAATAATAATAAATTACCAAACTACTTCATAAATAGAATAACAACAATAATAATAATAATAAAAATAAAAGCTCTGGCTTTCCTGCGTGGAGGTTGCATAGTCTGCCCGTGCCTGTGTGGGTTTTCTCTGGGTAAGGCGGTTTTCTTCCACATCCCAAAAACATGTATGGTAGGTTAATGGAACACAAAATTGTCCCACGGTGTGATTGTGAGCAAATGGTTGTTTGTCTATGTGTAACCTGCGATTGGCTGGCAACCAGTTCACGTGTACCATGCCTACCGCTCAAAGACAGCTAGGATCGGCTCCAGCATGTCCACGACACTCATGAGGACAAGCGATTTAGATAATGGTTGGGTCGATAATAATAATAATATTAATATATCTAATGCAACTGTTTAACAGCAGAACACCGCAACATGGTAAATGAACATCACAATGGCGTCCTCTAAATTTGCTACAAAGAGAAAGGTTGACAGTGAAAATTGGTGTTTCACTGAAGAATGGACTGACAAGTATGCTTTCATTCTACCTGTGTCGAGCACCAAGCCAATGTGTCTAAAATGCCTAAAGACGGGAGCTCTGGTGAAGAGTCAAAATATTAAACGCCACTATGTGACAGAGCACAGCTCTTTTGAACTGGATTTCCCTCCTAATTCAGAGCTAAGAAAAAACGAAATAAAGAAACTGAAAAGGTCATGTCAAGTATTTATTTTGGTAAAATTAGCATTTTGGTTTGTTTTTGTTAAATTAAGGGAAAAAAAGACAACTACTGTTTAACAAAGTTAAAGTAAAAATGTCTTATTTCCCTAAAAGGGCTATTTCTATTATTAACTTGGGTCTTAAACTGGACAGTGATTTTAAACTTAACCAGCAAACTGGTGTCGTTGTTAAATCCAGCTTATTTCATCTTAGGCAGCTGGCTAAAGTAAAACCTCTCCTTTCTCATGAGCACTTTGAAACAGTAATTCATGCATTCATCACAACCCGGCTGGATTACTGTACTGCACTTTACTTTGGAGTCAGCCAATCCTCCATTAAATGTCTTCAGTTGGTCCAGAATGCTGCTGCTTGCCTCTTGCCTGGTACTCGTAAGAGGGAGCACATAACTCCTACTCTGGCATCCCTTCACTGGCTCCCGATACATTTTGGAGTTCTTTTAAAGATCCTCTTGTTTCCAAATCTTTAAATGGTCTCATTACACCTCACCTCTCTGAGATCTCTGCCCCTACACATCTTCCCGGTGCCTCAGATCTGCGGACCAGACACCATTACAGGTACCAAGAACTAAGCGGAGGCTGAGAGGAGATCGAACATTTTCCGTTGCTGGTCCCTCTCTTTGGAATGACCTCCCACTACACGTTCGTCAAGCCCCCTTTCTGCACATCTCAAAACGTATTTTTATTCTTTGGCTTTTGACTCAGCATGAGACTTGATTTTTAGCAGGAATGCCCAGTGAGGTAAAGCGCGTCTCACCAAATTCACAGACACGATGTGGGCGGTATGGCTCAGTGGTCAAGTGGCCATCTTCCAACCCAGAGTTTGGGTGTTCAATCCCCAGTCAATGTGATCATGTCAGAGATACCAAACCCCCAGTTGCTCATCAGTCGGTAAATGAAGAAAAAGCATGAGAGCTTTGAGTAACGGAGATAGAAAAAACACTATCCAGTATAAATCCATTTACCATTGAACTAGACGAATACCCCGGCACAAAAATTACGATGTGCCTACTTTTACACTAAGTGTAGGCTACTTCCTGTTCCCAAATTGTTGGATGAGTAGGGAGCGAGGCAACGCCATGTGCTGGCATGCCCACAGACACGCAACACTGCCCCAAACATGCATGACGACACTTGTGCTGGCACAAAAATCAAGTAATGCTGGTTTTTACGCAGAGCGCACAGTCTACCAAAATGGGGCCCTTGGACATGATTCCAATACATGAGAGTATTACTGTCTGGAACTGTCCTAATTTACATAATTACATAACCTATACTGTAATATTACGTAAAGAAGTGGAAAATAGGGCATTAAATCAAGTACTTTCTTGGCACATGCTCTTTCTTTAAATTAGTGGTTTTCAAAGTGGGTGTTAACGCCCCCCAGGGGGCAATATGAACTTTTGAAGGCGTGCTGGCGAGGAAACAGTCGGATGGGGGTGTTGAATTTGTGAAGGGGGCGTTGGAGCAATTACAGTAAAATGTGACATTGGTGTTGGTAGAAAGGCCGCAAAACAGGACGATTTAATAAGCATTCCCCCAATCGCTGCAACTCGAAGTACGTGCCTGTATATAATCAGTTTGTAAACCTGATTTGATTTCCATTTTGTAATCCTACCAATATCAATAATTGAGTTGTCAGATGATCAACAATAGCTTTTGAGTCATAATGTTTCGCCAATCATTCGAAACCATTGTTCGGGAAGACTCAATTAGTTTCGCATTTCTGGTCAACGATGAGCTACATATGTATGGTGGGTTTAAGCTGTCCAGTCTCTAAATTAAGAAGTCCCAGGAATAATTTATCACGCCTTTCACACCTTACCATACAACTGTGTTTCTAAAACTATATACTCTTGTTTCGAATATTGTTTTGCCTGATCTCAATCGTAGTTTCGAATTGTTACTCAAATTTTTGCCTCTGAAAACAGTTTGCATATTTTTCTCCAGGGATAACCATGGCAACCCCAGAGCATCAAAAATGAAGTGTGGGCAATACTGTACTCTGTGGAGTACTTGAAGTATGGATTTAGACAATCACCGACCAATCCACAACAACCCATGTGCTTGGTTTGCAAGAAAAACTTTTCTAATGAAGCAATGAAACCGTCTGGGCTCCTCGAACATGTAAAGAAGAGTCATCCTGAGAAATCTGGTAAAACACTGCTGTTCTTTCAATCTCTTCGAGATTATTTTTTAAAGTGAAAAAAAAATGGATGTTTATTTTCTCATCTAAAAATTCAGTTCAAGGTGTTTGTGATTGAAAAATAAATGTTAACCATTTTTGTTCATTAAAACTGTTTTTCATACTCTTCAAACCGTGATTAAAGAATCAACCAATTCTTATGACATTTGACATTTGACGTTATTCTGGTGTTTTTTTGGAAGGGGGAAGGGGGTGGGAGGGGGCTGGCATGTTAGTCTGGCGGTGAAGGGGTTGGTGGCAAAAAAAGTTTGAAAACCACTGTTTTACATGATTTGTCAACCCAAGGGTGTATTCACACCTACACTGTTTAATTAAACGGATTTGCCGACGCTGTTACAAAATTTAGAAAAATAGCGTTGCAGAACGTGCATTGAATGACCTCCTCTTGACAATCCAAATTATTTTGCAGCTCTAATTACAGCAGAAATGGGCAGATCAAGCGTGCAGCATGTAGGAATTCCATACTTTCCGCCATTTTTGGGTTTGTGGTATCGGTGCTGCCCTCCTAATTTCTGTCCAATGGGGGCTTTGATCGTCAGACGCGCTGATGTGTTTACAGAACTTGCAAAAAATACGGTATGAATACGAATCACACCAACCACACCGCTATTGATCCGAACCAACCAATCAGTCCAAACGACTTTACACTTTGAGATGCATTTTTATGTAGAAAAAGTGCTGTCTGCTCAAATTTCAAATTATATTCCAATACTGCAACACAGGTTACGTATTTAGTATTTGTTCATACAAGTATATCAATGCATACATAGTCTCATCCTGTAATGCGACAACAGGACTTTCACTGTCCCATTGAGATGTTGAGGTCCCCTGTGACACGTCACTGGTTTAGTTTTGTTGCTGGTCTCTCCCGGTTGTTGTTGACAGTCTCTTGTCGCCGATGTTTTTTGCGAATCATTCCGGAAAGATTCTTATCAAACACTTCACCGGAGCGAAGTGCAGACACCAAGTCATCAAATTCACCTCCTTCATCTCCTTTCACATTTATTTGCGCTTTCTTTGCCTTCTGCTCCCTGTCTCTCTTCATCTGGAGAAAATCAGAAAAAAAGTCAAGACATATTGAACTTTATTTCACTATTAAATAAGACTACATGTGTAATATTTGTCTATAGTGTAACCATTGCACTCTTTGAAAGTAAGTCATAAACTCTTCAAAATCACGTCTTAAAACCAAGTGTTAACATGCGTAATAAATTATCATTGCATGTAGACTGTATGGTGGGGTCGAATGCAGTGGTCCCTTACATTACTTCCGTTTTATTCATTTCGAAAACTGCATTAGGTTTTATTTTGAAAAATTACCGGATTCTACCGTCTACAGTATGTCACTATTGATGCAGGTCAAGGTGCGCTTCTCGGTTACCGCTGAAATGAAACCCACGAGCGAGCAAAATGAGTAAAAACAGTTTCTTTGGGAAGGGGAAAAGGCCCAGCCAGGAGACAGAAGAGGAGCCTACGACTTCCAAGAAAAAGAATTAGTAGACAGTGTCAGGGGTCCTACTTAAAATACGGATTTATCTCAACGGGAGATTCCCACGCACCAAGCCCACTCTGCATGATATGTGGCGATGGTGAGTCGTATTTTTCATTCACTCTGTATTTGCAGTATATCTTATTTTGAAGGCACGTTTAAAAGTTACCATAGCGTGTTGCGGCCAGATAGGACGTTCCTCATGTCATGATTCGTGTTTATTATTGTGTTTAGAAAATACCACAGTTTTGTAGATCAGGTAAAAGTCAGCAGTGGCAGTGAAATGATAATGTTCTCCAACCTTGGCATCCAGAAGTGCCCGTTTTTCTTCCTCCTCCTTGCGTCTAGCCATGTCCTCATTGGCCTGTTTGGCCTCTGAGAAAGATGAGAGGAAAGTGTCGAAGATCCCAAAGAATTCATCAGGCTGAAGCTTGGAAGAGTCTTCGCCAAAGTGTTGCAGTGCTTGGCCAAGCTTGAACCATGTAAGGTGCAAACACGATGTGAGTTCAACAAATAAACACTTGAATATAAACAAACTGTTCAATGGCAAATCATTTTTCTCATTGAAATTTCATTGGACGGATGTTTATAATTTGCTTGACATTTTTCAACTTTGGGGCTCCTGGCTCTTCCAATTGAAACCTGCCTGTTTTCCTCCCCGTTGGGTGCGTGCGTGCGCGTGTGTGTGTATAGAGTGGTGCCTCTACTTACGCACGTCTCTTCATACGACATTTTCAAGTTACGGCACGCTTCGACAGGAAAATATTGACTCTTGTTACGAAAGAAATTTCAAGACACAAACGGTAAAAATACAGTACGGCCTGCAGCTCCGAGTTTCCTGAACGCAACATACTTATAGCTGCTCTGCCATTGACTACTAGCGAGCATCATTATGGAATCCCATTGGCTAAGAGGGACCTCTCCCGTGTGTAGATAGAAGTGTTGAATTAACTTGTCATTCGCCATGGGGCGTTCTGATAGTTTGACATCAATGTGAATCACCCTGTTCAAATCCGACAAAAGCAACTGTCCTTGGATCAGTACATGACAAGACACCAGTAAAAAAAAAAAAAAACACTTCTGAGAGAGAACATGGACTAAAGAGGGAAAAAACGATGAAGACGCAATTAAAAGTTAAATGACCATCGTTTTTATTCTTTCCTCTATCTTTTGTGTTTTACATTATGCACAACTCTCATTTATTGTGCTATAATCTAAATGTCACATGTATTTGTTACATATTTTGCATGCTTTTTTATGCTTTAGAAAACATTTGTCTGAATTTTGGGAGAGAGCAGTGGGTTGGGTCTTGGAACACATTTACATGGGTTAACACCAAAACGGAAATCTCTCCTTACAAAATTTTCTAGTTAAGAAATGTCTTCCAGAACCAATTCATTTCAAAAGTGGAGGTACCACTTGAAATGTGTCTTCAGCCCATATTTACTCTTGCCTGTATAACTCCCTCACGTCCGCAATGAAACTCTGTTTTGTAACCAGATGTGTCCTTGAAGCACATCAACTCATCAGCTAACCTTGCTGAACTGCTTCCTGGAGACTCTGTGGTGACGTTCAGGGCATAGGAATGCGCCAGTTGATACCAGCTAGAATCGGTTTAGACAGAAACTTATTGCCTGGTGGAAATGTCGCACTCCCGTAACTCATTGGTGCCCGGAATATTCTGTAAATAAAAGCTTAGAAGAAATTGTTCATCGTCGAACGAACATGTAGAGGAAAAAAAGGCCACACTCCTCCAACACACTGGAGTATATCAACATAAATATAGCGTCAAATATCTTGACCCGACACTGATGAGTCTCTTTAGTGTTTAATCAAAGATGTCGAAGCAGCCGTTGCCTCCTTTGATTTTCCCATTTTGAAAGGAGCCACTAACTAGTTCAGTCTTGGATGAACTCATCCGTACTTGTCATTTCTGGTAAATCGAGCTGTGTTAACTGTGGACTTGATTCAAGACAATGGACCTACAACAGCAAATGACACGACTCCCAAAACCACAACTGATTGTGGAAACCTTACATTGGACTTGATATAGCCTGACTTTTGTGCTTCTTTAGTTTTCCTCCAGACTCTGGGACCTTTCTCTTAAATGATATGCAAAATTTACTTTCATCTGAAAAGAGGACTTGGGACCACGGGCTTGAGTCATTGAATTCTCAGCTCAGTCCACTTCTTATGAAACTAATCCAGATTTTTCAATCACCTTTGCTTGACAATCTTCTCAAGGGGGCGGCCATTCCTGTCACTTGCGCATCATTTCATACCACATTATCCCCTTCCTCTGATCATGTGCGAGGATCCAACGTCTTTAACAAATTGTTTTGATTGACATCTTTTCTCCTTATGGAAGGTTACAATGTTATTTTTCTGCACAGACGTCAAATCAGCAGTCGTCCCCATGATGCTGTCGCCTACTAAGTCAGACTGAGTTCATTTAAAGGTTGGGGAAAACCTCTACAGGTATGAATTAGCTGGTAAAATAGGGACACAACCAGCCTACACGACAATGTTGAGCTTTGTCATGGATTTGTTTATTTTAAAGGGTTGCCGTATTTTGCTTTGTGTGTGTTGACACACAAACAAGTTTCACTTTTTGAAACAGATGATTGAAATAAATGCTGCGATTGGCTGGCAACCGGTTTTGGGTGTGTCCCCCGCCAACTGCCCGAAGACAGCACACCCCGCGACCCACGCGAGGAGAAGCGGATTACAAAATGGATGGATACATGGATGAAATAAACAGACTTTCTCTCAATACTGTATTATCATTTTTGGGCACCCACCTTATATTTTTCTTGATGGCCCAATATTGATCGATTGATTGATTGATTGATTGATTGATTGATTGATTGATTGATTGATTGATTGATTGAAGCATGTCTTAATGGCTGGCTGCTAATTTAATGACGAATAAGCCACTTGGCACTCTGTTTGTGCCATAAATGTGTGTGACTCTGATAAGACCTCACAGGGCATGAACGTCACCATAACCAATGCTGCTTTAACAAACAAAACAACAACCAAAAATAACTTCAGAGTCGAATGCAGTTTTTCAACAAACCTTGCTGCCTGACAAACCGATTCCAAAATGTTTTCGTGAAACACAATTACGATGCTTTATTAAAATCAAACACTTTTCTTCCAATCTTGAGACTCTCATGTCATATTTAATGTCAACATCTTTACAAAAATAACATGCAGTGAATAGGTGCTTGCTTACCAGATCTTTTGCCTCAACAAATGACTCTTCAACTTCAGATAAGCTGAAAGATGCCACAGTGAGGAACTGCCTGACGACAGGAACAAATTTATCATTTGGGCCGAGAGAGGTTTGACTTTGCTGGTACTGTAGTTCCTGGAAGTGGAAGTACAAACATATACTGTACTATAAACTTTAACACACTGAAAATATACTGGCGGTCTCATTGTATCGGTGTTTACAGATTTTAACTACTGTATATGTAAATTGATTTATTTCAGCTCCTATCAGAAGAAAATTCAAACAAGAAAATTGTGAATCATTTGCATACGGTCATGTCACAGCCTTAGCAGTACACACACATCTGATGGTCATGCCATGTGCTCAGTGAGCTGACTGCTTTCAAACTTAGCCTAAAATTTGGTGCCTCCACGACAATATGCGATCGTTTACTTTCCACTCGGAAAAATTGGTTTGCACACCAAAGGTTAATGCTGCAGAAAATAAAAGTTCCAATTGCTTTAGCTGCCGTTTCAGAACCGCAACCTGAAAATGCGAAACCAAATGGAAGGATAACCTTGCATATGCAAAAATGGCCACGCTTGCTGCCTCAACTCTTCTCGAGTTAAACCATGTTTTTAATAGAGTACATATTCCCACCTACGGACTTCTGTCAAAACCTACGCATTAAAATTTCGACTACGATGTTACATGTTTCCTCCCACATTCCAAAAATATCCATGGCAGGCTGATAGAGCATTCCAAATTGCCCCTGGGTACGAGTGTGGGCGTGGATGGTTGTTCGTCTCTGTGTGCCCTGCGATTGGCTAGCAACCAGTTCAGGTTGTCCCCCGCCTACTGCCCGAAGACGGCTGGGTTAGGCTCCAGCGCTCCCCGCGACCCTTGTGAGGATGGAGCGGATTGGAAAATGAATGAATGAATGTATTTTGTTCACATACCTGTACTGTATGCTGCAGTTTTTGTGTTTACACGGTCCTTGCACCATATATATTTTTGCATTTTATTGCTTGTGTTGTTTGTTACACATGTATTTTGTTAACATACTTGCATGTTCATAAAGGACATGTACAATAGTTGTTTCCCACATAAGGAAATTCTGTTATTAAGAAGGATTGGACAACACAAATATGGTTCCTTACTCGAGAATACTTACCTGTAAACCCCAAATGACCTGATTATGACTACCTAATATATGTGCTCTATGAACATGCGCACTAATGCGCCCTCCTGGTTGTGCGCACACACTGAACCTGCATCGTATGTTGTTATGAGACATGGGCTGATATTACATTTTGATGGTATGATAAACGTGAGCAAAAATATTGCCGTGTCACGGTACAGTATTAAAACAACTTCCCTAAAATGTCCTTATTTGAAGTTATGTAAATAAAAACGGCATTTTTACACCATTGTACACAATCTATTTTATTCTTAAACAAAATATAGAATACTTGTTACATGAAGCATTGTGTACCATTTTAAGTTTAAATTAATGAATGAGAATATGAACATTCTTTTGTTTTAGTTCTTAGCAAGTCACAGTGTCCCATCACTGGTGACCCTATTTCATAAGAAACCCATGGACTACCCATGTTGTCCTTGGGGCTAACTAGTAAACACTGGTGCATGCTCTTTTTCACCGATTTTTTGTTTTCCTTCGGAAGCCCTCCATCCATCCCCTCCTCAGTGCTTAACTGCTCACAAAGGAGAAACAAAAGTTATTGCAAGCAATAAGCTTCAAAGACTGCGATTGGCTGGCAACCGATTCAGGGTGTCCCCCGCCTACTGCCCGAAGATGGCTGGGTTAGGCTCCAGCACCCCCCGCGACCCTAGTGAGGATCAAGCGGTTCAGAAAATGGATGGATGGAAGCTTCAAAGACGCGGCTCCTTAACTCAACTCTGTAAGCAGCCAATCATATTGTGCTCTGCTGACGAGTGCCCTCAAAAAACAAAAGAGCAGCTCATTAACGATGACCAACAGAATTGGTGTTTTTGACACCCCGGCTTTTAAAAACCCAGGTAAACCATCAAACCGGTAATCGGCCCATGCCTAGTTGTTCTACTATCTATTAGACCAAAAAAAAATGTTCTCTTACCGCTTCGACGCTTTTGATACCAGATCGCAAATTGGTCATGTCTTTCTCCAATTCCATCATACTAAAAAGATAATAAAAAAGAAACAGAGAGGAGTAAAATAGGATGATGAAGAAAGCTAGTGACATCATCAATCGTCAAAAGTTAGTTTCATGTTTGTAAAGAAAATAAATCACATTCTTCGACATTTATGTGGATCTGCAGTGATAACTTTACAGTTTACTGGCAGCGAGTCCCTGGGTGACTCGTTGATCAGAAAAGTATGAGTCCCATTATGCATTTAGAGTCCCAAATTTCAAATTCTGAAATGGTCTACTTATTCTATTGCATATGATAATATCACAAACAACAACAATATACATTGACAATAGGTTCATTTCTTATAAACAAATGCTGCAAAAATGTGAATAATTCAGGCATACAAGATTAACAATGAACATCAGCAGCTGTGTACTCCAGGTTTATTCAACAAAATAAATGGATCAAAATATGTTGTACTCATATGGCATCATGAATACAACATACCACAAAATCAGAGTATTTTTTCCAGTCTCACACTGCAAAGATTAATTTACTGGTAATCATTAATACAGGTAAGTATTGATGTGGCTTGACATCCTCTTCCCAAGACGATGCATGTGTAATCTACGATCAATTTGACGAAATAATCTACCACACATCATTGTTAGTTCTACTGACAGTTAACATTAGCATTACTACACCTGTTTTATTCATAAAGTTACCATGCTACAACCAGTAAATTATAGAATAACCAAGACTGTTTCATAATATTTTTCATAGCGATTAGCCTACAAATCTAATGATCAATTTGCCTCGTAATCGCGCCTCTTGTCATATCTCGCTCGTGTTCTGCGCATACATCCCAGGTGAGTTTAGTGATACGCCCTTCGGACGATTCATACGAAAGATCAGAATGGCATTCCCATTTCTTAAATGTCATAATTAGTAGACCTTTGTGTGTTTTTTTTCGCCGCCATCTCAAACTGTCATCCGCGCGATTCCTCAGTTTTTTTCACCCCCCCCAAATGCTGAATGCTCTGTTATGTCGACTGTATATGTAAGACTGTTAGTGGAGTACTGGGTTCAACATCAGAGGTTTGAAATCCAGGTCATGAAAGTAACAAGTTTTGCTTTAATCAAGAATAATTAAAAAAGAAACAAATATGTAAATATTATTTTCTGGACATACGCAAGGAGCTGAAAAATGTCCATGCATTATTATTATTTTTTTTTCCAAGCCAACGAGGTAGCTGGCTCAGATAGCTGGCTATCTCTCATCTTCTGGCATGTGGTAGTGGATCCTGCTCAACCTTCCCCCATTCATTTGCTGCCACTGCCATCCACCTTTTCCTTGGATCTTTTATGGCAATTTAAGGATTTAAAAACTGCATTAATCCATCAGGATTGTACCTTTGGCTACAAGTGACACGGGATTCTAGTTCAGGTAAACGCCGAGCGCCAGCCTTTTAAAATGATCGTCGGCAATACGCTGCTGCACGCTAAAACATTTGTTATGAGTCGATGTTTCATGGTCCTCGTCCGCTGCTATGGGCTTTTAGGGAAAATCTGAACGTCGGCATACGCTGGCTGAATCGTCAAGGTGTGACAGGGCCTTAAGCGGTTTTAAAATAAAAAGAAAACATTTGTTATTAGTCGATGTTTCATGGTCCTCGTCCGCTGCTGGGGTGCAGAGCACACGCCACTCACCTTCATTTATGAGCACGGCAGCATTTTACACTCCTTGTACTGCTGGCACTGGGTTCCGTTTTGGCACATTCTGAATGACCAAATGTCACATTTGAACAATGTTCTGAGTTTCTAAACGATCTGGGTGAAGTTGCACACTCGTAGCGTATATCTGGACACACCCACGCCAATTTGGGGGATTTTGTGTGACGATAAACTCAAGTGCGCAGTCAAAAATATACTGCGGGCATGTATTGCTTCACTCCGACTGTTGGGGAAACTCCGAGCATTGTTCAAACATGCCATTCGGTTACTCAGAGTGCACAGACTGTCGGCGCATGCTCTTGGAGCTGCACCTGGGGACACGGTGCCCCAGTGCATCAGGCAGTCCACATGGAAACAGTTCATGCACGAGCTGTTGATTGGTGACATATGCTGCATTCGGAAATTAATGAAAAGAGCGCACTCAGCCTCTCTGAACACACAAACTGTCAGAGTAGTGCATGGGCGTCGGAGTGAATTTATGAACGTGCCCCTAATGTTCATGTTTTTTTGTCGAACAACTCCCCTAATTCCCATTTGAATTTGCGTTTCACGGCGGCTGTCATGCAACAACATGTAATCATCGATGGAAGTGATGTGGCTGGACGGGGGCCTGTCACGTGGTTCGACAGGCATGGAAATGTCCCCAAATTCCTCATGGCCAGAACACCCCTGTTTGTGGGTATCAACAACAGAATTTGCAGTAGAATTGAATTCGTTCAGGCACCTTTGGTTCAGTTCCCACTAAAACGTCATTATAATGGTGGCATATCGTAGCACATCAGCATTACATTACACAGGGTTACAAAAAATTGGATTTGTACTTACTTGACTTTTGCAGCTTCTGGCACATATTTCAATTCCTCACTCAGGGCCATTACCGTAGGGAACTTCTTCTCCAATACAGTGACAATGTAGTTGAGCAGAGTGATGTTTCTACAAATAGAAAATTGACCAACTTTCATTGATTTTATATATATAGTTTGCATGTTCTCTGTGTGGGTTTTCTCCGGGTTCTCTGGTTTCCTCCCACATTCCAAAAACATGCATGGCAGGTTCATGAAACACTCTAAATCAGTGGTCACCAACGTGGTGCCCGCAGGCACCAGGTAGCCCGTGAGGACCACATGCGTAGCCCGCCAGTGCTAGGACATTGTGATTTGCTAGTAAAAATTATGATTTGAAAATACAAACACCAGCAGTATTGTGAGACATCTTTAACACAATCAGAGGCTGAAAATTAAAATAATCAAATATTAAAAATAATACATTCTAATATTATTAAAGGTAATCTGGACAAATTTGTCATTTCAGATTTGTATCAATTTGGTAGCCCTTCACAGAACCGGTCCACATGAAGTAGCTCTCCCTCTCAAAACGGTTGGTGACCCCTCCTCTAAATTATCCCTCGGTGTGAGTGTGTGTGTCTTACAGTAGGAGTCATCCAAAGTCAGTTTAAGAGTGTTAATCCGACTTCAACGGACAATTAGGACGGCGGAAAAAATCATTGGCACCGCCTTACCCACTCTTGAGGACTTGCACACCGCAAGAATCAAGACAAGGGCACGGAAAATCCTCCTGGATCCCCCGCATCCTGCCCACCACCTTTTCCAGTTACTCCCCTCAGACAGGCGCTACAGATCCATGCGCACCAAATCCAGCAGACACTTAAACAGCTTCTTCCCTCTAGCCATTAACTTCCTAAACAGTCACTGACATATTCACTCTTCTTGTACAACAAATATTGTTTCTCTCTAAAATGGTTCAATGATTTTCTGCACCAACTGTACAAACTGTAATAGTATTGTATTCTACCACTGATCACTTTAGCTCTAATTGAAACTATGGTTCACTTACATTATGAAATGTCCTTCCATACCTATTTGCCATGTTCTTGTTTATGATGATATTAATGCAGCGTGTATACCGGAGACAAATTCCTTGTGTGTTTTACATACTTGGCCAATAAAGATGATTCTGATTCTGATTACTGTTACGTAGGAGGCAAATGGACTTCCAATGTTCTCATCTAAGGTACATTCAAGGTTATCTGTTATGCTAGGGCACTTGACGACTTCTACAAGTAAGGGAGAAAACCTTCTTTCTCCAAGTTGTTTACCACGTCATGCTGTTGTCCATTCAAAACGTGGATGCTATCAAACAGTAAAAGGCAGAAATGCTCATCAAAACTAGCACTGATGTTACGTTAAATGATAAACTTTCAAACAACATGCAAAGAGCAGTCCAGGATGCTGTCTACTTATCTTTTTGTATGGCAACTATTAACGAAGACACGGGAAACAATACGTCTGCGTTGATGTGAAACTCTCTTCAGTCGACAATGTGATTATCAACCGCTTTTCTTTTGGGTAAGTGTCAAAGTCCTGGTTTGTGATACGGGAGACTAAAGAAGCCTTTACCGCCCTTTACCCCTCTGACTATTACAGCCAACAATGGGACATGTACAAGGCATGACGAAAAGCGAATGACGCTTTGTTCGTGGGACTAGCCTTTCAATATATGCGGCGGCAATGCATTGTGGGAGATGCAGAAAAGGCCAAAACCCCTCCTTAGGCAATTAGAAATGGTCTAGTGGCAAACACTATTGGTCTTGGTGTAAATATGACTTAGTTTCTATAAATAAGTGGTTCCCAACCTTTTTGTCCGCTTTTCTGCCTCGGATAATAAATAAACCGAAAGTCCTGTCAGTTTGTTATTTTTCATCTGTGCAGCCTGTACGGCCTCTTGGGAGCCACTGCTGTAAATAACTTTTTTAAACATCATTTTAATTATGAAAAAAATACCATTCTGTCATCTAAAATAGATTACATCAGTGGTTCTCAAATTACATAGTTATCCAGTAGATTATTAAAGCATACTTTATTTTAGAATGTCAAACGTACTTGTCAATGCTTGACTTGGTGTCAGCAATCTTGTTCAGACTTGAAACTTTAAATCCATAAGCATTTCCCCTCTGTCCTTTATTCATGTAGTTCCCGAAGGCTAGAACCACCTCTAAGAGTTGACGTAGTGTTCGGCTCTTCATTACCTCTCTGGATGCAAGACACAAAGCTGAAAACACAAAGACATGAAGGCAATGTTATTGCGCTCGAACCACAGTTTTAAAGCCAATGACGGGAGGCCTTGAGGCCAAAACGATCTCAACTTATTCTCAAACTATAAATGGGGGCCCGGTGTGGAATGTGAACCGCCCGGGAACGCCTATGCACTATGGTAACCCGTTCTGTAGAATGACATCTTTTACAAATCAATATTGTACTTGCATACATCAGACTTCAATTTGCCTAGTCAATATGCAGTCAATATGGAACAGCGCTAGGACATAGTGTTGTATTTGTATCAGACATCAAATATATTACATCATACTGTAAATCTCCTCTTTGAGCCATCATGTAATCAAGGTGGTGTTCAGTTGTTCAGGGTTTTTTGCCAAACATGGACCAAGTTTCTCTTTGAGTCATGGGGGCCCACTAATCGATCCAGACAAGGAGGCTGGGCCCATAGGGAACTGAAGATGGGCTCCACTGTCTCTGAGCTTGATGTCACTGTGGAAGTTAAAAAGTTCTTTGATGTAGGACCTCGAGGGTGGATAAGATCCTAAAGGGAAAACAGGTCGCAGGGCTATCTTAGTTGACAATGATCTGCAACATCGGATCGATGTTGGCCACCGAGGGCGCTATTTTCATGCCCAGCACAAGTCTAGCGAAAAGCCCAGTCTCACTGTGTGCATGGGTGGATTTTTCGTTCTTTTTGCAAAAAGGGGAGTTTGCGCTGTTGTGGGAATGAACAGAACTAACTCAGTTACTGGCCAATGAAAGCAGCTGAACTCATATCTTTTAAATTTAGCATGAGAGGTGTGCACGGTCTTTGGCATTGCAGAAAGAGAAATAGACTCATTGGAGTGCATGGATAAGATTGAGGTGCACAAAGTCAATTGAGAAAACCTGCATTCAACTGAGGGGTCAAGGTTTCAGTGTTGGCAAAGATAGCAAATGTAGAGTTCTTGTCAGAGTTCGTTCAAGGTCAATGGTTAAAATTTCCATGCGAAAAAAAAAAAAAAGACAAAACGCATCTGTCTCAGAATGTTTGTGACCTTGAACAAACACTAACGGGAACTCATCCTAACACTGGGAAAGGTTTGCCCCTCACTGGGATACGGGTTGAAGGAACTGCAACCAGACCTCCGCTTGCAGATGATGTTGGCCAGGGTGATCAAAGAGAACAACTAGGCAAGCAAGCACTTGGAAACCGCCTTCTAACCCAATCGTTCCCCAACCAGCATTGCTGTGCCACAGCCAAGTGGAGTGATTTTATCATTATATAAAGGTGATGATCATAATAGTGCTTTCAATGAATTGATTTCGACAATATGTCAGATGGTTTGATGCATGCTGTTGCCATGATCACACATATATCAGCTGAGTGCAGGATCTGTTTGTCTCCACCGTGATCAAATTGCATTACACCACTTGTGCCACGATTTAGACCTGCTCCAAATTGGTCTATAGTTGAATTTAATTTGTCAGCAAATTGTCAGATGAACTGGGGGCATGTAAAAATAATGGCCTCGGTCCGCTGGAATGTCCAGCATGGCGCAGCACGATCTGCCATATTTCCAAACACACTAAACTAGACTTGCCCCTCAAAAATTAAGATGTCTGTCTACGAAAATACAGCCCAGGGCCTCCGGTTTGCCAGACCAGGTTTGTGGTGCTCATTTTTGACAAAAAGGAACTGAGGATGTGTTGCAACTACTGGTGGATCACATTCCTCAGCTTCTCTGGTAAGGTCTTTTCGGGTGTGCTGATGTGTAGGGTCTGTCAGGAAATAGACCCTCATTTCAGCTTTTTTCATCTTTTTCAGCGTTTTCATCCTCGCCCTGGAACATTGGAAAACCTTTACATCTGTCCGGGTCTTGGAGGGTGCATGTGATTTCACTAAACTAGTTTACATGTGCTTTGTGCACCTGGAAAAGACATTTGACTGTGACCCCTCAGTGGGGTGGGGTGGGGTGGGGTGGGGTGGGGTGGGGTGGGGCTGTGATTTATGGGAGTAAAGTTATTCAGTCCTTGTCCAGCCGGTGTCAGAGTTTGATCATGATTGCCGGTAGAAGTGTCGGCCCCTTCTTGTTGCTCCCCAGCTCGTCTCCCTCATTCTGCTGGAGGTCTTAAATCCTCACTGCGGGCATTGAGCGTGAGACCTGGAAGGGCATTATTTGGAGGCAAGTCATACATGCGGCTGAAATGAATTTCCTTTGCAGGGTGTCCAGGCTCGCCCTTAGAGACAGGGTGAGAAGCATAATCATGGAGTCGTTGCCTTTCCGCATTGAGGGGAGCCAGATGAGGTGGCATAGGTGCCGAGTTACAATACCTCTTGGATGCCTCCTGGTGAGGCGTTTGAGTCATGTATGACTGAGATAAATCCTTCGGGATGACCAACGATACATTGGAAAGATTGGGAAAATTGGATGAAGGTGTCTGGGGAAAGAGAAATCTGTGCTTCCCTGCTTAAGCTACTGCCACTCTGAGACAATCATGCACCGTTTTAAACTGATCATTGTTTCCACTGCGATTTTTTCTTGAGAACCTTTAGTAGAAACAATTTTGAAAAAAATAATCTTACGATTCTTAATTAGTGGAACTAACCTGGAAAATCCTGAAGTGCAAATACAAATCGACACTTGAGACTTTTATAGATACTTTAGATATGTCAGGGAAAAAAACGGAGATAATGGAAATAATTGTGGATTTTTCCTTACTTACCTTTGATTTTAGGTTTGACATCAGTCAGTCTTTCGGCAAACTTTTTCTTGAAGTAAAGAGACAAAAGTCTCTGTTGATAGTGGTTGATCCTGCATGGGAATTGTCGGACATACAGTATTAGAAGGAAGCTCAAATCTGAATATTAATGTGATATAGCGGCCAGCACCATAAATAATTTTGTCTGTTAAAGATTTTAATCTTGGCTTGTTTGGGTTTACAGTGGGAACCGAATTTCCACACACAGCCCAAAAACATGTTTATTTTATTTTAATTGGAAACACTTCCATGTCGATCTTAATTTTTTTAGAATGCAGAAATGTTTAGTGAGCCTTACTGAAATTGTGAAGCAGAGAAATTTCCTCATAAACCAAAGTGTTAAGATTTAGCATTTAGACAGGGAAAGCTCAAGTCCCAACCAAAATAAGCGAATCAAATGATTAAGAAGTCGCTCATTTCGCTACTCATGACGTGTCCTTTGTTACAAAGTCATGTTAAAAGACATTTCCATGAACTGTGGTCAGTTGTGTTTTACTGCGTACCTGCTCATCTCAAACAGAAAGCGGTCCGCTTTGGCCATACGCTCAAGTTCATGCTTGTGTTCCTCCAACAGTTCTATGTCACTTTTTTCAGGAACAAACTTTAGAAGCTTCATCACATAAAAAAAAAAAGACAGAATAACATGTTAACTAATGTGTTACATTTTAACGACCAATAGAAAGTTTTAGGGTACCCCAATATTTTTCGGTTTTTCTTAATTGAAATCCATGCAGGTCAATGAAAGCATCAAGCAAATAATTTCAGTTACAAAAGAAGCCATGGAATCTATTCGAAACCCCAAATGGAATCCAAACTTATCCAAATCTTTGGCATTTACTGTTTTGCAGATCATCCCACTTTTGGCATTCTTTCTGCAATGGAACTCAAATATGTTTTCTGAAAATCTGTACGTTCTGATCAACGTGTGGCACTTTCCGGTTGCTTTGTTTTCAATCATTTGTTCATTTCATGTCAAAACACCTTGTGGTTTAAGCCTGGAGACCGCGCTGGGCCATTATCTTGCTGTAGACCTGACCTTGACCTGCTGACTTCAGGCGGAAGGTGGACTACACCCTGGACTGGTCCCCAGTCAGTTGCAAGACACATTGTGGCATCACACGGGGACGTTTAGTGGAAGGACGTGTCCTTCCATTTCAGAAACCTGTGCCGCGCACAAATATGGCCGACAATCCAGACACGATACTTCCCTCACAACCAACAGGTGTGGCTACTCAAGCCACTTGATCAAATCAGAGAGGGCTGGGTATAAAACAAAGGAACAAAAGGAGTATGCACATTTTGTGCAGGCTGTTGTTATTTTGGGACTAATAGGATTCTATTAGTCAAGGGATAGAACTGCACCGTCTCCGGATTTGATGCCACGTGGGACGTCAGCAAGGGACATTTGGATTTTCATGGCCACCCTTTTCCCTGGAGGGTGCTAGGAAAATTAAAGGATTTCTCCATTTTTTTTCTTGGGGTCAGATCTGATACCAACTCTAATAGGAACTGATACCAAACCTACACCAGAACTTTTTTTTTTTTTGCGAAAATCTGATTTGAACACCTTAAGGCTTAAGCACTGAGAGGGACTTTGAGAAATACAGTGAACTTGTTTTTTTTTTCCTCCTTGTCCTTTAATTTGATTTTCTTGTTCGGAGTTAACGGAATTTCGTGTCAAAGGAGAGTATTCCCGGTTCGTTGCCCAGGTCTCCTTTATGAAAATACATATCCAATATATATATATGTTTTGATACATTTCTGCCTGTGTGTCTTATTTCTGTTGGAGGTTTCTCTTTACTCTGAATGGAGTTTGCTGTTGCCAATCTCACTGCAACCGAAGATAAGTGTACCCTAAATTGAATAGATTTGGATAATTTTATAAATTTGTCAGTATTTATTTGCTCTTTGACACCTTAGTACAGGGGGAGGTCACGCCGCTCCTAGACAGCCGCAGTCCTGCTTGTTTTTGAAATTCCCTCTTCCAACACACCGGATTCAAATGATCAGAATAGTGATTAGGCTTTTACAGAACTTGCTGATGAGCTGATTATTTGGATCCGGTGTGTTGCAGCAGGGAGATATGGAAAACATGCAGGACTGCGGCTCTCTACGACCGGAGTTGCCTGTCAGTGACTTAGTAGAAGGGTGACACTAAGTAGCTGCACTAGTGGTAGCTACATTTGCAAATAAACCTTCATGGTTGTGGTTTGCTGTTAAAACTTGGTGAAATAATTTAATCAAGACATGTCATGTCTTGTATTTGTTTGCAGGCTGAATTGAAGACAAGCAGGGTAGTTTTCATTGATTACATATCGAACCACTTTGCGCCTCCTGTACAGTAGGTGCTGGTATGTACCACAAAGCTGTAATCTGCCAATGAACGAATGAAGAGAAAGGAGCAGAAGCACATAACGAGTATTCATAGACAGGAATAGGAGTGCAAGCTACTTGGATTGGATTTTACCCTTGGTCACAATGCGGAGCTGGATTTTGTTAAGCCATTTTAAATTTGAAGTTAAAACTTGTCGGTGTTTTCAGAATTTAAACATCTGCAGACAGCCACCAGTATGCTCCCGTTGTCTGTACTTTTACAATGTATGTGTATGTGTCTGTGTGTGTGTGTGGGGGGCTCCTTGGGCAGACACCCTGTATGATGTAGGTTCACTGATAGTGTACTACACTACAAATTATAATCACACTGGATTTTTCATGTGATGGATTGTAATGTTTGTTTTTTTGGGTGGTGGTGGGAGGGGTGGGGGGGCTGGCGGACTGACTGACTGACTGACGGCCTGAGTGACAGACTGGCAGACTGATGACTTTAATAGACGGAATTGTTAAAATAACTCGATCGACTGACGATTACAGCTTGGATCACAGGCCGCTGATGATTGACGGACCATCAAAATGTTGTAAAATGTCCCCCTCTGCTTTTTATATAAACCGCTTACACGTGATGCATTACCTGCTCAAGCATATCTCTTGGCAAATCTTCCTGTTCATCCATGGATAGGACTGCTGAGCGAATTTCACCATTTGTTAGTTTCAACCTATGCCATACAAAAAAAAATATATATTACCACAAACTGGCAAGTTCTGCTCTTTGTCAGACAGCACTTGCAAACAATGGCACTTGTGGCTATTGTGGGTAAAGTGAGGTAGCGCATTGTGCAATACGCAATATGCAGATGTCGGGTAATGAGGGGAGGGTCATAGTCTGTGACAGGAGGCAGGGGTCGGGCAGAGGCATAGGGTGTATATGAAAAACATTTACAAAATAGCCATTCATTGAAGGTGCGCCTCACAATCCAGTGCATCTTTTCGTGTGGAAAATACGGTAGTTATTTTCCTGCCTGGCTCTCGGCAAAGACGAACACTTTTTTGCTCTGCTCCTGTCGCCCCCACCCCAACCATCCATACTCTTCTGTTTAGTAATTAGTTCAAATGCGGTGTCTTCTCTCTTACTATAGCCTCCAGCCGTATTTTTTTTTCTAAAAAATAAACAATGGAATTAGTCAGATGGACTCTCAGGATTATGGTTAATTTTTGGAGTGGGGGGGCGGCGAAAAGAGCATGATATGGAGAGCCTTCTTGCCCCTCTGGGACATTTGCTGCTTGGCACACCTCAGATCCTTTGCAGAAGTGGAGTTTGGTTTTCCTGAGAATATTGACCGTGGAGGATGTGGAAGACATCTCCAATATTCGCCTTCATTGAATCCCAGCCATTGGCGCAAACTCCTCAATCGCCGCTGTTTTTGACTGATTCGCAAGGCCCACAGATTATTGTGTTCTATTGCGATATAAACATGCAGCCTACCGAAAGAAAGGTGAGACTCTCTCATTTCAAATCTTTTCAGTTCTTTGCCAATCAGCATGAGCAAAAAGCTACATTTTCATCAGATTTTGAGAATGGCTTTATAGTTTATTCCTAGCCTAAAAGAGGAAAGAAAAAAATCAGTCCGACTATTTCTTGTGCATCATCTTTTGCGCTGGCCTTTACCTCTATCTTAGCATTTACATAAAAGGAGCTCACTTTGCTCACCCGACTCTTCACAAGCAAGTTATACATTTATATTGAATGGCCACAAATGAGCAATTTGGGCACACATTGTATTTGCTGTATATTGTACAAGAAAAAAAAAGTTCCAACTTCCAGCATCTGCCCCTCCAAAGCTCTAGTTTACGCCAAATCAAATTCGTCGAGCATGCTAATCCATCACTTTATTGTTTTCTCAATTAAATGCAAAGCTGAAATGAAGTTACATTCATATTTTACCAGCTATTGGTAATGCACGCCAGGCATGATCTGTTCATCAGCCAGCTCTGAAGCAGCATTAGAACGAGCCTGATGCTTTGAATCAGGTGTGTTGCTCCTGGGAGAGTTGGAAAAAGGCAGGACGGTGGCCCTTGATGACCGAGTTTGGACACCCCTGATGTAAACTGTCTAACTGAGCAACCTTAGCTCCACAGTTCACACACCTGGCTAACTTGCAGATGAAAGTAAGCATTAAAGACCAGGTTCAGACTGCGTGCAAATCCGATCAAGATCAATCTGACCTGTATCTGATTATTTTTTAATGACAGTCTGAAAGGCTCAGTTCCAAATTGTTCAAATCTGAACTGTGCCACATTCATATGTGGTCCTTGATCGGATAAATATCGTTTTTTTTTGGGGGGGGGGGGGGTGTTGCAATGCGATCGCAGTCTGAATGGCCAGGTTGCATATAGTATATCCGACCTCAACGTCATCTGATGCACTCCACTCAGGCAGGGCTGAGACGGCTTGATAACTGCTTCTCTCCAACTCTTCGGAAATGTACCTACTTCCCATACCTAATTGTAAGTTTCCGAAGATTTCGCTTTTTTTCACCGTAGCTTTGCTTTACCTTTTATTTGTTACCACTACCTCCTCTCTGCCTTTTAACGCTGGATCCTTCCTATCCCTCTTAACACCCCAACACCCTCTTTATCTTTACCCAAACATCACTAATTTGAGTGCATCCATCCATCATTTTCCGATCCTCTTTATCCTCAGAAGGGTCACGGGGGGGGGCTATCCTAGCCATCTTCGGGCAGTAGGTGGGGGACACCCTGAACCGGTTCTCAACCAATCACAGGGCACACAGAGAAGAACAACCATCCGCGCTCACACGGCCGGCAACAGGTTCAGGGTGTCCCGAAGACAGCTGGGATAGGGCTCCAGCATGCCCCGCGACCCTTGTGAGGATAAGTGGGTCAGCAAATGGATGGATGGATGCATGGATGAACTCATATAGCCTTTAACACACAAGAAAAAGAGCTCTTTTGAATAAGTCCCCTCACAATAGAAAATTGAACTTGAAATATCAGCTCGTACAAAACCCACTATAGCAACTTGATTTTCTTTTCATCAGTCAGCTAAGCTTTGATAAAGCATTTGAGACGACACACGGCTGGCATGCTCTTGGCACGGTTGTGCCACAAGTTATGGATCTGGGAAATAAACTCTTAAAAGTCACCATGTACCCCCAACAATTTATCCAGATTGGGAGACATGGTTTTAAAGCATAACAGTTTGAGCAGTATGAAATGACTATTTGTCATTATTTAGTTGGCTTTTTTCATTCATTACACACACTGACCGTGAGAGTAGAATGTTGCAGTTTTGCGCTCTGCGACCATCGATCACAGAAAGCTCTTTGACTCTCCTTACAATGGCATTGTCATCATCAGTTTCTTTCTGTTAAACAGGGAAATTGGTCACTGTTAAGATCTTTTTGCATTTTGCAGCCAAAATGTTGTCAAGTTGCAAAATACCGAAGCGTCAAATTACTTGTGGCCTTTGGTAAGCTGAGAACGTCTGCTGGAATTCATCAAGATCCAGAACTTTGAATGCCTTGAGATCGTCAATTTCTGCCCAGATAGTGCCTTTTATTTTACTCTGCGGAAAAAAAAACATAAAATGATCTGTTGGGTATAATTGTCCAGTTACTGCTTATGTTTTCACAGTTCATCCAATATTTTCGTGGTCTGTCATGACCTATTCACTGATGCTATGTATGTCATGCAACCCTGTAGGGGAAACCAGGATTTGATGTCACACTTTAGTCATTCATATAGAGTATGTCTTGGAATACATTACATACATGTACCGTAATTTCCGAACTACAAGCCGCGACTTTTGTCACACGCTTTCAACTCTGCGGCTTATTTAATGAAGCGTAAAGTTATTTAACCTTTGAAACCGCTTTCTGTGTCCCGTCTTTCTTTGTAAATATCTCATGTTACAATGTGGGCACCTGTGGGTCCTAGACCAGTGAGGCGTATGTGTGGACAAAATGTCTATTCCTTTAAAAATGTAGTGCGTGCTGCTTCTTATTAGGTGAGCTCTGTAGTCCAGATTTTACAACATAAACAAAATGTGTACCAGATGAGAGACCAAAGTCTCAGGTGTATACAATATTTTGTTATCATTTGCACTCATTCCTATCACACTAATTCCATATGTTGTGTCTGTGCAGCGTCATAAGCAATTTAATAAGTGTGAACATGTGGCACGTTGCCCCACCATGGGGTAAGTTGTCTCACTATCTGGTGGAACATGTCAAACTGGATTGGAAAATTCTTGCTATTCTTTCACTTGAAAGTGAGCATTGAAGTCAGGCACAGGAAATGTTCATCATTGACCTTGAAAAAGTCATTGAAGAAAGGTTCACATCTCAAGCATAGGGACTGCTGGCACTTTGGCCATGGCTCCCAGCCTAAAATGTTTTACATTCTTCAACTGAAAATTCAAGACTAAATTGAATGACAAACCAGAAAGCGTTGGTTCATCAAGAAACTGTCAACGACTGGAAGGTCTACTTAGAAACATTCAAACAAACCCGAACTAACACATTTCCTGACTGGTCAGACTCATCCTCTGAATGGCAATTCTGGCATATGTGAACTGATTTTCAGGGGTGCATCTTTCAGGGTCCCATCCATGACTACAGACCCCATAATGATTGATATTTGGCCCAAAACCACCGTGTTTTCTAATACAAGCTCCAGTTGAAAAGTATCTTTAGACGAAGCAATGCCTGCGGTATGGCAAGATGGCTGAATCTCTCTTCTGCCTCACATATAACTGATAGGATTTTTATCTTGAAGAAGGTAGATTTGAAATGAATAAAGTTTTTTTTTTTACTTTGGGTTGTGCAAAATGGTTCATCGGCGCTTATCTCATCTTACAGTGTGCCTGTATCCTCTTTTCAGGCAGGACACGGCCCCTGATCATACAAAGGAATAAAACTAGAATTCCACCTTTTAGTTGTGTCCTCTGGTGGAGAAGATAATTGCAGTGTGACACCTTACCCATGTGACAACAAGCCCCGGGTCTCACCGACATGACAGTCAGCAATACTTGTACCTCAGGTAGCTTGCTCCAGTTGAATGACTTCATTGGGTTTGTTGGCTGAGGAATATTTTTCTTTGTGATACTTCCAAGAGGAGCCCCTGGAGGTGGAGGTGGAGGTGGTGGAGCAAATGGAGTAATGCCAAAAGCTGGCAGCCCCACTGGTGGCGGAGGAGGTGGAGGAAGCGCAGGAGACGGAAGAAGAGGAACCAAATTGCCTCCTGTCACAGGAGGTCCCCCCGGAACACTGGATGCCTAATTAGAGCAGTAAATAATCAATCACTCGTTGAATCATTGCCTTGCTAGAAAATAGATTACATTTTGATTCAAATAAGTGGACAAACACACTTAAAAAAAAATAATGAAAGCCATATAGAAAAGGACAAATAATTGAAATGAATTTAAATTTGGTTAAATTCCCTTTTTTGGAGATTTTTGGGGCAGAATATGTTCAATTAAAAAACAAAATAATTCTATTTCAGCAAATGTGGCTCTGTCTGGAATTAATTGAATTCATTTATGGTTATGGACACACATTCATTTAATATACAGCACATGGTGGGTGTTGTTTTTCTTTTTGGTATGCATTGGTTTTGATGTTTTACATCTCACATGCATTTTCAAATGCATAAAGCTGCATAACTTTATCGGTCAACTGCACCAAGGATTATTTCATTGTGAAATGCAGACCCGTTGGTTTCAACTCCTTGATAAATATTCCATCGTTGTGTTGCGAACATACAGAACCGAGATGCTGCAGCCGAGCAGAGAGTTCCAGCAGTTGTTGTTTGGCTTGCTTGTGGTCATTGCACTCTCGCTCCAGTTTGTCTTTCAACTTGTTCAGCATTGCCATCATGTCTTCTTTTTCCTTATTCTTGGCCTCACACTCCCTTTCTTTCTTTTCAAAACGTTGTTTTAGTTCCTGATGATCTAGGGTGGGGAAAAAGTTGTCTTGAAATGTTCAATTTATTAAACCTTCTGCTGTTCAAATTGTGTGGTAATCTACACATAAGCGATAAGAGCTTCAAAAGACAGGCGTATAGAAATTGTATTACACATTACACATAGCAGTAACAAACGGCAGTAAATAAATAGTCCTTTTCTTTGAGGGGAGTGTGACTCTTCACTCTGTTCAAATGAAATCATGGGAGCAGTGAGTAGAAGAGCTGCCAATTCACGATAAACAGTACATTACAACCCCAAAGATATTTGGGTAGCGATATGGATTCTTTTCGATCTCGAGCTATGTCTAAATTTCTCATTTTTGATGATAGTTTAAAAAACCGACGCGTCTGTATGTTCCACTTTATTTTGGTCAACACATGAAAAGGTTCAGAAGAAATGTGGGGTTCGTTTCTCACCTTTTCGCATTGAATCGGCTTGATCTTTCCAATGCCTGACTTCATTTTCATTGACGAGCCTTTTGAGCAAAACATAAGAAGATAAGTTTCATGGAACATTTTTTATTTTTTATTTTTAGGTAATATACACAAAGATGTCTTCCTGAATAGAGTACAGACAGTAACTTTCACTTGTGCTTATTCATATTTAAACAGTCTTTTTTTCAGGATTGAATACAACATACATTTCATTTGTTTGTTTATATATATATATATATATATATATATATATATATATATATATATATATATATATATATATACTGTATATATATATATATATATATATATATATATATATATATATATATATATATACACACACACACACACACACACACACACACACACACACACACACACACACACATACACAGACCTTCCAGTCTGTGCTTAAATACAGTGGTGGCTGGTGGAGTTTTCTCCAGGGGGCTGCAAATTTTACTCCAGCTTGAAGGTGTTAATTTCAGAAGGCAGCCATCTCGTTACCTCTGCGTCCCGCGTCCTAGACGCATAATTTTCCCGCCAGACGCACAGTTCCAAATAATGTGCGTTTTTGGGACGCAAGGACATTTCTCAGTCAACGATCGCAGTTTGATAATCGCCGCCATTGTTGTTTTGATCTTGCGTTAAGTAATCTCGCGTGATGAGATTTCCGTTCTCGTGAGACAAGATTGGCGAGATCAGCCTTCACCGCGTGGAAAGCAGACGAAGTCGTGTAACGTTAAGACAAGTGTTGCTCAAGTTTATTGCGGATATATCACAGAGGAAGCAGCTAAAGTTGGATAGTTTTTTTGCGATAATAATCTTGTATTCCTGAATTATTACAAATTTTGCAGCATTTGTTTATAAGAAATGAACGTATTATCAATGTATATTGTTGTTTTTTGTGTTATCATCATATGCAATTGAATAAGTTGACCATTTCAGAATTCGAAATTTGGGACTCATACTTTTCTGATCAGCGAGTCCCTGGGACTCGCAGGGCTCAAACTGTAAAATTATCACTGAGAAGGGCTTTTTTTCTTGGATACTACGAATGCAGCCAATGGTGCTGTAAAGCTTGTTTCACCGTGGACATTTTGATAGTGGTATTCCAGCAGTTTCCAGTTAATGGTAGCTTTGAGCCTTTGGGGTTTATGGCATCTCAAATATGCTAACCCAGGGGTAGGGAACTACCCCTGCCTGTTTTCGATCCCTCCCTCCTCCAACACACCTGATTCAATTGAGGATGATCTTTTTAGGCCTCTACAGAACTTGCTGATGAGCTGATCATTTGAATCGGGTGTGTTGAAGTCGAGAAGGCTCTAAAACAGGCAGGATATGGCTCTCGAGGAACCGGAGTTCCCTACCCCTGTGCTAACCTAACTGAAGAATTACTACCTCAAAATTAAATTGACCTCAAATCAATTCCTCGACATCTAATACCCAAATATTATAATTTTTATGTTCCAACAGGACAATTATCCCTAAAACCTCACTTGTTCTGGAATGGATTAGGCAAGGCTGAAATTAAGTTGCTGTAATGGCTCCCAAAAAAACGTGACCTCAACTCCCCAAAAATGTGCACTGTGCAGATAAGAGTCGTAAGGATGATTAATCGGGCTCTGTCCTTTTTTTTAATCAAATTATTTTTCAAAGGAGGCATTCTAAAATTCCGGGACCTAAATGTAAGCTTAAAACGAATTTTATTTAAAGCTTGGAATTATTTATAAGCAAGTAACTCTGACCATGAACATCTTGTTCAGAGTTAAGAGAGGAAACATCCAAGTTAAGAGGGAATTCTAATTTTAAAAAGCCAACATGGTCATCTATTCAACTCTGAAAAGTTTGAGCATCTCTGTTTGCAGAGTCAAACTGTGAAATAGATGAGAACATACAAATGAGCTTCCATTTACAAAACAATTTCAAAGGGATTTTAGGCAAACACTGCTTGCTTCATAGATCTGGAAAACTATTTTTTTTGGTACCAGGAGTGCACAAGCCAAAACATTGATGATACTCACATTCGAACAATATTTTTCACATTGAAGTCTTCCAGGGGAGCGACATCTGGGTTTTCGCCTTTGTCAGTCTGCAGAACCAGCTGCTGAACTATCCGATCCAACAGTACCCAATATTGAACCATGGTACTATTTTGCTTAACTGTGAACAGAAAACAATAAGTAAGTGAGGAACTATTGCCACGTGCATCGAATACAGGTTGAATCAGTTTACATAAATTGTACAGATGTCGACAGCCAGAAAGCCTTACATGGCATCATGAGACAATGCTGCAGTGCAGACATGAGGTGCGGGTAAGCTTCAGTGTGGGACAGACGTTTCCTGATCAACTCAAACATCTGGCTTGCACTTCTAGTTTCAATATGAACCTGAAATCAGTCATAATCACATTTATCATGATTATTATTATTAATAAAACAGTGCTCCCTCGCTATATCGCGCTTCATTTATCGCAGTGACTTCACTACATTGCGTTTTTCCCCCCAAAAGTACTGCATTCAGAAAAAAATGCCGAAAGACTCAGGTTTTGGACATGACTGTACGTATGATTGGTTCCTGGCACGACATTGCACAAGTGGATTTATCCCGTGAACTGATTGGCTGCGCATCTTCGCAGCCCCGCGCATCACCTTCCCTTGTGTATCGTCACGCTGTTGACTCTCTGATCAGTGTCTCGTCACGCTGTTGTGTTTGTGAGAGAGAGAGAAAGTGAGCGAGAGAGAGAGATGGTGATTGGGCTTGTCCAAAAAAAGCAGCACATCTCTCTTCGCCTCCTCCTCATCATCGATACTGATTAATTGTCTTATCATAAACACGTCGGCTGCGCAGGGATGGCTGGCCAGGAGCTAGCTGGAAGCTAACGGCGGCTACACCGTCAGAGCGCCACTAACACAAGTCTTGCAGAAGGCAATGCTGCTGAATGTTAATTACTGTATAAGGATTTATAATTAAAGATTGGAGTAAATACATGTACTGCAGTCGTCTTTGTCTCAAATATGGAAAGTATAAATACTGTTTGCATATTTTAAACAAGCTGTTACCCACATATACATACACAAAAATTACCCGGGATGGAGCCAACCCTCCTTCACAGTTTTTCACCTATCGCGGCAGGGTCCCGGTTCCCATTTACTGCAATAAGTGAGGGAACACTGTAATACATTCAATTTATAACGCGTCGCTGATAGTGTAGTTGTACACTCGGCTGACTTGCGTTTGGGCATCGGTTGCCACTCAGTGTGATTGCGGGTTTGAATGGTTGTCTGTGCCCTGCGACTGGCTCGGAAACAGTTGAGGCGGTAATGCGACTTTCACTCCAAGACAGCTGTGATAGGCTCCAGCAACTCCAGCGACCCTCTTCAGGATAAACAGTGTTGACAATGGTAACTGCCTATTTCAAAAACCGTCATTTTGACAGATTGTGATGAAATAGTTGAGATTGTTGAGATAGATCTCAACGCAAGACCGAATTCTTCTGTCCATGAGTGAGCTATAGTATAATTGCAGTGCATTTGGGGGTGGGAGGCTAATAAAGTGGCTGATTTGCGAAGAGATTTCAAGCAGGGTGTAAAGAATGGATGTTACGTTTCTGTAATTCTTTATCCGTTGTGTATTTTGACCGAACAATGGGGAAAGAGTGACTGATAGGGCACCCAAGATCATCCATCAATCCATCGATGCATTTTCCAATCTGCTTATCCTCACAAGGGTCGCGGGCGAGCTCCTGACCAGAAGTAGAGTTGTTTTTATTTGAGAAAAGACTTACACGGTCAAAGCGTTTGGACAACAGAAGCTCATCCTCATTCCTCAGCATTTCAAAAAAGTCCAGATGCCTGAAAGACAACAGATGCAATGTGTGAGAAGGTTGCCTTCCACAATATGCGGTTTCAATGGCTTTCACGGATTATGCACCTGTCCAGTGTTGCATTATCATGGGAGCGAAGTTTATCGATGACTGTCTGAATGCCCAACATCAGGAACTCATAGCGTAAGTGGATACGGAACTCCAAACTTGTCTGAAGATGCACATATTCATCCAAAAGACCACAATACAAAAAATACACATGTGTACGATGAGAGATGCTGCATTGTGCAAGCGGTGCTGCACAGAACTGGGGGAGGGGGGGGGGGGGGTGTCATCCAGTGCCTTGCTCAATGGCATCTCAACAGTAGTCAGAATGAAGACTCGAATTTGTCTAGTGAGTAGTTTTACTTTGGTTAGTTTGCGTGGGACTCAAACCGTTACCTTCTGGTTCCAAAGCCCAAGTCCTTACAATGAGCTACTTTCACCCGACCGCGATAACGAGAAATTAAAGAAACGAGGTTGAGAAGTGAACATTTATCAACATCTGTGTGAACAACAAAATCATTGTCAAATTTTAGTCGAATGGAATAACAAAATGTGTGAAAATGTCCTTCAAAATAACAGACAGGAGTATCTTTACCTCGCCTGGTCCTTGGCTCAGTACTGCATTAATGAAGGACATAATGGCAGTCTTCAGATTTACTTCATCTCTGTAGCGACCTGTGGCTCTATCCAGGTCCGTCACGAGAGTCTGCACACAAAACAGAAAATAGAGACCATGGCGTGTCGTGCAAGCAAATCATGCAAGGTCTCAGCAACTATTAAATGTGGCTACATTCATAACTACTTTGTCAAAGTGACCAATGTGGCATGCACGTTGCTCTGTTATCCAATTTCACTTCATTGATCCAAACAATATTTATGTACTGCATATCCAACAGAGGGAGTACCTGCCAAGGACCCCAGCTGCTGCAGCTACACTAAGGAAGGTCCAGGAGAGGGGACTGCATCAAGTAGAATTGTGTGTGTGTGCAAAGCCTCTTTTCTTGGCATATATACAGGGTCCAGGACTCGCTGCCATACAGTAGGGTGCTGAGAACACAGGCCCTGTAGGCTGCCATCCTGGTGTTGAGCTTCAACTTTCTGTTCTCCCACACGCGTTTGGTGAGCCGGGCAAGAGTTGTGGTGACTCGGCCGATCCTTCTGTTCAGTTCAGAGTCCAAGTCAAGCGAGTCTGTCACCGTGGAGCCAAGGTAAGTAAACTCCCTGACAACATCCAGCTGGTAGTTGTTAATGGAGATGGTGGGTTGGCTCTCCGTGTCCTGACTCAAGATGTTGGTCTTCTTGAGACTGATGGTCAGCTTAATGGCGCTGCACGCCCTCGAGGAACGATCCATGAGATGCTGAAGATGTTCTTCCTTGTGGACAGTGACAGCAGCATCGCCCGCAAACAGCATGTCTCTGATCAGGACTTTGCGGATCTTGGTCTTGGCCCTCAGCCTCGCCATGTTGTAGAGGCCGCCGTCAGAGCGAGTATGGAGGTAGACACCCTCAATGGAGTTCCCAAAAGCGTGCTCGAGCATGACAGCAAAGTAGATGCCAAAGAGGCACACATCCCTGCTTAACACCGCTTTTCACTTCGAAGGAGGAAGATGTTACGCCATCAAACTGGACGACAACCTTCATTCCGGAGTGGAAGGAACGAATGATGCTCAGCAGCCTCCCCGGGCAACCAATCCTGTCAAGGACTTTGAAGAGGCCGTCGCGGCTCACAAGGTCAAAGGCCTTGGTCAGGTCAATGAAGGCAACATACAATGACTGCTCTCTGCATTTCTCCTGTAAATGGCGGAGCGAGAAAATCATGTCCATGGTGGATCATCAACCGACCTGAAGCCACACTGTGATTCGGAGTACACCCTGTCAGCGAGCTTCTGGAGTCTGTTCAGGACCACTCGGGCGAAGAGTTTCCCCACGATGCTCAGTAAGGAGATGCCTCTGTAGTTGTTGCAGTCACTGCGGTCACCTTTGTTCAAATGATCAGATCATCAGCAAGCTCTGCGGAAGCCTGACATTGAACCTGTTCATTTGAATCAGGTGTGTTGCAACAGGGAGACTTGGAAAACATGCAGGGCATTGGCCCTCCAGGACCTGAGTTTGACACCTATGTTGTAGAGGGTGATGATGTTACAGTCACGCATGTCTTGAGGTATCTCGCTGTCTTCCCAGCACAGGCAGAGTAGGTTGTGTAGGTGGTGCAGCAGAGGTTCTTTGCCGCTCTTGATCACCTGCTGGGATACCGTCAAGGCCAGGAGCTTTCCCAATGGGCAGGCTGTCGATAGCTTTGCTGAGCTCCTCAAGGCTTGGTAACACGTCTAGCTCCTCCATGACGGGCAGGCACTCAACAGACTCTAGGATGGCATCGCAGATGGTGGTTTCTCTGCTGTAGAAGTCTGAGTAGTGCTCTACCCACCGCTCCATCTGCTCACTCTTGTCTGTGATAGTCTCGCCTGTCTTCGACTTGAGGGGGGCTGTCTTGCCGTGTGAAGGGCCTATGGCTTGCTTGATCCCGTCATAGACGCCTCTGATGTTGCTGGTGTCTGCTGGATGCCGTCACAGAGATCCATCCAGTACTTGTTGGCGCAGCGCCTCGCTGTAGCCTGGACTCAACTTCTGACAGCTTGGAGAGCCTGCAGTGTGGACTGGGAGGGATGCTGGTGATGCTTCAGCAGTGCTGTGCGCTTCGCTTCCATCACGGCACTGAGTTCCGTCACGTTTGCCTCAAACTAGTCCTGGCTTTTCCTTGTTCTCTTGCCGAAGATGGAATAGGTAATGTTGTGGATGGTGTTGCGGAGGAGGTCCCACCTCTGTTCCGCGTTTCCTTCTGGTGGTTTCTTCTCCAGGGCGTCTTTCAGGTGCCGGGCGAGTGCCTCCACCATGTCCACATGGTTTGCCTTGGCTGTGTCGATGCGGGGCTTGCTTGGTGGCTTGGCTCGGTGCAGCTTCTTGGGCTGGTGTCGGATCTTGCAGCAGACCAAGGAGTGGCCTGTATCGCAGTCAGCGCTGTGGTAGGAGCGTGTGGTGAGAATGCTGCTTAGCTGCTTGCGCCGGGTCAAGATGAGGTCCAGTTGGTGCCAGCGCTTTGAGCGGGGGTGGCGCCAGGACACCTTGTGCTGCGGCTTGCTCTGGAAGAAGCTGTTGGTGACACACAGGTCTTGAAGTGTGCACAGTTCCAGGAGACGTTGTCCGTTGTTGTTCCTGTCACCGACTCCCCAAGGGCCGAGGCAACTGGGCCACGATGTGTGGTCGGATCCAACGCGAGCGTTGAAGTCCCCAAGAAGAACAAGTTGGTCAGTGGTTGGAACTTTCTTGATGGCTGCCAACAGCTGGTCGTAAAACTTGTTTTTCGCCTCCTGCGTGGAGTATAGAGTGTAGACGCTGAACAGGGTGACAGTGCCGACTGTAGTGTGAAGTCGCAAGGTGAGAATCCTCTCAGTCCCTTCTTCACCAGGCTCTATCATGCTCAGCAGGGAGTTCTTGACAGCGAAACCAACGCCGTGCTCTCTGGTCTCGTCGGCAGCTTTCCTGCACCAGTAGAAGGTGCAGTCTTTCTCCCGGAGAGATCCAGTTTCGGCGAGGCGGGTTTCTTGCAGCGCAACAATGTCAATGCTGAGTCTCAGCAGCTCGTTGTTGATCACTGCTGACATCGCTGATGTCCATTAGGTCTGACGTCGGACCGGTTGTCATTGTCCTGACATTCCATGTTGCAAGTTTTAACAAGGGCTTGCTCCTTGTTGTGCTTCTTTTGTTGTTTCCTGGTGCATCGGTTTTACAGCTCACCTTTCAAACTATTCCTGGTCCTAATCCCTATGCACCCAGGAAGGAAAGTGAACTGTGGCGGGGTAGGACCTTACTGTCCGGGGGCTGCCCGGCTTGAAGAGGGCGGTAGCTACCCAGTGGGGGTACGAGGCCCCTCCCACTGACAGGAGTGACCCCTAGCTCCTAGCTCTACGCTAATTAAGCACTGACTTATCACTGGTATCTGCCACTCCTCCTGTCCTCTCCAGGGCACAAGCCTGGGCAGGTGTGTATGGAGGACCTGGCGTTGCCCATGTGCTAGATCCCCCCTCTCCACGACGTTGATGTTGACCTAGGGAAGGGCGGGGCCCAAGCAGCTTGGCATCGACGTCGTCGCAGGAGTTGCCGGGACGCTGAGAGAGTTTCACAACGCACCGCCTTAGGGAATCCAACTCCGGATTTGGCCTCTGGGTTTACGCCCGAAGGAAGACTGCCGACCAAGGCTAAGGAGCTCCTCCCACCCCACGGGTCACAACTCACGGCAAACGAATCGCCCCATTTGTCGCCTCTTACAAACAGCAAGAGGGGGTGCTATTGGTGTAAAATAGAGTATAAGTAGTAATCTGACCTGGAAGCGTGTTCTTTCTGAGGCAAAGGTCTGGTAGTTCAGCATGGCCTCAAGTACTTTCTTATGGCCTCCAGGCACCAGGCAAACTGCACCCATAATCTCGAGGACGGCAACCTACAAGAGAGAGAGAAGGAAGCTCATGTAAGAAAGGAGACTGAGCTGGATTCTCAAATATGTGTCTAAGAATTTTCTTAAATCTGTCTTTTTTAAATATATTAAAAGCGAGATTTACAAAGCATTTAGTAAATGTCATGTCATTATAATGAAGGTGATATACATGTAGAATCACAAAATGAAATCAGTTATTAGTGAAAATGTGACATTTAAATGTGTTTACGTCCATTTGTAAATATTATTTCTAATTGTACCTGACTCTTATAGAAGAGAGTTCAAATGGAAAAGGTTGAAAAAAACCTCCAAATTTCATGCACTTGTAAATTGCACACAATACAACAATAAATTTGCTTTGGTTGATGGAGCAATTTCCCATAGTTTCCATACTGATTACAAGTGATTGATCGAGAGTTTTTTCACACGATTACTTAAGAAAAACAAGGATAGGAAGGGAAATATATTCAGTCTTTCCTTTAAATGAGCCTCCATTTAAAACAATCATTCATCCAAATGCTCCACACACAATATTGCAGATGGTTTTAGATTTTTGTTGTTATTGTGTGTGCATGTGTGTGTGTTTTTAGGGCGCTGGGTCAACTCAAATAAATAAGTAATAAGTAGAATGTGATGCTTGCATACAGGTACCTTGGTTTTAATGTTTTCTGTGGCAAGACTTTGTGCAATGATGTTGATGCTCTCACTGTGTCCCAGGACATGAGCTCTTCCTTGTGAATTGTTCATCAAAGCCTTGATGCATCCAATCAATGACGTGTGGACCGGAGACTCTGTTGTCTCATAGTCCATTGACTTGAGAAAGTTCAAGACACACGATAGGCCATCTAAGTCAATAAACCTTGTGACAAACCTGTGAGACATCAAGCAGAAAGGTGCATCTGTAAAACATACATCAAGTTGAAGATGACATATAGTTTGACACGCTATTTTTAAAAAATATATTTTTGCTACTAAGCTAAAAGTTGCTCTTTATTTGCTTTGTCATTGTGTATGTCAGGTTAGCTAAAGCAGGCAGTCAGTGTGTTGGGTGATTGTGCATGAGGTATGGCCGATATTTGGATGGAGAAGAACATTTTTAACCAGGTCTAGGGGATGTCCCCTGTTATGAGTTGGCTGTGAGACATGCTGTTTAAAAACAATTTAAAAGGTTTAAAACTTTTCTTCGCTCATGGTCACAGGGAAGGGAAGTGTTAACCGATAAAAGCTTATCACTGATGAAAGAGCTATGTTTGTTTGTGGGGGAAGTGTCTGCCTGTGATGATTTGAAAAGAGAAACTGTCCAGTAGGGGCAGAAGTGATAGCTACGGCTTGTAGGGGGAATCTCGTGAGGGGGATAACGCTGAGAAAAGCTGGTGTTTTGGATGGAGAAGAACATTTTTGATGTACCTCATGGGTTGTGTCCTCAGAGCTGTTTTAAGGCCTTCTACAACCTTTTGTCTTCCTTGTTCTTCCCCGTCCTCCATAATCAGCAGGGTCTTTCTCTGACATGAAAAAAGTTACACACACACACACATATATATATATATATATACACACACACAGTATATACAGAGAGAGAGAGGGAGAGGAAATCCTTCTCGGATATCAGTCCATAAAAAGTGAATTAGAGACTACTCTGTATTGTCCTGCCCACATTATTTCATTCAAAAAAAACAATAATCTGTGGCTAGAAGAAGTTGAAAGGGAAGGGGTATCTGGGGTGTCCTTACCGCGGCCATTGAACGTAGCTGGTCAATATAATACTCTGGCCAGCTGGCTGCTCCTTTATCCCCTTCTGCTTCCTGGGATACAAACACATACAGTTTGGTAATGGTAGCAGGCTCATGCAATTTTTAATTCAACATGTAATTGAGCCACACAATATTTTACATCACTCGATCATGCCGCTTGCGGCATCTTCTCAAAAAAATGTAAAAAAAAATTTTAAAGAGCATGTGCACAAATGATGAATGACATGCCAAGTTTCCTTCACTCATTTTGCAATCACTGCACAAAGTGGTGGTCTATTCTCATCACGGGCAGTACAGTGATCCCTCAATACAGTATATCGCGCTTCATTTATCGCGGCTTCAGGACATGGCTTTTTTTTTCCAAAGTACTGTATTCAGAAAAAAAATGTGGAATGACGCAGAGGTTTTGTACATGCCTGTATATGTATGATTGGATCCCTGTGCAACGTCAACCAATGACAGCACGGGTAGATTTATCCCATGAGCTGATTGTCTGTGCATCTTCACAGCCCTGCCCAGCACCTTGCCTTATGTCTCTTCACGCTGTTGAGACTGATCATTCGCCTGACTCTCTCTGGCATAGTCTCTTTTCTGTTGTGTTTGCTACTTGCGCGGGCGGGGTGGGGTGGGTTGGGGGCTGATTGTGCTTCACCGAACGCAGCAGCACGTCTCTCTTTGCCTCTTCATCAATTCCGATTAATCTTAGTCTTATCATATACACATCGGCTGCACGGGGGTAGGGACACTAACACAAGTCTCTTTGTCTCTCTCAGAAGGCAATACTGATGAATGTTAATTCCAAAATAAGGTTTTATAATTTAAGATTTAAGTAAATACATGTACTGCTAGAGTCTTTGTCTCAAATATGTAAAGTATAAATACGGTTTATATATTATAAACATTCTGGTACCCACATACAATTCCTAGGGGGGAGCCAATGCTCCATCGCTGTTTTTCACTTATAGTGGCCGGTCCCCATCAACCGCGATAAGTGAGGGATCACTGTAATTCATTGCTGGGGCACAGTCTCTTCCTTAAATACTTTTTCACCAAGCTCTCTCTATTGGTCAATTGTTAAGTGTAATTTGCTTTCAAAACCTCAGGTCCAACTCCACTGTAGTAGTCACGCCTACAAAGTCAATTTGAGACACCTTGCATTATTACTGACTTTATCAATCCGAGAACTGTTTCTCTCCCACGCAATTGAAGTGCGTTGCCATCACGCTCTCTTTTGTTTGGTCACGGGTGCCCAACCAGTCGATTGCGATCAACCTGTGGACTGGTCCCAATTCGATTGCAAGAAGTTTCGGGGAGATAGAACCCCCCCCCCCCCCTCCCAAAAATGATGTATGCGTCTGTGTGTGTATTAATATCGTTTTGTGTAAGTGCACACTGCACCCTTAGCATCCTATCAGTTTCACTTTCCCTAAACAATATTTGAAAAATAAAATAAAGAAGGTCACTGTAGGTTAAAGGTGACCTGCTCACCGAAGTTGTCAGACGTCAGCAATCTTCAATTGCAGCTTCAGGGCTGTTGCAATATATATATATTTAATTTTATTTTTTTGTATCATTCAAAGTTGATTTCATTTGCAATTCACCGATGGCACTGGCATAGAATGGGAATCTGGCACACCAGACCAGCTAAATACATTGGTCAGTAATTTACCAGTACGTCACTTTTGTTCATGTCATGGGGTATTACTGTATCCATTTACACATACCATTACACACGCCAAAATTAAATGAACATCTACAGTTATTCACCATGAGAAATAGCTGTACAACATGGAAATGCTTCTCACCATCTTTTTACTCCAGTAAAGCTTCCATTTTTTCTCTGCTGGCAATGCAAACATGCCAGCTCTGTGTTCCTCTGTGAGGTCCAGTTCATCCTTCAAGAAGGGCGGAACAGAAGAAAGGAGCTTCATCGATTTTGAATGTCACACACAGAGCAAGCATCGAGTTGTGTACTCACCACCAGCTCAGTGAACATCAAGTCCAGCTCTTCATGAGGGGGCATCGGTAAGGTGGGCTCCAGCACAGCAGTACTGATATTCTCATGGAAGTGGGTGATTTCTGGTGGGTCATTATTCTTGAAACAGCAAGGAAATAAGGTGGCAAAGAGGTGCCCCTGACGATGCGCTCCCTGGGATGTCATGTTCGCTGTCGACTGATCAGAATTGCTGCCTAAAGATGAAATAGCAACGCTTAATGCTTGTACAGAATGTGTTACCGTTATTACCGAACTATAGAGCGCACCTGATTATAAGCCACACCCACTACATTTTTAAAGAAAAAAACATTTTGTACACGCACAAGCCGTACCTGTCTATAATCCACAGGTGCCCATATTGTAACGAGATATCTGCAAAGAAAGTCGGGACACAGAAAGAGGTTTCAACGTCTAATAACAATACAATACAATACAATACAATACAATACAATACAATACATGCTGATTTATATAGCGCATACCTTAACTTTTCTTTCCAAGTAATGCCTGAGCATGGCACTCACACGGCTGATTTTTTTTAAAAAGGCATTGTTCCCTGTCGGGTAATGCTTTGTTTTAAAATGAAAAAAATACTCGCTTGCCTTACCACTTCCTTCATTAGAGTCTTTCCAACAGCTTCTATATTTTGTTCTTCTACTTCTTCCTTTCATAACTTTGCTGCTGTGAATTGGGAATTTCTCCATTGCGAGACTATAAGGTTTTCTTATCTTATTAGAGTTTCTACCATGCACGCTTTCGTGTCAACCTTCACGACGATGTATTTCGTGAGGTTTTCTTTTGGCTAACCAGTCGAACAATACAGACGCTCCCCAGGTTACGAACGAGTTACGTTCCGGACGATTGTTCATAAGGTGAATTCGTTCGTAAGTTGCTTCAGTGCTATATTTTGTCTGGAATGTATGTTTAAGGCTTATATTGACATCCATATAACGGGGAGAGCTTTTCGTCACGTTCTTCAGGGCTTGAGGTTAGCTGCCCGCTAAACTAGCAGCAGCTTCAGCGGGGAGAGTAGACGACGGTCGTCGACCGGCGCACGGACGCCTCCGCCCGTTCCACCGTCACACGCCCGCCCCACGCCTCTCCGCGGCCGCCTTGACGTCGCCTCCGCCGTCCTCCTCCGCCCGTTCGGCACTCGGAAAAAGCGCGCAATACAAAATCTAACTCTTTTTTTTTTCGACAGACCCGTGAAAATGTTCGTATGTACCGTTTGTTTGTAACTCGGATGTTCGTAACTCGGGGAGTGTCTGTACTATGACTGTTGTAGTGAATCCTGCCTTGCTTAAATGGAGCACTGTCACTTTAAAAGGATCGTTGGATAATCTCGTGAGACTTGGACCACTAAGTGAAGTGAAAAAGAACGCTGAGCTGTGCTGATTCAGACCTGATGGAGCTGCAATGGGCATTGTAAACTGGCTGATATTAAGAGTAAAATATCGTTGCTTGGGAGTTTGAACGGTGTCACGTGGTGGGTCGTGTGAACAGCCATGAAGCAGCGGAGTTTAGTTGTTTTCTGCGTGTTTCGGGCACATACAAGTGCTCACATGCCACGACTGTTATCTATTTTTGTAGACTTTTCTATTTGTTCGTCCCATTTGACATATCACAGTCTTTTATTTTATTAATGCTGTACACTTTCTATGTTCAGTCGGGAATAAAGCCTTCATTAAAATTATTTAGTGTTCAGTCAAGTCTTTCATAGACCCAGCCACAAGGATTTCGGATTGCAGTCGACCTCAAAATACTGCACAGGTGAAGTGCGCCCTCTCATGGCCGGTTGTTTTCACTGTGACAAATGATAGCGTCTCATGGTTACCTTTTTTGCTTGAGCGCACCCTGGTGGCCGTTGGAAAAATCTTTAAACAGGTTGTATCATTGAATAAGCGGCAGGGTTGAAAGCGTGTGACAAAAGTAGCACTTTACAGTCCGGAAATTACTGAACTTTGAAAGACTATCACTTGGATATTACAGTCATTCCCTTCTTACGACATTCACAAAATTCATTGAGTACACCTGCTCAATACAACCAGAACAATATTTGCATCCCAAAATGTGCCTTTACAAATGCTCTTTTGATGAACGCTGTCTAAGGAAGCTCTTGAACACTTGTACAGTGCTTGTAATGTTTCAAGACAATCTCAGTCAGAAGAAGAAAAAAAATGGTCCAGGGGGAAATAAGGGGTCTATTGCAACTTGCGACTGATTCATGAGTTTATTAAGATGTGGATGTGGATGTGCAACAAACAATGGCCCAACAATTTTCTTTTTACGTTTGCTGAGTAATATCTTTATAGCCGAAAGCCAAATCAAATACAATGAATCTGCAGTAGTGTAACGCAGAAAACTTGACAAACATGATGAATGTGGGTGTGATTTTCAAACCACACCTGGAAATATTCCTAATTGAAATGGGTGCGTCTCAAGGTGTGGCCCGGCACGCTTTCAGCCAAATTCTGCGGTAATTTCCTTTAACGGTTTACATTTTTCAATACAGCACCCAAGTCGAGCTCAACGAAACATCGCTGCTTTCTCTGCTTCTCAGCAAAAAATGTGAGACACATCACGTTTAAGTGAAAGTTTTGGAATTTGCTTTTAAAACTTCTCCTCCAGATCTACTCCAAGTCGTTTTTTAATTTTTAAAAACCACCAGTTAATCCACTGGGATTAATTGGAAACCAGTCCGCGCCCCCGACCCACAACTTTTCCCCAAAGTCAGCTGGAGTTTACCCACAACACCAGTCGATAAAACGGGGGGTTTATTCAGTTAAATCTTTCGCACAATGTGACCCTGTAAATTTTGTTAAGATTATTTGTCCAATCGAGCAATTTTCCATTCATAGTAGAATGTAATAGTAATTTTGCCCATGGAAAAATATGATTCATAACAGCTCTCAGAAGGGTTAATAAAATTCATACTACCACATTTCTGCATAATAAAGCAAAAGAGGGGAAAAGAGTTGACATAAACACGTGTTTTCTGACTAGACAGGCAGGCTCACAGACACACACATGACAGGAATAAATTACATGTGTTGTGTTTCTGTCTGGTTACATTTGGTTTTGTTGGTTGGATCATTGTGAGTATGTGTCTGTGTGCTCAGCTCCTGTCAAATAGTGATGGGTCCATGAGGCCTCATGAAGCGTGTTGACACACTGTGTTGATACTGTGTCGCTGGCCACTGACACCTGCTGGACTTTCAAAATCCCTGCAGGAAACCCACTTGAGACTGACTGAACTGACTGATTTGATGATGAAACGTATACAATATCATTCACATCCATGCATTCATATTGTATCATGCAATATGTTTGAATAATGTGAAAATTATGTGAATGAGGATGCTTGTGGGCTTTATCTTCACAAATTTTTATTCAGTAAAATAAGTTGCTCCAGTGTTTTTAAATTTCAGTCTGTTGCGTTTCTTGCATGCCATTTCCCCTGCTCGTATGGCACTGGTGATGCCGGCATACAGAGAAACTGCTTCGCGAGGTGGGAGAGGTTTGGAAAAGTAGTGTGTTGGTCCTTCGATTATAACAGTGGGTCTTGACTGCGTGCAATTTTCCCCTCTGCCATGTATCGCTGTACCTCAGGTATAGCATCTGCTGTTGCACTTCTTCCCAGTCTGCCTCCCTGCTTTTTGGGGTCCTGCAACTACCATCACGCAAAACGTGACATCTTCTTGCTTCGTAGTGTGGGTACTTGCCATGTGAGCTTTTTAAAGCAAACAATATGCATCATATGCATTTGAAAATTGTTCGAACGTACATGATTTGCAAAGAAAACTTTCTACCACTTCAGCTGAATTTATGATGTTTCGGGAAATATTGTACTGATATATTTGGAGAAATAAAACTTCATGGTAATTAACTATTAATTACAGCATGGTGTTCGAATTGTTATCAAGCATGCAATTCCTAAGCTTTCGATTAGCGCATTGACTCGAGGCGTGGGATACGCGTCAAACTCCGATACCTCATTGACTTTCCAAAAGTCGTTACAAAAACGTACCATGTTAACTGTTTTATTTGCCAGTACTATAGGGCTTGACTAAGCACGGTTCGAGGGTACTATTACATTTAAGTAAAGCATCTTCCTAACTGGCGGGCCGGTGAGCCAGTGTTTATCGCGTCAACCTCACAGTGCAGAGGTCAGGGTTCGATTCCGGCTCCGGCATCCCTGTGTGGCGTTTGTATGTTCTCCCCAGGCCTGCATGGGTTTTCTCAGGGTATACCGGTTTCCTCCCACCTTCCAAAAACATGCATGGCAGGCTGACTAAAAACTCTAAATTGTCCCTAGGTGTGAGTGTGAGCACAAATGGTTGTTTGTCTCTGTATGCTCCGCGATTGGCTGGCAACCAGTTAATGGTGTCCCCCATCTAGTGCCCGAAGACAGCTGGGATAGGCTCTAGCACCCCCTGCGACCCTTGTGAGGATAAGCAGATCGGAAAATGAATAGATGGATGGTCTGACCTGGGAGACCCCAAAATGTTGTGATTTTGCTGCGAGCGTGTGGCAGAATCCCTTGTCAGAAAGAATTTCAACTCAAAACTCCAGTAGAGCTTCAACCATATTGACTCAGGAACGTCTAGAACAGACTTGGGCAATCTACGGCCCGCGGGCCGGATCCGGCCCGTTGGGCTTTTTAATCCGGCCCGCCGAAGGTTGCTACACAGCACAATTAAGGTTCGATATAAATGATTGCATTCATTTCATTTGGACTTGTAATGACAGGCATTTCAACGCCAGATGGCGCAGTTACTTGACGTTGCAGAGCACAGGGAGGGAGGGGGAGACGATACGGAAGCCAGCAGTAGCGCCAACTCAAGCAACTCCCGCTCGATACGACGGAATAAGTGTGTCCGCGCCGCTATTTTCAATCAGTGGATCCAAAACAGCGACATGCAAGTGACTCTTTGATGCAGTGAGTTTTACTGCAATTGCGAACATTTTCACGTCCTGTCGATCATGGCATCTAAACCAAGAGGAAGAGTAATGGCCACGGTAGAGAAAGTGAAGTGTATCTGATTAAACGAAGCGGGTTACAAAATACGAAACATTCATTCATTGGAGTCTGAAAGACTGAAATCTAAAAGACTTTGAAAAACGAGGAAGTGATTTGTGCTCAGTCCGATTCTGGCTATTTCCATGCCCAGAGTGAATTGCGTTACGGGGAGTGAACACCCCTCTTTTGGAATGGTTTGCCCCAGCAGCACGGGGAAGGGCGTGCGCTTGTTTGTACGGGGCAGTATTGAATACAGCGGCACATAAACAACACTCTGATGTCCGCTGTCTTTCTTATGCACAAACCATACAGAAACAAATTGCTTGCGGCTCGACGGACAGTCGAGTAAATAAACGTTTCCTGGAATGGTTTGACTGCTATCGTGCTCAAAACTTTCCGCAAACTGGAGCGCTAAAAGAGAGTAAGCGAATCCCAGAGCGCTAACTATGAGCATAGAAGACTTCGAAGCGTCCCGTGTCTGGCTTCAAAAGTTCGCTACGCGACATCAGCTGAGCAACGCTGTCATGTGTGGTGATCGAGGGGAGGTCAAGTCAGAGACAATGAGTGAGTCGAAAGAAAAGCAACCAGTCCTCTTACACGTCTCATTTTGGAGCAAATAGTCCTATTTGTTATATTTTGTCATATACCTGTACTGCTTGCTGCAGTTTTTGGCCAACATATTGTTGCACTTTGTTGCTTGTGTTGTCACACATGTATGTTGCTCACATACTTGAACCTTCATACAGGACATATACCATAGTTGTTTCACCGTTCACATTAAAAAAAAGTATCGTAATACTTTTATGCTTTTGTTCTGTTGATGTTTGGTATGGACTGTCAACATATAATTTTTTTATATGTACCGTATCTTGTCCTGACACCACCTGTCAAATTTAGAAATCAATGTGGCCCCCGAGCCAAAAAGTTTGCCCACCCCTGGTCTAGAATTATCCGACACTCAGTTGCCGACAGGACAGTCCTTAAGTAGTGGCTTGATTGAAATGCAAAACAGGAGCGCAGCTGAAGGAAAACAACCACCGCTCAGGTGGAACTCAAAACAAACACAATAGCTACAGTGTTGCAAAAGCGTGAGCTTGGACTCAACTAGAGCATGCTCCTTCACAGGTACGTGCGGTATTTGCCACAATTCCTTCCCGGGGTTATTTATTATAACTGTCACCTTGCGTAATATACGCATAATGACCTGAAATGAGTCACAAAGATTTTTTTCATTCATGCGATTCTTTTCAAATGTGGGTGAGGCCGGTTGTTTGTTATTGGTTTGCAATGATTATGTGCTCAGCGTGTGTGTAGGGCTCATGTTTTGACAGGGGTGTCCTTGTGCACAGACGAACTAGTCGTGGGTGTTTGTTTTAATCAATACATCTTTGACCCTTGCAGGGAAAGTTTTTTTTAAGCCACTCTCATCTCGTGCATGGAGGTTAAAGTTCAGTGTCATCCACACAATGGCAGTACTGGCGCTGCTGAGTATTCAGTGACTCACTCAAGGACAGTCAGTAAATATTTGCTAGGATTAGTCTTTCCGAATATATTTTTTTCCAGCGCCCAATATATATATATATATATATATATATATATATATATATATATATATATATATATATATATATATATATATATATATATTAGAAATGTTGTTCTTATTTATGATGAATGTATTATTACTGTCTGCATATCTAAGAAAGAAGCCCTTTCCGGGCGCTTCTCGACCTAAACTTTCAGAGCAAAACATTTCAAATGATTGTTTGTCACTTTCAATGTTGGGCATGTTACTTACCGGTAATCATAATTTTACTTGACTTCTTCCAAAAAGTAATTGACTTACAACCACGGTTGTTGCTTTGTCAAAGTACAGTAATTAGTACTCAACAAAGTAATTGTGATTTTTTTTTAATGCTTTATCTATAGCTGGTGTAGGGAACTCCAGTTCCTCGAGAGCCATATAATGCCTGTTTTCAATTCCTCCCTACTCCAACACACCTGATTATATTGTTCAGGCCTCGACAGAGCTTGCTTTAAGAGGTGATCGTTTGAATCAGGTGTGTTGTAGTAGGGAGGGTCCTAAAACCGGCAGAATATGGCTCTCGAGGAACCGGAGTTCCCTACCCATGATCTATCGTGTAAAAACATATTTATAAGGCCTAGAAAAAAAAGTCGTGTGTTTCCGGTAACCCGACCGACCGAGAATTTCTACCTCGAACAAAAACTTTACAATCTGCATTTTTTTTCAAACCTTTCACATTTTTGTGTAATAATAATAATAATAATACATTTCATTTCATAAGCGCCTTTCAAAACACTCAAGGACGCTTTACAATCAAAACAAGAACAATAAAACCCGTGGAGATGTCCTGGAAGTGAGAAGGAGAGAGAGAGACTCCTCCAGGTTGAGTGACCGCTGGCGCGTTTGGCTGCCGCTGCTCAACCCGCATTGTTTTGTATTGTTTTTTGTTATTGTAAAGTGTCCATGGGTGTCTTGAAAGGCGCTTATAAATAAAGAGCATTCTTATTATTATTATTAAAACCACAGACAAAATTACAAATAATAAAAGGAAAGATGAATTTAGAGCGTTTACATCGGTGCAAACTCACGCGATATTGTCAGTACAGGTAGTCACCTTTTCATATGAACACTTTTACGGCCGTGACGTCACGCCGTCGTAAACTGACCCTGTGGCTGTGGTTATAACATGCCACAAATAATAATAATAATACATTTCATTTATAAGCGCCTTTCAAAACACTCAAGGACGCTTTACAATCAAAACAAGAACAATAAAACCACAGACAAAATTATAAATAATAAAAGGCAAGATTAATTTAGGGCGTTCACATCGGTGCAAACTCTCGCGATATTCACGTTGAGCGAGCGCGTGGTTTGCCCTGTCGTCTGTCAACAACATTGAATCGTGGCGGCGGCCACGATCTCCGACAACAGTTTAAACCGCGTTTTGTGTGTCGCAGTCGCATGCTCACACCATAATATTAAGAAAATAGCATCCAATCGAAAAGATTCAGCGAACTATTTGACGAACACCACGGGCCGTCTAGGACGCGGGACGCAGAGGTAACGAGACACCCAGCCGGGGGGTACCCAACTCTCTCGCCGCCTTTGGCGGCAAGCGGGGGTTTCAATGATAGTAAAAATGTCTCCTTGTTTTATGTTTTATGGGTATTTTGTTTACATTTTTGATGGGGGGGCAAAAAAAAGATTTAAAAAAAAAACGTTGTCCGACCTACCGACCCTATGCTGAAATTTCATGTTACCGGAAACACACTACTTATTTTTCTACGCCTAATAGCTTAATGAATAATAAAAATCAATTTATTTTAAAACATTTGGCATTTATTTAAGATCAACAGATTGCAACTTGCTACATGCATTGAAATAAAAATGTAGAAAAGCAATATAAGCGGCCCGGTAGGCCAGTGGTTCACGCGTCTACCTCACAGTGCAGCGGTACCAGGTTCTATTCCAGCTCCGGCCTCCCTGCATGGAATTGGCATGTTCTCCCTGGGCCTGCGTGGGTTTTCTCTGGGTACTCCTATTTCCTCCCACATTCCAAAAACATGCATGGCAGGCTGATTGAACACTCAAAATTGTCCCTCGGTATGAGTGTATATCAAATATGGGGGGAAAAAAACAGGAGAAAAAAAAAAGTCGGCTCTCTATTAGGAGCCAGCTCCCGTCATTCAATTCAAAGAGCCGGCTCGCGAACGACACATCACTACTCCTGTGGACAGCTTATCCTGTTATCAGGTTCCAGGGTGCATGAAAGGGTTTCACATTTTGGCTGTAAAATGCCCCCTCTCCTTTCACCCATTTCAACATTGAATTCTGGTGTGAACACTGCTACTCCCACTATTTCTTGTATATCCTATATATCGGCAAGTATCGACGGGGGTATTATTGAAATCGGCACCTTTGGACTACTAAAATGCTCAAAGTCCAGATCCTGTGCTTCCTGATTTGTGCCCATCATTGTCTTCTTTTCCTTCTCCCAACAAAGTTCCAAAACTTGATGAACTGGTTGATCCTGGCTTTGTCCTTTTATACTGGCCCAATAACTGACTTCTGTTCCCTACAAATATCCAATTCTACTTCTAATGCTGTTTTAGGAGTTATTAAAAGTGCTCCTGTACATAACCTGATTTTGGACTACATCCAACTTTTTTTGGAACTGTATTTCTGCCGATCTATACGCGACACAGCCGTAATGTACAGTTGATTGAATGAATCTGCATTCTACATTTCTACTACCAATCTGCCACTTTTTTCATGGATTCTTGCAATTTACTTATTACGAATGCTGGAGTATTTCCTGTTTTCCAAATCTCTCCATCCTGCGCAAGGGTGACACCCTTATCTCCTTCTCCCTTCCTCAAAACACAATTTATTATTCGTGGAAAAAAACAGAGGACTTCTGCTACTGTACTGTCCTGTGGTGTTCCATCTTTGATGCCATGTATACTTGAATAGTTCTTACCAACTCTTAGTTTCATTATTCTGTTATGTTTTTGTTTAGGTTACATTTGGTTGTGTTCCCTTTTTGTCTGCATCTCTTCTCGTCATGCAGGTCCCTCGTGTTTAACCAATCGGCTCCCTCAAGCCTTTGTCTCTTGTCCAGATGTTTCTCGTTGTCTCGTCACTTTGCTTATATTTAGTTCCCTGCCATTCTGTCAGTCTTTGTTGCGAGTTTCTGTGTGCTCCTGTCACATTTTGTTTGCTACTTTGGTTCCTTCTCCTTGCTGCCCTGCTTTTTGGGGTCCTCCAACAACCACCACGTAAAACATGACACTTTCTATCTTATCAAAATCCTTACTCCAGCTAAATCTTTCCTCTAAACCCCAATTGACTTAATTTATCAGAAAAAACTTCTCCCCACATCATATAAGCTTTTATCAATATGCCCCCCATCCCCCGAACAAAATAATTAAATAAATACCACCACTACACTCTCCCTATTCACTTGCGCCAGTCTTACTACATGCTTTAATTTTTCGAAACTCAAACATTTCAATACTTAATGGATAATGGTCACTGCCTATGGTTGTTCCACTCACGACATCCCATTCACACACCACCAGCCAACCCATCTGAAGCCACTGTGAGAGCCATTGCTGACTCTAACCTGTCCTTGTTCCTCTCCTATTATTCATACACACCATCTTTTTCATTTCTAGTATCTCTTCCACTGTCATCATTAAAACTTTCCCCCAAAGTACTGTGTGTATTCAAATCCACCACACCAAACCATCTTACCTTTCAGACACCTCATCATTTCCTCCACTCTGTGAAGGAACCCTCAGCTTCTTACATAAATTCTACTAATTTATGATGGTAACACCACCTTGTCTTGTCAGCACTTCTTTTACTACATACTCCATCGCTATCCCTTTCCCCATCACTCTATACCGCGTACTTTGTTTGACAAAAGTCGCACACCAACCCCCTGATCTATCTTCATATTCATTTAACACATACTCAAATGCAGGGTTTCTTGTGTACAAACAACATCATGTTTGTTTTCATCTTTCACCCCTCAACACTTTGCTGCAGCCTTCACAATTCTTTTAATCTTGTCTACTTTTTTTGGGGGGTTACCTGCTCACCACAGTTTATGACCTAAGCCCTATCCAGAAGGAATTGAACAAGATGTTCTGCATTTCCTTATTTTTCTCTTTTCCTGTTTGTTCCATAGGAGTTAAACGCTCAACATCGTCAGTCGTTTATATCACTGGCCACTTGAACCTGACAGATTTCAATTGCATTCATCCGTACTTCGTATTCTCCATATGTCACCCTGCGTTGCCGTCCACAATTACAAAATTTCTAATAGAGCTTTCAATCAAAAGAGGGGTACAACCAGGGATTTAGAACACACCGTGGAACCTCGAGTTATGAAAGACACGTTTTTTTTTTTTTACAAACATTTCAAGTTATGCACAATTTCCATTATCGTTTTGCGGACCGGCTCAGCATGGATGAGCTACTCGCACTATTGAACCATTATTGGCTCAGAACGTAACTCATTGCAATAGTTGTGCTCTTTTGTTTGTTTTGGCTTTTTTTTTTATACTCTTCATTTGAACTCAGAATGACTTCAAGGTTACCGTTGGCTGTAAAATGCCCCCCAAAACACCCAAAACTCAATATCTGCTCGGTGGCAGCAGAAATAAAATTGTTGTGTGCGTGTGCGGCTGGAAATTCCGCTTAGAATAGGTCAAGGCTATTAGCTAACAGCATTTAGTGGATGAAACACAGGGGTAGGTTTCTCAAAAGAAAAAGAAAATAAATAAAACATTTGTATATATATATATTATATATATATATATTCCCCCACCTCTGCTACCATATGGAAAACATGATGGAATTCTTGTTTTTTTGGTCATGAAAATGCAACGATTCAAATGGTAAAAGTGGCGTTTTATGGGTTAAAATCCCCCCACCCCCTAAATCAGTTTTTATTTTAAAGGAATTAAAAACAGAAATGATCATTTAATAGCCGTGTTTTGTGCGCGTTCCTCTTTGTCCTTCAGTGGCCCAAAGGGGTCGTAAATTTGAGGATGTCACAAGGGTTAAATGTTCACATCATCCAAACTTTGAGGTCCAAGGATGAAGGGTCATGTTATTGACAATTTTGTGTGGTGCAAATGGACATCTAGCAATTCACTTTTCGAGTGATTAATTTCACAGTGTAACTGAGCAAATAAAAAGCAATCAGACAAGCAGAGCTGCAGTATGTTTGTGCAAAACCTGTCACAGTGTTACGGTGCGTATTTTAGAGTGAGGCAAACATGTGTTGACAAGGTCATGAAAACATAACCACCATCTCTGTTTGAAATGTTTGGTCAAGACAAACTCGACGTTTTTCATTCCACAAGTTTGAAAGTGGCAGTTCTTGTGTGGGGAGTTGAACTGAAACCGGACCTTTTTCAAGATCCTCAAGTAAAGCGCCAATTTAGCATGCCGGGTCATGTGCACACCCTTCAAGTTGAATCTTGAAATTCCTTACCTTGGTGCAATCAAACTTGCTCCAGTGTCATGCAGTGTGATGCCATATTTAGCTTCGGTATTCGCGATGTCTTACACGGTGTCAGATGATGTCACTGGCCTGTATTCCAATGTCATAGATCATTTGACCGAAAGCTGATCGCTATGAGGTCTATAAGTTCCCAACATCGGAGAGCATTAATGTGTGTTGTTGAACCGATGCACTAAAAGTCTTGCGAGGTTGCTCTGTCATCAGCTTTCAACAAACAATCCAGGTGTTGAGGGACATCAAAGCCCCCGCTATGAAAGCAAATGTTTGCACAAAATCCAAAGCTATTTTAGGATGTAAATGGATTGAATGTAATCCTTGCGTGATAAAAGTTCCTCCAGGTCCAGTGATTTGATGTTGTCGGGATACCCGAGTGTCCAAGAAAAACACAAGTCCTCTCCACAGGTCCGCACAACCTCGACTGTCCTCCGCTTTCTTTGAGCGAAACTAGCAGCACTGTTTCTTTCTCCAACATTGAGAGAAACCGACAGAACAGGCAGGTTGACAGAGCGCACGAGTATGTGCAGAGCAAAAAAAAAAAAAAAAAGAAAACCACACACGACTGCATTCCTGGTTGGGGCAGTCACACCTCGACCTCACCCACTAGATTTTTAGTGTGCGATTAAATTCAGGAGAGAGAAGCTTGTTGGCCTGCTTCGGTGCTTAGATCACAGGTCTTACAATACGTATTATAATATATATTTTATTTCCTTGATGAATTCTTTCTTCTCGTGGCCTGACCGATGCCAAAATACAAGATTTCAATGACAACATTCACCCTACTTTCTCATTATGGAACGCCAAAACATCATACATAGATCATGAGGTCTATTTGCAGAATGAACTTTGTTCCATGTAAAAATATAATTCAGCATTTCACCAGTGGGCAACTTGTCAGGAAGTAGAGATTGGACTCAATATTGACGTCCACCAGCATATATCAATACTGTTACTGTCCATCTCCCAGTACTGGAAGATTTGATGTAACGTGATCGATCATCCGTTCATTCTGCTTTACCCTCACATGAGTTGCGGGTGTGTTGGAGCCTATTTGAGCGGTCTCCGGGGTAGTAGGCGGGGTATACCTTGAACTGGTTGCCAGTGAATCGCAGGGCGCACACATGGACAAACAATGCATCTGCACTCATACTGACACTGAGGGACAATTTAGAGTGTTCCATTAACCTGCTATGCATGTTTTTGGAATGTGGGAGGAAACCGGAGTACCCGGAGAAAACCTACGCAGGCACGGGGAGAACATACAAACCCCGCACAGGAAGGCTGGAGTCGGGATCGAACCCACAACCTCTGCACTGTGTGGTCGACGCGCAAACCACTGGACCCACTGGGCCAACCGATCTATTTATTTTTATTTTTCACAATCTTCTGTTTGCAATGTTGTCTTTGATCAACCAATTGAACTACCTCAGTCGTTTATATTTCCATGCATTTTTTCCCCTTTTTGGTGGCTGGGGAGGGTAGTTAAAAATGGTTTCATTTGTCATCATATATTAATGGCTGTATTACGGTTTGTGGGAAAATGCCCAAAAGAAAGATTCAGGTATGCTAGCTCTCATTCTCGGGATTTCACTGACAGATATCTGCCATACTTTAAATCAAATTGATGTCATGTCCTGTGTTTTCTTTTGCCTGTTGGTCATGTGTGCTCTTTATCGGCAGTCCATCATTGTGAAGCAGTAGGCAGAGTCACTAAGCTGCAGCGATTGCAATCCCTCACATCCACCTAATCAGCAGGCCATTTTTCTGCTTGCCATTCCTCAATCGCTCTTGTTGCAACTGAAGTCGTCATCGTCGTTGTCATTCCAGTAGACCTTAAGGTTTGTGGAGATAAGTTCTACTGTGATTTTCCATTTCTGTTTTATCTCATCAGCCTACCAGAAGTGTTTTGTTTTCTGTTTCAGTTTTGGAAATAGCCTTTTACTCTCCTTTGCTTTTACCTTCCTCTGTGGCTCTGTCCACCACCTTTTGTTAATAAGTAATTCCCCTTGTTTTTGGTCTCGCAACATTTTCTCGCTGATGTTTTGGGTCACTGCTCTTTGTTTGCCTGTATTGCTTGTTGGAATAAAGCCTGTGTCACTGCTCTCAAATACTTTGCGGTGGTCCATTCTCTAGCTGTAAGCCATACAACGGACATTTCACTGAAAGACGGATATTTCACTGACTGACGTTAGTAAGCCAATTACTCGAGCAGATAAATCCACATAAATGTTGGAGGTCACTGATAGTTACATATAACTTTGCTAATGGTTCATGCTCGTACATTGGTCAAAACTATGACAAGCAAACTACATCAGGAGCCCCCTTCCCCACCGCCTCCTCCTCACCAACACCAATTAATTATCTCATCATAAACACGTCGGCTACGCGGGGTTAGCTGGCCAAGAGCTAGCTGAAGGCTAACGGCGGCTACAGCGTCAGCATAAAATGAGAGTCGCCCTCTATGCCACCAACACACTTTTCTTCGCCTCTCTGAGCGGACAGTGCTGCAGAATGTTAATTACTGTATTTAAGTAAATACATGTACTAATGCCGTCTTTGTCTCAAATGTGTAAAGTATAATCACTATTTACCGTACATTTTTTTAAACATGCTAGTACCCACACACACTTACACAAAAATACTAAGGGAAGGGGTGGCCAACCCGATGCTCGCGAGACGCATGTGGCTCTTTGGCTGGTTCAATGCGGCTCCCGGGGTTTCACGCGATAATTGTGGAAAACGCAAAGCTCATTGCGCTCATGCAAAGGTGCAGGGAGGAAAAGTAGCAACTGAGCTTAAAGAAACTGCAGTTCAGGGTCAGAGAGGTCAGGTTTCATGGGCACATTCTAACAGCAGAAGGACTCAGAGCAGACCCGGAAAAAAATTGGGCGGTCCAGGACATGCCACACCCTGAAGATGCCAAGGCCGTGCAGCGATTCATCGGGTTTGTGACCTATCTCGCAAGATTCATGCCACGTCTCTCATAAGTGTGCGAGCCATTACGGAGGTTGCTGGACAAGGACGTTCCATGAAATTGGCTCCCTAAACATGACGCAGCGGTCAGAGTTGTGCAGTTGGTGCAGATAATCACTGCACCATTTTTAAAGTGACCAGTAGCAGTATTTTTAGAACAACTTCAAGTGTGCAATTGTACAGAAAGTCCTTGAGCATTTTTAAGTGTCTGGTGCTCTGGAGCGTGGGTTTTCTCCGGGTACTCCGGTTTCCTCCCACATTCCAAAAACATGCATGGAAGGCTGATTGATCGCTCTAAATTGTCCCTAGGTGTGAGTGTGTGCGTGGATGGTTGTTCGTCTCTGTGTGCCCTGCGATTGGCTGGCAACCGATTCAGGGTGTCCCCCGCCTACTGCCTGAAGACAGCTGGGATAGGCTCCAGCACCCCCCGTGACCCTAGTGAAGATGAATGAATGGATGGTGCTGTGGAATATTGATCCACGACAGCCGTTCAAGTATGTAGAGAGCTGGAGCTACAATGATCATTGAGGTATTACTGTTCTACAGGGGTGTGCAACCATGCAAAGAGCCACTATAGATTGTTTGGGTAGGTAATTGCAAGAGGGAAGAAGCTGTTTGAATATCCGCTGGTTTTGGTGCGCATGGATCGGTCGCGCTTGCCTCAGGGGAGTAGCTGGAAAAGGTGGTGGGCATAATAAGTCCTTGTGGTCCATGGTGCAAAAAAAAAGATTGGGCACTGGACCGCTGCCCTACAGCAGTGTTTTACAATCTTTTACGAGCCAAGGCAAGTCTTTCATTGAAAAAAAATCCCATGGCATACCACTAGCTGAAAAAGTGAAACCCCCCCAACTTATTTTAACAATGAAAGGCCAAGTGTGAAGTAATTTCATGAAATGCCAAACAGGGTCACAATGAAAGAACTTAAACATTGTCCACCAAATAAAAGCATGAAAAAATAAATTATATGTTGTATATTTGATAAAATAATCAATTTTCCAAAGTTCCAGCCTGAAATGGGAGGAACCCGAAAGTGAACGTCACATGGAGAACAAGCGATGGCAGAGCTCCATACGGCCGAGATGCAAAGCATTTCAAACAATGATTCAAACAGCGATTCAAGCGGTGAATCGAGCGCAAGTGAGGATATCCATGTTTGTGAAGAGTTGGAGGAAGAAGAGGAGGTTGGAATTATACTGGTTGGACCTTACATGTATGAGCCAGATGCTAATCAGGATGCAAACAATGTGCCCAGACGACCTGACATGGAATGGAGACAAGGCCCATCGAGATCACAAGATTGGTAAGATATAGGCTGGTATTATTTTTATGATTTGAAGATGCAGGCATGTGCACATAATTTTATGTTTTTGTCTATCTGATGACATTGTTTGAAAAAACATAATCAGACTTCATGTTCAAGCAGTTAGCCTATTCGGCACTTGAGTATTCTTTTTAGCAAATAATTTTTTGACTTGTACTTGAGAGATTTTTTAAAACTTTTGTACAGTATTACATGCATATACCTGTATATTTTGAATCAAATGTTTACATAAACAACAGAATTATTGATTGATGGGTATAGCAATAGGCTTGTTCAATAAAATGTATGCTCATGGTGTCATTGCTCAGTATTTTACTGTTTTTAAAAAACAATTATTTCAGATGTACTTGTAGTAAATGCCAGCAAATGCCTACAGCAGTTGAATGTGTTTGCTGCCATGAAATTCAAGAAGTAGTGACTGTACATCGACAAGGAGAGGAACACTTCAATCAGGTGCTGGACTGCATCACCGACCATCCTGGACTCAATGGTGTGTGCCTATGGATTACAGGTGGCATGGATGACCTACAAGCAGCAGTAAGGCATTTGATGGGCCACAGGATGCGCTGGTGCTGAATGTTTCTTGGTCAGAACAACCGTGTTGTGCTCCCAGCATGCGCCATGTCTTGTATCAGGGCACATTTTCCGCCACCAGGAGAAGAGGAGTCAGCTGTAATCAAAGGGTTTCGTGTTTCACAGAGAAATGTTCCAGAACTGTGATTTGGACTGGTTTTAGAGTGGTTAATGTGGACATGGTGTCTATCATAACAAAATACTGTAATAAAAATAAACAAATGAGGACAACTGAAAACAGGGAATGTCATGTTTTTATTCACCAGTGTCCTTTTGACCTAGCAGAAGCAGGCGCTTCTGCCTTTGCAAAGGACAAACGACCAAGAGGGCGATCAGGGAGGACTCGAACAGCAAGTACTTCCGCTGCTTGTGAAGGTCTTCACTTTAATTGCTCCTGCAAATATATTTCAATAATGCACAATTACCATGATGAGACAAATGTGAGTACCGGTAATTTGAGCTTGAAAATGCAATTAAAATGACATATGCTCTTGTCAATTTAGCCAATTTCAGTTTTGTGGTTGTAAAAGTTGATTTGTGTTCATCGCATTTACAATGAAAATAATTCTGATAATCTTACTGGATTTCTTCGAAGCTGACATGTGTCACTTCATCATCTGATGTACTTGGTTCATCTTCATCGCTGTACTCCCCTGCAATATACTCCACATCTTGGTCCGGGACGTGTCGACTGTCCTTTTCCACGTCACTCTCCTCTTCACTGTCTGTGTCAACCAGTGGCATACAGACCTTTTTCCTTTTGGGTTCTGGTTGGCCCAAGTTGCATTGTATACCAATGGACCGGTAATTTGCCCTCTTCTTACATTTCTCGCATGGAGGACAATATTTCAATGTCTGCACCACTGAACAAATTGAAAAGATAAATGTTTATAATCAATGTATGTATGTCTATCACTAATGGCCATCCTCATCATCATCATCATCACTTACTTTTATTCACACTATGTGGTGGTATAACTTCATCATCTTGATGGCTGTTTGAACTGGATTCATCCAGCAATAACTGACCCCCACGTAGCTATTAGCCTCAGCTACGGCTCGCTCCCTGAAGCTGAGAGGTTTGCAGTGAAATGAAAGTACAATTTAATGCAAAAAAGGACAGAAAAATGAAATTGTGGAATAACATTAATCGGCAAATTTAATATAACTAACTCACTTTTTTTCTCCAAATTTTTCTCACCGTCTTCGGTCACTTTCTACACACCAGAGTACACTATTTACAAGTCAGTTTATCAGTTTTAATTCAACAACTTCCTTCTTTTGGCAGCCAGCTGTGTCAATCTTTGAAGAGCTTTCCTCTTCAGTTCCTGTTGGTGAGATTTTCTTGCAGCCATCTCCTTGTCTTTCAAGCAATCTCTGGCCTTGACACTTGAGACAGCTGCAGAATGCTTCTCCACACGTGCCAGTGAATGCTTCTCCACACGTTTCTTCTTGTCAGCATTGCTGGTGCTTTCATCAACATTAAGAGAAAATGGCCCACTACGCATGTTCTGAATTGTCTCGTCTGTAAAGGGTTTTCCCAGTCCATGTGTCATTTTGTAGGATGCTGTTTTCCTTTCAAGTTTCACATTACTGAGCGCTCTCGGGTCTTTCGCTAGCTCCTTTGCAGTATGGACAATAACAGGCGCCAATGACAAGGGAAGGCTGTGCTCAGCAAGAACTCCAAGAACCAGTGCCTGAAAAAAATTTAACTCCATTAAAGAAATGTCTTTGCAACAGAATTCATCTGTGCATATTATTGAACATTCAGAATTTAAATCAATCTTTATATATTCATTGATATATTAGAAATTGGAAAATGAAATACAATATGCAGTAAGATTTTTAGAAAAGATGAAAAAAATTACATTCGTTGAACTGATCCTCTTTCATATGTGTGTATATTTATTTACATTATTTATTTATTGCTGGTATTAAAAATATTTAATTTACACTGAACCGATTAACATATTAAAGAGTGATATATATAGACAGGGTTGATGACAAGAATTAATCACAATAAATGAAGTAAATGTTTAGTAAGATATTAGTTTGTGACAAAAATACAGTTTGTTAATATTGTTAATATTTTTACAGTGAGTTATGAAGCAAGACCATACTCGCTTTGTGTTCCTGAAACATGCAGTTAATTATTTTGATTATATCATGCATTCAAATGCAGGAAAAACGTCAAAATTTTAACAACATTCCTTAGCTCTCAGATAATACAATTTATTATGCATAACCGTGGTTTATTATCCAAGACAAAACGTGAATTATCAATATGAATATAAAACGAAAATAAAAACAAAGAAATGTTATCAAGCTGTTGTTACAAATGCATACCAAATAAAATTGCAAATATCATCCTCGTATATTTGAATAAAAAAGTACATACCTCGGAGTGTACCTGTCTGCAAGGGGCGTCAGTGGAGCAGATTCGTTGCTTGGTTCAGCCAAAGTACCCCAGTGCGTAACGTCTTTCGTTGTATCCACTGACGAAGTTTGTTTGGAAAATGTCGATCCCAAAGAATAATTGCTCCGTCGAATGGCGATTTTGTCGGCATGTTTTTTCACTTTTGTTGCATGATCTGTCAGTGCCACGCATCCACGGGAGCCATAGTTAATGAAGTCACTACAATACACACAATAAGCTTTGCCCGCTACGTCTGCTTTCTTCAAAAAATGTCCAAGAGCTTCTGTAACTTCGTCGAACTTGGAACCAATTTTAACCTTTACAGTGACTTTTCTCTCAAGCCAGTCTCATCGGAATTTATTCTTGACATTTGAGTCAATTTCTAGGATTGAAGACTCCTGATCTTTCGTCAAAAATCTCATAATTCCGCTCAAAACGATCCCAGAACAATGAATTTGCGAGACGAACGGGCCGCCATGAATCAGGTAAAAAAAAAATCCATCCATCCATCCATCCATTTTCTGCCGCTTATCCGGGGTCGGGTCGCGGGGGCAGCAGCTTTAGGAGGGAAGCCCAGACTTCCCTCTCCCCAGCCACTTCTTCTAGCTCTTCCTGGCGGATCCCGAGGCGTTCCCAGGCCAGCTGGGTAACATAGTCTCTCCAGCGTGTCCTGGGTCGTCCCCGGGGTCTCCTGCCAGTGGGACATGCCCGGAACACCTCACCAGGGAGGCGTCCAGGAGGCATCCTAATTAGATGCCCGAGCCACCTCATCTGGCTCCTCTCGATGTGGAGGAGAAGTGGCTCTACTCTGAGCCCCTCCCGGATGACCGAGCTTCTCACCTTATCTCTAAGGGAGAGCCCGGACACCCTGCGGAGAAAGCTCATTTCGGCCGCTTGTATCCGGGATCTCGTTCTTTCGGTCATGACCCATAGCTCGTGACCATAGATGAGGGTTGGGACGTAGATCGACCGGTAAATTGAGAGCTTCGCCCTTTGGCTCAGCTCCTTCTTCACCACGACAGACCGATACAGCGTCCGCATTACAGCAGACGCTGCACCGATCCGCCTGTCGATCTCTCGCTCCCTTCTACCCTCACTCGTGAACAAGACCCCAAGATACTTAAACTCCTCCACTTGGGGCAAGATCTCCTCCCCGGCTCGGAGAGGGCACTCCACCCTTTTCCGACTGAGGACCATGGTTTCAGATTTGGAGGTGCTGATCCTCATCCCAACCGCTTCACACTCGGCTGCGAAACGCTCCAGTGAGAGTTTGAGAGCCCTGCTTGAAGGAGCCAACAGTACTACATCATCTGCAAAAAGCAGAGATGCAATACTGAGGCCACCAAAACGGACCCCCCCAACGCTTCGGCTGCGCCTAGAAATTCTGTCCATAAAGGTGATGAACAGAATCGGCGACAAAGGGCAGCCTTGGCGGAGTCCAACCCTCACTGGAAACGATTCCGACTTATTGCCGGCAATGCGAACCAAACTCTGACATCGGCAGTATAGGGACCGGACAGCCCGTATCAGGTGGCTCGGTACCCCATACGCCCGAAGCACCCCCCACAGAACTCCCCGAGGGACACGGTCAAACGCCTTCTCCAAGTCCACAAAACACATGTAGACTGGTTGGGCGAATTCCCACGTACCCTCGAGGACCCTGCTAAGGGTGTAGAGCTGGTCCACTGTTCCACGGCCGGGACGAAAACCACACTGCTCCTCCTCAATCTGAGGCTCGACTTCCCGACGGACCCTCCTCTCTAGCACCCCTGAATAGACCTTACCAGGGAGGCTGAGGAGTGTGATTCCTCTGTAGTTGGAACACACCCTCCGGTCCCCCTTTTTAAAAAGAGGGACCACCACCCCGATCTGCCAATCCAGAGGCACTCTCCCCGATGACCACGCGATGCTGCAGAGGCGTGTCAACCAGGACATCCCCACAGCATCCAGAGCCTTGAGGAACTCCGGGCGGATCTCATCCACCCCTGGGGCCTTGCCACCGAGGAGCTTTTTAACCACATCGGTGACTTCGACCACAGAGATAGGAGAGCCCACCTCAGAGTCCCCAGACTCTGCTTCCTCCAAGGAAGGCATGTTGGTGGAGTTGAGGAGGTCTTCGAAGTACTCTGCCCACCGGTTCACAACGTCCCGAGTCGAAGTAAGCAGCGCCCCATTCCCACTGTACACAGTGTTAGTGGTGCACTGCTTCCCCCTCCTGAGACGCCGAATGGTGGACCAGAATTTCCTCGAAGCCGTCCGGAAGTCGGCTTCCATGGCCTCACCGAACTCTTCCCACGCCCGGGTTTTTGCCTCAGCGACCACCGAAGCTGCGTTCCGCTTAGCCAGTCGATACCCGTCAGCTGCCTCTGGGGACCCACAGGCCATAAAGGCCCGATAGGACTCCTTCTTCAGCTTGACGGCATCCCTTACCACTGGTGTCCACCAGCGGGTACGGGGGTTGCCGCCACGACAGGCACCAACCACCTTACGGCCACAACTCAGATTGGCCGCCTCAACAATAGAGGCGCGGAACATGGTCCATTCGGACTCAATGTCCCCCGCGTCCTCCGGGACATGGGAAAAGCTCTGCTGGAGGTGGGAGTTGAAATTCTTTCTGACAGGGGATTTCGCCAGACGCTCCCAGCAAACCCTCACAACACGTTTGGGTCTGCCAGGACGGACCGGCGTCTTCCCCCACCATCGGAGCCTACTCACCACCAGGTGGTGATCAGTTGACAGCTCCGCCCCTCTCTTCACCCGAGTGTCCAAAACATGCGGCCGCAAATCCGATGATACAACCACAAAGTCAATCATCGAACTGCGGCCAAAGGTGTCCTGGTGCCAAGTGCACATATGGACACCCTTATGTTTGAACAAGGTGTTCGTTATGGACAATCCGTGACGAGCACAGAAGTCCAATAACAAAACACCACTCGAGTTCTGATCGGGGGGGCCGTTCCTCCCAATCACGCCCTTCCAGGTCTCACTGTCATTGCCCACGTGAGCATTGAAGTCCCCCAGCAGAACGAGGGAGTCCCCAGCAGGAGCACACCCTCCAAGGACTCCAAAAAGGGTGGGTATGCTGAGCTGCTGTTTGGTGCATATGCACAAACAACGGTCAGGACCCGTCCCCCCACCCGAAGGCGGAGGGAAGCAACCCTCTCGTCTACCGGTGTGAACCCCAATGTACAGGCACTGAGCCGGGGGACAATGAGTATGCCCACACCTGCTCTGCGCCTCTCACCATGAGCAACTCCAGAGTGGAAGAGAGTCTAACCCCTCTCGAGAGAACTGGTACCAGAACCCAGGCTGTGTGTCGAGGCAAGTCCGACTATGTCCAGTCGGAACTTCTCGACCTCGCACACAAGCTCGGGTTCCTTCCCTGCAAGAGAGGTGACATTCCACGTCCCTAGAGCTAGCTTCTGCAGCCGAGGATCAGACCGCCAGGGTCCCCGCCTTTGGCCGCTGCCCAGCTCACATTGCACCTGACCCCTTTGGCCCCTCCCATGGGTGGTGAGCGCATGAGAAGGGGGACCCACGTTGCCTCTTCGGGCTGAGCCCGGCCGGGCCCCATGGGTGTAGGCCCGGCCACCAGGCGCTCGCCAACGAGCCCCACCTCCAGGCCTGGCTCCAGAGGGGGGCCCCGGTGACCCGCGTCCGGGCAAGGGAAACCTAGATCCATTAATTTTAATCATCATGAGGGGTCTTTGAGCCGTGCTTTGTCTGGTCCCTCACCTAGAACCTGTTTGCCATGGGTGACCCTGACAGGGGCATAAAGCCCCAGACAACTTAGCTCCTAGGATCATTGGGACACACAAACCCCTCCACCACGGTAAGGTGACGGCTCACGGAGGGGGTAAAAAAAAAATGTTACATGCAATTTGATTGGCCGAATCGCTTGTAGTTAACCAATCGCTGGGCCGTATACAACCGAGCTAAGACTTCCACAACAGATAATGCTTCCAGTGATCTGATTAGTTGAAGCTTTCATACACGTCCAATCGCAGGGCTGTTTACAATCGGAACATGGAAAGACTGATCGGGAGAGCTCGTGAAAACTCGACGATAAGGTACCTGACCCCCCCTCCCTAAAATTTTCTCAACGGATGTAGTCGATTCACAAAGATGATCAATTTAAGAAATAAAACGGCGGATTTCCGCGTATCCGCGGAAAATTGTGCTCATGAAACCTATAAAACCTAAAAAATACTATCACATCTTTTCTAACCCGTTTTACCAAATATTTAATTATTAAATAAATCATAAAATGCAGTAGGTGTGACAAATGATTGGCAGTTTTCTAAGAGGACGTGTCATGTTCATTCATCAACAAAAACAGCGCTGCCAACCTATTGAAATGTACTTCCAGAACAATTTGTCTGACTGCCATTATTACTCATCGCTTATATTAATAGCATCGATCGGGGTTTGCCTCAGGCCGAAAACTAACGTCGCTAGCTTCTATTGTTCATTCCACAAGAGTTGGCAGCTATGCTTTGACAAAATCATCATCATCTATCCAAAAATCACACTTACTTTTTTGCAAATCCTTGATCATAAGCAGACCGGTTGAGAAAGCAGGCATCATTGAAGTGGAGATAGCAGAGAACACACGTCGATGACGGCGTGAAATTCATTTGCTTCGTGCGAATAAAAGATGTTCATTTACGTGCCCTGCTATCCTTCGGCCACTGGTACAACTTTTCTGTCGATTGCGAACAATACATCGCCACACACCGCCGTGGCATCTTACCAACAAGCAATGCAACAATGCTGTTCAATGGCGGACTTCCCTCGCAGTTCTCCATGTGATGTCATTTCCGAAGATTTCCAAAGATTGCCAAAGAAAAGCATTTTCGTTGTCAAGGGCGTTGCTAAGGGTTAAACAAAGAATCTGGAATTGTTGCATTAAAAAAAATAACGGAAATATGCTTATAATTGTTCAGTCATTGATATTACTCAAAAACATGGTTGGCCAACTTTACTCCACACTTGGCCTTTAATATTGATGAATGACATTATAGTATACCATCTTGAATAGGAATCAAATAAACATAAATCAAATATTTTATAATCTTTAATATTTATTCTCACTCAGTGTGATAAATGGTTTGGATGAACACAAATCTGATATCCCGGCAGCAATCCACGAAAGACACACGAAGCTTTTCCTCCACAGCTCTCAGTCTTTCACTGTTTTTAGCTTTTACAGCAGTCAAGCTATTTCGAAAGCGGCTTTGGGTCCGAACATCTCATTTACAATGGCTTTGGAGGCGGGAAGTACCGTATTTTCCGGACTATAAATCGCAGTTTTTTTCAGTTTGGTCGGGGGTGCGATTTATACGCTGGAGCGAATTATGTGTGAAATTAACACATGATTATGTCATTTCATGTTATTTTCACATTAAACCAAAAGAGGTCGCTCTAAGCCTGTGTTGATGAGCCTGACATAGGCGACGTAGAAGAGGAAGCGGCTGGCGCGCATCGTCTACCTACCGAGTTGGGGGAGTTGTTTAAAAGTGACATCAAGGATGAAGATTTCATTGGATTTAGTGATTTGGAGTGAAACTTATAGTTTGGTAAACTTGTTAGCATGTTCTTTCTGCTAGAGTTATCTGAATAACTCTTAATATGTTATGTCGTTACTGACATTACCAGGCATGTCAGTCATGTAATGTTAGTACAGTATACCGTACACTTATTCAGCCTGTTGTTCTCTATTTTATTTTTATTTTTATTTTAAATTGCCTTTCAAGATGACGTATGTTTTTGGTGTTGGATTTTATCAAATAAATTTCCCCCAAAAATGAGACTTATACTCCAGTGCGACTTATATGTTTTTTCCTTCTTAATTATGCATTTTTTGGCTGGTGCGATTTATAATCGGGAGCGACGTATAATTCGAAAAATACGGTACTCATTGCTCTGCCATTGGGACGTTTTTGATTTAGCCACAAGTTCAGCAACATGGTAACTTGCTCTCAGGGCTCTCTCGTTTACCTTTGCAGTTTTCTCATGCACGTTAATTGTTTCTCCGTGTGTTTACGCAGGCGAACAAAATACTCCACATTTTTGTTTAAAGGTGTTTTGTTTGGAGATGGAATTTAAGCTTACTTGGGGACCATAGCGCTGTTGGGAGCTTTTCACCACATACCAAGCACAACTGAGTCGGTGTTGTTGGGGAGGCGAAGGACTGATTTGTTTTAAGGAAATAAACTGTAGACTAGATGGTGTACCGACCGGTCAGAGCACAGGTAGGAAGAGACAGGAATTCCAGGGGGGTGTTTCAATGTTCTTTACTGTGGTCTTAAAGTGAATACATGGAAATACAGTACAAGCAAGACAGGGTGATGTTGGTTGAGGAGGGAAGATGAAGGATGAGTAGGAATGGAGGGGGTGAATGAGTGTGGATTGACGTTGAGATTGGATTGAATAGGGGGATCGATGAAGAAGGATCTATCGAATGAAGAGGGATCGAGTCTACAAATGTGAGAAAGGGAAACTTCAATGTTATAACATTCATCATATTCCTGGCTGCAACCAAGGAATAACAAATCAAATGCAGGGTAATGGCACCATCTAGGGGCCACATGGATTAACTACATTTACATTTAATTAAACTAAGGCCGACACACATTTGTAAACAAAATACACACGGGCGTCTTCAGAACGGGAAAGAGCTGCAGACGTCGCACCATTAACACAACTTGACTTATAATTACAAATGATGCCTCTGTATTAACAGGTAATCGCCGCGAAACGCGACGGCCCGATGCTAACGTGCTAATGTGGCTAACACTCGCGAACGCGGTGGCCCAATGCTAGCATGCTAATGTGGCTAACACACTCGCGAACACCAGTCGCAACTAATTAAAGAGGAGAAATACACCTCATTGTACTCACGTTTTGGTCATGTACTCGAGGGCTTAGGGAATCGCCGATGAGGTAAACGGAACAAAGGAATTGAAAGGATAATGGCTGAGATCGATAGGAACAGAATTACCTTGGTCAGGACGCAAACCCGGAAATGGCAGGTGCTGAAATTACGCGATACTTAAATGCGTCAACACGAACGTCTCGCGATAAACAAAGGAACGAGCCGAGACTTTTCTACAGGTGCCATTGCATCTCCGGTAAAAGTAAATCCAAATGGAAGATAGCTTTCGTTGTATTGCCTCGTGCCAGAAACGTTGCTTGTCTTGAAGCACAAGGCAATTAGTTAACTGCTGCTGCTACCTCCCGGTATGGAAGAGTACTCCATGATTACTCTACCAGGCGATAGACCGCACAGGCATCCAAATTGGATAATTTCCCACGGCACACCTAACAATATCTCACCAGTGTGCCGTAGCACAGTATTTGAAAAACACTGCCCGAGAGAAGTGTGCCAAGGTCACAGGATCCCATACAGCAAGTTAGATGTGTAATTAGAAAATGAGAATGCATTACATCTGTCACTTCAGGTTCTGGTTCGAATTCTGCTGCTGCCGCTGCTGATGATGTTGTTGTTGTTGTTGTTAAATCGCCTCAGGATTATCCTGAGTAGCGCTAGACTTCTATTCGGGAGGCTTCTGAGTTCGCCGAAGTCACTCCCCAGCTGACGATGATGTCGTTCCAACATAAGCGCTGGGCAGCGGAGCCACAGATGTTCGGCCGACTCTTCCTCCTCTCCGCAGAGTTGGCAACGCACGTCCTCACACCTCCCTCGGAGGTGTTGCCAGCGTCTGAGGGAGGGCTGGTGGCCGGACCGGAAGCGGATCAGGTCGATGAGGTCTTTCTTCGACAACGAAGATTCTTCGGCGAGGTTGGGTTTCATCATCTCCTGCCTACTTCAGGACTACCACGCCGACCACTTGTCATGTTGTATTGTGTCTCGTAGTGGTGTGTTTTAGTTCCTAGTGTGTTGTTGTTACTTCTCAACTCAACTGTATTTATAGAGCACTTTCAAACAGCCATCGCTGCATATAAAGTGCTGTACATGGAGCAACTAACAACTTTTACTTTTTTGTCTTTTCAGGACTTTGTTGTTGCTTTAGATTTAGTTTTTCCAGAGTGTACCCTGTATTTTTCTTTATACATTTTGTTCAGTACACCCTGCTTCTTCTGACTCCCTGCTTTTGGGTCCTCAACCGCTGACAAACATGACATTGAGAAGTGTGCTTAGAGGATGCCAATTCATATTTCAACAAGCCATGCAACTCACCTGTATTACATGTGGGTTTTTTTTTTATAAAACAGTGAACTGTTTTTTGTTATAATAATCTGCAATTGTGTATAGGAAATTAAAAGTGAAAACTGGAAAAAAATGGGGGAAAATTGTTCAGTTATATTAAAATTACACATTCCCACATAATGAGAAACCTTGATCAGATGTGCAGGAAGTCTTTCATGAGGTCTGTGGCTTGGGAACAATCATGAGTATCACACCCAAAAATTTTGTGCACCCATAAAAATGATGCACCTTTCTTGAATCCAAGCAGTGGTATTCCAAATTTTGCCCACAGATGTTCTTTCAGGCCACATGGTTTAAGTGAAGTCTACACCACCAGTGTCAAAGTCAAGGCCCGGGGGCCAGGTCTGGTTTGCCACATCATTTTATGTGGCCCGCGAAAGCAAATCAAGCATGTCAAGTTCGACGATGCCTGCTCAAGTCTGAACCAAAATTTCAAATTGCCATATGTAATCCACAATAACAGTCATTATTCTTAACTTCTGATTTTAAAACTAGTCATTCATTAATTTGTTGTGTGGCTGTGCATGTAATATGTGGGATGATTGAACATTTATATGGCTTCCCAAAATTCACAACGGCCCTCCAAGGCAAACCGCAACTACAATGTGGCCCGCGACAGAATTGAGTTTGACCCCCCTGGTCTACTTTTAGGAGGAAAATGTGAAGGAAAAAATGTTTTTAATCCTTTGAAGAGCTCCATTGACCTATCTTTTTGACAGAGAGCAGAGCCTACAGTAAAACGTCCACCGCACTTCCCTAGACAAACGTATTCAAATCTAATACGATGTTCTACACTAAGGTTCAATTTACAAGGACAATTTATTTTACTCGACACGACTTGGATGAACGTGCAGCGGCGTTACCAGGACAACTCGGAAACGTCAGCAAGACAGAAAAAAAAAGAAGAGACAACTCGTCAAGGGAGAGAGAGAGAGAGAGAGAGAGAGAGAGAGAGAGAGAGAGAGACGTTACTGGATCTAAACGGACAACCGCTGGATTTTATTGAAAAGCGTCGGATTTATTTATTTTTGATGAACAATACATCGACGGCAAAAATGGAACTGTTCTTGAACAATGGTAGAACGGGCAATTTAAGGCTTTTTTTCGGGAAATGGAATATCAGTGCATCGCTACCTTGCTGGATTCGATTATTTGCAGTCATATCTGGAGAAGACGCCGCGTCCGGCTTCGTCACCACGCCCGAGAGAAAGCGCTTTGCCGCGAAATGAAATGCATGAATTTGAGGTTTTTCAGGTAGCTATTTGAGCTGAACGTTGAGTCTGACGCAATAACATGTTTGACAGGCGGGGAAGTAAGCGCCTATAATTTGACGGGTCGTGGTCACGAAGGGAAACAAAGAAAAATCACACCATTTCCTCTCGAGTTTATTGTTCGAGCAATGACGTACAGTGCTCTTGCTTCCGCAGAAGACGTGCGTTTATAGAGCATGTCATCGCTGCAGTATTTAACTACCTGGATGTAAACGCAAACGATCCATGTGGCATATTCTTTAGCCAAAATGCTGCCCCTTCTCCGACACTGCTTGGTAAAATATAAATGAGGGTAAAATATTGCAGTCGTCTTATGTAAAGTAATGAATGTGATATCGAAACAAACATGGAGCAGCAGTTACTGGCGAGAAATGCAAGGTTTGCTACAAAGGGATAGATCAAATGCAGAACACACACCAAAAAAAGATCCAAAAACGTGCATTTTCACTTGTCGCTAGTGTTTGAGCAACAGCTGTTACAATCATCAGACACCCTTGATTTTGAGTGTGAAATCTAAGTTGTTGATGCCGCTTGTCTCTTTTAAAAATCTGACTGTGGGATGAATCGTGGCATCAATCAATAACCAATTGCAAGATGTCCACAGGGAGCCCGTGTCACATATTATACTATACGGTTAAATAAGTGGAGCACGGATTTTGAAATACATGCTTTAGATGTTGAACTGTATGTCAACAGTCCGCTCAGACTTTATTTGAATCTGACATCTCCAAACAGAAATGAACAATTGCAGCAAGGTGATTACTTTTAACAAATCAAAGCCAGCGGCAGTAAAACGTATCACATCTGTCAAGTCTTTTTTTTTTTTTTTTTTAGTTCACTGGATGGTGGATTTTGTGACTGACATCAAAAACTACTGTACCAATGGATGAAGAGGATCATCATTTATTTTGCTGAGGACAATGACTGTGACTGCTCGAAGGGGTGGGCGAGATTGTATTTTTCAGACTCATCAATGGAATCAGCCATTAGTACTGCCCCGTGGGAAAGGAGTGGCAGCAACAACACCGCTGACATGTCAGTTTTGAGCACCGCCAACCAAATGAACACTGAAGTATCAAGGTAATTGCTTCCACTGTGGAGGTTTTTCTTACTTTATTTATTTATTTATTTTTGCCATTTCAGCAAATTCCTATCTCTGTCTTGAAAGATAAAGGTGAAATGAGTAGGATAAGGCCCAGTTTGACTTTGTATTGGATGGATGGATGGATCTTTGTAGCTATATTAGTGGTCCTTACAGCACTGTATTCTATCTCAGTGGTCCCCAACCCCCGGGCCATGGACCAGTACCAGTCCATTGGTCATTTGGTACCGGGCCGCACAGAAAGAAAAAAATATCTTACATTACTTCAGTTTGATAATTCATTTCGGAATCTGAAATATGTTTTATTCTGAAAATCTACCGGATTCTCTGTTACATCCGCCTACAGCAGTGTTTTTCAACCTGTGTGTGTGAGACATTGTCAGGTGTGCCACGGGAAAATATCCAATTTGTATGCCCCTGTGGTCTTTCGCCCAGAAAGTAATCATGTAGTACCCTCCCATACCGCTAGAGCAGCAGCAGCTAGCCAATTGCCTTGTGTTTTTGACGAGAGACAAGCGAATTTGTGACGCATGACTGCAGGACGACGGTGAAACAATAAGGCGGAGAAAAAAAGTAGTATGTTTCCGGTAACCCGACCGACCAAGAATTTCTACATCGAAAAAACCTTTACGGTCGGCATTTTTTTTTCATTTTTGTGTAGGGGTTTACATCGGTGTAAACCAGGGGTGTCAAACTCAAATACACAGTGGGCCAAAATGTAAAACTTGGACAAACTCGCGGGCCAACATTGACATTTATTGACATTTTTCCTTCAGATATAACAATGAACCTGTGCATTTGGACACAAACAAGTTTTGCTTAAACACTGAATATGGAACAAGCAAAGCTGAATACTTTACGATGTATAGCTTAATATTGCACACATGCAAATTTGAATTTCAAATTAAAAAAACACATCAATGGCATTTATTTCATAAATAAAATTGAAATGAAAATTGTATGCCTTTTATTTATTTGCAGCCTTCTGATTTAAATTTCAAAAGTAACATTTTTCCACAGGCTAATAATAAATAAACTAAAAATAATATCCTTCAATGAAAGTGCAACCATTCAAGCCCATGCCTTGGAGAAGAAGCAAGAAAGTGCTCAAAGAAAACATGAATTATTACTCAGTTTGCAACACACTGATCTACTCTGAAGTGCTCAAGCCAGATACCTGGCATCTATTCTTGGATGCCAGTTCATTGATGTCTGGGGTCAGGCTCTGAGCTGAGGAAATCCTTAGGATTGAGCAAAGGTGTTCATCAGTCAGACGTCTCCTGTGAGCTGTTTTGATCATCTTCATCGAGGAGAATAGTTGCTCACATAGATAAGTGCTGCCGAACATGGAGAGCATCTGAGCAGCTTGGGTGCGGAGCTGAGGCATTGTGTCAGGGATGAAATGTGTAAACTGTGCAGCACCCACAGCGTCATACTTTGACTTCAGCGTGTCACTACACTGGAGTTCAATCAGCTCCATTTGGAGGTTGGTTGGTGCATTTTCCACATCAACTGCAAATGGATTGCTCAGCAGCTCAAACCTACATTTCTGGACATCAAAGTGGGCAAATCGCCGGGCAAACTCTGCACAAAGTGCGCAGAGTTTATCAGCAAACTGTGCACGTGGAAACACGGTGGTTGAGATGTGCATTGAAATGGTTTGGCAGCAGGGAAAATGGCCCAGGTTTCCTTGGAGCATCTGATTCTCCCACAAGCACAGTTTAGTTTTAAAGGCCCTCACTGCAGCGTACATGTCCGTGATGATACGTTCCCTCCCCTGAAGCTGCAGGTTTAGTGCATCGAGATGGTTTGTGATGTCACACAGAAAGGCCAGTTCACACAAAAACTTTGGCTCACGGAGCTCCACAGTGGCTTTCCCTTTGCTGTCCAGGAACTGACATATTTCCTCACGCAGCTCAAAATATCGGTTCATTACTTTCCCTCTGCTTAACCATCTCACTTCTGTGTGATACGGCGCATCCTCGTATTCCGAGCCACATTCCTCGAGAAAAGACTTGAACTGGCGGTGATTCAGACCTTTTGCTCTCATAAAGTTCACTACTTGTGTTACTGATGTCATAACATGTTCCATCTTTAGGGCTTTGCCACACAGTGATTCTTGATGTATGATGCAGTGGTAAACAGTTAGCTCACCTGCACAGTTCTCCAACCGCATCCTCTCCCGAACCCTGCCCACCAGTCCACTCTTTTGACCGCACATTGCTGGCGCGCCGTCTGTCGTTAGTCCCACAAGTTTATCCCACGGCAGCTTCATTTCAGTGACACAGGTGGAAACCTCTTCAAATATGTCATTTTCTGTGGTGGTGCCATGCAATGATTTTAATCCCAAAAGTTCCTCCGTAACACACATATTTGAGTCCACTCCACGGATGAAGACTGACAGCTGGGCAGTATCACACGTGTCGCTGCTCTCATCCACAGCAAGGGAGAATGCAACAAAATCTTTTCCCTTCTCCATCAGCTGCTCAAATAGGTTGGTGGCAAGATCACATGAGCGAGCAGCGACTGTATTCCTGCTCAGGCTCACGTTTGAAAATGCTTTCTTTTTCTCTGGGCACACGAGATCACAAACTCTCATCATGCACTTTTTCACAAACTCTCCCTCATTGGAGGGCCGCGCTGATTTCGCAATTTCTGCCGCCACAATAAAACTAGCCGCTACAGCAGCCTCACTTTGCAATGTGGCTTTTTTAAACATAGTCTGTTGTGTCGCCAAACGTCTTTTCATCTCCTCCGCTTTCTGGCGCCGCTGAGTTGTGTCCATGTCCTTGTACTTGTCGTGGTGTTTTGTTTCATAGTGTCGTCGTATATTGTACTCCTTGTTTATAGCCACGTTGGCTCCACATACAAGACACACAGGTTTGTCTTTTAGATTTATAAACAGATATTCTGTCTCCCGCCTGTCCAGAAAGGTCCTGTTTCCTGCCTTTTTTTTTTTTGCCATTTTTGGGAGACGTAGCGCGGTGCCAGTAGTTGCGTGAGGTAGCGAGGTATACTATCAACAACGGAGAGAGTGTTCATTGGTCCTGAGGGAGGCGCCAAAACACCAGCTGAGCATTCTGGGATTTGTAGTATTAGCGGTACATGGGCTGTATAATACCGGCGGGCCAGCTCTCATAGTCATTTAGTATTGCCTTGCAGGCCAAATATAATTACACCTCGGCCCAAATATGGCCCGCGGGCCAGAGTTTGACACCTATGGTGTAAACTCTCGCGATATTCACGTTGAGCGCGTGCGTTGTTTGCCCTGTCATCTATCAACAACATTGAATCATGGCGGTGGCCGCGATCTCCGACGACAGTATAAACCGCGTTTTATGTGTTACATTCGCATGCTTGCACTGTAATGTTAAGAAAATAGCATCCATTGATGTATGGAAAAAATTCAGCGAACTATTTGATGAACACCACGGGCCAAGTAAAAACCGAGGGCGGAGGAGGGCGGAGGAGGACGGCCGAGGCGGCGGCGCGACCCGGCCGACCTCAGAATCTAACACCCAGCCGCCAGGTACCCAACTCGCTCGCCGCTTTTGCCGGCGAGCGGGGGTTTCAATGTCTCCTTGTTTTATGTTTTATGGTTATTTTGTTTAAATTTTTGATGGGGGGGAAAAAAAACCTTTTTGTTTGGCTTAAATATGAAAGATGATAAAATACTGTTTTCTTTGTGTTCATTTGATTCCAATTCAAGCTGTTATAACGTCATTCTTCAATGTTAAAAACGGTTATAGTAACAATATAACAGGAGGCAGAAGAGGAGCCTACGGCTTTCAAAAAACAAGAAGGCTACATTTAATGGACAATGTCAGGAGTCCTACTTAAAATGCGGATTAATCTCAATGGGAGATTCCCAAGCATCAAGCCCACTCGGCGATGGTGAGTGTATATTTCATCAGAATCAGAATCAGAATCAGAATCATCTTTATTGGCCAAGTATGTAGAACACACAAGGAATTTGTCTCAATGGGAGATTCCCAAGGTATACACAGCTGCATTAGTATCATCATAAATTAGTATCATCATAAACAAGAACATGAGGAACAAGGACATTTCATAATGTAAGTGAACCATAGTTTCAAGCAGAGCTAAAGTGATCAGTGGTAGAATACAATACTATGACAGTTTGTACAGTTGGTGCAGAAAATCATTGAACCATTTTAGAGAGATACAATATTTGTTGTACAAGAAGAGTGACTACGTCAGTGACTGTTTAGGGAGTTAATGGCTAGAGGGAAGAAGCTGTTCAAGTGTCTGCTGGATTTGGTGCGCATGGATCTGTAACGCCTGCCTGAGGGGAGTAGCTGGAAAAGGTGGTGGGCAGGATGCGGGGGATCCAGGAGGATTTTCCGTGCCCTTGTCTTGATTCTTGCAGTGTGCAAGTCCTCAAGAGTGGGTAGGGCGGTGCCAATGATTTTTTCCGCCGACCTAATTGTCCGTTGAAGTCGGATTTTGTCCTTCTTTGTGGCGGCCCCAAACCAAACCGTGATGGAAGAACACAGGATTGATTCGATGACTGCCGTGTAGAACTGACATAGCACCTCCTGTGGCAGGCCATGCTTCCTCAGCAGCCTCAGGAAGTACATGCACTTTGTATTTGCGGTGTATCTTATTTTGAAGGCACATTTGAACTTTACCATTGCGACTTGCGAGCGTTGTGGACAGATAGGACACTTAGTGCATATGCAATCAAAACTTGTGACCAGTTTTTTCCCGGATGCCATCTGCCCTGATTTGTCCATTGATGGTGTGGAAATACTCATGGAGTGGATGTAGCAGGGTGTAAAGTAACTCCTCCCTTAGAAGCGGTAGACTGCAGAGCAGACAAGAGTGTCCCAGCAATTTTTGTGATAGCATTTTTGTGTCCACTTTTTCAGATTCCTGAGAACCAAAAAAGGGAACCCACATTTGAGACTAAAAGTAGTCTAAAAAAAAACAACATATGCTAGCTAAACTTGCTTCACCTATTCCGGCCGAAAGCCTGGCGCTGCCGTGCTCCTGCAGAGCAGAGGGCGGAGCCAAGGCTGCACAATTCAAGATAATGGTTATATAAGAGCAGCTGCTTGCTGGTGCAGTATGCTGCGATTTGCAGACCCTTACCCTCTTACAATAATGGCTTAAGTCGCAAAGAAATTGCCTTAAACATCGGCTATATCGGTACTAGAACAGATCATTTATTTATACACTTGAAATGAGTGTGTGCGTGCGTGTGTGTGTGTGTGTGTGTGTGTGTGTGTACTTAGAATTGCAAGACTTTATTCTTTGAGACAGGTGAAGGCAAAGTAACATCCTGACAAGCTATCAAAATGCACAAATAGGTCAAATAAGTTCAAATCTAATGCTTGCTTAGATAATTAAATAGTATGAGGGTGGCCCGGCAGTCCAGTGGTTAGCACGTCGACTTCACAGTGCAGAGGTGTGGAGTTTGCCTGTTCTCCCCGGGCCTGCGTGGGTTTTCTCCGGGTACTCCGGTTTACTCCCACATTCCAAAAACATGCATGGCAGGCTGATTGAACACTCTAAATTGTCCCTAGGTGTGAGTGTGAGCGTGGATCATTGTTCGTCTCTGTGTGCCCTGCGATTGTCTGGCAATCGATTCAGGGTGTCCCCCGCCTACTGCCCGGAGACAGCTGGGATAGGTTCCAGCACCCCTCGCGAACCTTAATATAAATAGATAAAGCGGATTGGAAAATGAATGAATGAATGAATAGTATGATAAAATATCCATTTGATTGTAGGCCAATACACGGATGCAAAATAGTGTACTGTCCCTTTAAGGCACTTGCCGTGCATGTCTGCATAGCCTTGCATCAGTTAAACATGCACGGAGCGGTGAACAGACAAAACCAAGAGTTGAATACGATGGAACACTTTCATACTTTTGGAGACTTGAAAGCATTTAAACATGGTCGATGATTAACGAAGAACATATTTAATCAATCTATGACCGTTTTGGTCAGTTTTTTTTTTGCGTACTACTCTTCCTGTTGGAAATTTGGATCAAGGAGGACTTTGCGTGTGGGTCAGGAAACTGCACACCCACTTGGGATTCAAGATGGCGAGCCAGACCCGCAAAGTTCGTTTCGAAAGACAAATCTTTCCCCTGTCGTGCTGGAGCATTCGCCGCACCAGGAAAAAAATCTTTGGTGAACTTCCTACTAGAGTGGTAGAAGTGTTGGAATATACTGAACTCTGAAGAGAAATATTGGGAGGCATCGAACTCTGAACAGAAATGATGAATTTTGTACTTTGATATCACAATTGACATTGTTGTGATTCAGACAGTATTACTTTTGGCTTTCAGTTACACTTAAATGGAAAAAACAAAGCGTTAGCCTGGGATGATAGCTGAACTAAAGTCAATTAATCCCAATTTAAATAATTAAAGACCGGTCTGAAATTGTCATGTTTCGGTTTGTGACCAACAGGTGGCACTGTGGGGCTTTTCACTGCAGCTGCACACCTGTTGGTCGTTTGGCAATTAGTGGTATAAAAGGACTCCCTCCCGACCAATCAGAGTCGGGTCATTGTTGCTTTTTGACACTGTCATGATTGTTGCCGTTTGTCTGCTGCTGTCAGTGTCAGGTTTGTTTCGGTCATGTTTTGGTCACGGTTCTGTTGTAGTTTCACTTGTGATTTTTGTTTGCTACTTTGGACTATGTTTGTTTTGGATTTAGTTTTCTGTATTTTATTAAATACAATTCGTCAAGTACACCCTGCTCCTCCCTCGTGCCTGCTTCTTGGGGTCCACATTGTCATGAACCGAAACATTGTCATGTTTCGGTTTGTGACCAACAGGTGGCACTGTGGGGCTTTTCACTGCAGCTGCACACCTGTTGGTCGTTTGGCAATTAGTGGTATAAAAGGACTCCCTCCCGACCAATCAGAGTCGGGTCATTGTTGCTTTTTGACACTGTCATGATTGTTGCCGTTTGTCTGCTGCTGTCAGTGTCAGGTTTGTTTCGGTCATGTTTTGGTCACGGTTCTGTTGTAGTTTCACTTGTGATTTTTGTTTGCTACTTTGGACTATGTTTGTTTTGGATTTAGTTTTCTGTATTTTATTAAATACAATTCGTCAAGTACACCCTGCTCCTCCCTCGTGCCTGCTTCTTGGGGTCCACCACCACCTCGTAACGTGACAGAAATAACTAAACTATCTCAGTTAAATAAAACATTGGACCACACAAACTAAACTATCTCTAATGTAGAATAAGATTGAGATGAGAGTTAAGTTTAAGAAGCGAATACAGTATTGTTGCTACCTGCATGTTGTTCAAGAAATTGTTAGCGGTGCATTGTTCTTTTATTGGCTTCAAGTAAATTATTGTATTCTTGAAACTCCCCGGTCTCTGGCTCAACTTTGTCACCCCACCCAATTAGAACCTAGAGCTGACCCAGTAGCAAGATGGTAAACGTGTACCAACGATTGACCCGTTACATGAGCATAACGGTCCCGGTAGTCCAGTGGTTAGCACGTCGACTTCACAGTGCAGAGGTGCCGGGTTCGATTCCAGCTCCGGCCTCCCTGTGTGGAGTTTGCATGTTCTCCCCGGGCTTGTGTGGGTTTTCTCCAGGTACTCCGGTTTCCTCCCACATTCCAAAGACATGCATGGCAGGCTGATTGAACACTCTAAATTGTCCCTAGGTGTGAGCGTGGATGGTTGTTTGTCTCTGTGTGCAAGACCCTGCCATGAAAGTCCGCGAAGGAGGCTTGTGGGTACCAGCATGTTTTAAATATGTAAACATTATTTATTCTTTACATATTTGAGACAAAGACAACAGAAATACATGTATTTACTCTTTAATTATCAAACCTTATAGAGAGTATTTAACATTCAGCAGCATTGCCTTCTGAGTGAGGTGAAGAGACTTGCGTGACTTTCACTCTGACCGTGTAGCTGCCGTGAACCTCCAGCTAGCTCCTGGCCAGCTATTCCTGCTCAGCCGATGTGTTTATGAAAAGACAATTACAGTCAAACCTCGGTTTTAGAACATCTCTGTTATTGACCAAATCAGATTTCGACCATAAAATTCGAGATTTTTACGCCTCGGATTACGACCGAAAACCGGTTTTCAACCAAACTGAGCAAACCCGAATACGCCACTCGACTCCTCTCGGCTCTCTTACCTTCCTGAAGTGACGCTTCCTCGTGTAACGTTCATTGTGAGCAGACGTGTTTGTTGTGATTTACGCAAATCTATTTTGTTGTTGTTATTTCTGTTATTTCTTCGTTTCGGATTTCCAACAAATCACTTTTCGAACAGCCTTCTGTAACGGATTATGCTCGAAAACCGAGGTATGACTGTAATCCATATTGATGAGGAGGTGAAGAGACATGTGCTTCTGCTGCTGCTACAAGCCCAATTCCACCCCCCGGCCGCACTCCCGGCCGCTCATGTAGCAAACCGGAGAGAAAGTATGCCAGAGAATCAACAGGGTGACGAGACACAATGCTTCCTTAGTGTCTAGTCACGCAGGACGGGGCTGCGAAGATGCGCAGCCAATCAGCTCACGGGATAAATACACTTGTGTTGTCATTGGTCGATGTCGCGCCGGGAACCAATCATGCGCCTTGAATGAGTAACCGTTGCCTTGCAGTACAGGCATGAACAAAACCTCAGAGTTGTTCAGCATTTTTTTTTTCTGAATACAGTACTTTGGGAAAAAAAAAACACGTACTGAAGCCGCAATAAATCAAGGGCGATAATATAACGAGCGATCACTGTATTTCATTGTTTAACTCACCCATTTATGACAAGTGAAGTTAAACAGACGACCCTCACCACAGCAAAAAGTCCCATATATTGAAATGCATTGGAAAAAATATTCCCCAAGCCAAAAAATAAAAATAAAACATTCAAAATCCAACGAATAAGCATTAAATATATGATGTAATGTTTAAATGTTTTACATCTCTGACATTATTGGAACAAAAAATGCACGAACATCACCAGTCATTCAGGTAGGGGGGGTTTCAACAAAACTTTGGAAACAGCTGTTAACCAGTCCATTGAGTTATTTTACTTACCAGCAGTGCCAACTTCCAGGCTTCACATTCTGCCTGTGCCACCTGCTCCTTTTTGGTTTGTATTGGAAGCTGTATCTGTTCCCTTAGCCTGCAAGGATTATTTTGTCCGACATTGTTTGTCCACTTTTTATCTGTTGTGCAGGTGCCTTATATGTCAAGTCAAGTCAACTGTATTTATAGAGCATTTTCAAACAGCCATCGCCGCATACAAAGTGCTGTACATGGAGCAATTTAACATATACAATAAACAGTAAAACAAATCAGTAATAAAGACGGTAGAAAGCACCAAACAGTAAAACCAAGAACAAATCTAAGTCATGCTGAGTCGAATGCCAGAGAATACAATTGAGTTTTGAGAAAGGTTTTGAAGATGGGCAGCGAGGAAGCTTGCCGAATGTTCGGTGGGAGGTCATTCCAGAGAGAGGGACCAGCAACAGAAAAGGCTCGATCCCCTCTGGGCCTCAGTTTAGTTCTTGGTACTTCTAATAATGTCTGGTCCGCAGACCTGAGGCACCGGGCAGGTGTGTAGGGGCGGATGAGCTCAGAGAGGTAAGGTGGCACGAGATTATGTAGAGATTTGAAAACAAATAAGAGGATCTTGAAGATAACTCTAAAATGTAAGGGGAGCCAGTGAAGGGATGCCAGAGTAGGAGTTATGTGCTCCCTCTTACGAGTACCAGTCAAGAGGCGAGCAGCGGCATTGTATATGTGACATAGTAAGCCCATTCTTGGAGCCATCATGTTGCGAGAGTAGCTTAACTCGCATTCAGTATGACTGCAGTGTATCTGGTATCTTTGATTAGCAAAAAGTTCAGTGCAGGGGCCTTCAATCCAGTTCCTCAGGGGGTGGGGGGGCTGGATTTCCAGCTCTCCCGGCTGCAACACACCTGATTCAAATGACCAGATAATCAGCAAGATATGCAGAAGGTGGATAACGAGCCCGATCATTTGAATCAGGTGTGTTGCAGCAGGAAGAGATGGAAAAGAGACAGGACAGCGGCCCTCTAAGAAAACATGATGTGAGATATCTCTCTCTCTCTCTCTCTCTCTCTCTACATATACTGTATATATAGACGGTATAATATATATATATATATATATATATATATATATATATATATATATATATATATATATATATATATATAGAGCTGACAGTTTAGCGCGTTATTATCGGCATTCATTTAAATCAATTTTAACGTGATTACATTTTTTCTCGCGAGATTAATGCGGCAATGCCCATGTCTGTTTTGCCAGCCATGGCAGCGCGAGACACCAAAAAGGGATACTTAAAGAGTTCATGAACAGGAAGTTTACTTTTAAAAAGTTGCCAGATGGTTCCACTGACCAGACCAAAGTTACCTGGATGTTTTGCGGTCGCAAACTGAGCTTTCATCATAGCACACCGAGCCTGAAATAGCACTTAATGGCCAAGCACACAGCTGATGTGAGTACTCTGCCCTCTCGTCTAAGACAGACAGCGATGGATAATTTCAAAGTGAAGAAAATGGATAACACGAAGAAGAAAAAAAATGTCTGAAGCCATAGCTAAATGTATGCAAGCCTGTCAACATTGTCCACAGCTCGACTCAAGCTGAAATCATTTGCATTGCATCTAACGACTCCGCTACGGATTGCCAGCGAGAGCCTCCATTACAAGCTATGTACCGAAATTGTATGTATCTGAGAAGGCTAAGGTACACCAAGCGGGAGAAGACACTGTTTCGGGAGAGAAATAAGAGACTAGGTTGATGAGCCTCTGGTGAATAAAGAGCAGGCATTCTATTGAGTTCGATGTATGCCACTGATGCAATTGTTACTTGTTTGGAACTATTTTGTGTGGAAGGTTACTGTGTTCCGTGTCCAGGGGTGTAGTGGGCGTGGTACGCGGGGGTACGCTGTCCACCCACTTCTCCCGACGCCACATTCAATTTTTATTTCGGTTTTAGCCCTGCACTAAAATAATTGTTCTCATGCGAGTTATGCTTAATAAGGTTGGTCTGTGATTGTTTTGGAGTAGTAAAACATTAAATTTAACGTTAGTTCAACTGGTGTTGTAGCCTATGATTGATGTTCTGTATGTATATATAGAACATCCCAGAATCGCGTTCACCCACTTAAAAAAATCCCCACTTACACCACTGTCCGTGTCCATATAAATAAAGGGGGTGGAGCTTCTCTGTGTTCGTCTGACAGTGACGGTGCGCTGAGGCACGTCGAGAGTTCAAGGGTGCAGTGGGAGCGACCACACTGAAAATAAAACGTCTCCAGTGTTGTTCCTCGAACCAAGTGTAGTCATCCGGAATGATGTCGACACAAAACCAGAGAGAGACTTCCGCGCAAGAAGGACCAACAGAATCAACATAGCCTGACTGCTGTGTTCAAAGCAAACTTGAGAAAAAACAAGTATGCAACCATGGCTTAAATCCACTATAGGCTGAGTACTAGTTTACCTTAGATGTGCACTTTATAATTTTATATTGCTCTGTTTTGATTCCCTTAAAAGAGCTGTTAAAGGAGCTGTTGTGTGACAAAATATTTTTTTCACTGTTGTTGAGGGACAGTAATATTGTGTGAGATTATATGTGAATAACTGCTCCAAGTGAAAAAATGTTCATGTAAAATTGAAAACCGAAATTGTTGTTTCAGTAAATATTTGCATTTTGCACATAGAAAACTGATCCATGTTTCCATGTTGATGAGAGCATTAAAACGGGAAAAAATAGGACAAAAAAATGAAAAGGAAATTCAGAAACGATAAAAAATGTGTGAGTAATCACGATTAATTATGAGTTAATTATGACAGTTGTGTTTTTAATTAGATTTAATAATTTAATATTTAATATTTTAATCATTTGACAGCTCTATATATATATATATATATATATATATATATATATATATATATATATATATATATCCCTAACACTCAAATTGTCCCTAGGTGTGAGTGTGGCGCGAATGGTTGTTCGTTTCTGTGTGCCCTGCGATTGGCTGGCAACCGATTCAGGGTGTCCCCCCGCATACTGCCTGAAGACAGCTGGGATAGGCTCCAGCACCCCCCGCGACCAAAGTGAGGATCAAGCGGTTCAGAAAATGAATGAATGAATATATATCCCTTTTCTAACATATTGAAAAATGATTTCATATTCATGACTTACTGTATTTCTTCTTTGTAGGGTTGTTTATTCATTTACCAACCTCGTGACCACCACCACCCCAGAGGCCACAGTATCCACCAGTGAAAATCTAACTTCGCTCAGAGTCCAAGGAAGCCATGAGACACCAACACCATTAGTACTGAGTGCAGCAGAGGCAAACACACTCCTGAAGGGCATTTTGTTGGCAGCCCAGGCCCTAGTTCTCCTTTCCATCTTCCTCCTCTCCAGCCTTGGTAATTTTGCAGTCCTAACTGTCATCATCAAACACAGACAGCTGCGGACAGTTACAAATGCATTCATCATGTCTCTGTCGCTGTCCGACTTCCTCACAGCCATCCTATGCCTGCCGTTCTCCTTTGTCATGCTCTTCAGTCAGGACGGTGTCTGGATGTTTGGGCAACGTTTCTGCATGGCTAATGGATTTTTCAACAGCTGCTTTGGCATCATCTCTACCCTGACCATGACTTTAATTTCGTTTGACAGGTATTATGCCATCGTCAGACAGCCACGGGCTAAAATTGGACGACAGAAAGCCACTAAGTTGTTGATCGCTGTGTGGTTCATAGCAATTGTTTTTTCTCTTCCATGGTATGTTTTAATGCGAAAGTCAACACAAGTCCATAAGCAAGGTTTCTACCACTGTATGTATGTTTTCCACTCTGGGACCTCGCGTCTGGGGACAGCATATAGCATTTCTCTTATAATTGTGTGTTTTTTACTGCCCTTTGCCCTGATGTGTTTCTGCCACTACAACATCTGTAAGACAGTTCGTCTCTCTGAAATACGAGTCAGGCCAGTGACCACATATGCTTACTTACTACGATTCTACAGTGAGATGCGCACAGCCACCACAGTTCTCATTATGATTGTTTTTATCATTTTTTGCTGGGGTCCATATTGTTTAATGGGGTTAGTCACCGCATTAGGGGACTACACTTTCAACCCTGCGATGGACACATTTGCCATCTGGCTTGCGTGGACAAATGGAGCCATCAACCCCCTGATCTATGCATTGAGAAACCCCAATATATCAATGTTACTGGGACGGAGTCGAGAAGAGGGCTACCGGACCAGATGTATAGCGGCGTACTTGTCTAACCACACCCAGAATCGAGAGATTCGACTGAATCAAGTAGAGCGGATAAGGGACCGCTATCTAAGTCGAGTGGGAGTTAATAATTGCAAACTATCAAATTCGAGTCCAGGAAAAAGAACAGAGGCAGAAGGTACTATGTGGGCCTGTAAAAATCCTGCTGTGTTTTTCTGCAGGGATACCCAGTCAGAAACCAAAACGACAGTCCCCAAATTTGTCAGTGTACCAATGATGACGACCGCCGACACCAGCCTGTGATATTCAAAAACAAAAGGGGACCACTGTATATTTTTTCATTTTTATTCTTTTAAATCAAGTTTTTTTAAAATAGTTTTTTAACATGTTGTATTTTAAATTCTCTTGCTGAGTAACAGGTGTTCTGCAGTGAGACATTTTGAAACATTATTAGCAAGATGATTCACTCTTCCAGATAAGATAGAATTTATTTTTTTAAATTTTAGTTTCTGAAAATCATTTAATTCGATACCTAAATTCAGACTGTAAGAGCAACATGAACATGTTACCCACTAATAAACTCATATTTGTTGTTGTTTTTTTTTTAACTTAAATATGCTTTGCAAACTGAACTCAAGCTCAATTGTTTTGTCGAAAATTTTTAAAAAGGAAACTTTGAAATCAAGTTTTGGATATACTTTCAGAAGCAGTCTTGGATGCAGGACACATTTGTAGGGTTCAAAGTATCAAGATATATTTATGTGAGGATCAGTGACTCCATCCATCCATCCATCTTCTACCGCTTATCCGGGGCCGGGTCGCGGGGGCAGCAGCTTTAGCAGGGAAACCCAGACTTCCCTCTCCCCGGCCATTTCTACCAGCTCTCCCTGGGGGATCCCAAGGTGTTCCCAGGCCAGCTGCGTTACATAGTCTCTCCAGCGTGTCCTGGGTCGTCCTCGGGGTCTCCGCCCGGTGGGACATGCCCGGAACACCTCACGAGGGAGGCGCTTAGGAGGCATCCGGATCAGATGCCCAAGCCACCTCATCTGGCTCCTCTCGATGTGGAGGAGAAGTGGCTCTACTCTGTGCCCCTCCCGGATGACTGAGCTTCTCACCTTATCTCTAAGGGAGAGCCCGGACACCTTGCGTAAAAAACTCATTTCGGCCGCTTGTATCCGGGATCTCGTTCTTTCGGTCACGACCCATAGCTCATGACCATAGACGAGGGTTGAAACGTAGATCGACCGGTAAATTGAGAGCTTCGCCCTTTGGCTCAGCTCCTTCTTTACCACGACAGACCGATACAACGTCCGCATCACAGCAGATGCTGCACCGATCAGCCTGTCGATCTCTCGCTCCCTTCTGCCCTCATTCGTGAACAAGACCCCAAGAGACTTAAACTCCTCCACTTGGGGCATGATCTCCTCCCCGACCCGGAGAGGGCACTCCACCCTCTTCCGACTGAGGACCATGGTTTCAGATTTGGAGGTGCTAATCCTCATCCCAACAGCTTCACACTCGGCTGCGAAACGCTCCAGTGAGAGTTGGAGAGCCCTGCTTGAAGGAGCCAATAGTACCACATCATCTGCAAAAAGCAGAGATGCTTTACTTAGGCCACCAAAACGGACCCCCTAAACGCTTCGGCTGCGCCTAGAAATTCTGTCCATAAAAGTTATGAACAGAATCGGCGACAAAGGGCAGCCTTGGCGTAGTCCCACCCTCACTGGAAACGATTCCGACTTATTCCGGCAATGCGAACCAAACTCTGGCATCGGTGGCATGGTGACCGAACAGCCCGTATCAGGGGGCTCGGTACCCCATACTCCCGAAGCACCCCCCACAGAACTCCCCGAGGGACACGGTCAAACGCCTTCTCCAAGTCCACAAAACACATGTAGACTGGTTGGAAGAATTCCCACGTACCCTCGAGGACCCTGCTAAGGGTGTAGAGTTGGTCCACTGTTCCACGGCCGGGACGAAAACCACACTGCTCCTCCTCAATCTGAGGCTCGACTTCCCGACGGACCCTCCTCTCTAGCACCCCTGAATAGACTTTATCAGGGAGGCTGAGGAGTGTGATTCCTCTGTAGTTGGAACACACCCTCCGGTCCCCCTTTTTAAAAAGAGGGACCACCACCCCGATCTGCCAATCCAGAGGCACTCTCCCCGATGACCACGCGATGCTGCAGAGGCGTGTCAACCAGGACAGCCCCACAGCATCCAGAGCCTTGAGGAACTCCGGGCGGATCTCATCCACCCCTGGGACCTTGCCACCGAGGAGCTTTTTAACCACATCGGTGACTTCAACCACAGAGATAGGAGAGCCCACATCAGAGTACCCAGACTCTGCTTCCTCCAAGGAAGGCATGCTGCTGGAGCTGAGGAGGTCTTCGAAGTACTCCGCCCACCGGCTCACAACGTCCCGAGTCGAGGTCAATAGCGCCCCACTTCCACTGTACACAGTGTTAGTGGTGCACTGTTTCCCCCTCCTGAGACGTCGGATGGTGGACCAGAATTTCCTCGAAGCCGCTCGGAAGTCGGCTTCCATGGCCTCACCGAACTCTTCCCACGCCTGAGTTTTTGCCTCGGCGACCACCAAAGCTGCATTCCGCTTGGCCAGTCGATACCTGTCAGCTGCCTCTGGGGTCCAACAGGCCATAAAGGCCCGATAGGACTCCTTCTTCAGCTTGACGGCATCCCTTACTGCTGGTGTCCACCAGCGAGTACGGGGGTTGCCGCCACGACAGGCACCAACTACCTTACGGCCACAACTCAGATTGGCCGCCTCAACAATAGAGGCACGGAACACGGTCCACTCGGACTCAATGTCCCCCGCCTCCCTCGGGACATGGAAAAAGCTCTGTCGGAGGTGGGAGTTGAAACTCCTTCTGACAGGGGATTCCGCCAGGACGGATCGGCATCTTCCCCCACCATCGGAGCCTACTCACCACCAAGTGGTGATCAGTTGACAGCTCCGCCCCTCTCTTCACCCGAGTGTCCAAAACATGGGGCCGCAAATCCGATGATACAACCACAAAGTCAATCATCGAACTGCGGCCTAGGGTGTCCTGGTGCCAAGTGCACATATGGACACCCTTATGTCTAAACAAGGTGTTCGTTATGGACAATCCGTGGCGAGCACAGAAGTCCAATCACGAAACACCACTCGAGTTCTGATCGGGGGGGCCGTTCCTCCCAATCACGCCCCTCCAGGTCTCACTGTTATTGCCCACATGAGCCGGGGGGCAATGAGTATGCCCACACCTGCTCTGCGCCTCTCACCGTGGGCAACTCCAGAGTGGAAGAGAGTCCAACCCCTCTCGAGAGAACTGGTACCAGAACCCAGGCTGTGTGTGGAGGTAAGTCTGACGATATCCAGTCGGAACTTCTCCACCTCACACACCAGCTCGGGCTCCTTCCCTGCCAGAGAGGTGACGTTCCATGTCCCTAGAGCTCGCTTCTGGAGCCGAGGATCGGACCGCCAGGGTCCCTGCCTTTGGCTGCCGCCCAGCTCACAATGCACCCGACTCCTTTGGCCCCTCCCATGGGTGGTGAGCCCACGAGAAGGGGGACCCACGTTGTCTCTTCAGGCTAAGCCCGGCCGGGCCCCATGGGTGTAGGCCCGGCCACCAGGCGCTCGCCAACGAGCCCCACCTCCAGGGGATCAGTGACTGACAACTCAAAATAGGCAAGACAAGGCAACACGGCAAGCACTGGTCGGGTCTGTGGCGAGAGCCTGGAGTGCGCGCACGAGGACGAAACACACTGGCACAGGCCAAAGGGAGACAAGGACCATTGAAACACAGGTGCAAACAATCAGTGCGGGGCTGACAATCAGACTAGCATAGGAGGAAGGGTTCGTGACTTCAAACGAGAGGAGTCATTCTTTCAAAATAAAACAGGAAGTGACCAGACAAACAGAAAGAACCCTCATCGCAGTGTGATATATACATACCGAACGCAATACACAAGAAATAGTCATAATATTAATTAAGATAATAATTTTCATAAGAAATGCACTGTACCTATTTTGTAAACATGAACTCAGTCGATGACATTGAAATGTTTCTGCAGAAAGAAACTGAGATAAGCCCCATCACGCCCACCACCCTCGTGAGGATAAGCGATTTGGATTGATGGATGGAAACAAAGATAAAAGAGAAGTAGGAAGTAGGAGCTGCTGCAACAGGCTGTTGCCTCAGCACCTTGGAAATCCATCCATCCATTTTCTGATCCGCTTTATCCTCACAAGTGTCGCGGGGAGTGCTGGAGCCTATCCCAGCTGTCTTCGGGCAGTAGGCGAGGGACACCCTGAACTGGTTGCCAGACAATCGCAGGGTACATAGAGCCGAACAACCATCCGCGCTCACACTCACACTTAGGGACAATTTGGAGGATTCACTCAGCCTGCCATGCATGTTTTTGGAATGTGGGAGGAAACCAGAGTACCCGGAGAAAACCCACACAAGCCCGGGCAGAAGATGCAAGCTCCACATAGGAAGGCCGGGGCCCAATTTGTACCCTGCACCTGTGCACTGTGCGGCAGACGTGCTAATGAGTCGACCACATGCTGGCCATGAAATTATACCATTTTATTTAATTGTTATTCTTATAAAATTGTTCCATTTTGAGTTGGTAATGGTGCACTGCCACTCACATTTGCCAAACCTTCCTTGCTGAACTAATATTGCATTACAATGCTTGCATTTTCAGTACCGTACTGTCGCCGGTATGGTTTCTTTCTTAGATGCTTTTTTGTTGGTCACCACTACACATCAAAACGTTGCTCAGACTCTGAACTAAAATATTGTTTGATTGTTTAAAGGATTATGTGTCTGACACAGGGTTAGTATTGTAATTGAAGAAATGATTGATTTATATGTTGTCTGTTTTACTGTTGTTGTTACTTGGCTTTTAATGTGCTTTATTTCATTACATCACAGTTTGCTTGAAGCTTAAGTGTATCTATTTTTTAAAATTATTATTTTGGGCACACTGCAGTAAAAGATTGGGGAGCAAATATCTTAAAAAAAACAAACAAAAAACAATGAAGTCCACATTAAGGCAAAAAATAAGTCAAAAAGCAAATTATAAGGTACAGGCTTAAAAAACAGGTGTGTCTCACTAAGTTGTGGTCCAGGGGCCACGCAGTTTGCAACTTAATCCAGAACTGGGCAAAGTATGGCCCGGGTACCCCTCATTCGGCCCACCCACAGTCTCTGACCGACCCTCCCAGTGACCATGAAGTCAAATTAAAAATACTCTGTGCTTTTATTTTGAAAGTTGTGCTTTTACGTAATGTACCCACATTCGGACCATGTTCAAGCGAGGTAGCAACCAAGAGCTTCGAATTGTGTCGGCTCTGTTGCCAAGTAAGATGTGTTTTTGCTTGTTTTATTCTGACCCCTCTTGGAGATATTTTCCCAAAATACAGAAAAGCACAATTTGGTCTTAATTTTGGCAACATTTTAAATTTCTTCCGGTGTACACAAGTAGGCCAAGAGAATTTGGCCTAAATATTTTGCATGCAAATTTGTATAGTTTCATTATATATCAATCAACAAAACATTTTAGCTGTCCATTGTCAGGACTCCCAAATATAGCAATAAAGGGGATGTATTTATTGACAGTGAGGTAAAATGATACAGTTATGAGTTACACTCAACGTGTGTGTGTGTGTGTGTATATATGTGTGTGTGTGTTTTGCCGATTGATTCTCAAATTTGTTCTAATTTTTCAAGTGTAAAGATGTAGTGTGAATGCTCACTGAAATTATTTTTTAAATTTAAAATGTGAACTTCTCAATTTGAACAAGGCATACCAAAATGTATGTACCGGTATATAGAAATTTACTGAAAGAAGACAACCTGCTTTTTCTGAATACAAACTCAAAGTTGAGGTTAGAATATTGGCTTGGTCCTCATCAAGTATTCCAGTTTCTCATGTGGCCCCTTTGCAAATTGAATTCCCCACCCCTGGCTTAATTGGATGACAACTGGGCTTGACCATAAAATGAAATCAACTTGAGTATGAAATGATTTTTTCATTATTGTTAAGAAAACTATTTTGACCCAAGCCACGACCACAGGAGATGACACAATGCGGATGAAGCCTAACAGTTCCTCTGGCATCTTGCTACATGTTTCAAGATTTGATCTTTTACATTTTGTGTCAACCGGCGACATTCTTGCACTGGTGCACTTACTTGCTGGCACACTGAAAATAACGTACCGGAAATTACACATTGTACCTAGCGATAGGCTATGCATGGCCCATTGTCTCTGGTTTGTATTGGAAATTAGGTGCTATATACCGTAATTCTATCAAGACACCCAAGAAACCTGTACAGACAAACAAAACTGGGGTTGATCAGCCTCAGAGACAGAGCTCAGTCAACCACCACACAGCTGCAGATTGTCACGATTTGGTCAAACTGAATAATGTTGTTTTGGATCCCAAAAATTGCAGACTCCAGACAAGGACTGTAACAAAAAAATGTTTAATATACAAAAATCGCACCGACAAAGTAGGAACATAAAGCACTGGTCAAAACAAGGACCAAGGAGCACAAAAACTAAATGATAACCAAAAGCGCTTGCACTAAGGCAGGGAAGGAAAACAAACCCGAGACCACAAACGAAAAACAATGTATCAAATACAAGCAGCAAAAGTCCATTCACTAAAACAATACTTACAAAACCAATGGTACCGAGAGAACAATAGCGAATACGACGAGGTCTATAGCAAAGGTCAATGAGCAAGGAAAGCAGCAAGGCAAAACAATACTCAGACAACCAGCAGACAGTTTGTGGGTCCTTAAATACAGAGTTCCTTAATAGCAAGATTGGCAGCAGGTGTGCAACGAGCAAGTCCGCTTAGTCTGCCACCTGCTGGCCAGGCCAAGAACAGGAACATGACAGTGCCCCTCCCCCCCCCCACACACCTTCAACAGACGCCTCCTGAAGGCCCACCCGGTTTCGATGGGTAGGAAGAGTGGAAGGGATAGGTCCGGGATCCAGGAGCGATCCTGTCGATCCTCAGGTCCGTAGCCCTCCCAGTCGAGCAGGTACTGGAACCCCTTACACCTGCGCCGAAATTCCAAAATATAATAATCTGCGGAGGAGGAGGCGAGGTGGGAGGTGGAGCCAGGGGACTGGTAGCCAGCGGTTTAAGCAGGGAAACGTGGAAGACGGGGTGAACCTTCATGGTGGGCGGCAACCGGAGCTTGACGGAGACGGGGCTGATGACTGATTCCACCACGAACGGTCCCATGAAGCAAGGCCCCAACTTGCTCGAGGTGCCGGCCAGACGCAGATCCTTCATCGACAGCCACACCTCCTGGCTCACCTGACACGCTGGCGCCGGGCGACGATGACGATCCGCTATCATCCGGTTCCTGGAGGTGGTGCGAGACAACGCGGCCTGGTCTCCCTCCACACATGATGAGTCCGTCCGTCTCAGATGGAGCTGCACCGACGGAACCTCCACCTGCCCTTCTTGCAATGGAAAAAGCGGCGGCTGACAGCCATAAGCAGACATAAAAGGAGACTGACCTGTGGCTGACGAGACGAGGGTGTTATGGACGTATTCCACCCAAGGCAGGTGAACAGACTAAGACGAGGGACGATGGAGACACACGCAACGTAGAGCTGCCTCCAGGTCCTGGTTCATGTGCTCAGTTTGTCCGTTGGACTGCAAGTGGTACCCCGACGATAACAATCATGTGGACTGTATGTATGTATTTTGTGAATGTGGAGTTATAGATAGTGCACAGTAAAGTTAAAACCACTGAATAAATGAGAACAATATATCGGATGCGGTGCAAAAGAGAACAAAAGGTTGATGTAAGTAAACCACTGGTGGGCAAACTACTGCCCGCGGGCCGGATCCGGCACGTTTGTCTTTTTAATGTGGCGCACTGACTTGATGTTGCACAGCACGGGGGGAGGAAGAGGAAGAGAGAGGAGGTGAGACAGAGTTAGAGATATTGTCTCCCACCTACGGACCGCTGCCAAACGGAAAATCCCGAACCCGGTCAAAAAAATGTATGCATTAAACTTTCTACTACCATATTTACATTAACGATCAATTCATAACAATGGAAGTTCCGGAAGCCATACAGAAGCCCGCAGTAGCGCCAACTCAAGCAAGTCCCGCTCGATACGACGGAATAACTGTGTCCGCGCCGCTGTCTTCTATCATTGGATCCAAAACAGCGACATGTAAGTGACTCTTAATTGCAGTGAGTTTGACGGGAATTGCAATTCTTTTAATTTCATTCATTTACATTTATGTCCTGTAGATCATGGCATCCAAACGAAGAGGAATGGCAATGACCGCGGAAGAGAAAGTGAAATGCATCCGATTAAGTGAAGCGGGTAACAAACATTCAGGAGACGCTTGGATTCGGAAAGACTCAAATCGAGAGACTTTGAAAAGTGATTCTTTCTCAGTCCGATTCGGGCAATTTCCCTGCTCAGACGGACAGTCGAGTCAATGAACGTTTCCTAATATGGTTTGACTGTTACCGTGGTAAAAACCTTCCGCAAACCGGACCGCTGATAAGTGAGAAGGCAGGTCCATAGCGCTAACTATGGGCATCGAGGACTTCGAAGCATCCCGTCCGTGGCTGGCTTCAAAAGTTCATTGCTCGACATCAGCCGTCTCGTGTGGTGATCGAGCGGAGGTCAACTTCGAGACAGTGAGTGAATGAGTGAGTGAGTGAGTGAGTGAGTGAGTGAGTGAGTGAGTGAGTGAGTGAGTGAGTGAGTGAGTGAGTGAGTGAGTGAGTGAGTGAGTGAGTGAGTGAGTGAGTGAGCGAGTGAGTGGAAAGAAAAGCTACCAGGTCTGTTACTAGTCTCATTTTGTAGCAAATAGTCCTACTTTTTTTTTTTTACACAATATTTTGTTAATATACCTGTTATCTGTATCCCTGTTTTTGTGTTATAAACAGTTTTTGGGCAATATATGGTTGGGCTTTGTTGCTTGTGTTGTCACACATGTATGTTGTTAACATACTTGGACGTTCAAACAGGACATGTAACGTAGTTATTTCCCATAAAAGGAAATTATTTTATCAGGAAAGATTGGACACCGCAAATATGATGCCTTACTAGAAAATACTTCATGTATCTCTCTGCTTCTACTGGTCAGTTCACAACCCATCTGCAGCAATACACTGGTTAAGATGGGTGATCAGCAACACTATTCTCATTAAAAAAAAAAGTCTGATAAGATAAGAAAACCTTTATTTGTCTCACAATGGTGACATTTGCAATTTACAGCAGCAAAATATGGAGGAATACTTTCTCATACTTTCATGCTTTTGTTCTGTTGATGTTTGATATTGACTGTCAACAAATTCCGTTTTTTATATGTACTACTTGTGTTGTGTCATGATATCAGGTAGAACGCCACGACACGTAAGGTGATGTTACAAAATGATCAAGTCTGATTGAAAGTGGACCAAGTCCTGGGAACCAATTCTTGATTTGGACACTAGACGGCGACAGAGACCATTGAATGAGTCTTGACGCCAACACTAGAATAGATAAGATAACCTTTATTTGTCTTATTTCTCTATTATAGTGTTGTATATATAATATAATAGCAATTTGTATCCTTTTACTGTACAGTATTTTTTACATACCAAAGTCAATACTTCTAAAAAGGAACTTTGACAAATGCCTTAAAAAGATTGGATAATGACAGGAGATCGTGAAATGCTCGGAATACATTTTGTAAACAATACTTTCATTTCCTTTCTTTCTTTCTTTTTGAAATGATGTGATGAAGTTAACAATATGATATTACTCGTTATTTTCCTCTCAAATAATGTCACATGCACGCGAGCGGGCACACACACACACACACACACACACGCGCATGTATTGTACAATGTTCATTTATTTTTGGCAAATGTTAAAATTGTAAATCGATACGTAAAACTACATAGTCTTTCCCATCAAAATTGCTTTTTCAGAATTTTTTGTTTGTTTTTCGAAGAAAAGTACAGTACTCTATATGTATTTGAGCTGTCATAAAAGCAGAAAATATTGGCGTCAAAGTTGGTATTTTCCCTGAAATTCATAAAATCCCTCGATTTCTTTTATTCCCCTCCACCCCCAGATTTTCCGTTAAAGTTCTCGATGCTTCACCAGATATGGGCACTTGACTCTATTTTGCCGGTACGAAAGTAAACAGGGGTGCCATCAAATACAAAAGATGGTGGGTCAAGTCCATCACCAACATGCATCAATTCTGTCTTGGGCGAGCTTATGATTAGGACTACAGTCCTAGCTTTTTGGACTCCTCATTGAACACTGAGAGCCTCACGAAGCTGATCTGCAGTCTCGCTGAACAGGACGGTGTCATCAGCATACTCGAGGTCCTTGAGAATGCAGTTGGCGAGTGGCACTCCAGGAATCCACTCACAGACTCTTGACATCAGGTGGTCAATGACGCAGTTAAAGAGCCCTGGAGCGGCAACACATCCCTGCCTTACCCCGCTGTTGATGGGGAACCATTCGGAATCTTGGCCATTCACACGTACACAGCTTTCCACACCCTGGTACAGCTGTTTGAAGAGTACTCTCTGGGGATATTAATTCCTGCCATGTAGTGGTCGACCTCCATGGTCGCTTTTGATGAAGCGTTTACCACTCATCTGCTCTGGTCTACCGGAGGGTCCACTGTCCAGGTGTTGCCAAAGGTTGGCTTGTGAAAAAAAAAAACATAGTTGAAACCAAATTATGTAAAAATCAAATTCCCTCATTTCTTCGGGATGGTCATGCGTCACACGTGTCTGATACTTGAATAAGCAAATCGTGCAACATGTCAACATTGAGATCATTTTGAAGGCTGGCACTGTTTTTTTCAGCAGAGTTCCTCTGTTGCCAAGTGAAAGGGCTCCAGCAACCTTTTTCAATTATCTGATATTCAGTGGAGGAAAGTGCATCAGGTCCGTTTTCAGAGTGGCCAGCGCTGCTCAGACGGTGTCTTTCAATTCAACAGAGATGAAAGTCCTGCGGATTTTCCAGGAATTCACGATTTTCAAATTTAAATGAAAATGTAAAATTAAGGAAAAATTGCCTTAAATTAATCCGGATATTAGTTGACAACATTGAACGAACACGCGTTTGAGTACGTTGTTTTGCTTTCACGAGCGTAGCCATGTTGAGTCACTAACACTAGTAACAGTAAAGAGATTTTCGTCTCTTTATAAAAACACTTGCTAAACCCCAGTGGAACGAATAAAAGACGCCGTGGACAAGACAGTTGTCGTAAAAATATATTTGGACAAAAAGGGAAACACACAGATTGGCAGAAAAACGTGTCTGTCTGACTTTGAGCGTCGTCTCGGCTAGCTTAGCTTAGCTGTTGTCGTGTGTGACGTCGTTGCGTTGGCGCTGATTGGTTGAAATCAAAAGACGCGCTTGCGTACATGTTCGCGCTGACGCACGCACAGCAGAGAGCAGCGGACTATCTACTGCTGAGGGCGCTTCGCTTGAGCGACGTCGTCACAACAGTAATATCCTCGCCTCGCATTCTCATGGCCTCGCCATATCTCGGAGATTTCGACATTTTTGTGTACACACAAAAGGAAGATTAATCATTGAATGTCGAGCATTTGAAAAGCGTTTTGTGTAACTGTAAACTAATTAATGCATGATCGGCCAGTGTGTGCACACACACACACACTACAAAAAAATAAAATAAATAAATATATATATATATATATATATATATATATATATATATATATATATATATATATATATATATATATATACACACATATTTAACACGGGGCAGTGTTTTTCTTGTATGTTAAAATAAAACACCAAATTGTCGGGAAGAGAGCTCGAGGGTGTGATCATCGGGGCAACAACTGTCGTTCGCTCTCAGAGATCCCCTCCCGCCGATATTGAAGACAATTTTCCCTGTGTGCCGAGTCATTTCTTTAACTTTGTTCGAGAAAAACTCTGACAGTACTTGTCATAAAGTTGACCTCCACTCCTCTGCGGTGGGAACAGCCATGAAATCATCCACAAGGCAGTCCCAAATTGCCCTTCCCATATCAGGGACAATCAAAGACACAGTAGAGACCCTGTCGGGTCTCTAACACTGCTCCAAAGCACGCATCAAACTCGATAGCTGACATATAGTGAAGCAGTAGGCCGCAGCTTGCTTCAGTTTGTGTCACCGATGACGTTTGAACCACTTCACTGTATCAGTCCGACCGAGTCAGCTGACTGCTTCGGGTTGACAGGCGGAGCTTTGAAACTTAGGCGCGAAACTCAGTGCATTGAAGACAGCCGATTCACCGCAACATGTCCCTAATCTACACGTATTACACGTTCGGAATAGCCGTCGCTTGCTATTTGACAGTCGGACTTTTTAACCGATGGAGCCATCCAGGAAGCGTTCTACAGTGTGGGAGGATTTCGATTTGGTGCCACCGAATAAGATAAAACACGTTCACCTTCCGTGTTCACTTTCCTAATTCGGCGGAGCCTTTAATGCAACATGTTTGCAAAGTTAGGATTAGTGTTGATATCATGCATCATATTTGAAGCTCTACTGACACCAAATTCCCATATTGCTAAATTATTAGGACAAGTAAAATTTGTGAGAGATCGCGCCGACAGTGGTGACTTCATTCAAGCAGTAGTATTCAGCAGTACTGTATGGTGTAATATTCAAGAGGAGCCGTTCTTACTGACGGGATGGCAAATATATAGAAGGTAAAATGAAGTCCGCCATGAGTAACGTTTTGTCATTTTGTTTACAGGCCCTTCTACTGTGCAAAAATTGGTATTCCTCAATAAGAATGAGTTACACAAGCATTCAGTACACAAAGCACAATGTCAAGTATAAACACCGAGTACACCAAGCACAATCCCAAAAAGATAGGAATGACAAACAAAAATTCAAGTCTTTTTTTTTCACATTTGAGATATATTGTTGCTTCAAGAATATAATTTATACATTGGGGTACAAATTACAAATTCATAAAACACCACTGCCATGTCACTTGACAAGTTTCCACATTAAACATTTTTATGTTGAGTTTTATTATACACAAGAAGCATAGTGGTTCTTTTGGATGCATCCAAAAGCACAATTATCCCTACTGACACTAGAGGTCACCCAAGGGTACTGAATGAAGCTTCGGGTAGTGAACCATTTTATGACACAGTGGTTCAAAAAAGGCTCAGAGCTTCAGAAGGCCTCGTTTTGCCACCGCTGAGGATACACCTGACAAACTGTATGAACAAAACACTGAGAAAACTAAATCCAGAACAAACAAAGTCTTGAAAACAACAAGAATCCAAAGTAACAAACAAAAACCCATGGCAGGCGTAAAAACAAGGTGAAAGCAATTAAAAAAAAATCCATGGCAGTAAGGTACAAACACGAACCAACAAGAGCAGTGACAGCAACAAAAGTAATGACCCAAGACTGAGTGGTCGGGCAGGGAGTCCTTTTAACAAAGAACCTTAATAATGACATGACCAACATGTGTGCCGTTGTAGGAGGACCTGACAGAGCCACCTGTTGGTCCCAAACAGATCAACCATGACAGTTTTAGCTAATATGATTGCTCCTATTCTGCTCCAAAGGCAAATGTATAAACACCTTTACATAATTAGAAAATGGGCAATTCCAAAATCAATGAAAAACATCATCAGTGATCCTTCACAAAACAACAATTAGTATCTGTATGTATTATTTTATCATTACATTTTCTAAATAATGTTTTCCAGGTATAAAGTGTGCAAGCTAGAGATTTACATCAGCAATACTCATTGTCACGCAATGATGTCAATTAGGAAAAGTGGAATTGAATTCCTTTGAAACGGTGCTGTCTTTTCCAATGTTGGAAAGGATGTACCTTTTTATCTCTCCTTGACCTGATGAAGTAATCCAACAAAGTTGAAGGAAATGTGCCATAAACGTTTTGGAGATTTGACTTTTAAATCAATTTGATTCCAAATTTACGTAATCGCGAAACGGCGAGTATTGCTGACGTAAATCTGTAGCTTGCGTGCGTGCGTGCAAGTGCGTGTGCGCGTGTGTACGTGTTGACGGATAGATACTACTTTTGTACATGATATACAGGGTGACCCAAAAAGATGCGTACCCATGAAAATTTAAATTGTGACTTTGATTAAAAAGCTATTTATTTCAAATTACAACCACACATTATTCAGTTTATGGAAGACCATTCACCAGAGTTTCAGGTATTTCTGTCAATTTTTAGTCAATTTATGGCTTTCCCAAGATGTGTTCCAAATGTCCACCATTCCATTGCAAGCAAACCTGTACTCGTCTGACAAAGTTGTCAATCACTTTTACACACTCCAGATTTTTATCTGTGGGGTTTCCTCAAAGACAATGTATACCAGGGAAATCCACAAACAATTGAGGAACTGAAAACTGCCATCACAGCAAAAATAAGAGCCATCCCGAAAGAGGAGTGAGGAGTGATAAAGTTGTCAATCACTTTTACACACTCCTCTTTCTTTCACTCCTGTAAAAGTGATTGACAACTTTGTCAGACGAGTACAGGTTTGCTTGCAATGGAATGGTGGACATTTGGAACACATCTTGGGAAAGCCATAAATTGACTAAAAATTGACAGAAATACCTGAAACTCTGGTGAATGGTCTTCCATAAACTGAATAATGTGTGGTTGTAATTTGAAATAAATAGCTTTTTAATCAAAGTCACAATTTAAATTTTCATGGGTACGCATCTTTTTGGGTCACCCTGTATATCGTTCACTTGCTTGCGTTAATTTGTGGCCTATCTCCCACACCTAATATGGCGGCAAGACTGACGTATTGCAGCAAGGGGCTGGCTCAAAGTGGCGTCTACGTGAAATGCTACGTATGGCAGCGGAAGGTGGCTGAAAACTGTTTCCGCTTTTTGAAGGGCTCAATACCAACTACAGTGACTCCACACCGGAGGCGTTGAATTATTTGCCATGATAGGTTTGTGTTGTTTCTTAACATCAGTCAAAAGCTTAAGTGTGCCGTTTTCGAGTCTATCTAAACTATGGAGTTAACTGTCACCCACATTCAAATGATCGATGTGCTGGATCGCTAAATCGGATGAAATTGCGTACATTATGGTCGTGTCTATTAACACTAGCACTACATCTACGAATTAAATACTGTATATGCATGGATTTTTACCATCCGGCAATGTCATTGTTTATTGATGAGGCAATGCAGCCAGCGAATAGGACTGAAAAGGTGTACGGGTTCTTGTTTTTGTGAACGTGTTGATTTGCACTTTGGCAGTTGGTCTCAGTACAGTTGATAGTACTAGTCGTAATGAAACATTTTGAGTTAAATTTTAGAAGAACATATCTCTTTTCTCCTTATTAGATATATATGGTTTACAGGTGCATTGTAATGTAGGCATTTGTGTGTTGTCACACAACATTTAGCTTAGCAGAACCAGTTGTAATTTGGGCAATTTATCGACTCTTTTTATTTTCTTAAATACTGCTGCACATTTATGCTTCATAGTACTGATTCAAACTAACTGTCCGAATGTATGTACCGTGGATTAACATATTGAATTTTGTATTCATAATCAGTAAAATATTTCCATCCATCTATCCCTAGCAGCTGTGGCCATGAGTGCAACGTGCCCAGGGCTGTACTGTGGCAGAATAATGCTCAATGGGTCAATGGAAAGAGACTGTGGTGTAAGTATAAACCATATAAACATTTTTTGTGAAGAACTGAAAAGCGTATGTGAATTAACAGTGAAACACGGTGTGTGTGTGTGTGTGTGTGTGTGTGTGTGTGTGTGTGTGTGTAGTGGTGAGAACAAGTATTTGATACACAGCACTCAATATTTGTTAGAGAAACCTTTGCAATTACAAAAACAGGGATGAGATTTTTCTGCTTTTTGGCAGAATTCCGCTTTTTTCCAGTCAAAATGGACCTTTTTTATATTGTTCCAAATCCGTTGAGAACTTTTTTTTGGGGTCTGGTGTTATATATATATATATATATATATATATATATATATATATATATATATATATATATATATATATAAAGTTTGCAAGCATCCATTTTGAATACTGTTTTTTTCTCGCGAAGCTTTAATATGTTGTTACTTCGTATATAGGCTAAAACCAATATTTTACTTGTGATTGGTCGCTATATCGGCAAATGCAGAATCACAACCAATCTGTGTTCGCCTTCCTAAACCCCTCTCCTGCGAATTGCGAATGGTTTTGCACGAGGGATGTAGTGTATTGAAATTACTGTACTTGTTTATGTAGTGTGTATTAAACAAAATGCTGAATGTTATCGAGACTCATGACGAAGCTAAAGTGCGTCAGATAGATGCAGATCTGAAAAACAAGTTTCGATGGGACCGGTTGGATCGAAAGCTGATGGTGTCCCCAGTAGGAACCAGTAAAGAGGAACCATTGTCTGTGCTTGTGTCGATTTTTCATGCACAAGCTCGACACTTTGCCTCAAGAGAAAGGCAAAGGATGAATTGGACAGGGAGCAGAAGAAAGCAAGGCTGGAGCATGTGAAAAAAAAATGAGTTGGCTAAAAAGAGAGTGACAAAGACGGAGAGGACCAACAGGCTTTTAGCTCTTGCTAAAAAGCTTAAAATGAATAGAAATAAACATTCTACATCATGAAAATTTACATAGTTGTTTATACTGCAAATAGACATCCACTTTATGGGATAAAATGCATTCATAACCCAGATATAGTAAACAGTTTGGGACTTCACTATTACTGTATGAGGTAAGAATCAACAGCTTTTTATCATATTTGCACATTTTATGAATACAAGTAATGAACAAATCTTAAAAATGGCAAGGAATGTATTTCCTTTTTTAGTTTTGAATTTGAGAAGCAGATTTGAAGTTACATGTTGGTGCTCACCAGAAATGCATAAGCAGAATTGCACAAAGGCCTATGTCAAATTTTCACTTGTAAGAATAGTGAACAATCTTGGGATTTTTTTTCTGTGAAAGTTTCAAGTAGTGTGTACATTGAATACACTTCATCTTTAGCATGTTGCCAATTTTGTAAGCAAATAGGGAATGGTATTTCAACAAAAAATGTAACATTTTGTTGATAAAATTAATGGTTTTAAGGCTTTAAAATCTATAAAATCCATTAGCTTCCGGGGGCCTTGTCCCCTGGACCCCCATCCAGGGCATTGTCTCCAGACCCCCGGCTGATTTTAAGATTTTTTTCATCACTAGCCACTCTCATCCGTGCAAAGATCAGATGTTTTCTATAGTTCTTCACCAGGTTGTTCGACACTGCAGCAAGGAGTTTGGCCCACTCCAGATCTACTCCAGAGCGTTCAGGTTGCGTAGCTGTCCCTGGGCGAAATGGACTTTCAGCTTGCTCCAAAGATTTTCGATTGCATTCAGGCCTGGAGACTGGCAAGGCCACTCCAGGACCTTGAGATGCTTCCTCCGGAGCCACTCCTTCGTTGCCCTGGCTGTATGTTTCGGGTCGCTGTCATGCTGGAACCCCCCCAGCCACGACCCCATTTGAATGCTCTTACTGAGGGAAGGAGATTGTTGGCCAAGAGCTCACGACACATGGCCCCATCCATCCTCCCCTCAATACGGTGCAGTTGTCCCGTCCCCTTTGGAGAGGAATTTTGACCAAAAAGCTTCACTTTTGTCTCATCAGACCACATGACCTGCTCCCATTCCTTCTCTGGATCATCCAGATGGTCATTGGCAAGCTTCAGACGGGCCTTGACATGCGCTGGCTTGAGTGCCGTCATGAATTAAAATCCTGCGGCGCATGCAAGGGGGCCTTGTATGTGCCGCAGGATTTTAATTCATGATGGCAGAGTGTGTTACTGATGCTTTTCCTTGACACTGTGCTCCCAGCTCTATTCAGGTCATTCACCAGGTCCTGCCGTGTAGTGATGGGCTCATCCCTCAACGTCCTCAGGATCATTGATGCCCCATGAAGAGAGATCTTGCAAGGCACTTCAGACCGAGGGAGATTGACCGTCGTCTTGAATTTCTTCAGTTTTCTGATCTGATTGCACCAAGAGTTGTTGCCTTCACACCAAGCTGCTTGCCTCATGCCCTGTAGCCCATCCAAGCCTTTTGCAGGTCTACAGTTTTATTCCTGATGTCCTTGCACAGCGTTCTGGACTTGACTTTTGTGTAGAGGTTGGAATTTGTTTGATTGAGAGTGTGGACAGGTGTCGTTTACACAGGTAATGAGTTCAAACAGGTGAAGTTAATACAGGACAGAACAGGGGGCTTCACACATCAGTGGGACCTGAAATTCTACTAGTTGATGGGCGATGAAATTCTCCTACAATAAAATTTAAATTTATTATTTAAAAATCAACAATGATTTTCTAGATTTTTGTTTTAGATTCAGTCTCTCTTAGTTGAAGAGTGCATTTGATACAAATTACAGACCTCGACCTACTTTGTAAGTGGGGAAAACTTCAAAAATCAGCAGTGTATCAAATACTTGTTCGCCTCACTGTATACGTGTGTGTGTGTGTGTGTGTGTGTGTGTGTGTGTGTGTGTGTGTGTGCATATAAATTTATGGTGGTCATACGTAATCGTGTTTTTTGATCAACTGCAGGTTTGCCCTCGTGGAGAGCGAGCCAACCACCAGAAAGTGTGTGAACGCTGCAGCGAGTCTCCTCAACTTTATGATTGGCTGTATCTCGGCTTCATGGCCATGCTACCTCTTATGCTTCATTGGTTCTTCATTGAGTGGTATTCTGGTAAGAAGAGGTGAGGATTATTTTAAAATGCCCAATTGCAAAACTTGAAACTGAACCAACTAACAACAGCACTGCAGTATAGTTAAGATGCTCAGTCTTCCTGGGTGATGGTAATCTGCGAACTTTAAATTGCGGTAACTGGATGTGTTCTTGTTGAAGAGGTTTCACCTTTTATCTAAAAGCCTTCTTCAGTTCAAAATTTTGACACGTGGAGTATCCCTGTTGATGCTCCATGGGTGTGTTGTTGCCGCCAGACGTGGTCAGTGAAACGACTGTCCTGCATAACAATTGGGCACACGCTTGTCTTGTGGCAAAAGAGCTCATTAGAGCCAAGCTTCCCGTGGAATGAGATCATCTTTGGGGCAAGGGGTGTCTGGACATTATTGTCGGCAGACACCTTAACCTCCTCTACTTAGACATAGCTTTACCATTGTTGCCTTCTTTGAAACCTTTCAAACCAGCAGTCCTCCCAATCCGCAAAAGATTCTCCCTTCTGCTTGGGATAATTAACTCTGAATTCTGGACCTGATGAAGCCACTTGCCAATGTCATGGCTGTTTCCCTCCTCACTGCATTGCATAGCATAAACACCATTGTTGAGTTTGACTTAGGGGTGAGGCAGCTCTATTTTAAGGGATTTAGTTGGTTTTAAATGCGTTGGTATTCGGGGTGTGCAAAAATTTGCAAAAACTACATTTTCTGACCAATTACTATGATTTAGCGGTGTGTTATACTTCGTATTGTAAGGTCAAGTTCGTCTTTAGTTGAATAGTGATTGGTTTTTGTGATCTCTATTAATATTAAACAAGCATTTGGTCTTGCCTTTATCTTGAATATGTTAGGAAAGCTCTGATTATGAAATGACCCATGTGTCCGGTGTCATAACATGTCTGATGTTTCTAACAAATCAATGTGTCGATTTCAGTCAAGAATTAGAATTCAGATTCATTTATTGGAACAAATCACATAAGATATTTATCTTGTGTTTTTAGTGTATTCAATAAAAAAAAATGTTAAACACGATTTACAAATCATTATATTCTGTTATTTTTGTTTAATACAGCGTCCCAACTTCATTCGCTTTGGGTTTGTAGAAGGGAAATGGAAATAAAACGTCACATTGAGAGATGGAATGCTTTTTGAAAACCTCAACGGTGCAGTTAGACTATTTTGGTTTGTTCGGCATATATATATATATATATATATATATATATATATATATATATATATATATATATATAGAGCTATGAGTTTAGCGCGTTTTTATCGGCATTAATTTAAATGAATATTATCAGGATCAAAATTTTTCTCGTGAGATTAACGCGCAGACGTCACAGCGGATGTTACGTTGCTCTATAAATAAACCAGAAACAAAACATCAAGCGCACTGCACAGGTCCACGACGCTTTGTTTTGCCAGCCACGGCAGCGCGAGACACAGAAAACGGATACTTAAATAGTTTATGAATGGAAAGTTTACTTTAAAAAAGTTGCCAGATTGTTCCACTGACAAGACCAAAGTTACCTGTATGTTTTGCAGTCGTAAACCGAGCTATCATCATAGCACGTCGAGTCTGAAATACCACTTAATGGCCAAGCACACAGCTGACGTGCGTATTCGCCCCTCGTCTCAGACAGACAGCTATGGATCATTTCAAAGCGAAGAAAATGGATGACACGACGAACAAATTTGCTGAAGCCATAGCTAAATATATGGCTACTGCATGCAAGCCTGTCAACATTGTCCACAGCTCCACTCAAGCTGAAATAATTCGCATTGCATCGAACGACTCCTGTTGGATTGACCTGGCGCTTTAAGAGGGGCGGGGCTGCCACTGACGGGTGACCGTTCGCGCGATGCATAAATAGCGTTTTGTTTCGTGAGTGAATACACTCGATTCGTCGTTGGCATGGCTCAATGTTAAGCTACGCGTGTGCTTCGTATCAAGTCAGATGTGTAAAGTTAGCTTTGCAATCTGACGTTTAAATGAAGTAAATTGCGTTGCAGCTGGGGTTAATCAAGCCGGCGCTCCACTTCCGTGATTGACTATTGGGACTTGTAGTTCTTTTGTTCGATTCGACTTGATATGTTTGTGTTGTATGGTTTCTTACGTTTAAAACAATGAATAACAATGACGATCATGATACATAGTGAAATCAGGGTTGATTACATTATTTATTAAACGTATTGTTAAATAAAGGTATTCATTAATGTCAATTATATACATATTTACATTGTGATGCAGAAATATAGATATATTATTTTTTTACTGCATTTATGTGTAGTTTAGGTTATTACCTGCTTCTGATACTTCTGTTACAACTACTACTACTACTACTACTTCTGCTGCAAAGTGCTCCAATAAATGATCAAAAAAGTACAGAACGAGAGATCCTTCCATGCTGACCGACAATCCCTATTCCGGGGGGCCGTGAAAAACGGAATTAAATGAACAACTCCACTACGGATTGCCAGCGAGAGCCTCCATTACACGCATCCGAAATGATGTCGACACAAAACCGTAGAGAGACTTCCAAGCAAGAAGGACCAACAGAATCAGCATAGCCTGACTGCTGTGTTCAAAGCAAATTTGAGAAAAACGAAGTATGCAACCATTGCTTAAATCCATTATAGGCTGAGTACTAGTTTACCTTAGATGTGCACTTTATAATGTTATATTGCGCTGTTTTGATTCCATAAAAAGAGCTGTTCAAGCAGCTGTTGTGTGACAAAATATTTTTTTCACTGTTGTTGATGGACAGTAATATTGTGTGAGAGATAATGTGTGAATAACTGCTCCAAGTGAAAAATGTTCATGTAAAAATGAAAATCGAAATTATTTCAGTAGATATTTGCATTTTGCACATAGAAAACTGATTCATGATTCCATGTTGATGAGAGCATTAAAATGGGGGAAAATAGGACAAAAAATATAAAAGGAAATTCAGAAACGATAAAAAATGCACGAGTAATCAGGATTAATTTTTAGTTAATTTGAGTTAATTATGACAGTTGAGTTTTTAATTAGATTACATATTTTAATCGTTTGACAGCTCTAATATATATTAGAGCTGTCAAACGATTAAAATTTTTAATCTCAAATTTGCTTTGAACACAGCAGTCAGGCTATGCTGATTCTGTTGGTCCTTCTTGCTCGGAAGTCTCTCTACGGTTTTGTGTCGACATCATTTCGGATTCTTGTAATGGAGGCTCTCGCTGGGAATCAGTAATGGTTGTTCAGTTAGGGATTGTCGGTCAGCATGGAAGGATCTCTCGTTGTGTACTTTTTGGATCATTTATTGGAGCACTTTGCAGCAGAAGTAGGAGTAGTAGTAGTTGTAACAGAAGTATCAGAAGCAGGTAATAACCTAAACTACACATAAATGCAGTAAAAAATTAATATATCTATCTTTCTGCATCGCAATGTAAATATGTATATAATTGACATTAATGAATACCTTTATCTAACAATACGTTTAATAAATAATGTAATCAACCCTGATTTCACTATGTATCATTATCGTCATCATTATTCATTGTTTTAAACGTAAGAAACCATTCAACACAAACATAAAGTCGAATCGAACAAAAGAACTACAAGTCCCAATACTCAATCCCGAAGTGGAGCGCCGCATGAACATATCAAGTCGAATCGAACAAAAGAACTAAAAGTCCCAAAGGTCCAACCCGAAGTGGAGCGCCGGCTGCAACGCAATTTACTTCTTTAAACGTCAGATTGCAGACGGACAAACATGACAACTATGCACAAATGAGCTAAATAAAGACACCCCTGTTCTAGCAACATTTTAGCCCACGCTGTTTAAATTGCCGATTGCTTCAGCAACTTTGTTCTTTGTCGTGTCATCCATTTTCTTCGCTTTGAAATGATCCATAGCCGTCTGTCTGAGACGAGGGCGGCGGACTACTCACGTCAGCGGTGTGCTTGGCCATTCTTGGCCATTAATTAAGTGGTATTTCAGACTCGACGTGCTATGATGATAGCTCAGTTTACGACTGCAAAACATCCAGGTCATTTTGGTCTTTTCAGTGGAACAATCTGGCAACTTTTTAAAAGTAAACTTTCCATTCATAAACTATTTAAATATCCGTTTTGGTGTCTCGCGCTGCCGTGGCTGGCAAAACAAACGTGCGTGGACTTGTGCAGCGCTTGATGTTTTGTTTCTGGTTTATTTATAGAGCAACGTCACATCCGCTGTGACGTCTGCGCGTTAATCTTGAGAAAATTTTTGATCGATAAAATTCATTTAAATTAATGTCGATAAAACGCGCTAAACTGACAGCTCTAATATATATATATATATATATTTAAAAAATCCTCATCTCACCCCTCGGGTGGTGTCCGTCCCCATTCAGCTCGGGTCCTCTACCAGAGGCCAGGAAGCTTGAGGGTTCTGCGCATTTCTGGACTGAGATGTCTGATGTTGTTCCCGGATCTGTTGCAACCACTCATCTAATTTGGAGGTCACTGCTATATCACACACTATATATATATATATATATATATATATATATATATATATATATATATATATATATATATATACACAATAATTCATAATCACTCCTCTATGCCTAATGGATATGAATTACGATGTCTAGGTCTATGGGCATCATATAAGACTTATTTAATTACCGTAATTTCCGGACCTGATTATAAGATACATCCACAATATTTTTAAAGGAAAAAACATTTTTTACACACACACACACACACACACACACACACACACACACACACACACACACACAGGCGCACCTGTCTATCAGCCGCATCTGCCCTCATTGTAGCATGAGATATTTACAAAGAAGGGCCACAGAAAGCTTTGTCTTTCGCCTTTTTTTTTTGGCATAGAAATCCGTCCGGCAGGTTTTTTTTTGGGGTGGGGGGGCATAGTAATACGTGGTGGTTGCAGTGCAGCCCAAAAGAGAGGTCAAATGCACCCTCTCATGGCCGGTCGTTTTCAATGTGACAGCTAATAGCGTTTTCCTCGACATGTATACAGTGATCCCTTGCTATTTCGCAGTTCGTTTATCACGGCTTCGGTGCATCGCGGATTTTTTCAAACAATAAAAAACTTTTTTTTTTTTAAGTCTGCAAAAATCAGTGTTTAAGTGTTGTTTACTATGCGTGCTAGTGCTGCGTACTCTGCTCAAGCGTGGAAGGTCCACGTGGGGCACGTGAGTGTGTGTGCGTGCGTGCGTGCGTGTGTGTGTGTTTGCGCGCGCACGCGTGTGTTCGTGCGCTCTGCAATTTAAAAAAATATATATGTTAATTGGTCGCTACTTCGCAGATTTTCGTTTATCGCGGGTGGTTTTTGTCCCCATTAACCGCGATAAACGAGGGATTACTGTATATCAACTTGTCTCACTCTTCTTCCTTTTATGCTCGAGCGCTAACTGGCAGCCTTTAGAAAAATCTTTATATAGGCCACTTCATGAACTCATTCACTCCCAAGACATATTTATGTCTTTTCAGACTTCACACATTCAATCCCATGTACTTAGGTATTCTTTTTTCCTAGCTTTTTTTTCCAAGACTGAAAGTCAATTTATTTTTCGACGGGTCTGAAAATGGCTAGGACTGAATGAGTTAATTACGGTACTTGAGCATTTATTAAGTAGATGATGACATCATTGCAGACCCCAAGGCACCTATTTTATGAAAGAAAAACCTCATGTTAAAGCACCGAACAAAAATCCAAAGTATGCATACTGAAACAAAGATCTTGTTTTAGTTCAGTCACAAATGTACTTATTCAGTGTGAAATCATAGCTTTTAAAGCTGATATTTTTTAAGTGAACCTTGACTTATTCTTTTGTACGGAGGGCAATAGCTGGATACATGTTACGTCTTTGCACGTTACGTCTTTGATATGCCAATTTTGCAGGATCTTTGTTTGATCGAGGCTAGTCTCGTCTGTTTCCTTGGGAATAATAACGTTGAAATACCAACAAATTGGACATCAATGAACATCACCAAACAGATTGTGTTGAATCTCAGAGGTTTCGCTGGATTCTTGTTGGGGATGCCAAACCATTAATAACGTCTTTCATTTTCTGACTTCAGTTCCAGTGCTTTGCTACAGCACATCACAGCCTTGTTGGAGTGCAGCGTGTCTGCTGTGGTTACGCTGTTGGTCACAGAGCCAATAGGGATGCTCAGTATCAACTCCTGTCGAGTCCAGATGCTGTCGGACTGGTACACCATGCTGTATAATCCCAGCCCAGACTACATCAACACTCTACACTGCACCCAGGAGGCTGTCTACCCACTGTAAGTCCTGACTGCAAGTCTTCCTTCTCAAACTGCCACATCCTATTTTTCAACTGAAAACAATTTTTAACAAGAAAACATCAATTTAAATCATTTCACACTACCAGCAATGCCATTATTTCATAGTGGTCGTATTTCACTATCTGTCAGAGAATGAAGGTATGCTTCACAAAAAGTGTATAGTTAGTTTCACTCCAAGTACTGTGTGAAAACAAAAGGATCAACCCCAAAATTGAAATGGGCCAATAACCATTTTCAAGGTATACCACTGTTTTAAAAAGTCAGCTTCAAAACTTTCAAACTCCATCCATCCATTATCTACCGCTTCCCCCACACTTCCCTCACTCCAGCCATTTCTCCCAACTTTCCGGAGGGATTCCAAGGCATACCCATGCCAGACAGGAGACGTAATCTTTGCAGCATGTCCCGGATTGTCCACGGGGACTCCTGCTGGTGGGATATGCCCAAAACACCTTACATGGGAGGCGTCCAAGAAGCATCTTAATCAGATGCTCGAACCACCTCATCCGGCTCCTCTCAATGTGGAGGAGCAGTGGCTCGACTCTAAATCCTTCCCGAATGACTGAACGTCTCACCCTACCTCTAACCCAAGGCTCAGACAACCTGCGGGGGATGTTCATTTCGGCATCTTGTATCCGGGATCTTGTTATTTCGGTCACTACCCATAGCCCGTGACCATAGATAAGGGTAGGGACGAAGATCGACTGCTAAATCGAGAGCTTCGCTCTTCGGTTCAGCTCTTTTTTCACCACGACAGACCGATACAGAGTCCTCATCGCAGCAGACACTGCGTCGAACTGTCTATCGATCTTACGCTCCATCCTGCCCTCACTCGTGAACAAGACCCCAAGATACTTGAACTCTTCTATTTGGGGCAAAATCTCATCCCTGACCTGGAGAGGGCACTTCATCCTTTTACGACTGAGGACCATGGTCTCAGATTTGGAGGTGCTCATTTTTATTTCACCAGCTTCACACTCGGCTGAGGATCACAACTTGAAGCCGAGAGAACATCATGATCTGCAAACAACAGAGGTGCAATACTTAGCCCACTATACTGGCCCCGCTAATCTCCTCTGCTGCGCCGAGAAATTCTGTCTATAAAAGTTATGAACAGAATTGGTGACAAGGGGCAGCTTTGGTGTAATCCAACCCTCACTGGAAGTGAATCCGGCAATGCGGACTGGTACATATTCCAAAAAGCATCCACTATAGAACTTGCCAAGAGACATGGTCAAACGCCTTCTACAAGTCCACTAAACACATGGTGACTGGTTGGTACCCTTGAGGACTGTGCCTACTGTCCCACAGCCTGGACAAAAAAAACACATTTCTTCTCCCAAATCAGAGATTCGACCTCGCGACAGACTCTCCTCTCCAGCACCCCTGAATAGATCATACCAGGAAGTTGAGCTATGTGATGCCTCTATAATTGGAACACACCCTCCAGTCCCCTTTCTTGAAAAGAGGGGTCTGCCAATCCAGTAACACATTCCATGTGATGTTGTAGAGGCATGTCAACCAGGACAGCCCGACAACATCCAGAGCCTTTTGGAACTTTGGGCGATCTCATCCACCCCCTGAGGAGCTTTTAAACCACCTCTGTGATGTGAACCGCAGAGAGATGAGAGCCCACCCTAGTCCGCAAATTCAATGACACAACTACAAAGCCGATCAGCACATATAAAGACCCTTATGTTTGAATGTGATGTTTGTGGGTAATTGGTGACAAACACAGAAGTTTCAGATCGGAGAGGCCATCCCTCGCAATCACGCCCTTCTTACTGTTATTGCACACGTATTTATTGAAGACACCCAGCAGAACGATGCGGTCCCAAGGGGAAGCGTTCTCCCGCAAAGGAATCAAAAAAAGGGTGGATATTCTGAGCTGCTGTTTGGTGCATTGGCACAAACAATGGTTAGGACCCGTCTCCCCATCCGAAGGTGGAGGGTGAACCCCAACGTACAGGCACAAAACCGGGGGCCAATAATTATGCCCGCACCTGCTCGATGCCTCTCTCAGAGTCTCCAATCCCTCTCGAGAGGAATTGCACGAGAGCCCAAGATGTGTGTTGATGAGCCTGACTATATCTCGTCAGAACCTCTCTACTTCGCACACCAGCTCGAGATGACATTCTATGTCTCTAGAGCTAGTTTCCCGAGCTGGGGATCAGACCGCTAAGGTCCCGAGTCATTTGCCACCGTTCAGCTCACAGGGCACCTGATCCCTTTGGCCCCTCCCACAGATGGTGAGACCATGGCAAAGGGGACTCACATTGCCTTTTCAGATGCTCGCCAGCAAGCCCTACATTCAGGCTTGGCTCCAGAGTGGGGCCCCAGTGACATGTGCCCAGGAAAGGGTCACTAGGGCCCCAGTTGTTTGGGAATTTTGGGGCATCGCTACTTGGCAAGAGAAAAGATATGCAGAAGTTCCAACATCTCACATTTACAAGAGCCCCTCCCATTACTCTTTGACAAATTTGATACAATCATACTTGTTCAAAAACCGAAACCACGCTCTTTAAACAAAAAAACTTTATTGAACACGTCTGTTCACAATGGAACGCTACACGAGGAAGTGACGCTTCCTCGGATAGACGACGAAATGACGCTTCCTCATGTAAGGAAGGCGAGAGAAGGCAAGTGACGCATTCAAGTGCGCTTAGTTTGTTCGAGAAACGAAATTCGGTCGTCCTCCGAGGGATAAAAAACTCAATTTTTGGTCAAAACCGATTTGGTCGAGAACAGATACGTTTGAAAACCGAGGTTTGACTGTATAATGTTAACATATTTGTAAAACTGTCTTAAAATATGTGCAACTAGCGACAAGAGTTTGTGTGTCTATAGTTGGAGAATTAAATACGATCGACTCGCTCTTCAGGCAGATGACTAGGTTAATATTAGCGTGATGAACATCGATCCGTTTTTCGACTCCAATGTTACCTCTAAAAACGGAGAAGATAAAGAAAAAATAACCTAGTACCTCTACTGACAAAATGAATATGTTCTAGAAGAAAAATTTTAATGAGAAAATTTTGTAAGTAGATGTAAATGCCCTAATCCATTCCAAGCCCTGCAACATTCAGACACAAATGTTTGAATTATAAAAATGCTTCAAAATATGTAACAAATGCATGTTACAATTACATGATCACACAATAAATGAGAGTTGTGTATAGTGTGAAATACAAAGAATAAAGAATAAAAATGATGGCCATTTAACTTTTAACTGCAGCCTCATCGTTTTTTGCCCTCTTTAGTCCATATTCTCTCTCAGAAGTGCTTTTTGCCTGGCGTTTTGTCAAGAACTGATCTAAGGACGTTTGCTTTTGTCGGGTTTTAACAATCCTTTGAAAATGTCCAAGGCAAACATCAGCCTAGTGAGCGATTGCCCGACTGGTGAACACTTTCTGCGTGATTCACATTTACGTAAAAATACCGGAACGCCTCATGGCCGGAGGGACGAATGACGAGACGCTGCAAAGACATACAGTATATCATCTATCGATACAAACAGACACTTAGGGTAGAAGTCCCTCTTAGCCAATGGGATGCCAGGATGATGCTCGGTAAAAGCCAATGGCAGAGCAGCTAATAAATATGTTGCGTTCAGGAAACTCAGAGCAGTGAGTAGCAGTCCATACTTTATTTTTACCTTTCATATCTTGAAATTTATTTCGTAACAAGAAACAATATTTTCCTGTGGAGGCGTTTAACTTGAAAAATTCATATGAAGAGACGTTCATAAGTAGAGATACCACTGTACTTATTTTATGACAAATAAGCATCTTTAGCGCACCAGTGGAGAACATGTGGAGGTTGCTGACAAAAAAGTGTCAGTGGATCTGCAAGGAACACATGTACAAAAACATATCAGTCAGAAATTAGTCAAATGTAAGTCTAATTGAGTTTGTTCTGAATTCTCTTTCTCAGCTATACCATCGTGTTAATCTACTATGCCTTCTGCTTGGTGCTGATGATGCTTCTGCGCCCTCTGTTGGTTAAAAAGATAGCATGTGGTCTGGGCAAATCTGATCGTTTTAAGAGCATCTACGCTGCTCTGTACTTCTTCCCAATCCTGACTGTGCTCCAGGCTGTTGGGGGAGGATTGCTCTGTGAGTATGCTCTTCTGCTCCTCTGCTGTTCCTCAGATCATTTTGACCATCACTCAAATCATGCTCTGTTTAGGTATTTTACATGACCATTTGTTTGTTTCAGATTATGCGTTTCCCTATATAATACTCGTCCTCTCTCTCGTCACTCTGGCCGTGTACATGTCTGCCTCTGAGATACAGGTAAGAATATTTGTACTCTATGCACTGTACATACTGTACATATAGGTGAGGAGAGGAGAGGTAAAAATGGAGGAGCTTGAGAGAGCTCGGCCCAAAATATGCAGTCCAAAAACGCCCTGACGGCACTATTGATGAAGGTAGAGTGTTGTGCCTAATTTGGAAGGACTTTAAAAATTGAGATTCAATGTTATGGAATGGATTTTTAAAAATTGTGACTATACACTGTTCAAGGAAGGGTTAAAGTAGATTGTTCTTGCAAAATATATGAATTTGTATGAATCAGGCATTGACATGAGAACATGTAAAATATTCGGCACTCATTAAGATACAGTCAAAGTTGTCTGACAAAATTATATGAATCAGGCATTAACATGACAGTACAGTGAAACTCCTCTACAATGAAATCGTGTTCGCAGCAAGAAATTTTTCACAACGGGGTTTTTCACTGTAGCAAATTTGGTCTCAGATGTAAGCACCCACACACCCACACACCCAAACGGATGTGTACACGCACACACAAACGTATGTGTACTCTATTTTTATTCCAATAGTGCATAAGTATGAGCACACACTTATTTGACACTTCATATTGTCAGTGTAGAAAGAAAAAAAGGGAAAGAAATTGCAAAATTTACAATCAGCATTCACTTTCACTTACATCAATATCTTGGATAATGTCTTTTATTTTGCTTGCTCTGTCTTTCATTTTGATCACTTTTACCCTCACTTCCAGCATCAGAGCTCTTCTTGTCTTAGCTGCTTGACATCCAAAGGTCCGTTTTGTAGCCATTTTAGCAATGCAACGTTCATGCTGCGTCTGAATCTAACAATAACAATCTAACTGGAGCGCTAATTAGCATAAGGTTTTTAGCCTTTGAGAGCTAACTTGGCCATTGAGGACTACGAAGCGTCCCGTGGCTGTTTTTAGCATGATAACAAGTAAAGCATTTGAGGAAACGTTTGTTTATTTGAATGTCCGTTGAGCCACGGGACGCTTCGTAGTCCTCGATGGCCACAGTTAGCTCTCGAAGGCCAAAAACCTTACACTAACTGGAGCGCTAATTAGCGTAAGGTTTTTAGCCTTCAAGAGCTAACTAGGCCATCGAGGACTACGAAGCGTCCCGTGGCTGTTTTTAGCATGATAACAAGTAAAGCATTCGAGGAAACGTTCGTTTATTTGAATGTCCATCAAGCCATAAGCAATTTACTCTGAGCAGCTAATATGATGCTACGGATCTAGCTTCAGTATGTACACACATAGACAGTGAGGTCCCTCTTGGCCAATCGGAGGCCAGGATGATGCTCGGTAAGCCAATGGCAGAGCAGCTATGAGTATGTTGAGTCCAGGAAACTCGCAGCTGTGACCAAAATAAACATTGTTCACTATGTAAACCAGTGTGGTGGTTGCTGTTGCCATTTCCGAATGAACCAGTAGAGGTTGCTGTTGGATAAGACTTCGTTGTAGTGAATGTCTTCGCGAGGCTGGAGCAGAGAAAATTATTTCGTATAACGCAACAGGGGGTTTCGTTGTATGGGGGCAGGAGAATGGGATTTTTTTACATAAGGGGGTATTTTCGCCCATGTAGGTTTCGTTCTAGAGGAGTTTCACTGTATGTGGACTATTTCGGACCCAATTGAAGATACAGTCTGTGATATCAGGAGGTATATAGTAAAATTGCACTCCCATAGGCCTACACATTCACATGTACACTATTTAATTGAGATTCAACAGCCTGACTGCCCAGGGATAGAAAGTGTTTCTGTGTCTGTTGGTCCGGCTTCTCATGACTCTATATTTCCTGCCCGAGGGCAGGAGGTTGAAGAGGCACCTGCCAGGGTGGGATGGATCAGTCAGGATTTTCTTTGCCCTTTGTAGCCCCCTTGAGTTCGCGATGTCATCCGGGGATGGCAGGGGGCAGCCGATGATTTTTTTTTGTGTCGCCTTTATGACTCCTTGCAGAGCATTTCTGACCTAGGCCCTGCAGCCGGCATACCACGCTGTGATGCCGTACGCCAATACGCTCTCCACTGTGGAGCTGTAGAATGTGTGTAGCAGGTGTGCCCCCGTCTGGCATTTGTTCAGCAATCTTAAGAAGTGCAGCCTCTGTTGCGCTTTCCCGACCAAAGCATCCGTGTTGATGTGCCATTTGAGATCATCCGCTACATGCACACCCAGGAACTTGAACGTCAAGACCTTCTCCACACAGACACCACCCATCTGTAGTGGTGAAGGGTCTCTCTCTTCCTTCTACAGTCTATCACCATCTCCTTTGTTTTGCTGGTGTTCAGTAGCAAGTTGTTTGATGTACACCAGCCTACGAGTCTCTATACCTCCTCCCTGTACGCCGTCTCATCGCCATCGGAAATGAGACGGAAATGTAGTGTCATCTGCGAATTTCACAATGACATTTGAGTCATACATGGGGTTACAGTCATGTGTGTACAGCGTAAACAGGAAGGGGCTCAGTATACAGCCCTGGGGGGAGCCCGTGCTGAGTGACAGTGGAGGATGTGTGGGGCCCCACCCTCACAGTCTGCGGTCGATCTGTCAGAAAACTTCTGATCCATTTGCAGGTGGGGGTTGGGTAGTCCAAGTCCTTCAACTTTGTGATGAGAATGTCGGTCTGGATAGTATTGAATGCTGAGCTAAAATCCACAAAAAGCACCCTGACATAGCTTCCTTGTTTCTCTCCATGGCTCGCGGCAGCGTGAACAAAGGTGGAGATGGCATCAGCCGTTGATCCATTTTGTCGATAGGCAAACTGATGCTGGTCAAAGTTCTGTGGGAGGCGTGCTTTTAGGTAGCGAAGAACTAGCCTCTCAAGACATTTCACGACCACTGGGGTCAGTGCCACTGGTCTGTAATCATTCAGGCTGCTGATGGTGTGTTTCTTGGGGACAGGTATGATGGTGGCTGCTTTCAGGCATGATGGGACGGTGGGCTGTGCCAGGGAGGAGTTGAAGATCTGTGTTAGGATTCCTGTCAGTTGGTCCGCACAGGCCTTCAGCACTTTCCCCTGTACTCTGTCCTGTCCTGTGGCTTTATGCGGGTTCACGGTTTTCAGGACTGCTCTCACCTCATGCTCCTTCAGCTGTAGCGACTGCGTGCTGGATTGATGTGTAGCCAGAGGGGCAGAGTGACACCTCTCTCCGTCAAAGCGGGTGAAGATGTTTAATTCCTCCGCCAGCGTGGCATCTACGCTTACCTCTGATGGACTGCCCTTGTAATTTGTTATGTTTTGTAAGCCCCGCCACACTTGCCTTGCATTTTTGTCCGCCAGTTGTTTCTCTACCTTTTCTTCATAGCTCCTTTAGGCTTGTTTGATCCCTATTTCCAGGTTTGCCCTAGCCACGGCATACAGCTCCCGGTCTCCGGCCCTGAACGCAGAATCTTGGGCCCTGAGCAGCGTCCGCATTTCCCCCGTCATCCATGGTTTTACATTTTTAAACACTTTGATCTGTTTATCCACTGTGACATTGTCAGTGCAGGTCTTAATGTAAAATAAAATAGTCTCAGTGCGTTCATTTAGGTGCAAGTGATCAAAAACTGTCCAGTCCGTATTTTCAAAGCAGTCCTGGAGCTGGCGGAGTGCATCTACGGGCCAGGTTTTGACAGCTTTTCTGACTGGTTTGGTTCTTATTCTGATCGGTCTGTACGCTGGCACACTGACTAGTGAGATGTGATCAGACATCCCCAGATGAGGAAGGGGTATTGTCCTGTATGCACTCTTTAAGTTGGAATAGATCCTGTCTAGTGTGTTACTGCCCCTGGTGGGGCCCTTTACAGATTGTGCAAACTTTGGGAAAACAGTTTTAAAACAATCCTGATTTAAGTCCCCAGCCACAATAATGGCACCCTCAGGGTACTGCATCTGCTGTCCGGATATTGTGTCGTGAAGTTTGGAAAGAGCTGTGTTTACGTTATATACACAGCTGTAATTAGCACTGCAGTTAGCTCTCTCAGTAGATAGAATGGCCTACAGATTACCGTCATCATCTCTAGATTGGGCGAACAATAAGTATTTATTACTCTACTGTTTGTACACCAGCCTTGATGAACAAAGACGCAAAAGCCCCCTCCTCGCTTCTTTCCGGAGCTGTCGTTTCTATCGAAGTGGTGCGTGGTTCGACGCGATAGCTGAATTGCCTCATCCGGTATGAGCGAATGTAGCCATGTCTCCGTTATTACAGACATGCTACAGTGTAGCGATTGTCTGACAACAGCAGCTCCATCTCTGCAATTTTGTTGACGATAGATCTGGCATTTGTCAGGAAGATGCTTGGCAGCGCTGGTCTGAGCGGCTGCTTCCTTAGCCTGGCTAGCAGGCCCGCCCTGCATCCCCGCTTTTGTCTCCGCTCTCGATGCCGCCTGCGCCGCCTCCTAGTCCCGACAACAATCCACGGAAAGCCCGGTGGTCTGGCTATCGCTGGGGGTATATCCCACGTATCTGCGTTGGTGCGGCTAGATGGATGGCTGCTGAAGTGGAGGATGAGGAGAGAGGAGCGTCGGCGCAGAGTGCCGATGCGTATTTGGAACTGACAGTCACCGCTTGGAATTGGAATGGATTTGCATGGGACAGGAGAAGTGAAGCAATCTCTTTTTTCGTCAATGGATGCGACAGCTTCTTGTTGACTTTGAAATTTAGCTTGTAGCCGACGTGTGCACATTTTGAGCATGACGTCTCTGATCCACTGGTGAAAGGACACTTTGATTCTCTCCTCTCTCAACAACAAAGCGTATGAGGGGAAAAGTGATTAAAACTGCACGACTGTCCGTGTTTTATGTTATGTGTTGTGTTTATTATTTTACTTTATGTTAACTGTTTTGTTAAGCGCTTTGTTACAGCTGCCGCTGTTGTGAAAGCGCTATATAAATCAGCATGTATTGTATTGTATCTCTAAAGTCTGCATTTATCGCGATTTCACTCGCAAGTCCAATGTTTTTTAACTCTGCACTGGTATATATGTACAAGCCATTCACACACTTGATCACATTCGCACAAGCCCACACAAATATAATTAGAAACAAACTAAATCCACGACGAGGCAGAGAGATCCGGGCCGCTGCGTCCTTGCGCGCCGCCATTTCCTCTCAGATTCATGTTGTTGTTCAGGCTTGCTAACGCTAGCTGGTTTCTTTTCTCTCTTTGTGTTCTGCCACTTTCCAAACAGTCCTTCAAGAACCTGGTTGTCAAGAAGAAGCGCTTGGTCATCCTGTTCAGTCACTGGTTGCTCCACGCGTATGGCATCATCTCGATCTCACGCCTGGACAAACTGGAGCAGGACTTGCCACTGTTGGCCTTGGTGCCCGGTCCTGCTTTGTTCTACATTGCTACAGCTAAGTTCACAGAGCCAAGCCGCATTCTGTCAGAGGGTGGGAGTGGACACTGAAACTCCAAGTAACCAGATGTATATTATAGCCTCTTACCCCACGGTTGTGTCATGTCAGTTGTTCTTATGCAAGTATTTATATTTTCTGGATAATTTCTGTGAACAAAATAGATGGACACTGTCACGCATGTCTCGGAACCTGTCATTTACAGAACAGTCATGGAAATATGTACGCTAATTCCAGTATAAATGATGCAAATACACTGATCCATCGCTCTATCGCAGTTCGTTTAGCGCGGCTTCAGTGCATCACGGGTTTTTTTCCCCAAAGTACTGTGTTCGAAAAAGTTGCCGAATGACTCAGAGGTTTTGTGCATGGCTGTAACTTGATTGGTTCTCAGTGCCGACGTCCATCAATGACAGCACAAGTGGATCTATCCCACGTGGGGGAGGGGGGTCGGGGGGGCTGAGAAGATGCATAGCCAATCAACATGGCTTTGAAATTTTCTTCTCAGCCCCTCCCTTCTGTCTTATCACGTGGGTGACTCTTTAATCTTTGATCAGTGTCAAAGTGTTGTTTACGATGCGTGCTAGTTTGTGTGCGTGTCTGTTTGTGTGTGTGTGTGTTTTAGTGCGCTCTGCTCACGCGCGAACGCCCGTGTGGGGCATAAGCAAAAAGAAGCAGGATCTCTTCCATCCTTAATTGTCTAATCATCAGAGATGAAAGTCCTCCGGATTTTCCCGGAATTCCCGATTTTCAAATTTTAATGAAAATTTCTCCGGAGAATTGAGGAAAAATTGCCTAAAATGAATCCGTCACCATAGCAGATGGCCTGAGCTTGAAAACTTTCTGGAGGACTGGGTTAACACTCAAAGAGCAGGCGGCCACGGTATTTCCACTGTACAAATCAGACTGAAGGCTAAAGCTATCGCTACCGAGATGAACATTGAAGGTTTTAAAGGTGGGCCGTCGTGGTGTTATAATTCATGAAACAGAAAAGCCTGTCTATTAGGGCACACACAACGTTGTGTCAGCAGCTCCCTCCCAATTGCAAGGACAAACTTGCTTTGTTCCGCACATTCACACAAACCAAGATAGCGGAGAATTCCATCAGCCCAGATGAAATAATAAATATGGATGAAGTCCCTCTGACATTTGATTTGCCTCTCACTCGGACTGTAAATAAAAAAGGTGACTCCTCCGTCATACTGAAACTAAGTGGCCACGAGAGAACAGAATTTACCTCTGTTTCGAGCTGCGCAGCATCGAGCCTAAAGCTGCCACCGATGATCATTTTTAAGCGGCTGACTATAGAAATAATTTCATATATCTTTTCCCATTTATATGATTTGCATTATTCTATTTAAAGCCTAGTGGGCTGCAGTATTTCTCCTCGTAATTACGCAAATGCGCATCAAGATCTCTCTTTGTCTGGCCTCTTGTGTTTCAGCGTAATTTCATTGTGCAAATGCATTTATCATGCTCATAAAAATATGGAGATTATTTTAACCTTCAGAAATCTTGTGTTTTTTTTTCTGCGGGGGTTCAGCGGGGCAGCGTCCGCGGCCTCACCCGGAGGCCCTCCAGGCGGCAGAGACTCAGAAGCAAACCCCCACCTACTCATTGGCCAGCGGTTTATAATATGGTGCGGCGCATATAATTACAAAATGGATTTTTCTTCATAAATCTGAGCATGCGGCTCTTAATCAGGTGCGGTCTGTAGCCCGGAATTCACGATATATATATATATATTATTTTATTTTTATTTTTTCCTGGAATTTTCAGCAAAGTACACTTTCATCTCTGAATCATTAATACATTGGCTGCACGCTGCGGGATCGCTGGCCTGTTCACATACAGCACATTTGAAATGTTGTTCCTCTCACATTTTTTGGCTTTCTTAAAAATAAATCCTACTTCACAGATTTCACTTCTCACGGGTTCTTTTTGGAACGTAACGCCCGCGATAAACGAGGGATTACTGTATTGTCTCTGTGCTCGCCCTTGACTTTATAAGACGGGGACTGACACGGATATCAGAATATTTTGTCTTCAATACACCAAGGTCAAATTGCATGTGGCTTGAAGCCAAAGAATCATGAATGTCCATTTTTGAATTCTTGGACTGGAAATGTTTCCTTACATTTGCTATAGCCACAGTTTGTGATAGTCGCGTGAACATCTCAATGGTTCAAGAGAGAGTAAATTTCAAATGTCAGGACATTTAAGTCCCTAAATGAAAGGAGATTTCAAATAGCTGTGCAGCAAAAGGACATGGAACTGCAACGTTTGTATCTGAAGTGCTACTGTGAAGGAAACTATTGTTCTGAATGGAGATTTTTTTACAGGTATTTATCGTTGGATTATGTACAACTGTAGTGGTGTGTAAATGCTATATATTCCTGTACTGTAAAGTTGAGGTAACTAAGATACGTGTTTTTTTTTCAGATTTAGACGACAGTCTTCTGTTATTTCAAAAATGAGGTTAAAACACTGACAGTGTGCTGGGTTTTTTTCTAGTCTAAGAGTATGCGAGTGTCCTAAATTTATGGTGGTGAACAAAGTGAACATCGCAAAAAAAAAGAGAATGACTTCAAAAAGTCCTTGAAAAAGATTTTCAATCTGAGGTAACAATTTTTTTATGGTATTTGAATTAGGGATGTAACAATATCGGCGATATTGTTGGCATTTTACAATATTAAAAGAAGCACACCCCGCCCCCCCCAAAAATACTTTTTGCCCCCTTCAACTGAACATCGCATTCTGATCTACATAGAGTAGATCATGATACTTTGCGCTGCTGAGTCAATAAGAACACACAACAAGAACATGACCAAAAAAAACGACTTACCCAGATGATTTCTTTGTCTCTGATGTTATGTACAAAAACGCAATATTGGGCGGCAACATCATCCATCCAGCCATTTTACGATCCGCTTTATCCTCACAAGGGTCGCGGGGGGTGCTGGAGCCTATCCCAGCCGTCTTCGGGCAGTAGGCGGGGGACACCCTGAACCAGTTACCAGCCAATCGCACGGCACACACAGACGAACAACAGACAAACACACTCACACCTAGGGACAATTTAGAGTAATAATAATAATAGTAATACATTTTATTTATAAGCGCATTTCAAGACATCGAACCCACGACCTCTGCCCTGTGAGGTCCACGCACTAATCACTGGCTCACTGGGCCGCCCCAGCAATATCATTTTTTAAAAAAAAACATAATATTGTAAGCTTTTACACGATATGGTGAGCTTCTTTATGTCGGCAACCTCACCCCAGTTTCATGAGGTTATATTGTGATCACATCGTATCGTGACGTTTGGATATTGTACTGCCCTGAGTTGAATAACTTTTTTCCCCCATTACACTAATTTGAAGTCTATCATGGAAGGTAAAATGTACACGCCACCAAAAATAGCAAACCACATATGTAGGCATGAAAGGAATAAGGGGGCACTTGGAAAACTCCATCCACTGTGGGGTGTCATGGACCCAAAATGTTTGAGAACCTGTTTTTAAATTATCTCTTTAATGGCAAATCAGAAGAAAAAAAAATGAAAACCTCAAAGCCTGTAATTAGCCAAGTTAAATGATTTGCTGCTCATTAAATGTGAACCAAACCTAAAATTACATTTTCGGTGATATCGCCCTGGAATAGATTAAAAAAAAAAGTAAATCAATTTTAAGAATACGCTGCAAACGTATGATGAGTTTCTATTTTGTCCTTGAACATGAATTTTAGTCCTGTTGTACAATTGCATTTTGACACCAACAAGCCAGAAGGAACTTTTTGTACTTTGACAAAAAGGAAGTTTATTGTTTCCTTCAGGAGAATGCAATCAGCAGTTGTGAACTTTACTGTGCCATTGCACAAACCAAAGTCCAAAGACAGGATAGAGCTTGAATAATGTGGGAAGGGTGTGACTGAACAATGCCCTGATCTTAGCCCTATCAGTACGAATAAATTGGGATGAACTCAAACAGAAAGTAGGACCTTGCCCCCTCGTATTGACAGCATCAAGAAACTAACATCACAATTTTTCTTTTGTATTAATTGACCCCACCCCCAAAAAAACAACCCTCTCAGACATTCTCAAAATGTAGGCAGCAAACCGGTTATCTGCCCGAATTGTACAGTAGAAAGTACACGCCAATAGCAAAAAGGCATCAATGGTAGACACCTTATAAGTCACTCTTGGTATTCTATAATGCAGTGGTCCCCGACCCCAGAGCCGGTACCGGTCCGTGTGTCATTCAGATTTTATAATTTGCATTTATTTGTATACTTTTTGCTCTTCTACTTCTCCTTTTCATAATTTTGCTGCTGTAAATTGTGAATGTCTCCATTGTGAGAAAAATAAAGGTTTTCTTGTTTTATTCTGATGTTATTTGGGACTGGGCCGCACAGAAAGAATAACTTACAATACTTCCGTTGCATTCATTTCAGAATCTGAAAGATGTTTTATTTAAAAATTATCGGATTCTCTCTACAGTATGTCACTCTTGACGCAGGTCAAGGTGTGCTAATGAAACCCATGAGCTAGCAAAATGAGTTAAAAAAAAAAAGTATTTGGGAAGGGAAAAAGGCCCAGCCAGGACACAGAAGAGGAGCCTCCGACTGCCAAGAAAAAGGCGGCTACATTTAATACAGTATCAGGAGTCCCACTTAAAATACGTACTTAGCTCAATGGGAAATGCAGCAATGGTGAGTCGTGTTTTTTATGCACTTTGTATTTGTGGTGTATCTTATTTTGAAGGCACGTTTTAAACATTACCATAGCGACCAGAGAGCGCTGCGGTCAGATAGGACGTTCCTCGTGTCATGATTCATATTTATTATTATTGTTTCAAAAATACGACAGTTTTCATGCAGGTCATATTATTTTGTTGTATTTATCCTCCACACTTTAAAGGTGAAAATATTGTCTGACATTAAACCGGTCCATGGGGCAAAAAAGGTTGGGGAGGGCTGCTATAATTGGTTGCCATATTAACCACATGGATTTATATTTTTCAAAAATGGTCAAACTATCTTTTGCATCTTGACTTCTAAATAATCACTTTTGTCTCCCGTTCGTCAACATGACAGGATAAAAGCGCCGTTGTGCAGGGCCGTCCAAACCGAAAATTTACAGAAGCATCCACAGCTCCCAAAGTGCCGACTCTCATTACTCCTGGATGTGAATGATGATGATGCACAGAGTTCCCACGAGTCCAAGAGCCTGAATGCCAAGAAACCACAGCAGTAGCCAGAAGAAAACGACCACCACTGGCTCGACTATCTTGTCCCCAAAGTACATCTGGCTGAAACCCATCCCTCGCAGACACTTATTGAACATCCCAAACAGTGTCCCCATCCGCACGCAGTCATCCAGCGGAGGGTCCCTGGTGCTGGGATTGTCCTCAAGTCGCCACCTCATGCCCCGATTACTCCGAGGTAGTGGTTGGATCCTGCTCCCCTCAACCTGGACACGATGATAAGACAAAGGCGTTAGCGCTGAATGACAGGACTTGGGCGAACTTTACTCTGAGTCACTGAAATGATTTGGTTCCCTTGAGTGAAGTAATTCCCCCCTCCCCCACACACACATTAAAAACACAATTACTGTCGAAACAACAATCAAATTGAATCTGAGAGAAGTAAACCCTTATTCATTTGGTTCTAGAAATACACGTTCAGCTAGAGGTTCAAGATCATGGACAAAACGGAAACAATGATGGCCCCATGCCTGTATCTGTGGATTCCCCCGATATTTTGTACTGTATGTAATTACCTGAGTTCAAACTCGCCGATGGATGGCTGAAAATCACCAATCTGGTATTTTTATTTTCAGGGTTCAAAATGAACAGTGGCCTGATGGATTGCGGCCACTACATGTTGTGTCAGGTGACCGTATGTTTACTGACGCTGGCTCAATTGGAACCAGTACCAATTCAACAAATGAAGATGATGAAATCAACACATTCTTGCCTTTCCGATCTTTAATATTCAATATTTTGCGTTTTATCCACGTAAACTGATCAGTAATCATTGATCTTTTTACCGTGCAGCACATTTTTTTGTGGGTCAGGTTAAATCTGATAAATGGCTTAAATGAAAAAAAATGCTCAGAAAATGACAGACGTTAAATAATCAGTTACATTTTATACTGCGGGAGACACGGTGTCGTCTAGTTAGTGCGTTTGCCTCACAGTGCAGAGGTGCAGGGTTCGATTCCAGGATCCAGCCTGCCGATGTGGAGTTTGCATGTTCTCCCCGTGCCTGTGTGGGTTTTCTCCGGGTACACAGGTTTTCTCCCACATTCCAAAAACATGCATTGGACACGAAATCAGGCATGTCCAGTTCCAGGCCTGGAGGGCCAATGTCCTGCCTTTTTTCCAGCTTTCCCGGCTGCAACACACCTGATTCAAATGATCAGCTCATCAGACAGCTCTGAAGCAGCATTAGAAAGATCCTGATTATTTGAATCAGGAGTGTTGATTCTGGGAGAGTTGGAAAAAGGCAGGTTTGTGGCCCTTGAGGATCGAGTTTGGACACCACTTTTCTAATTTGTCCCTTGGTGTGACTGAACGTGGATGGTTTGTCTATGTGTTCCCTGCAATTGGCTGGCAACCAGTTCAGGGTGAACTCCGCCTACGGCCCAAAGACAGCTGGGATAGGCTGCAGCACATTCGTGACTCTCATGAGGCTTAGTGGTTCAGATAATGGATTTTTTTTATACTGAAAAAAAACTACACCAAAGTTATATTTTCCCAAAGGCTAAATAAAACAGAATATGAAATAATTAAAACTTAATGTATTCTAACACGAATATCCAGACTCCACTACAAATATGCACTCCTCATGCATGTATGTCTGCACCCATGACAATGCCCTTGAAATACACCTCACCGTGCAGACATCCTCTCTGCACCTCCTGTCCCGCAGAACCAACCTCCTCCTTCGGCGTCAACCAAATCTCCAGACCATGGGAGACCGGGCCTGTCTCTCCACGTGTCTCCACATCCGGAATGACCTACCGAGCATCTAAGATATCCTCAGCCTCTCGACTCCCCTAAAAAAGGGCCTGAAGACTCACGCAGGCCTTTCCTAACTGGTTTTAATCTTGTTTTATTCTTTCTGATCTTATTGCTTTCATGTTTTTGAATTGTCCTTCTGTCCTTTATCATGCTTTGTAGCACATAGAGGTTTTGACCAGTGCTTTTTTTTTTTTTTAAATAAAATACATTATTATTTATATACAGGGACAGCGTTGGTTCGGGCAGGGCCACAACAGACAACATGACTCTCGGTCACCCGAAAGGACCACGACCCAAAAAGGCTGAAAGTTAGACCCCGATTTTCATCAATTTCAAAATGTGCCTTTAATAAAATATATATCCTTTTGAAATGTTCCCAGCTGTCCGCAGGCAGTCGGCGGAGTACACGCTGAACTGGTTGGCAGTTTTATCGACGACATATATAAAAGTGAATGACGTTTTGGAACGACACTATCAGGACATTAAATGTTGTAAATGTCCACAGTAAACTGACTGTCAAGATAAAAAAAAATACAGGAATGGCCACCGAAACGGTTAATATAACCAACACAAACCAGCTGCCGGACGTCGGAAATACATTTCAAAGTGTTCGGTCCAACTTGAAGCCCTGCCTTATGGTTTTAAAAAAAAAACAAGAAAACAAATCGAAGCGTTATGCGCTACAGGGTTAGCGTGTCGCTTCGTAAACAGCGAAAGCTAGCTTCTTAGCAGGTTTTTACCGGGTTCGGCTGCTGCTGTGCTGCCGTCTGCCTTGCGCCATTGACAGCTTGAGGAAGAGAACGCCAGCCTCTTTGGTTTTCCAACGACGACTCTGTGAGGTCACGCCGCTGAACCAAATCTAGCTCCTGTCGATGCGGCGTCGGAGCGGACATGGTCTCGGTCCCAGACGGGAATTTTCAGAGAACATTCGCCTTGCGTGACAACTCAGTTTCGGGCAGGGACCGCTCTTCAAGGCTTACCACCATGGCTGAGAAACTCCCCACGCTAGACGCTACTCCTCGGACGTTCTCGGTATGAACGTGTCAACAAGCGCCTCTTACAGGTCATAATAGTAACTGCAGCTGCAATTCCTCAAAACAATACTTCTTCATACCTGTTTATCGGAGAAGGGTCCAGCTGCAGAACCGGAGGAGGCCGATTTAGGGAAAGGTAGGTTTAGGCAGGTAACTTTGCGCCGGATATGACGTCAGAAGGATGATGCCCCATTCCGAAGTAAGTCGCATGTGGCCCTTAAAAAGTCTAAAAGGCCCTGTAATTGCAAGACAATTTAACAGCAAAATCAACTAAAAGTAACACGGAGTTGTGTTATTTTAATGCACGACAACAACTACGACGGTAATATTGTGGTAAATGTTTTAGCACGCATAGTTGTTTATTAATTAGATGATAATGTCAAAACGACGTTGACATTAATAATTTTGTTTCTGATGAATATATGTATGTTTCTGAATGGGTAAATACTGGACATTTTTAAAGGGCTTTGGGCTTCGTCAAAGAAGTGCTAAATGTGCAAAATATGTGCATTCAATTAAAAATTGACTGCGCATTGTGTCATGTTGATCAGTTTAAAATATTAGATTTAAATGCATCTGTGCTAATACAGAATTTTACGTCACATTATTTTCCCTGTACCTCTATATTAATGTCCTCCTCGTTTCTTTGTGACTTTAAAAAGCACTGAGAAAAACACGCAACATCGTATGGGATCTCTAATACTTTTGACAGTAGCAATTATTTTAAAAAATCCTAGTTTTATTATTATGGCCTTAGTTTTCTGTAGAATTATATTTACATAGTAGATTTCACAATTCATTCTCTTTATTTTCCAGATGCATGTCACAATACAACGAGGGACATCTGTCCCTGAGCTGCAAAAATGCAACACATGTTGCAGTATGTACCACTGTCCATTCTGCCAGCCCGCATGGTTTAAACCCTCATACTACTGCAAGGTAAAGGACCATGTGGAGAGCCATTTTAACCGAGCAGTATCACATGAAGGTAAGTTTGCGAGGCACAATTTGTGTGAGTCACAGTATAGATCATTTTTATTTGGATGGCTCCTAACCAATCACTCAGTGACCTGTTGTAGCTGATCATTTGTAAAGATGTTGTCTATGATAATTGTAAATGATTATTTAAAATGTTTAAGCTCTATTTTCTATTACAGGGTATACCATTCATAGATGTGGGCTACAATGCCGACCAAAACTGAACTTTCATTGCATCTATTGCCGTGGAATAATAATGCGCCGGGTACCCTTCATAAATCACCTTCGCATGTGTAAGGAAAAGCACCCTGCTTTGATGGTCTCTGCTGCTAAGGCGCCTGCATCCTCACGACCCACCGCTGTCTCACCTTTTGTTGCCCCACCTACCGCTGCCCATCCCTCTGCTTCTCCACCCTCTGCTGGACCTTCTAGCGCTACGCCACCTGCTGATGAACCACCGTCTGCGCTGCCTGATGTGGCTGCATCATCCATTGCCCCATCTGTTGCCCCACTTTCCACTGCACCTCTTGCTACTGCGCCATGTGCTGCTGCATCCTCTGTGCTGCCTGCTTGTGCCCCACACAGTGCCTCGCCACCTACAGTGCCCATACCGCAAGGTGGACGGAGTGTCATAACAGAACTCACAAAAGTATGGCATCATGTAATTTTCCAATACAATGGTGAAGAATAATTGTCTTGTTTTCAAGTCATGGACAGCGGTTCGCATTCTGGACGGATGAGGCTCGAGCATTGCTTCAAGGACTCAAAACCCCTGGGTACCAAGAGGGTGTGGCATCACTTTAAAATGCCCAGACCATGTCCTTGTTGCAGCTGGCCGCTGTGCAAAGGAGAAGCAACTTGTGGACCTGATTGTGCAGTCCGCAGAGGCTGAGCAACATATTGTGGTATTTTGCAAATGTCCTTTTTTTTTTAACCTTAACTGAAGATTTACATTGTATATTGAGGAATGTTATTAGCTACCAACAGAAAAATGTGTGACTTGTTTATCAAGCTTTATCATTTCTAAATGGTTTAAAGGAACTGGCATTAAGATGCCTATTTGAATTCCCAAAATGACCACACAGGCCACTGATGCAATTTCCACAAAATTGTCAATAGGATGTACTCAACGGCAAGCCAAGATATTTTAAACACGAGTGCCTTTTAAACATGATGTCCTTTTTAGACATCTGAGGGGCATTGTGGATCGAGAAGGAACTCCCAACAACATTGTGAATGAGGTGGACTTTTTGATGGATGTTTTAATCCCAGAGGTAATGTTATCATCCCCAGCTGCTCCACACTTTCAAAATAGTTACAAAAATATAGATTTTTTTGTATTTGTAGATTGAAATATTTCATAAACAATTCACACAATGTACAAATCCTTTCCTCTTAATAGGCTATTATTTATGGTCTCGCCGTGGACCCACAAGGTCTCAGTGGCACATGCCGAACAGTTATTTATTGTTGGACAAACGTTACACACAAGGTAAGAGTAAACTGTCTAATTATCTTTCAACTAAAATGCAATTAAATCCTTACTCCCTTTCTCATGTACCAAATAATACATTTCAAAATATTTCAGTTTCTGTTGCATTTCATGTTTTACAACCTTATTTCAGTGAAAGAGGAATTTGAGCAGAGGATCGAAAAGGAGTTGCGACAACAAGGGAAGTGAGCGAGTGACTGAGTGAGCAATAAAGTGCTTTTTCAAAAATACTTTTTGTATTTTATTTTTGAATCTTACAGTGCTTTAGAAATGGACATGGGTCATTTAGGGAATATAGGTATGCATTTTGGCGGGGATACAGAATCTGGTTTTATTTTATCTATTTTTTGTTCAACAGTTCCATCGAGCTTCATACATGCTGGTTTGAAGTTGTGCGATATTGATATTTTCATAAGTAAAAGTAATTCTATCTCAAATTAGTTTGATAAAAAATATTAATAATCTTAACTTAATTTTTAAAGAAAGATAAAATAATTTAATTTCCTTATTATAATTAATGAACTTTTATTTTGAAAATCCATTTGCCTAAACTTACCACAGCCACTTCCGGCGTATATCTACCATTGCCTAAAGCTACCTCCTCCGAGTCTGCAGCTGGGTTTATCGAGCAGCCAACACGCAAAATAGAACCGCTCTATCTGTGCGCACACACACGCACACACAGACTACTCTTTTAAAGTTACAGTAATCAACCAGTGTTGGTGTGTTTGTTACCCATCCAATTTTGTTCATATCGTACCAATGAATGCAATGATCATTTTTTTCCCCAATACTGGTCCGTTAGTTAACGTGCATCCCTATTTTCAATGTGTTTGATTGAGGCTAATTTTGACTCACAAACTGTAATGTGACTCCCCTCAATTTGAGTCTTAAAAGCCAGCTTTTGTAGCCGGGATTCAGACCGCCAACGGCCCTTTCTTCAGCCTCCGCCCAGCTCATGCTACACCCTACTCCTTTGGCCCCTCCCACGGATGGTGAGTCCATAGGAAGGGGCCCCACGTTGCATTTTCGGCCTCAATCCCTCGGACCACCATTGGTGACTCAACTTCGAAACGTCTAAGTTAGATAAAAGCATAAAATTGCTAATGAAACGGAAGTGTTCGTCTTCGCCATACGCATATTGCACGGGCCATTATCAGTATTGTTTCAATATACTGTCATACCATGGTTTTCAACCATAATCCGTTCCAGAAGGCTGTTCGAAAACCGATTTGTTCGAAAATCGAACCCACGCTCTTTTAAAAAAAATCTTGATTGAACAGGTCTGCTCACAATGGAACGCTAGACGGGGAAGCATCACATCCTCGTGTAAGGGAGGCGAGAGGAGTCAAGTGACGTACTCAAGTGCGATCAGTTTGGTCAAGAACCGATTTTTGGTCGTAATCCGAGGCAAAAAAAAAAATCAAAAGTTTTTGGTCAAAAACCGATTTGGTCTAGAACAGAGACGTTCGAAAACCGTTTGACTGTATTGTGCAGCCCGAGTGAAATGTAACATTTTTTGGAGCTGAGGGGAGTGGGGGGTGTTGTTTATAAGAAAGCAAAGAACCAATTATTTAATGAGATAAATGAATGAAAACATTGTTGAAATGACAGCAGACACTTTTTGAGAGGGTGTGGGGGAGGGGGGGGCAGCTCCACTAATTAAACAACTATTATGAGACTCTTAATGATATAACTGCATGGTGATCCAAGTATGCTCTCCTCTCACTTGTTTATTTCAGGCATTCCAAATTTTTACGGTGATGAGGACCTGGAAATTGAGACGACAGAAACGAGTAAGAAGGAGGAAATGAGGGCTGAAAAAGATGGAGAGAAGGAGAGCAAAGACAGTCAGAGAGCACCACAGGAAGATGAGGATGGCCAAAAAGTCAAAAAAGAAGACCATGAAAGTCCAAAGCAGCACAAGATTGAAAATATCCAAACGGAGAAGCCCAATGAGTGCCCGGAGAGCAAAAGTCAACAGGAGGACGTCGCCGAGGACAATCAAGAAACAATGATGATGAGCAATGAAGACAGCTGATGCAGAACTTCAAAGAATTCAGAAACCGTTTTGACATGTCTATGCTCCTCGACGATGACTCCAGTGGTTTGGGTCTCTCTGCACCCCCTGATCCTGTATCCGAGGATCAATTGCCCCAGAACCTCGGTCCGATCCAATCCGCCCCGACCAAGAAACCGCCCAGCCCTTCTTTACCACAAACTATGTGCCCAAACGGCCAGGAACCACAGGAGGTGACCCACAACTAACACATATACACTTTAAACTGAAGCCATACCCAAAAAGATACAATCTGCCATTTTGTTTGTATCGGACCATCCATCAAGACCGTCCTCATGAAGGATGCCAGTGGAAATCGTATCACCACAGAAATAGACTGCCTTGAACGCTGGAAAGAGCACTTCAGCAACCTCCTTCATCAAATTTCAGTTCCTACTGACCCCAGTCTTGTTACTGCTGCCAACTCCACCACCGCAACCCCAACTGCAAAACTGACCCAGTCACAATCGATGAGGTCAGAGCAGCAATAAAAACACTCAAAAATCACAAGGCCCCTGGAATCTGTGCCATCACTGCAGAGCTGCTCAAAGAAGGTGGTGACTCCATGGCCCAGTGGCTCACCCACATTGTTAACCACGTGTGGGTGGCAGAACAGCCCCCAACAGACTGGACCCGGGGCATCATCCTGCCATTCTGGAAGCGGAAAGGCGACAAGCAACTCCGCAACAACTACAGAGGCATCTCACTGCTCTCCATACCTGCAAAACTGTTCACCCGTATCCTTCTCACCCGTGGTCTTCCTGCCATTCTAAGCCATCACTGCCCTCAACAAGCTGGCTTCGTGCCCAGCCTGTCCACTATAGATCACATCTCCGCAATTAGACTCATTGTTGAGAAGGTCAGAGAGTTTCGGAAGGACCAACATCTCTTTATAGCCTTCATAGATCTTAAAGCTGCCTTTGATAGAGTTGACCACCTCTCCCTTTGGAACCTTCTGAAATACCTTGGAGTGCCACCCAAAATAACCACATTGTTCTAGCGACTCTACAACAACTCAGAGAGCTGTGTTCGTGTGAATGGGAAGGACTCAGAGTGGTTTCCCATTAACAGCGGGGTCAGACAGTTCTGCATGGCCGTTCCTGACCTTTTTAACTGTGTCATTGACCACTATATGATCCGAGTCCAGGAGCAAGTCTCAGGCGTGTCGTTCGGCAACTTCCACCTGACCGACCTTGAATACACTGATGACACCACCCTGTTCAGCAACTCCCTCCAAGATCTCAGCAGTGCTCTCTCCATATACCAAACAGAAGCAGCAAAGCTGGGCCTCCAAGTAAGTTGGCAGAAAACCAAACTTATGTATATCGGTGACGGACCCCACCCTTCCCCCCTGTTCTTTGGCACAGACGAAGTGCAATTCGTCAATTCCATCATCTACCTGGGCTCCACCATTACAAGCAGCGGCGATCTCAAGCCAGAGATTGACCGCAGACGCGCCCTCGCGGCCGAAGCTATGCAGTCACTGTGGCGGCCCCTCTGGCGCCACCACTCAGTATCCCAAAAGACCAAGATGCGCATTTATAACTCAGAAGTTCTTCCCATCCTCCTGTATGGTGCAGAATCCTGGCCTTTAAACAAGACCCTGGCCAAGAGGATCGACGGCTTTGACAGCAGGTCACTCAGAACCATCCTGAACATCAGCTGGCACCTCCATGTTGCCAGCTTAGACCTCAGAAAACGTACTCTTCAGCCTCCTGCATCCCGACTGGCCGCTCAGAGGCGCATTCGTTGGCTTGGACATCTCTTCCGATTACCCCTGTAACACCCAACTCGCACCATCTTCTCATTCGATCCAGCGGCAGCCGGCTGGAAAAGGCAACGTGGCAGACGCCACACCAGATGGCTCCATGTCATTAGGGACAATCTCAAGCACCACGGCCTTACCCTGGAGGATGCAGCAGACCTGGCTCACGACCGTGGTCATTGGCGGGCCCTGGTGAAGCTGATCGGCTCTACGCACTGTGACGACCCAGCCGAATGAGACTGGGCCTCCGCATCGCAAGAGCATTTATTATTATTATTTTGTGCATTCATAAGTGTCCCTCAAAGAAAAACTAGTTCCAAAATTCATGACATTTGCTAGGCATGTTTATCATGAGCGACACCATGTTCGACTGATTAGCACATCTGCTTCACAGTAAAGAGGTCCAGTGTTCGCATCCGGGCTCCGGCCTTCCTATGTGGAGTTTGCATGTTCCCCAATGCCTGCGTAGGTTTTCTCTGGGTACTCTGGTTTCCTCCCATATTCCAAAAACATGCCTTCGGCGGATTAAATTCTCCATATTGTTCCTAGGTGTGATTGTGAGCGCAAATGTTTGTTTGTCAATGTGCGTCCTGCGATTGCCTGGCAACCAGTTCAGGGTGTACCCCTGCCTGCTGCCCCAAGAAAGCATGCCCGTGACCCTCGTGAGGATGTGAGCAGTTCAGATAACGGATGGAGTTGGAGTATAGATTTTGTCCATTTGCAGGAGCCCTTCAAAGAGGACCAACTTCTGAATGCTTGTCGTATTATGTGCCATGGATCAGTGTCGCTGTTGTCTGTGCCAGATGGATATGGACCAGGTCTATATCCATCTCCCGCCCATGGTCAAGACCAAGCCCCCAACTTCCCCAATGTGGAGAGCGTGGACCTGCCTGTCCTTGTCCTCTTCTTGCCGCCGCTGCTGCCCAAGAAGAGGACAAAGACAAATTACAGCAATGGTGAGTCCCATGTCATATCCAGTGTTTGTTCCCATTGGGATTTGTCTTTGTGGTAGGTTTGTGTGTTGTTTAACACATTTTCTTGGTATGTGTGTTTGGATCAGTTGGAGCATTTGGACAGTTGGAGGACTTGTTCCAGAAGGACCACTACCCTGACGCAGCCAAAAGGGAATCTATCACTGCATCATTTGGCATCCAACCTTACAGCATTATGGTAGTGAATGGGGGGTGTAGACACTGTATATTTATTTATTTACTGTGTAAGGTGACCATTTGTGCTGTGTCAGGTCTGGTTTCAGAATCGCCGAGCCAAGTTCCGCAGAGCAGCGCGCTTGGTGTCGAATAATGCCAGACAGGGGTACACCGAGGTTAGGCAGAAACATAACAGCAACCAGGCCTACTGCACACTGCCCACCATGGCCGCCATTGCCAGCAGGTTTGCCAGCGTGCAGCGTTGTTTTTTTTGTTTTTTTTTTCATTGACAGGGACCACCCTACATTCAATGACCAACATACCCGCATTTCAACAATTTAGCACCTGGGTTCTCTGGACACGTCAACACCATAATGTCACCGATTGATGTCACACGGTTCTCCACAGGTTCATCCGGCAGTCCTTCACCCAACTACTGGCCGCCAGTCCAGGTTTTCTTCCTCATGCAGATTTGTCAAAACTGTTTATTGCCTCTCCCAGTTGATGTTTCTGGTCAAACTAAACATAAAATCGTGAGAATAGTATTTTATGTAAAAAACAAACAAACAACCATACAACTTTGCTTTCGGGATGCTGAATGCTGGCACCCAATGCAAAACGCGCATACGTGGTCTAACTAATAGCACCGACAGTTGAGGTGTCATAACCACTTCAGCAACTTGTATTTGACCACAAATGGTACATAAACACATACACAGACAATAAGCCATACGTGCAAGGAGGTATTCTTTCCCCTTTGCAAAAAAGAACTACTTCCACTGTGTCTTACTAGTGTAAATCAGTCTGTCTATAATATACTGCCTCTCGGGAGCCATGTTGCATGTGTGGCTGTTATGGATTATTTACATATATATTAATTTCAATGACAAAAGATGATTTGTACCACTCAATTATATGATGATGAATCATTAATTTAATACCGCCCTCGCTGTCAGAATAAAAACACATGAATATAAAAAAAATTAAATGGTACAGTACGAGAACACTTTTGGATGTCATTAGATGACGCTGGTGTACCTAATAACAATGGGTTTTATGATTCATTGTTGTGAGTAATGCGGCCCGGTGGTCCAGTGGTTTGCGCGTCAACCTCACAGTGAAATTCCAGCTCTGGCCTACCTGTGTGGAGTTTGCATGTTCTCCGCGGGCCTGCGTGGGTTTTCTACGGGTACTCCGGTTTCCTCACACATTCCCAAAACATGCACGGCAGGCTGATTGAACACTCTAAATTGTCCCTAGGAGTGAGTGTGAGCGTGGATGATTGTTTGTCTCTGTGTGCCCTGCGATTGGCTGGCAACCGGTTCAGGGTGTACCCCACCTACTGCCCAAAGACAGCTGGGATAGGCTCCAGCACATCCCGCAACCCTTGTGATGATAAAGTGGATCGGAAAAAGAATGAATGAAATACTATTGTTAAAATTGCTTCTCACTAAGACAAAACATCAAGAAACAGTCGTGTCATTTTTTTGTTTGATTGATGGCCAGTGTTATCTGCACTCAACAATAAGGGCCTTCCTGAATATTATGCTTATGGACAACATGTGTCAGCAGTATTTGTAAAACTGAGGTTCAATGACATCATACAATCAAAAGCTACGGTTCGGTCTTAATTCAGTGAGCTCTATCATGTTTGCAAGGTGGTAGAGTAGAGGACCCCAAAAAGCAGGGAGGCAGGGAGGATAAGGGCGGATTTAACCCTATGTTGCATGGCTTCTGCAGGAGTTATTCAATTGTGGTTTGTTTTTAAATTTAGGGTAGATTATGGCCAAATATCATAATAAATTCACAATTTTGGGAAAACCAAAGTGCAGCTACTTCGTGTGCATAATAACTTAATCACTACACAATTACCTTGCCAAAAAGCATGGCAGTACTGGTAGGTAACACATAGTAACTGTTATTTATTGTGTTCTATATGTTCTATATACTCTTCTGCACAAGTACAATAGGGTATTTGGACCTTTTCATCTCACGGATAGAAATTATTCAACATTTTGTGGACCCTCTTTCACACTCACCTTTTCCTCATGGAGGCTGCCATGTTGCTTTTGCTGTTGCGCACGCTAGAGACATCTCACGGTGGATTTAAAAACTAAAACTGGTAACTTGAATGTGGTTACTGAAGTAACCCGTATGCAACATAGGGTTAACAAGATGTATTTAACAAAAATACAAACACAAGCAGATACAAAGAATGACAAACACAGTGACCCGACAGCGACTGGAGTCCTTTGAACAGAAACACGAACTAATGACAATGAACAACAGGTGTGCCACTGCAGGAGGAGCCCTACAGTGCCACCTGTTGGTCACAAACAGAACAATACTAACCAGCTCTTCATGATAAATCTCCAAGGACCAAGTACACGAAGCATCTTCATGAATAGCTTACGTTTCTGTTGCCGTGTTTGCTTCCTGTCTGTAACGTGTGAGTCTTCCAGTTACTTGCGTGAAATAACCTCCAAGTGCACCCTGGTTCACTGCTTCAAATTATTCATTGCTGTACCTTTAAATATACATTTATGTTTCACTATATAGCACTATTCAAGAGACAACCAGGCATGAAGTTTTGACACAAACCTTTATTGTGAAAAACAAAAAGGATTCTTGAGCAAAAAAAAAAAACCCACAATAAACAAACAACAAAAAAACTATTCAAAAGTGCTTTTTTGGCAATTACTCAAAAAATAATACCACTTTTGTGTTGGTCTGGTGTTTATTGTGTGTTGTCTTTCAGACCTTAAAGGCTTGGTGTTGTGATTTGTTATTCTGACTGAACAGCGTGCGTGGGATTACATGCTCCTTCTAAGAAGCGTAATCCCAACTAATCTGGGATTCAGTTTCACTCTAAACTGTAGATCGCAAACTCAGACTGGACAGGAAAGACAATATGGAGATGCAAAGCGTCTGTGTAATGACAATATTTCTAGAATGAAAGATGTATTTGCTGGCTTTCCTTCACATTCCATTATATCATATCTTGGTCGTCCACTCCTGCCCATCTTTATGTACCTGCATTTATGGGACCACAGGAACAGCAGACCTCAGGTTGAGTGAGACTTTTTTGACTTATTTACTCCTTATTGCTTACTTATTTCTTTCGTGTTTCAAATGTATCGTATTTCAAGAATGACTCATGTTTCTCAATTGTATCCATGAATTTATTTCCAAACCAACAGGAATGTTTTCTCTCTCTCTCTCTCTCTCTCTCTCTCTCTCTCTCTCTCTCTCTCTCTCTCTCTCTCTCTCTCTCTCTCTCTCTCTCTTTCTACCCCTCTCTCTCAGTCATGTTTCGGTCATGGTTAGTTTTTGCTTCAGTCATGGTTTTGTTTGCTACTTTGAATTCTTTTTGTGTTCAGGACTTTGTTTAGGATTTTTTTTTCACTGTCATGATTTGGTTTGGGACCAACAGGTGGCACTGTAGCTGCACACCTGTTGGTCATTATGTAATTATAAGTATAAAAGGACTCCCGGCCGACCACTCATGGTCGGGTCATTCCGTCACGTTCTGAGGTGGTGGTGGACCCCAAACAGCAGGCAAGAGGGAGGAGCAGGGTGAACTTGAAGAATTGTATTAAAACACAGAGAAAACTAAATCCAAAACAAAGTGCAAAGAACAAAACGAAACCAAAGTAACAAACAAAAACCATGGCAGAAGGTAAAAACACTCAATAACAGAAACATTACCGAAACATGACTGAAACAAACCTGTCAGAAGCAAACAAGCAAACAATGACCCGACAATGAGTGAAACTCCTCTACAACGAAATCGTTTGAAGCAAGAAATTTCTCACAAGAGGGTTTTTTTCACTGTAGAAAATTTGATCTCAGATGTAAACAAACACACACACACACACACACACACACACACACACACACACACACACACACACACACACACACAAACGTATGTGTACATGCACACACAAACATATGTGTACTCTTTAATTTTATTCCAATAGTGCATAAGTATGAGCATACACTTATCTGACACTTCATATAGTCACTATAGAAAGAAAAAAAGGGAAAGAAATTACGATCAACATTCACTTTCACAGCATCAATTTCTTGGATAATGTCTTTTATTTTACTTCAACAATGGTCAGTCACAGTCTGAAGCTGACATTGATTGGCTGTCTTTATGTTTGGGCTTGTTTAGCCGAAGCAGATAGGCTCCCATTGAAGTTGGCCGGGTTAGTAAGCAGTGGTGAGACAAAGGAGAAAATGTAGGAGCATGTGAGAGATCTCGATCCAATGAATGGAAAATTTACATTCCAAAAACGCCCTGACGGCACTATTGATAAAGGTAGAGTGGTGTGCCTATAATTTGTAAGAAAGAGTTTTGCTTCCCACCAAAGCAGCTCAAGTTTCGCCTCCCACATCGCTGTTGGATTAGACTTTGTTTTAGTGAACCCAGTCACGAGTGCAGCCACAGCTAACGTTAGCACCGAAAGCATTAATTTAGCTACCCATCGCAAAGCTCTTCGCCAAACTAAACTCGAGGAGAACATGCCTCGTACGCGTAGCTGCTGTGTCCTCTTAGCCTACGAGAAGTGATTGATGTTTATCTCAGCACTTTATTTTGCAATGATGAAGAGTGTACTTTCTGAAGTGCTAATTTACAGCACTGTGATTTAAGGGTCTGTTTTATTTATTTTTTATTATCTGAAGCAATTTCAGTGTTCAGTGCTTGTATTGTTCAGAAAAGTGTTCTCACAATTTTTGATATGTTAACCAAAGCACTTGTTATGGACCTGATGTTCGATTTTATATTTATTTTGTAATTATTTGGAGATGAACAAAAACAAACAAAATAGTGACATTCCCCATGGTGGTCGAAACTAAATGTTGCAGGTAGGATTTGGGACTAGTCTCAAACCAACACTGCATACGAAGAGTAAAAATCAGGCATCCAAAAACAGACAGTTAAAACATAAAAAGTAAAAACCGTAAAACAATGCAGAGTCTCATGCTCAGTCAAAAGCCATAGAATTTTAAAAATGTGTTTTAAGACAACTTTTTAAAACGGACAGACATTTAGCAAGTCATTCCAAAGAGAGGGACAACTCTTGTAAACTTACCGCTAAGACCATGAGTGTTCAACTCCGGTCCATAAGGGCCCCTAACCATCCAGTTTTAGATGTCTGCCTCCTCCAAAATACCTGATTCAAATTATCTAGATCATTATTAGGCTTCTCAGAGCTTGCTGATGATCTGATCATTTGAATCAGGTGTGTTGGAAGGGGGAGACATCTGAAACATGCTGCTTACTGGCCCACGAGTATCGGAGTTGGACACTCCTGGTTTGTACTGTTTATTTATCAACGTGAAAGTCACTTCTAACAGGTTTGTGCTTTTACATCAGGTTGGTGCAATGCAGTGACCCGAGAATATCAGCTGTCCCGATCAACATACCCGCTGACACAGTGAAACTTCGTCTGGAAAAGACTCTGATTACCAGGGTACCCAGAGCAGCCTTCTTCAACCTATCAGAGCTGCTATTCTTGTGGCTTACCTACAACTCCATCACAACCATCCACCCCAGCAGCTTTGTTAACCTGAGAGTCCTGAGAGAGCTGCGTTTGGATGGAAATCTCCTCACTGCCTTCCCTTGGGAGGGGCTCAGGGACATGCCTCGCCTTCAGACTCTGGGTCTTCATAATAACCAATTATCTAGCCTTCCATCTCAAGCTGCACTCTTTCTTCCCAACATCACCTACCTTGACTTATCCAGTAACAGGTGAGACCAGCTGAAAAATAACTCCGCAAACGAAACCCGTTTTATTCAGCATGTATACTTAACTTTTCTCCTCTTCTCAGGTTGACTATGTTATCGGCCGAACTGTTGGACCTTTGGTTCCCTCTTCTAGGCCAACTGGAGAGATCAGCACAAAGAAGAGTTTTGGGTATGAATTTACACCTTAAATGTCTGTATATCAAAAACATTGATTCCTTACCTATTGAAGGGACTATTTTTGACCCTGAATATTTTTTTAAAGGATTTTCGTGAATACACCGACACAATGGATAATTTTAGGTTTTACAACAATAACACTAACGACATGACGTTCAGAGATCGCGCCCATTTTTTGCCTCCTTTTTTAAGAGAGTTTATACTTTATATAATGTTTCAAACCATAAAAATAAAAACCAACAACAAAACCTCTATGTTCAGATTTTTGTCGGTCAAAACTGTGTGGAGAAAATGGCTGCAGTAGTGTACATGGACATGTATGGGAGGCCCGGTGGTCGAGTGGTTAGCGCGTCGACCTCGCAGTGAAGAGGTGCACCCGCCTTTCTGTGTGGAGTTTGCATGTTTTCCATCTGCCTGTGTGGGTTTCTTCCGGGTACTCCGGTTTCCTCCCACATTGCAAAAACATGCAGGCCACGTTGATTGGGCAATCCAAATTGTCCCTCGGTGTGATTGTGAGCGCGGATGGTTGTTCGCCTTTGTGTGCCCAGCGATTGGCTGACAACCGGTTCAGGGTTGTCCCCCGCCTACTGCCCGAAGACAGCTGGGATAGGCTCAAACACACGCCGCAACCCTTGTGAGGACAAAGCAGATCAGAAAATGGATGGATGGATGACTGCCAATGTGCATTGGTGTCGTGTGAAGTTGAACCTAATGGTCAAAATCGAGATTATTCTCGGCCATTGTCCTAAAAACCAGCCACTGGAGGTCTTTACTGCAAGTCCCAAGTCTGGATGAATGAAAGAGTGTGCTTTTCCTGCTTGTGTAGTTTGTAGACGCTTGCTGCTACACTCTGCTTTTGTTTGCATTCTTTTTGCTGATAAACTCCATTTTTCTTTTTCTAATGGCGTCTTCTGGAAAAAATTATATCTGTGGGACTATCAGTTTTCAATATTTTAGTTACATTCAGCTGTGGCCATTTTTTCTTTTTTTGTTTTGTTGTTACCACTTACGATAACCCAAGCACAGCCTACTAATTAGCACAAGACAGGTATTAGCAACAAGGCTCAACGCAAGATGCCCCCATTATCCACTAAAGACTCACAAACATCTTCATAAGATGTTTAGTGGAGATAAAAATGCACCGTGGAGGTAAATGGGCAATCTGGAAATAAAACCACATGACCAACGTCTCAAAACTCACGTTTCGGACGAACCAAATAAAGTTGAGATCCCAAAAGTGTAGACACCAGACAAGGTCTCCGTAGCAAAAAGGTTTTAATATACAACAATCGCACCGGCAAAGAAGTAACATAAAGTGCTGGTCAAAACAAGGACCAGAGGGCACAAAAACGAATAACAAAAAGCGCTTGCACAAAAGGCAAGGGAGGAAAATAAGAACCGAGAAGACTAACAAAAAAACAACGTATCAAATAAACGCAAGCGAAAGCCAAATCACAAAACAAAAACCATACTTACAAAACCATTGGTACCGAGAGTTCAAAAAGCGAAAAACGACGAGGTCTATAGCAAACAGTCTATGAGCAAAGAAGCAGCAAGGCAAAAACAATACTCTGACAACCAGCCGACAGATTGCGGGTCCTTAAATACACAGTGCCTTAATGAAAGATTGGCAGCAGGTGTGCAGCCAGAAAGTCCACTCAGACTGCCACCTGCTGGCCAGGCCAGGAACAGGAACATGACAGTAACCCCCCCTCAACGGACGCCTCCTGGTGAACCACCTGGTTTCGAAGGGTGAGCAGCGTGGAAAGCATGGAGAAGGGACGGGTCCAAGATCCAGGAGCGGGGGACCCACTGCCGATCCTCCGGTCCGTAGCCCTCCCAGTCGACCAAGTACTGGAACTCCTTACCCCTGCGCCGAGAGTCCATGATTTCCCGCACCGTGTACACCGGGTCGCCGTCGATAATCCGCGGAGGAGGAGCTAGGGGACTGGTGGCCACCACCTTAAGCAGGGAAACGTGGAAGACGGGGTGAACCTTCATGGTGGGCGGCAGCCGGAGCTTGACAGAGACGGGGCTGACATCTGATTCCACCACGAACGGTCCCATGAAGTGAGGCCCCAACTTGCTCAAGGTGCCGGCCAGACGCAGATCCCTCGTCGACAGCCACACCTGCTGGCCCACCTGATACGCTGGCGCCGGGCGACGACGACGATCCGCTATCATCCGGTTTCTGGAGGCGGTGCGAGACAACGCGGCCCTGGTCCCCCTCCACATGCGATGAGCCCGTCTCAGATGAAGCTGCATCGACGGGACCTCCTCCTTGTGATGGAAAAAGCGGCGGCTGATAGCCATAGGCAGACATAAAAGGAGACCGACCTGTGGCTGACGAGACGAGGGTCTTATGGGCATATTCCACCCAGGGCAGGTGAACAGACCATGACGAGGGACGATGGAGACACACGCAACGTAGAGCAGCTTCCAGGTCCTGGTTCATGCGCTCTGTCTGTCCATTGGACTGGGGTGGTAACCCGACGATAGTCTCCCATGGCCTGACAGAACCGCTTCCACCCCCTGGAGATGAATTGGGGACAAAATGTCCACTGGGATCCCATGGAGCCGGAAGACATGGCTGATGATAAGGTCAGTGGTCTCCAGGGCAGACGGCAACTTGGTCAAAGGAACGAAATGAGCTGATTTAGAGAATCGGTACACAATGCTAAGAATGACTGACGCTGGATCTACTTCTGACACCCTGGACAATTTCTCACACTCGCAGAGAAGGGTAAGGTCTGCAAATATGTTAGAAGATAGGAGAGTGGGGAGAAAGCTCATGCCTTGGCCTCAACTGTGGTTGGGGGTGACTCTGCCCGAGGTGAGAAGCATGTACATCAGGCATGTCCAGCCTGTTTTCCAGCTCTCCCGGCTGCAACACACCTGATTCAGATGGACACCTCACCAGCCAGCTCGGAAGCAGCATTAGAACGATCCTCATGATTTGAATCAGGTGTGTTACTCCTGGGAGAGCGGGAAAACAGGCAGGACAGCGGCCCTTGACGACCGAGTTTGGACACGTCTGTTATACATCAACAACACCAAAATGTGAAATGGTCTCTGACAGGATCCTGAGTATTGTTGCGGGAAATTCAACTTTGGAGAAACATCATCACACACACGGGCAAGTGAGTGTCAGCCTGAAACACTCAAATCTGCTCAACACAGTTCACTGAAAGTTTTTATCATTGGACCTCTTCCACCAGTTAGAGGAGTAGAAAGATGCAGCCACCTGCTGTCACTGAAAGCACGGCTTTCAACTGCTTGTGACATGTATTCAGTGCATGCCATTGACAGTTTTAAGTTTTTTTTTTTCAACCACAGACATTTTTTTTTAGGGAGACATGGATTTTCCTGAATGAGGTCAGGAATAAAGCGTTTCACAAACAAACTATATTTCTTCCTGTGTCACAGTGTGCCCTCTGCCAAGGGCAAGATATGAGGCAAACCCAAACAAAACAAAGTAAGACCGAAACATTGGAGTGGTGCTGACACTCCCTCTACCTGATGGGTCAAACTACGTGGAACATCAGAGCAAAAATGAGGAGGACTTGCCACTCCCACCAGCTGACACTGACGATGAGTATTCACTTCATCCTATTCTGCCCGCCTCCTCCCCACGGACCAAATGAACAGACTTGTTAAGATTGGCATCCAGGCTAACTCCCCAGCCACAAGTCCGTCTCACCCCCCCTCCATCATCTAAGACTCGGGTCCCACCATCCAGACCCATTACACAACTACATTGAGATCCTCTTAAGTCTGTTGATAGGAGCACAGCATTATAAGCTGTTTTGGAAAAAAAAAGATCTACGCTGGGTATAGAGCAAATACTGTTGACTTATCCAAGAAAAAGCAGGGCCCCGATGCGCCAGAGGTTTTGTCAGTTGACTTCTATCTTCCGTATTTTCACGACCATAAGATGCACGTAAAAGTTTTAAATTTTTTGCCAAAATTTACAGGGGGCCTAATCATGCGGGTCATATGAATGCTGTTTGTGTTGTTCTTCTTATAAATAATAAGCCGTCTTTTTATGAACAAATGAGCCTGAGCTCAACTTTATTATTCAGCACATATGGTGATCTTCCGTGAACTAGTGATTACCGGAAGCCTTCATGTTTTCTACTCTAAACCTACAGCGCCCTCTGTTGGCTATGTTAACAAACACATATCAAGACACTGTTGTGTGACTTCGATGAGGGTTCTGCATGACTGACTGACTGATGTTGTGCAGACACGTTGCTTATGTAGAGGAAAGGCGGACATCACTGAGGACTGCATGCGGCTGTTAAAATGGGAAGGGTGGGCATGAAAGAGTACGTTGAAGGCACGCCCCCAGTAGTGCCAGCACGTGCATTGTGCAAAACAACATCCCGAAAATGGCACCTACGAAGAGACACGCTTATGAAGCACAGTTTAAAGTGCAGGCTAACAATTACGCGGAGGACTACGGGAATTGAGGAGCCACAAGAGAGAATTCAAGATCAACTAATCCACGGTTCTTGGGGCTTTTGTTTTATGAAATCACGCCATCTATCCATCTGGGCAAGCACGACCGTGACGCAGCAACACCCGGTGGATTACAATCAAAACGCTGGCCAATGTCCACCTCTACTGCATTAAAAATTGTCATGTTCTGCGTTACTTTAAATGAAGACTCTTTCTTGGAGATTTTAATCCCTTATTTTGCCACTCTGCTGGCCTCATTTGGCTTCAATTACCAACTGTTCTCTCAACCAATCCCCACATTGCTAGCTTGGGCTATGGCAAGTGATGACGAACAAGCAGACTTAGCATTTTGAAATAAAACAAAAACATTGCCCACAAACACATTCAGCCCTACCACATCACCAACATGGACAAGGTGCCACTCACTTTCAACATCCCGAACCACACAGTAGAGAAGGGGACCAGCACGGTAGTGATACACATGAGGCGCAAGAAGTCGGCCTTTACTTTCGTGCTTGGTTGCCAGGGCAATGGACAGAAATGACCACCAACAGTGATTTTTAAGCCCAAAGAAAACTTTCCAGCTGCAGTTAAGGTTAAGTTGCGAATGGTGTGGGAGCGATGGTGCCTTTTTAAAAACATATGCCACAATTTGTGAATGGATGATTGCGCTGTTTAATCTTTCGCAAAAGCCGGCTTCATTTGCAACAAGCCGCACGGCAACGAGACTGACTATGACAACGACGCGAGGGAAACTGGCATGTTTGATGGATAACTTGCTCAGCTGTTCATTTCTGATGCAGAAGATAAGGACTTTGATGAATTTGCGAATGAGGATTGATCAAAAAATAATGTGAGCACATCAGTGTTGTGGTCCTCGAGCTGGTCCTTGGCCTCGAGGACCGACTCGAGGACCGAAAGTCGGTCCTTGGCCTCGGAGGCAAGTCCTTGGTCCTTGGCCTTGGCCTCGGAAAATTCCTCAAGTCCTTGGGTCCTCGGACTCTCGGTCCGCAAGAATCATGAAGAAATCGAGCAGACTCCATCCAGGGAAAACCCATATTGTTGGATTTACAGTGGGTCAAATAAGTATTTAGTCAACCACCAATTGTGCAAGTTCTCCTACTTGAAAAGATTAGAGAGTGTTACGTTGCGAGCGGAGCGGAAGGTAAAGCGCTTCACTCGCAACCAATTTGAAAATAGGGGATTCCCGAAATAGCAGACACCAACAAGAACTCCGTACAAGAAATTATATTTATTAACAAAAACCGCAACGCCGAAAATAGACAACAAAAAACGCTGGTCAAAACGAGTACCAGGAGAAACACGCAAACTCATTAACAAAAAACGCTCGCACAACGGCAAAGAACAAATCAACTAGAACACGATATTACACGCAGGAAATACAACACCAAAACAGCCGACGATCCTAACTAACGCACTTACTGTTACTACGAGAGGCAAAAGATCAACACATGGGCAAAAGCAGTGGCACGGCAAACAATTCTCCGGCCAACAGGACACCAAAAGACAGCCCTAATAAAGCAGGTGCTTAATGACAAATAGGTGGCAGGTGTGCAGCCAGCCAGAATGCGCCGCCTGCCCCCTGCTGCCGAAAACGGGACATGACAGTACCCCCCCCTCAATGGACGCCCCCTGGCGGCCCACCCGGTTTGGAAGGGTGAGAAGCGTGGAAGTCACGCAGAAGGGACGGATCCAAGATCCAGGAGCGGGGGACCCATTGCCGATCCTCCGGTCCGTAGCCCTCCCAGTCGACCAGGTACTGGAACCCCTTACCCCTCCGCCGAGAGTCCAAGATCGCCCGCACCGTGTACACCGGGTCACCGTCAACGATCCGCGGAGGAGGAGGCGGGGTGGGAGAAGGGGCCAAGGGACTGGTCGCCACCGGCTTGAGCAGGAGACGTGGAACACAGGGTGAACTCTCATGGTGGCGGCAACCGGAGCCTGACAGCGGCGGGGCTGATGACGGACTCCACCACGAAGGGTCCCGTGAAGCGTGGCCCCAACTTGGACGACGTGCCGGCCAGGCGCGGGTCTCTCGTCGCCAGCCACACCTCCTGCCCCACCTCATAGGGCGGTGCAGGGCGGCGGCGGCAGTCCGCAATCCGCCGGTTCACGGGGCGCCGTCGGGACAATGCGGCCCTAGTCTCCCTCCACACGCGGCGGGCCGCTTCAGGTGGTACTGCACCGACGGAACCTCCACATCTCCCTCCTGGGGCGGGAACAGTGGCGGCTGATAACCGTAAGCCGACATGAAGGGAGACCGGCCTGTGGCCGAAGAGACAAGGGTGTTGTGCGCATACTCCACCCAAGGCAAGTGGACGGCCCAAGGCGAGGGCCGGTGGAGACACACACAACGAAGAGCCGCCCCAGGTCCTGGTTCGCCGCTCCGCCTGCCCATTGGACTGCGGGTGGTACCCAGATGAGAGACTCGCCGTGGCCCCAGAGCCCGACAGAACCGTTTCCACACCCTGAAATAAACTGGGGCCACGGTCTGACACAATGTCCATCGGGATCCCGTGGAGACGGAACACATGGGTTACCAATAGGTCGGCGGTCTCCAAGGCGGACGGCAACTTGGAAAGCGGAACAAAATGAACAGATTTTGAAAAACGGTCCACAATGGTGAGAATGACGGTCTTTCCACGGGAAGGAGGAAGGCCCGTGACAAAGTCAATGGATATGTGGGACCAGGGTCGAGGGGAACGGGTAGGGGTTGAAGCAACCCGCCGGGGGCAGTGCGAGGCCTTACCACAGGCGCAGGCGGAGCAGGCATTGATGAAGTCCACGATATCCCTTGAAGCCCGGCCACCAAAACCGCTGGGAGGCGATATGCAAAGTCCGGCTCACCCCTGGGTGGCAAGCCACTTTAGACGTGTGCCCCCACTGCAATACCTCTGAACGCAGTGGTGGGGGCACAAACAGCTTTCCTGCGGGACATCCAGCCGGGACCCGGATCCCGTCCTGAGTCTCCTGGATCCTCCGCTCGATCTCCCATCTCAGAGCCCTCAGGATGCAGTGGTCCGGGAGGATCGTCCCTGGCTCGCCGTCCCATTCCGCGGGATCGTGGACCCGGGAGAGGGCATCAGGTTTGGTGTTTTTTGAACCAGGGCAATATGTGAGTGTGAAATTATAACGAGTCAACAGAAGTGCCCACCGGGCTTGACGCGAGTTCAGTCTCTTGGCAGAGCGTATGTACGCAAGGTTCTTGTGGTCGGTGTATACAGTAAACGGCTCCTTAGTCCCCTCGAGCCAGTGTCTCCATTCCTGTAGCGCTACTACTACAGCCAACAGTTCCCGGTTTCCCACATCATAGTTTGACTCAGCGGGACTAAGGCGGCGAGAGAAGAAGGCGCAAGGGTGCAGTACCTGGTCAACCGGGGAACGCTGAGACAAAACCGCCCCCACTCCCGAATCCGAGGCGTCCACCTCTACGATAAAGGAACAATCAGGGTTAGGATGTTTGCAGTACAGGTGGGTTCGTAAAAGCTTTCTTTAACGCCCGTGCGCCGAGTCGGCGTCCGAGTCCCACCTATCGGAATCTTAATGGAGGTCAACCGGGTCAACGGAAGGGCCTTTTGACTGTAATTGCGAATAAAACGCCTGTAAAAGTTAGCAAAACCCAAAAACGTTGCAGCTCTTTACGAGTGGTGGGTGTAGGCCATTCTACCACCGCTTTAATCTTGGCGGGTCGGCTCTCAATTGACCCTTCTCTATGGCGAATCCCAGAAATGATATCGTCTTGACATGAAATTCACATTTCTCGGCCTTGACAAAAGCCCATTTTCTAACAGCCGTTGTAATATGAGCCTGACGTGCTGTCTGTGTTCCTCTAGAGTCCGTGAGAAAATCAAAATGTCATCAAGATAAACAAAACAAAACACATTCAATAGGTCCCTCAGCACGTCGTTGATGAGACTCTGAAACACGGCAGGGCGTTTGTCAGACCGAAAGGCATGACCAAATATTCGAAGTGGCCTAAGGGAGTCTTAAAGCTGTCTTCCATTCATCCCCTTCCCGGACGCGAACCAGATGATACGCACTGCGCAAATCCAACTTCGAGAAGAAGGCGGCTGATTGAAGGGAGCAAATGCGGAATCTAACAGTGGAAGTGGATACTTGTTCCTAATGGTTATTTCATTGAGTCCTCGATAGTCCACACATGGCGCAAAGACTTGTCCTTCTTTTCGATAAAAGAACCCAGCACCTAACGGAGACCGTGGCGGTCTGATAAGACCTGCAGTGAGCGAGCTGTTAATGTATTCCCTCAGTGCCTCTTGTTCAGGGTGAGAAACCCGATAAAGCCGAGGCTCGGCAGCGGGGCACCGCCTGCAGGTCTATGGCACAGTCGTAAGGACGGTGCGGTGGCAAGGATTGGGCGCGGTCTTTACTAAAACCTGTTGCAAATCATGATAGCAACCAGGTACTCCATCTAGACAAATGGATTCAGGGGCTCCTTACGAGAGGCACGTGCCCCCAACGGCGGACCGCAAACAATGCGCATAACAAAACGGGCTCCAAATCTCTATCGCAGGGCGATCCACGAAATTAACGGGTTGTGAGTCTTAAGCCACGGTAAGCCGAGAATAACTGGGACGGCTCGCGACTGCATCACATAGAATCGCCTATGTTCGGCGTGATTGCCGAGAGCTTGAGTTTAACGGGTCCGTAATTTTCTTCACCACCGCCAAAGCGCCCATCGAGATCATGAACCCGTTTTTCTTCGTTCAAATCCTCGATGTCACAACCTATTTCGGCGGCCATGCTGGTATCGATGAAGCAATTGTCGGCCCCGAATCTACCAAAGCCGGATCGGCAGAACCGAGGCGGCCCGTAAATCTCCCCTCCAGTTCCAGTCTTTTAGGGAGGCATGAGCGAGACTCGACTCTCCTCGGTTCCCGATGTTCGATGCGGGTCGTAACTCACAGTCATCGGCGGCGTAGGTGGTTTAGATGTCCATGGGCAGGAGGCGACCTGATGCCCTTGTTGGCGCAGTGAAAACAAGTCCGGTCCTGGATCCGACGCCATCTCTCCTCCGGGTCCAAGTGTTCGCCTCCCAGCTGCATCGGCTCGTCCACTGCGGCCGTATTCCGTGTCCTGGAGTGGTCCCGGACCCGATGTCCGGGCGTTCAGCGGAAGCCCCTCGGAAAGCAGCATGCGGTCAGGAACCCATCCACCTGCGCGCTCCCGGCTCCTCTCCCTAATGCGGTTGTCCAGGACCAAAGTGAGGTCTATGAGCTCCTCCAAGTCCGAGCTGTTGTCACGGGTTGCCAGTTCATCCTTTAATAGAGTGTTCAACCCGCGGCGAAACAGTCCACATAAGGCTCGGTCGCCATATCCACTTTGAGCGGCCAAGATACGAAATGTGATGGAATAGTCCGCAACAGATTGTGTACCTTGGCGGAGCTCTAGCAACCGGCCTTCGGCCTCTCTTCCCGAACGGGATGGTGGAACACCCGGCGCCAGCGCAACGAAATCGGGGAAGGAAGACCGGAGGCTCGGCTTAGCCTCGCTCACTGCCAGTGCCCATGGCGCCGCCTGACCAGTCAACAAGCTCATGACGTCGCTATCTTGGAGTCGTCACTGACATAAGCGGACGGTTGCTGATCAAAAACGAGTGAGCACTGAAGGAGGAAGTGCCCACACTGACCGTGCTCACCACCATAGCGTGGCGGGTGTGGCAATATTGGTTCCCGACAACCTGTCGGGGAACGACTGGGTACCTCCGCGGTAGCACGGGGGATTTCCGGAGTTGGCGTTCTCCGGTTTTCTAAACGCTCCATACGCGGCCCGTACTCCTCGAAACGGTGGGCCAACATGGAGACCGCGTCTCGGGGTTCTGAGATAGCTTGGGCCTGCTGACTCACCAGTTGTTCTTGGCTGGCCAGGGCGGAAAAAATCCCATTGATGTCTGCGGAATCCATGGGGGCCGGAGAATTCTGTTACGTTGCGGCGGAGCGGAAGGTAGCGCTTCACTGCAACCAATTTGAAAATAGGGGATTCGAAATAGCAGACACCAACAAGAACTCCGTACAAGAAATTATATTTATTAACAAAAACCGCAACGCCGAAAATAGACAACAAAAAACGCTGGTCAAAACGAGTACCAGGAGAAACACGCAAACTCATTAACAAAAAACGCTCGCACAACGGCAAGGAACAAATCAACTAGAACACGATATTACACGCAGGAAATACAACACCAAAACAGCCGACGATCCTAACTAACGCACTTACTGTTACTACGAGAGGCAAAAGATCAACACATGGGCAAAAGCAGTGGCACGGCAAACAATTCTCCGGCCAACAGGACACCAAAAGACAGCCCTAATAAAGCAGGTGCTTAATGACAAATAGGTGGCAGGTGTGCAGCCAGCCAGAATGCGCCGCCTGCCCCCTGCTGCCGAAAACGGGACATGACAGAGAGGCCTGAAATTGTCAACCGTGAGAGACAGAATGTGGGGGAAAAAAAACTCAGAAAATTACATTGTTTGATTTTCAAAGAATTTATTAAAAATCATGGTGGAAAATAAGTATTTGGTCAATACCAAAAGTTCATCTCAATACTTTGTTATGTACCCTTTGTTGGCAATAATGGAGGCCAAACGTTTTCTATAACTCTTCATAAGCCTTTCACACACTGTTGCTTGTATTTTGGCCCATTCCTCCATGCAGATCTCCTCTAGAGCAGTGATGTTTTGGGGCTGTCGTTGGGCAACACGGACTTTCAACTCCCTCCACAGATTTTCTATGGGGTTGAGATCTGGAGACTGGCTAGGCCACTCCAGGACCTTGAAATGCTTCTTACGAAGCCACTCCTTTGTTGCCCTGGCTGTGTGTTTGGAATCATTGTCATGCTGAAAGACCCAGCCACGTCTCATATTCAATACCCTTGCTGATGAAGGAGATTTTCACTCAAAATCTCTCGATACACGGCCCCATTCATTCTTTCCTTTACACAGATCAGTCGTCCTGGTCACTTTGCAGAAAAACAGCCCCAAAGCATGATGTTTCCACCCCCATGCTTCACAGTGGGTATGGTGTTCTTCAGATGCAATTCAGTATTCTACACGAGAACCTGTGTTTCTACCAAAAAGTTCTATTTTGGTTTCATCTGACCATAACACATTCTCCCAGTCCTCTTCTGGAGCATCCAAATGCTCTCTAGCGCACCGCAGACGGGCCTGGACGTGTACTGGCTTCAGCAGGGGGACATGTCTGGCAGTGCAGGATTTGAGTCCCTGGCGGCGCCTTGTGTTACTGATTGTAGCCTTTGTTATTGTGGTCCCAGCTCTCTGTAGGTCATTCACTAGGTCCCCCTGTGTGGTTCTGAGATATTTGCTCACCGTTCTTGTTATCATTTTGACGCCACGAGGTGAGATCTTGCATGGAGCCCCAGATCGAGGGAGATTATCAGTAGTCTTGTATGTCTTCCATTTTCTAATAATTGCTCCCACAGTTTATTTATTTACACCAAGCTTTTTACCAATTGCAGATTCAGTCTTCCCAGCCTGGTGCAGGTCTACAATTTTGTCTCTGGTGTCCTTCGACAGCTTTTTGGTCTTGGCCATAGTGGAGTTTGGAGTATGACTGACTGAGGTTGTAGACCGGTGTCTTTTATACCAATAATGAGTTAAAACGGGCGCCATTAATAGAGGTATGGATTGGAGCCTCGTTAAACCTCATTAGAAGAAGTTAGACCTCTTTGACAGCCAGAAATCTTGCTTCTTTGTAGCTGACCAAATACTTATTTTCCACCATGATTTTTAATAAATTCTTTATAAATCAAACAATGTAATTTTCTGAGTTTTTTTCCCACATTCTGTCTCTCATGGTTGAGCTTTACCCATGATGACAATAACATGCCTATTTAATCTTTTCAAGGAGGAGAACTTGCACAATTGGTGGTTGACTAAACAGTTATTTGCCCCACTTTATCTGACGCTTTGACACTTAAGAGTGGTGGAGCCGCCCGACAGGTGACAGTTAGCGCAACGTATAAAGAGCGGCATCACAGTTAGTTTCAATCACGGTTCGTTCCGTTCGCGATCGGCAGTTTAAATAGCGTGGAAGGTCTTTCTGTAACAGTGGTGTCTTTTATTTAGTTATTTTTGCACAGTTGTCACGTTTGTGCGGTAGCACTAGAATGTTTGTTTGAACCAAGTAATTTGGGAGCTGGAGTCAATAATGCCGGCACTTCACTTCCGGGTTTGGCCGTTGGGATTTGTAGTCCTTTTGATCGATTCCAGTTATGTTTGTTGAATGCTTTCTCATATTTAGAACAATGAATATTGATAATAAATGGTTTAAAATCATGGTTGATTGGATTATTTATTATTATTGTGAAGATGAAGGTATTAAATTATTTAATGTCAACTATACCAGCCATGGTATTCCAGTGGTTAGCACGTCGACTTCACAGTGCAGAAGTACCAGGTTCGATTCCAGCTCCGGCCTCCCTGTGTGGAGTTTGCATGTTCTCCCCGGGCTTGCGTGGGTTTTCTCCGGGTGCTCCGGTTTCCTCCCACATTCCAAAGACATGCATGGTAGGCTGATTGAGCACTCTAAATTGTCCCTAGGTATGAGTGTGGGCGTGGATGGTTGTTCGTCTCTGTGTGCCCTGCGATTGGCTGGCAACCGATTCAGGGTGTCCCCCACCTACTGCCCGGAGACAGCTGGGATAGGCTCCAGCACCCCCCGCGACCCTAGTGAGGATCAAGCGGTTCGGAAGATGAATGAATGAATATACCAGCCATCTCGTTACCTCTGCGTCCCGCGTCCGAGACGCATAATTTTCCCGTGGGACGCACAGTTCCAAATAATGTGCATTTTTGGGACGCAAGGAAATGTCTCAGTCAAAACAAAAAAAAAAAAAACTACGGCAGCCCTGAGGATTTCACGGTAACTGTCATTACCGGCAGCGTGTGGTTTCCGTGCCGTCATTTTGACAGTACCAAAAAATCGCTTAACCATAAAAGTCACCGCACACGAGTTGACTGTACGCGATCGAATCTCTCTGTGTGATCAACGCGATTTCACTGTGCCCGTATGTGTGTTTGTGCTGTGGTGTGGGAGTGAGTTTCTTCTAATTTATTTTTGTTTTGTTTTCAGTGTTGGGGGGGCGGAACAGATAACGTTATGTGCGCATGCGGTTTGCTATTTTAGTCCGCAAACTGTGGAATCTCGCGGATGAAAGTTTGAGATGGCGGCGAAAAAAACTCACAAAGGTCTACTAATTACGACATTTAAGAAATGGGAATGCCAGTCTGATTTTTCGTATGAATTGTCCGAAGGGCGTATCACTAAACTCACCTGTGACTTATGCACAGAACACGAGAGCGAGATACGAGGTGAGGCAAATTGGTCATTAAATCTATCAGCTAATCGCTATGAAAAATATGATGAAACAGTATTGGTTATTCTATAATTTACTGGTTGTAGCATGGTAACTTTATGAATAAAACATTCGTCACAAGGGGTAGCAATGCTAATGTTAACTGTTGATAGAACTAATGATGACGTGTTAGATTCTTTCATCAAATTGATAGTAGATTACACATGCATCGTCTTGGGAAGAGGATGTCTAGCCACATCAATACTTACCTGTATTAATGATTACCAGTAAATTAATATTTGCAGTGTGAGATTGGAGAAAATACTCCTCCTCACTTTTGTGGTATGCTGTATTTATGATGCCAGATGAGTAGAGTACAACAAATTTTGATCCACTTATTTAGTTGAATAAACCTGGAGTGCACAGCAGCTGATGTAATGTTTATTGTTAATGCATAGTTTTCAAACATTTACAATTGAAACATTATACTTTTGAGTATCAGAATTCTTGATTATGAATATCAGTCAAAATAGAAAAATGGGTTCCCATGATGAACGTTTACGGAACCCAAAATTAGTTACCGTGGTTTCCCATTGGGTAATCCGACGGAACCGAAAAACGGTTACCCTGAATTTCCGAAATACTCAGGCCTGCTACTGAATTATTTAAATTTTTGCAGCATTTGTTTATAATTGTATGTATATGTTGTTGTTTGTGTTATTATCAGATGCAATTGAATAAGTAGACTGTTTCAGAATTCGAAATTTGGGACTCTCTTAATAATCGAACTCATACTTTTCTGATCAGCGAGTCCCTGGGACTCACTGGCGGTAAACTGTAAAATTATCAATGCTATACACATTTACATTGTGATGCCTAAGGTAGATATATTCATTAAATTGCATTTGTTTACTTTAGGTTATTACCTGCTACCTGCTCCTGCTCCTTATCCTGAATCTGCTACTTATCCTGCATCTGCTACTGCATCTGCTTATACTATCTGCTATGGCTTCTGATATCATTCTACTGTTTCTGCAACTACCATCTGCTTCAATAAATGATCAAAAACGGACCGAGCGAGTAATCCTTCCATGCCGACTGACAAACCCTTTTCAGAGGGCAGTGAAAACGGAAATGACTGAACACATATAAAATTACACATTTATTTCGCCTACAAGTGATACATCGTGTCTGGCTAATTTATCGCCCAAGAAATTACCGTATTTCCACGACTATAAGGCGCCATTAAAAGTCTTAAATTTTCTCCAAGATGGACAGGACGCCTTATAATGCGGAGCGTCTAGTGCAGACATGGGCAAACTACGGCCCGCGGGCCGCATCCGGCCCGTTGGGCTTTTTAATCCGGCCCGCCGAAGGTTGCTACACAGCACAATTAAGGTTCGATATAAATGATTGCATTCATTTCATTTGGACTTGTAATGACAGGCATTTCAACGCCAGATGGCGCAGTTACTTGAAGTTGCAGAGCACAGGGAGGGAGGGGGAGACGATACGGAAGCCAGCAGTAGTGCCAACTCAAGTCCGCGCCGCTATTTTCTATCATTGGATCCAAAACAGCGACATGCAAGTGACTCTTTGTTGCAGTGAGTTTTACTGCAATTGCGAACATTTTCACGTCCTGTCGATCATGGCATCTAAACGAAGAGGAAGAGTAATGGCCACGGTAGAGAAAGTGAAGTGTATCTGATTAAACGAAGCGGGTTACAAAATACGAAACATTCATTCATTGGAGTCTGAAAGACTGAAATCTACAAGACTTTGAAAAACGAGGAAGTGATTTGTGCTCAGTCCGATTCTGGCTATTTCCATGCCCAGAGTGAATTGTGTTACGGGGAGTGAACACCCCTCTTTTGGAATGGTTTGCCCCAGCAGCACGGGAAGGGCGTGCGCTTGTTTGTACGGGGCAGTATTGAATACAACAGCACATAAACAACACTCTGATGTCCGGTGTCTTTCTTATGCACAAACCATACAGAAACAAATTGCTTGCGGCTCTACGGACAGTCGAGTAAATAAACGTTTCCTTGAATGGTTTGACTGCTATCGTGCTAAAAACCCTCCGCAAACTGGACCGCTAGAAAGAGAGGAAGCGAGTCCCAGGCGCTAACTATGAGCATAGAAGACTTGGCGTCCGTGTCTGGCTTCAAAAGTTTGCTACGCGACATCAGCTGAGCAACGCTGTCATGTGTGGTGATCGAGGGGAGGTCAAGTCAGAGACAATGAGTGAGTGGAAAGAAAAGCAACCAGGTCTCTTACACGTCTCATTTTGGAGCAAATAGTCCTAACTTTGTTATATTTTGTCATATACCTGTACTGCTTGCTGCAGTTTTTGGCCAACATATTGTTGCACTTTGTTGCTTGTGTTGTCACACGTGTATGTTGCTCACATACTTGAACCTTCATACAGGACATATACCATAGTTATTTCACCGTTCACATTAAAAAAAAGTAATGTAATACTTTTATGCTTTTGTTCTGTTGATGTTTGGTATGGACTGTCAACATATAATTTTTTTTATATGTGCCGTATCTTGTCCTGACACGGCCCACCTGTCAAATTTAGAAATCAATGTGGCCCCGAGCCAAAAAGTTTGCCTACCCATGGTCTAGTGTATGAGCCGAGTTCCAAAGCCTGACTGAGAGCGCTTCTGGCCGACACGCTGTTTTTATAGAGAAAAGGCGGGCGTGAGTGACGACAGGCATGCGGAAGTCTGCCAATGAGGGAAGGGTGGGCGTGTAAGAGGATGCTAAAGGCACGCCCCTTGCAGGTACCAGTCGCCAATGAGTGAAGTGTGGGCGTGTAAGAGGACGCTAAAGGCACGCCCCTAGCAGGTATCAGTCGCCAATGAGTGAAGGGTGAGCGTGTAAGAGGTGAAGAGAGAAACGTGAGTACATTGTAAAATGGATAAATAAAGTACAACCGAACTCAGTTTTGCTTCCGTTGTCTTTTTAAAAATGTGTTTCTAGCATGCGTGCATGCATGCTGTATGTTTAAACTGGCGTATGTTTTACCATGCCTGGCTGCGCCCAATAATACAGTGCGTTTTGTGTATGTGTCAAATACAGAAATAGCACCCATTACTGAGACTGCGCCCTACGATACGGTGCGCCGAATGGTCGTGAAAATACAATACTTTTATCGCAACTCTTGCTTTACTTAACAACAATATAATTTCTTCGATCGCCGTGTATATCAATACGGCTATTTCGCCCAATATATTACTTTTATCGCAGCTGTTGCTTTACTTACGTGATCATTATGAAAATTAATTTGGTTATCGATCGCCGTGTATAACATGCTTATCTGCCTATTTTTTTAAACCAGACTTTTCGCTTGACTCCTCTTAGTATTCAAAATCAGTCCTTGGACATATCCTTGTGGGGCTCCAGTGCTAGTGGTGCGTGTTGATGATGTTGTTGCTCCCAGTCTCACCTGTTGTGTCCGTCCTGTCAGGAAGCTGAGGATCCATTGGCAGATCGTAGTGGACACACCGAGGTGGAGAAGTTTGGGGGTGAGGAGTTCCGGGATGATGGTGTTGAACGCAGAGCTGAAATCCACAAACAGGATCCTTGCGTAGGTCCCTGTGCTGTCGAGGTGCTCGAGGATGTAGTGCAGACCTATGTTGACTGCGTCCTCCACAGACCTGTTTGCCCGGTAGGCAAACTGAAGAGGGTCCAGCAGGGGTCAGGTGACGTTCTTTAGGTGGTTCAGCACAAGGCGTTCAAAGGACTTCATGACCTCAGACGTCAGAGCGACAGGCCTATAGTCGTTCAGTTCCGATGTTGCCGATTTCTTGGGAACTGGGATGATGGTAGACTGTTTGAAGCAGGATGGGACCTCACACGGCTCCAGGGATCTGTTGAAGATTTGTGTGAAGAGTGGAGCCAGCTGGTCAGCGCAGACTTTCAGGCAGGAGGGGGACACTTTGTCAGGCCCCGCAGCTTTCTTGATCTTCTGCTGCTTTGAAGAGCCGTATCACGTCCTGTTCTTGGATCTGTAGTGGAGAAAAAGAGGGCGGGGGGGGGGGGGTAGATAGAGTAGTATCTGGTAGAGGTGGGTGAGTGTGGGAAATGGGGGTGTCCTTTTCAAATCGGCAGAAAAACGTGTTTAGTTCATCAGCAAGACCCTTATTGTTCACTGTTTGGGGGGGATGGCATTCTATAGTTTGTGATTGCTTTCAGGCCATTCCACACAGATGCAGAGTCGTTAGCAGAGAACTGGTTTTTCAGCCTCTCTGCATAGCTTCTCTTAGCAATGTTAATTTCCTTTGTCAATTGGTTTTTGGCGTGTTTGTACAGTGCCCGATCTCCACTTCTAAATGCGGCCTCTTTCTCTTTCCTGAGTTGCCTGAGTTTGGGAGTAAACCATGGCTTGTTATTGTTGAAGGAGCGGAACGACTTCGTTGGTACACACATGTCCTCACAGAAACTGATGTAAGAATTTACAGTGTCTGTGTATTCATCCAGTGTGCCCGTTGAAGTTTCAAAGACGCCCCAATCAGTGCAGGCTAAGCATTCTTGTCGAGCTAGCTTTGCTTCATCTGTCCATTTTTTCACAGGCTTAACAACCGGTTTAGCACATTTGAGTTTCTGTCTGTATGTAGGTATTAAGTGGATTAAATTGTGGTCAGAAAGACCCAATGCTGCGCGGGCGATCGATCGGTATGCATTTTTGATTGTTGTATAGCAGTGGTCTAGGATGTTGCCTTCTCTGGTGAAACAGTCGATGTGCTGCTTATATCTGGGAAGTTCACGGTTAAGATGTGCTCTATTAAAATCGCCCAAAATGATCAGGGGTGACACTGGGTATTTTAGTTCGAGTTTGTTTACTTGTTCAGCTAGCGTTTGTAACGCCGCTTTAGCATTAGCTTGTGGCGCAATGTAAACACCGACGAGTAAAAAAGAGGTGAACTCACATGGTGAGTAGAATGGCTTGCAGTTTAAAGACAGCGACTCCAGGTCCGGGCTGCAGTGTGCGTCGAGCTTCGTGACATCAGTGCACCGTTCTTCGTTGATATAGAAGCAAATCCCACCACCTTTCGATTTCCCTGATAGCTCCATGTCGCGGTCGGCTCGGAGAAGGCGGAAGCCGGGTAGATGTAGCGCGGAATCCGGGTGGCGGTCACTGAGCCAGATTTCAGTGAAGCAGAGCGCAGCAGAACTTGCAAAGGTCTTGTTGGTCCTTGTGAGGAGGAGAACCTCATCCATCTTGTTTGGCAGAGATCGTAGATTAGCGAGATGGATCGATGGGAGCGGGGTTCGAAATCCACGTTGCCGGAGCTTGACTAGCACGCCGGCTTGCTTCCCCTCCTCCGACGGCGTTTCCATGCGCCGTACAGCGCCGCCGCTCCGCTCGTGATTAGCTCCGAAAAACCTTGTGGATTTTCGTGTGCTGGTGAAAAAAGTCCGAGCGTCGACTCCCCAATGCTAACGAAAATGACAAAAACAGGGACAATACTAGGGAGCGTGTAACCGAGGCTGCCATACCTGTCGGCGCCCGATGACGTATCACTCCCCTGGACTTCTTTCTATGGGGCTATGTTAAAGATATCGTGTTTCGAACCAAGCTAAGGGACATTACTGACCTAAAGCAAAGGCTTACTGATGCCATTGCCACAATTGATGAGGCTATGCTTGTCATGATTCGATTTGGGACCAACAGGTGGCACTGCAGGGCTCTCCCTGAGCTGCACACCTGTTGGTCGTTTAGCAATTAGTAGTATAAGAGTACTCCCTCCCGAGCATTCAGTGTCAGGTCATTGTTGCTGTTGTTTGCTACTGTCATGTTTGTTTGTTTGCTGCCGTCAGGTTTGTCATGTTTCGGTTGCTGTTATGTTTTATCTTCGGTCATGATTTTTGTTTGATACTTTGGACTTTGTTTTGGACTTAGTTTTCTGTGTTTTATTAAATACAATTCGTTAAGTACACCTTGCTCCTCTCTCCTGCCTGCTCTTTGGGGTCCACCACCACCACGCAACGTGACAATGCTACAGCGAACATGGCAACAAATCGAGTAACGTCTTGATGTGCTTCATGCAACTAATGGTGCCCATGTAGATTGTATTAAAAGAGGTTTAAAAAGCTGTAATAAATGCTGAATACAACAGAACAATTCTGAATAAAAGATGTAATCAATTGCATTTTTAATAAATTTTTGAAATGGTAAAGATACTTTATAGACACCCTGTATAATATACCGTAAATTCCGGATTACAAGCCGCTCCTTTTTTTCCACACTTTCAACACTGCGGCTTGTAATATGAAGCGGCTTTTTAATTATATATATTTTTTCCATCGCGGGAAAAACATGGACCAATAAAATTAATGAGTAGTTCACTGAGGTCCAATGAGATTGTATGACTAATCACAACTTCCGCTCTTTTCCGCTCTTTTTGCCGTCGCGGGGAAAATGTGTTACCCGGCAACAGTCGACCAATAAAATAAATGAGTAGTACACAGGGGTCCAATGAAATTGTATGATTACCGGTAATCACAACTTCCTTATTTCAGTATGTCTTCTAACCCTGATCAACATGGACAATACCAGACGAAAAGCATATGATGCAGCTTTTAAACTAAAATGAATGCTGCGCCAAGCCCGTATCGGACCACGCATCAAGACCATCCTCATGAAGGATGCCAGTGGAAATCGCATCACCACAGAAATAGACTGCCTTGAACGCTGGAAAGAGCACTTCAGCAACCTCATTCATCATCCTCCAGTTCCTACTGACCCCAGTCTTGTTACTGCTCCCAACTCCACCACCGCAACCCCAACTGCAAAACTGACCCAGTCACAATCGATGAGGTCAGAGCAGCAATAAAATCATTCAAAAATCACAAGGCCCCTGGAATCTGTGCCATCACTGCTCAAAGAAGGTGGTGACCCCATGGCCCAGTGGCTCACCCACATCGTTAACCACATGTGGGTGGCAGAACAGTCCCCGACAGACTGGTGTCATTCTGGAAGCGGAAAGGCAACAAGCAACCCTGCAAAAACTACAGAGGCATCTCACTGCTCTCCATACCTGCAAAACTGTTCACCTGGATCCTTCTCACCCGTGCTCTTCCTGCCATTCGAAGCCATCGCTGCCCCCAGCCAGCTGGCTTCATGCCCACTATAGATCAAATCTCCGCAGTTAGACTCATTGCTGAGGTCAGAGAGTTTCGGAAGGACCAACATCTCTTTATAGCCTTCATAGATCTCAAAGCTGCCTTTGATACAGTTGACCACCTGTCCCTTTGGAACATTCTGAAACACCTTGGAGTGCTACCCAAAATAACCACATTGTTCTAGCGACTCTACAACAACTCAGAGAGCTGTGTTTGTGTGAATGGGAAGGACTCAGAGTGGTTCCCCATTAACATCGGGGTCAGACAGGGCTGTGTGGCCGCTCCTGACCTTTTTAACTGTGTCATTGACCACTTTATGATCAGAGTTCGGGAGCAAGTCTCAGGCATGTCGTTCGGCAACTTCCACCTGACCGACCTTGAATACGCTGATGACACCACCCTGTTCAGCAACTCCATCCAAGACCTCAGCAGTGATCTCTCCATATACCAAGTAAGTTGGCAGAAAACCAAACTTATGTATATCGGTGACGGACCCCACCCTTCCCCCCTGTTCTTTGGCACAGACGAAGTGCAATTCGTCAATTCCATCATCTACCTGGGCTCCACCATTACAAGCAGCGGCGATCTCAAGCCAGAGATTGACCGCAGACGCGCCCTCGCGGCCGAAGCTATGCAGTCACTGTGGCGGCCCCTCTGGCGCCACCACTCAGTATCCCAAAAGACCAAGATGCGCATTTATAACTCAGAAGTTCTTCCCATCCTCCTGTATGGTGCAGAATCCTGGCCTTTAAACAAGACCCTGGCCAAGAGGATCGACGGCTTTGACAGCAGGTCACTCAGAACCATCCTGAAAATCAGCTGGCAAAACATACTCTTCAGCCCCCTGCATCCCGACTGGCCGCTCAGAGGCGCATCCGTTGGCTTGGACATCTCCTCCGATTACCCCCGGAACACCCAACTCGCGCCATCTTCTCATTCGATCCAGCGACAGCCGGCTGGAAAAGGCCACGCGGCAGACCCCACACCAGATGGCTTGATGTCATCAGGGAGGATCTCAAGCACCAGGGCCTTACCCTGGAGGATGCAGCGGACCTGGCTCATGACCATGGTCATTGGCGGGCCCTGGTGAAGCTGATCGGCTCTACGCACTGTGGCGACCCAGCCGAATGAAACTGGGCCTCCGCATCGCAAGAGCATTTATTATTATTAACACTCCTGATTCAAATTATCATCTCATCAGCAATCTCTGCAGGACCCTGATAAATGTTCTGATGTTTTGAATCACTACTAAAACAATACAATTGCAATCCACTGTTTCAAAAATGTTTGCATACTGTATTTGAAAAAACTTTTTTTTTTTAAATCAATGAAACTGGCTTTGACAAGAGTGATAGTATGCTTAACTTAAGATGAGATTCTAAAATGAGACTTGCACACGTATCAATCAACTAGTATTTTGGCTTTGAAGGTGTTGGAGGCGATCAAGCAGGGGGAAGCATGCTGTTGTGGACACGGCGGGATCCCTTCACCGTCCTCCGCTTCCCCAGGTCCTCCGCATGTTCGTTTGATTCGGGCTGAGTTGAGGTGCGAAAATCAGAGGCTGGAAATGGAGAAGTTCTTGCAAGAGGCTTTTACTGAACGTTCAGGGCACAAGTGTGATACAAACAATTGTTGTGGTCAAGACACAAATGCGCTAAAAACGAGTCTTATATCTTCTAAGCGGGGCGTATCTCCTTATGGGTATCATCTTTTCCTGTTATGGGCATCACCTTATTCTGTTTCGGGATGACGGTTTGACTGTCCTTGGTGTCTTTTCTATCCCTCTCTGACATTTCTCAGAAGTTATCTTGATGTTCAGGATGGAACACAGCTGTAGGTGGGAAACCGCAATCCAGCCACCAGACACGCTTACGTACTTGTGTGGTCTATGTTCAAGAAAGGTGTTTAACAGTATTTTCTGTTGCCAAGGCAGTTCAAATTAAGGTCACCTCATAAAGTTCAACTGGCGGTCATATTGCTAAATTCAGAGTGAGGTTTATAGTCAAAGTCTGTCTGTCTGCGATACATAGTTTTAAGCTAAACTTGTAACATATAAAAGTGATAACTTCAAAGGGCACCATTGCCAGGTTCAACTCCTTCCACATACGTTCAATAGTATTTAGAGCAGGGGTGTCAAACTCATTTTAGTCACGGGCCAATTTGGAGTTACGTCTTCCCTCGGAGGGCCGTTATGACAGTGAAACCACAAAATTATTACATGTACACAACAAATTAATAGATACATAGTTGTGAAATCAGTCAAGTCAATTATAATTGTTCAATTATTGTTCAAGTGAGTGTAAACTGGGTAACAAAATTATTGCAAAATCTCAATGTTATTTATTACACTTATTACCCTGATTAGGAAGGGACAGAGCCGACTCTTCCTACTCAGGAAACTGAGGTCTTTTGAGTTTCAGGGGTCACTCCTTAAGACCTTCTATAACTCGTGGTGGCTTCGGCCATCCATTATGGCATTGTCTGCTGGTCAGGCAGCATCTCGGCCCGGGACAGAAAGAGACTGGAGCGACTGGTCAGGAGGGCCAGTTCTGTCCTGGGCTGCTCCTGGACACTCTGGAGGAGGTGGGCAACAGAAGGATGCTCGCCAAACTAAAAGTTATGATGGAAAGTCCCTCTCACCCCTTCTAGCCCGCACTGACAGTACTGGGTAGCTCCTTCAGAAAGAGACTGTTACACCCGCGCTGCAAGTAGGAGCGATACGCCGCTCATTCCTACCGACTGCTGTCAGGCTGCTGAATAAACATATGTGAAAACTAGAGCTGTCAGTTTAGCGCGTTTTTATTGGCATTAATTTAAATGAATTTTATCGGGATCAAAAATTTTCTCGCGAGATTAACGCGGCAGACGTCACAGCGGATGTTACGTTGCTCTATAAATAAACCAGAAACAGAACATCAATCGCTCTGCAAAGGTCCACACGTTTGTTTTGCCAGCCACGGCAGCGCGAGACACCGAAAACGGATACTTAAATAGTTTATGAATGGAAAGTTTACTTTTAAAAAGTTGCCAGATTGTTCCAATGACAAGACCAAAGTTACCTGTATGTTTTGCAGTCGTAAACTGAGCTATCATCATAGCACGTCGAGTCTGAAATACCACTTAATGGCCAAGTACACAACTGACGCGAGGACTCCGCCCCCTCGTCTCAGACCGACAGCTATGGATCATTTCAAAGCAAACAGCGTGGGCTAAAATGTTGCTAGAACAGGGGTGTCTTTATTTAGCTCATTTTTGCATAGTTGTCATGTTTGTCCGTCTGCAATCTGACATTTAAACGAAGTAAATTGCGTTTCAGCTTGGGTTAATCATGCCGGCGCTCCACTTCCGGGATTGAGTATTGGGACTTGTAATTCTTTTGTTCGATTCGACTTTATGTTTGTGTTGTATGGTTTCTTACGTTTAAAACAATGAATAATGATGACGATAATGATACATAGTGAAATCAGGGTTGATTAAATTATTTATTAAACGTATTGTTAAATAAAGGTATTAATTAATGTCAATTATATACATATTTACATTGTGATGCAGAAAGATAGATATATTAATTTTTTACTGCATTTACGTGTAGTTTAGGTTATTACCTGCTTCTGATACTTCTGTTACAACTATTACTACTACTACTACTTCTGCTGCAAAGTGCTCCAATAAATGATCAAAAAAGTACAGAACGAGAGATCCTTCCATGCTGACCGACAATCCCTATTCAGGGGGCCGTGAAAAATTATAGGCTGAGTACAAGCTTACCTTAGATGTGCACTTTATATTGCGCTGTTTTGATTCCACAAAAAGAGCTGTTCAAGCAGCTGTTTTGAGACAAAATATTTTTTTCACTGTTGTTGATGGACAGTAATATTGTGTGAGAGATAATGTGTGAATAACTGCTCCAAGTGAAAAATGTTCATGTAAAATTGAACATCGAAATTATTTCAGTAAATATTTGCATTTTGCACATAGAAAACTGATTCATTATTCCATGTTGATGAGAGCATTAAAATGGGGGAAAATAGGACAAAAAATATAAAAGGAAATTCAGAAACGATAACAAATGCGTGAGTAATCATGATTAATTTTTAGTTAATTTGAGTTAATTATGACAGTTGAGTTTTTAATTAGATTAAATATTTTAATCGTTTGACAGCTCTAGTGAAAACCTAAAACCATTGTAAATAGCACAGCCACCTTACCCTGTGTTTTCTATGCTATTGCTAATTTATTATATTTATTCTACAAATATACTGCTAATGCTTTATTTTATATTGCACTTATATTGAAATGTGTACAGTTCTTTTCTGAAACATTTATTTTGTGCAATGAAACACATTTTTTCTCCCCCTCTAATTTTGCTGCTGTAGACTGCAAATTTCCCCAGTTTGGGACAAATAAAGGTTTTCTTATCTTATCTTACACATGACAATTTTACATTTCGGTACAGATTTGATCAAGTTGACACATATGATTTGCTTTCGCGGGCCACATCAAATGGCATGGTGGGCCAGATCTGGCCCCAGTGCCTTGGGTTTGACACGGATTTAGACCATAGCTCATAGAAGGCAATTTGACTTTAGTTTCTCCTTTTCGATTCTTGGTGTTCTAGCTGTTTGATTTGTTTCAGCTTTGTGATGATCCTATTGAAGTTTTCCTTTTGCATTGGGAAACATATTTCACTGCAGATTTTTTATTTTTTATTTTGCTTAACTGATGGGCACCAGTTGCATATTTTTTCTTTCTGACATACTGTACATCAGTCATTAGTAATAAACTACAGTGGTACCTCGGCTCACGAACTTAATTGGTTCCCAGAAAAGGTTTGTGAGCCGAAAAGTTCGTCTTCCGAACATTTATTTCCCATAGGAAACCATTAAAATGAGAATAATCCGTTCCCAGGTCCCCATAAACATAATTTTTGACTAAATAAGCCTTAAAACTACACAAAAATATACCTTATTTTATGTATAATAAATGTGCTATTGTATTGAAATTAAAGAAATAAACTGTACTGTATAATAAAGTCGTTTTATTTACTTTCATGATCGTAGTTGATGGCTTGATGGAACGGAGTGGGAGGGGGAGGGAGGGAAGGAGTTACGATTTGGAAGGAGAGTCACCTTCCATAAGGACTGTAGGTAACTCAACCTCCGGTGTGGCTTCTCTTCTTTGTTTCTTAGAAGGAGACTCTTTATCCTTTTTTCTGATCAAAAACCTCTTAATTGACACCTGTTGCGTGTTAGCGTACTGGTACTGGGACGCTAAGTCACACAAACGCACACCTCGTTCGTGTTTTTCAATGATCTCCTTCTTCGACTCGATCGTAATTTTCTTTGTCTTCTTAGGCTAAACACTAGCCTGTGGCGGGGTCTTTTTCGGTCCCATAATAGCAAAAGTACACTCAATATGGTCCAAAATGTCTAGCAAACACAAACCACGTCCGCATTCAAAGAAAGGGGGTGACGAAGTGAACGCCGTGAGCGTGCGTCAGCTTCTCGCGGACGCCACAGGGGCGCTGTTCGACCGCTTGGTTTGGTTCGTCCGCTGAAAACTAGTTCGTCAGCTGAGACTAAATTCTCGCGAAATTAATGTTCGTGAGGCGAAAAGTTCGTGAGCCAAAGCGTTCGTGAGCCGAGGTACCACTGTATAATGTAATCCATTGTACCTGCTACCCAGGTCTCCATGACAACCCATGGATGTGTGACTGCCAGATCGCCTTGGTGGTGTCACTGTCAATGTCCCTGGGCAGCCCTGTGGTTCTCATGGACCAGCTGGTTACATGCAGCAGGTCTCTAGGTCAGTCCGGGATGTTGCTGACCAAAGTTGAGCTGCCTCACTGTATGAGACCCTCGATTCAGCCTGCAGCCACTAGAGTCATATCCCTGCTCGGCAGTAATGTTATTCTCCGCTGTGAAGCTACTGGATACCCCACACCAACTTTGACATGGGTCAAAACTTCAAACTACGCCGGTAAGGCTGGAAGAGTTGACAGTGATCTGAAGGCACAAATTGTGGTACCATTTTTTAAGCTGCCAGTCCAAAGTGATGCGGATTCCTTTCTCTGATCTCTCTCAGATTGCTGTCGACAGGACATCACTGGTGACAATGAACAACTGCCCAGGAAGTTGGAAAGTTGTAAGATGTATTTGACCTTCCATATACTCTACACTTTGTTGTTTAAGGTTAAATATTCATGTCCTGTTTAATAGTTAAATGCAATTGTTATCGATTGTTGCAAGCTGAAGTGCGCTGCTTTCACATACAAAATATCTGCAAACATAGAAGAGATACTTTACAAAAAGTGCAGTTTTGAAAACATTGGTGACTATAGCAACTTGTGCAAACCCCTCCAGTGACCATTTTTCAAAATCTTAACCAACGACTTTACCAGACTTTGTTGTCTGTATGAGAAGAAAGTCTCTTGGTAGAGTGCAGTCATGGACTATGTTTACATGCAGTCAATAAGCCTTTTAAAAGCCCAATTTTGGCAGTACAGTGGTACCTCTACTTACAAAATTAATTGGTTCTGGAAGAAATTTCTTAACTAGAACATTTTGTAAGTAGGGACGCGTTTTCCATGTAAATGCCCTAATTCGTTCCAAAGATCTCCTAATTTTTCACAATTCTAAATGTTGCTTTTTACTTAGGTTTGGTCCTGCTTGTATTGTGATGCAAGTTTGGCATATGTGTCCATTTTATTTCATGAAACAATGATTGTGAATCCTATGATAAATAATTACTTCTGGGCCATGTTATTTGCTTGTTATAGTTGTTTAAGTAATGATTTTGATTGATGTTGACTGCAAGACATGAATATTATTTACTTAAAACACTTTTTTTAGAGTAAGCATTCAGATCAATTGTACATTTATTCTTTAAATAGACATTTTATAATTAAAATAAACTTATGGCAGACCACCAAAGAGTCTAAGAATACCGCATCGATGTGAAAATGGCATAATAATCACAGAAATCTGACATTTCTCCTCAGGGTGGCCAGGAAAGTGGCCACAAAGTGACACCAGGTGGCCTGGGCTACCTCTGGCCAACCTATAGCGCCGCCTCTGCATACACCTATACATTGATTATATATTCATTTCATGAGGGTTTCATCTTAGCTATTTATATATGGAAGAAGAGGTTTGTTTTTTTAACTGACAATGTTTACTGTTATTGTGCTGGAAGAAGGTGTAGGCTTTATCATAGATTGCTGACAGTGAATTACTGTTCTAGCCATGCAGGGATCACCTGGAGTTGGTGTGCGCTGGTCAATAATCAGCCTGGATGATTTAGGGTTCAAGGATACTGGTGAATATCGCTGCCAAGCTCGGAACATGGCAGGAAAATCTGAAGCTCCCGTAAAGCTAAAGGTGGTGGGAGTTACACGGCTCTCCCGCCTACCAAAGAAGTCACAGAAGACTCCCCCGAAGTCAACATCCAACAGGAAAAAGCCCACCCAGAATCGAACGACATCTCTCACCCCATCACTGAAAGACAACCAGTTACCCCGAGCCATTGCACCACCTACTCAAAAGAACAACACACAGACATTGCCTGTCACTGTGTCCAAAGTGTTCCCCATTTACAAACCCAGCAAAACAAACTTAAAAGGTCCAAAGAAAATGACCAAAGAACCCTCATCAAGTCTATAATAGAGCACTTTGACAATTCAACCATTCCTATGTCAAACACAAAAGTATGACATCAGACAACTGGTTAACACTGGAACAATATGTTCAGGGTCAGTGTTGCGGTTTATCCTCCACCTGTGCAGAGATAACAGTGCATACCGATGAGCTGGGGTTGAAGGATTGCAGATTTGACTGCTTTTAGTCACTAATATTTTACATTAATGTTTTTCACCACTGTTAGAAATTGTGTGGAATGAAATTGTTTACAGTTCAGATGGATGGCACATGTATTACAACACTTGGTTCAAGTGTGAAATTAAACAACCAAATACAAACACAGTTACGATAAAGTTGGGATGTTGTGTTAAACAAAATTTAAAACAGAATACAACGATTTGCAACGTATATTGAATTGAAATCATTACAAAGACAAGACAGTTCGATTTAAAACGGATAAACTTGATTGTTTGTGTCAAATAATCATCAACTTAGAATGTTATGGCTGCAACACGTTCCAAAAAAGCTGGGACTGAGTCGAGTTTACCACTGTCTTATATCATCTTTCCTTTTAACAATACAGTCTTCCCTCACTTAATGGGGACCGGGACCCTGCCGTGATAGGTGAAAAACCGCGAAGGAGGGTTGGCGAGGACACTAACTGTTCAAGCGTTGTTGGTCAAATGATTTCCCATTCCTGCCGTATGTACAGTTTCCGCTGTTCCAACAATCCTGGATCTCCATTGTTGTATTTTACACTCCATAATGCGCCACACATTTTCAGTGGCCGACAGGTGTGGACTGCAGGCAGGGCAGTCCAGTACCTGTCGTCTTTTATTACAAAGCCACACTTTTGTAACAGGCGCAGAAGGTGGTTTGGCATTGTCTTGCTGAAATCAGCCGGGGCATCCATGAAATAGACGTTGCTTGGATGCCAGCATATGTATCTCCAAAACCTGTAGGTACCTTTCAGCATGAATGGCACCTTCACAGATGTCTAGGTTGATCGTGCCTTTGGCACTAACACATCCCCATCCCATCACAGATGCTGGCTTTTGAAATTTGTGGTCCTGGCTGGGCCGGCTGGTGCTCCTTGCGGCGGCGATGTTGCCGGCGTCAACTATTTTAAACTATTCAGTTTAAATTAATCTTTCCTTTTATTATTTATAATTTTATCTGTGGTTTAATTGTTCTTGTTTTGATTGTAAAGTGTCCTTGAGTGTTTTGAAAGGCGCTTATAAATGAAATGTGATTATTATTATTATTACCTTGCTGGGAACAGGAACGGGTGGCTGTGGGACCAGGCCTCTTGTGGGCTTGTCAGACAACAGAAGACTTTTCTACTTTGCCTCAGTCCATCTTGAATGAGCTAAATGGCTTTTGCTTTGCATAATAGTCGACTTTTAAGTGGCGCTTTGCGAAGTATTTACCCGATATTGGTTTTCTGAAGTGTTTCCAAGCCCATATAGTGATATCCTTCATATATTAATGTCGGTTTTTGATGCAGTCCCGCCTGAAGGATCTACGGTAACGAGCATTCAATGATGGTTTTCAGCCTTGCCGCTTACATGCAGTGATTTCTGCAGCCTATCTGAACCTTTTGATAATATTCTAAACCATAGATGACAACATTCCGAAATTCTTTGCAATTGTCCATTGAGGAACATTGACTTTAAACTGTTTGACTACTTTCTCCCACAGTTGTTCACAAAGAGCTGAACCTCGCTCCTTCTTTGCTTGTGAAGAACAATTCAGGGAAGCTCTTTTGATACCAATCATGGAACCCACCTCTTCCCAGTTATCCTGTTTACCTGCGGGGTGTTCCAAACAGGTGTTTGATGAGCATTCATTTCTCAGTCCTTTTTGCCACCTGTTAATGATTATTTCCAAAAACAAATGTTATCAAACTGAACATTAAATATCTTGTCTTTGCAGTGTATTCAATTGAATGTAGGTTGATCATGATTCGCAAATCATTGTATTATGTTTTTATTTACGTTTAACCCAAATCCCACCTTCATTGGAATTGGGTTTGTCAATCTTAATCTGAATCTGCCTCTTTCTGAGAATGTCTTTTGGCCAGCCGTTTTGCACTTCCACCGCAAATTAACAAACAGCTGGCCAAAACTCCAGCAACCATCATCAATGTTGTGAATTTAAAAGTAATGTACATTTTCATAAATGTCAGTGTGTGCTACAATAAATTGTTTTTCTTATTGTTTTCATGGACTGCATCATTTTATGTGTCAAAAGGAGACTGAACACTGCAATATCACCATTCAGTTTGGACTCTGTATCTGTATTGGTCTGTTGTGCTTGGGCATCTGGATAGGATACCTCCTGGATACATCCCTGGTGACTTGTTCTGGGCATGTCCTGCCGGGAGAAAGCACATGGTGGAGAAACTGTCTCTCACCTGGCTTTTATAGAGGTGTTCACACGGCAACTTTTACTCCGGTGTAGTACCGGGGTTGCCCCCCGTAGAGCGTTCACACGTACAAAGTTATACTGGTGTAGCCCCACAGCTTAAACCGAAGCAAATTGAACCCTGCTCAGGAGGTGGTTTAAAAATGTACTCCGGAGCAAATGTTAGTTTGCGAGGCAGCATATCAAATGGGACGTGTGAACGCTACAGGGGTAGACTCGCTACGCATGAGAAGAGTTGATTACATACAGGTATTGAATGCGTTGATTTCGTGCACTGTTGTAATTCCGTCATCTTTCTTTTCTCCCTTCTCTCATCCTTTTACGGTGTCTGATAGACCACAGAGTTGATTTGTCCGGAGAAGTATAAACCATGGTTTTTCCATATTTTATTTCCGTATTATTATTATCGTATTGCACGGCCGCAGAAACTGCCGTGTGAACGCAAGTGGGGCTGCACCAGGGTTAATGCGCTTCTCTTTAGTAAGCAGCTTTTTATGTGTGAACGCTCCACAAAATTTACACCAGTGTAAGGCGTAGAAAAAAAAGTAGTGTGTTTCCGGTAACCCGACCGACCGAGAATTTCTACCTCAAAGAAAAACTTTACGGTCGGCATTTTTTTTCAAACCTACATTTTTGTGTAATAATAATAATAATAGTACATTTCATTTATAAGTGCCTTTCAAAACGCTTAAGGACGCTTTACAATCAAAACAAGAACAATAAAACCACAGACAAAATTATAAATAATAAAAGGAAAGATGAATTTAGAGCGTTTACATTGGTGCAAACTCTCGCGATATTCACGTTGCGTCGTTTGCCCTGTCGTCTGTCAACAACATTGAATCATGGCGGCGGCCACGATCTCCGACAACAGTTTTAACCGCGTTTTGTGTGTTGCAGTCGCATGCTCGCACCATAATATTAAGAAAATAGCATCCACTGCTGTATCGAAAAGATTCAACGAGGCGACGGCGGCGGCGACGTTCGAAGTCGGCGCGGGAGAGGCGGGGCGGGCGTGACGGTGGGGCGGGCGGGGTGGTGGTACGGCGCGCCGTCGTTGGCGGTCGTCTACTCTACCCCCCCGCCACGAACACCCAGCGCCCGCCCCCGCGGCCCGACTCCGCGGCCCGACTCCGCGGCCCGACTCCGCGAGGCCGGCGGCGGTGGTGCACCCCGGCCTCCCGAGCCCGGAGCGAGAGCGAAACCCAAATAGGCGGCGGCGCGCGCCGCGCGCGGAGGCGTCGCGGGGAGGGGACGGTGTCGGGCCTGGTCGGTCGGTGCGCCGCGCCAGGCGTCGCGGGGGGAGGGGGACGGTGTCGACCCCCCGTCCGCCTTAGTCTTACGGCACCCTAGTCCAGGCCGGGCCACGACCACCACAGGCTGTTGGGTGACGATGACTGCCACTAGCACTATAGTTAAATGTTGGTACTATTTTGTGTGGAGGGATACCATGTTCTGGGGTGTATGTGAATAAAGGGGGTGGAGCTTCCCTGCAGTTCGCTTCACTATCACTGAGTTTAGCGACTCAGTGATAGCGACCACACAAAGAAAAATAAGAAATGTCTCCTGTCTTGTGCCTCGAACCGAGTGTAGTCACCAGCAATGATGCCTACACATGAACAGCGAGAGACTTCCGCAGCAGAAGGATCAACAGGTTATGGGCCCAGGTGGGTTCCAGGCACAGCGGCGTTCCATGGGAGAGGATTACCACCGCGATTTGACGGAGATGAGGCCCGCTATCACTTCTGGGAGGCGAGGTTCCTAGCATACTTGAAAACCATCGGGCTAAAAGATGCTATCCTCGGGTGTGATGTAGCTACGGGATCCAGCGAACAGGCCGCAACAGAAACCGTGTGGAAAAACGAACTGGCATATGCTGAACTGTGCGGCTGCTTGGATGATAAAACACTGACACTCATCCTGTATGAAGCACCAGAAGATGGTAAGAAAAGTCTGGAAATATTGATACGCCATTTTGAGTCTGAAGAAAAGCGCGAATTGTCGGGCTGTACACAGAGCTAACCGATATGCTAACGGCTAACGGCGAGGAGCTAGCGGGCTATCTGGCACGTGTCGAGAAGCTAGTGGCTGCGCTACAAAGAGCTAAAGAGAACCTAAACGATGCACTATTGGTGGCTATGGTGTTGAAAGGACTCACTTATGAATAAAACCCATTTTCTGTGCATGTGACTCAAACGAGGTAAGTGTTAACTTTTGCTGAATTCAAGACTAGGCAGAGAGGTTTTGAATGCACCTTGCGCTACCAAAGCAGGCCCAGACCAGATGAAGTATTGACCGCCAAGTCATTCAAGCCGAAGCCCAAAGAAAAAGACAAGAAATACGTCTTCAATGGAGAATGCTTTATTTGTGAGAAAGTGGGGCATAAAGCAAGAGACTGCACGAGTAAGGATAAGAAACCACACAAGCGAACGACAAAAGCTGATAAGAACAATAAAGTGGCTCCAGGTATGGACGATTCGGAAAAAGTTTTCCGTGGCAGAGACCAAGCCAAATCTTCGAGGGAAGAAGAGGAAACATTATTGCTCCGGGTGCGTGAATGGCGACCCAAGGGAGCGCAGCAATATGGACTACTCGTGGACAGCGGTGCTTCTGCCCACATAATCACCGACAAGACCGCATTCATCCGATTTGATGAGAGTTTCCGGCCTAAAGATCACATCATGCAGCTGGCTGATAGAAGACGGATCACCGGAAGTGTCGAGAAGAAGGGGGACGCGCAATCAAGCTGGCCGACAGCAGTGGACGAGTAGTGAGTGTCAAGCTCACAAATGCTCTCCTCATCCCAGGATACCCGCAGAATATCCTTTCTGTGGATGCAGCAACTTCGAAAGGAGCGAAGTTCAACTTTGCAAAGAATAACAACAAAATGATTCTTTCAGATGGGACAATATGCAAGATGATTGTAAAGGACCGAATGTACTATCTTGACATTGTCACAGAAAATTCTGCATGCAGTGAGGACTCCTGCAATGCATCTTTAGACATGAAAACATGGCATGAGATAATGGGCCATTGTAACTATGGTGATATTGCTAAGCTTGAAGCTGTAGTAGAAGGTATGAAAATTAGTAACAAAACTAGACCTAACCAGTGTGAAACCTGTATTCAAGGGAAATTCACCCAGAATAGAAACAGGAAGAATGATGTGAGAGCTAAAGATCCATTAGGGCTGGTACATACAGATCTAGGTGGGCCTATTGACCCAGAGTCATTCGACGGTACAAATATGCCATCGCTTTTACTGATGACTTTTCTGGAGCTGTTTTTGTATACTTTCTCAGGAACAAAAACATGGCAGTCGAGGCTACAAAGCAGTTCTTGGCAGACACAGCACCATATGGTAAAGTGAAGCGAATGAGATTGGATAATGGGACAGAGTTTGTTTCAAAAGAGTATCAATCTCTACTTCGAGATAATATGATAAAACATGAGAGATCAGCGCCCTACTCCCTGCATCAAAATGGAACAGCAGAGAGGAACTGGCGCACATTGTTTGAGATGGTCAGGTGTATGCTGATAGAATCAGGCTTACCCAAAGAGCTATGGCCATATGCAGCCAGAACAGCAGCAGTTATACGGAACAGATGTTACTGTGAAAGAACAGGGCAGACTCCTTATTTCCTTTTTACAGGAAAAAGGCCAGATTTGTCAAAAATGAAAAAGTTTGGTTCAGAATGCATGGTGTATGAGCAAAACAGGAGAAAGCTAGATCCAAAGGGCAAAAAGGGGATCTTTGTTGGTTTTGACCGTCATTCACCTGCTTATTTGATTTATTTTCCAGAGACAAACAAGGTTCAGAAACACAGACTGGTCCACTTCATCACAAAGACCGTGACTGAGAGTGAGACGCAGACCGAGAAGACCCAACTGGAGGACCACTATGTAGAGTGGGTAACTATGCCTAAAGCAAGTCAGTTACAGACAGAATATGTAGGAAAAGATTCTGACACTGAACCAGAGCTTAAACCTGACTGCGACACGGACTCAACCAATGGTACTGAGACTCCTCGTACTTCTGGTAGAGAAAGGAAGACACCAAAATATTTAGAGGATTATGAATGTGTAATAAAAGGCAATTAGATCACAATTGATTACTGCTATAGAGCAACAGTGGGATTGCCACAAACATTCTACGAGGCAATGGCATCGCCAAAGTCAGAAAAGTGGAGAAAGGCGATGATAGATGAGATGACTTCTTTTAAAGAGAACGACACTTTCACCCTTGTGCCATTACCGGAGGGTAGACAGACAGTGGGGGGAAGGTGGGTGTATGCTTTAAAGGAGGATGACGAAGGCAATGAAACATATAAAGCGAGATATGTAGCCAAAGGGTACAGTCAGAGAGAAGGACTTGACTATTCTGAGACATTTTCGCCGACTGCTAATCTGACATCACTGCGACTACTGATGCAGCTTGCTGCACAGTATGAGTTGCTGTTAAACCAAATGGACGTAAAGCCAGTATACTTACATGCACCTATTGACTGCGAACTATACATGGATCAACCTGAAGGTTTTTGTGTGAAACAAAGGGATGGTGTACAACTTGTGTGTAAGTTAAACAAATCCATATATGGCCTCAAACAGTCTGGGAGAAATTGGAACATGATGCTTCATGAGTTTTTACTTGCGAACAAGTTTGTACAGAGTCAAGCAGACCACTGTATCTACACCAAAATGTCTGACAAAGAAAAAGTAATTTTGTTAGTGTGGGTCGATGATATCATTGTGGCTGCCAGCAATGAGAGGTATTTATGCGAGATCAAAGAGAAACTCAAGAGTAAGTTTAGGATGAAAGATCTCGGATGCCTCACTCATTTCATTGGGATTGATTTCAAGCAAAATGTGGGCTCAATCACATTAAACCAATACAGATATATTGAGAAAATATTGGAAAGGTTTGGCATGTCTGAATGCAAAGCAAGAGCCACTCCAAGTGAAATCAAATGTGACCTGGCTCCAGAAGGGGACAAAACCGATCAGAGGAAATATAGAGCAATGCTGGGCAGCCTCATATACATCATGACCTGCACTAGACCTGATATTAGCTGGATTGTGAGTAGACTATCTCAGTATATGTCTGATCCAAGAGAAAAGCACTTGACAGCATTAAAACGTGTATAGGTACTTAAAAGGAACTAAGACCCAAGTGCTCTGTTACAAAAAGAGTGACGCACACTTAGAGTTGGTAGGCTACTCCGATGCCGACTGGGCAAATGATAAAGAGGACAGAAAGAGCACCACAGGCTATTGCTTTAGTCTGTCACAAGGGGGTGCTATTGTCTCATGGAAGACAAAGAAACAACAGACAGTTGCACTTTCAACTTGTGAGGCTGAATATGTTGCACTGGCGGCTACCATTCAGGAGGCACTATATCTTACACAAGTTTTGAAAGACTTCCATCCAGGATTTGAACAATCCACGAAGATATTCGAGGACAATCAGGGAACGATACACCTTGCGAAGAATCCAGTGTATTGCCAAAGTAGCAAGAATGTGGACATTAAATACCATTTCATCAGGTCCAGTGTTTTGCTGAAAAGAATTGTTTTGATGTATTGTCCAACAGATAGTATAGTAGCAGACGTGTTTACTAAATCTGCTACAAGGGCAAAAATTGAAAAGTTTAGACCCTATATGTTCGGTAACTAATGTAATGTTAGTGTATGTGGCACCATCGAGTGGGGGTGTTGAGTGACGATGTATGCCACTAGCACTATAGTTAAATGTTGGTACTATTTTGTGTGGAGGGATACCATGTTCTGGGGTGTATGTGAATAAAGGGCATGGAGCTTCCCTGCAGTTCGCTTCTGGCAGTGAAGGTGCACTTTGGCACGTCAGGTGTTTAGCGACTCAGTGATAGCGACCACACAAAGAAAAATAAGAAACGTCTCCTGTCTTGTGCCTCGAACCGAGTGTAGTCACCAGCAATGATGCCTACACATGAACAGCGAGAGACTTCCGCAGCAGAAGGATCAACACGGGCCATCTAGGACGCGGGACGCAGAGGTAACGAGATGGCTCTAACACCCAGCCGCTGGGTACCCAACTCTCTCGCCGCCGAGCGGGGGTTTCAATCAGTGGCGATTGCTCTCAGACTGCAAGGGAAGCTCGGCTTCCCCTAAAATGTCAAAGAATAAGTGATGAAATATATGAATGTAAATTTCATTGTGTGTACATGTCATTGACTAAATATGCGCTACAACGTGCTCAACTTTTGCTCTGAATCAGCTTCTTCTTACTGGTTACGACGTGACTCCCTTCTCCTTCATGCCGCAGCTTCGCTGTGCTTTAAACGGTAGTGAGTTCAGGGTAGGTTGTCCCAATGCGTTGAACGGAGACGAGTCATTGGATACAAACTGGTTTTTGTCCCGCCCACGGAGTTCGGCGTCTCTGGGACTGGATGGCAGTGGGAGGGTACCGGACGCCAGGCTTTTCTGCATCAGATTGGATGATCTGTCTGAGCCTGTGTGACAGTTCGATTGACATTGAAATGAGCCAATCACCGAGCTTTTAGTGTAGGCATCCGTGCGAGCATTTTTTCAACTCGCATTCTGTTCCGAGTTGAGCTGGAGACTTCTCCTAATCATTTTAGCGACACTCTTTGTTGTAAACAAACAACTAGCGACAAATTAATCTTTTATTTCTGGTGGGTTTTATTGTAGTTCCTATAGTTGTAGGACACTAATTAAGTACCGGGAAAAGACGCTTTGTTGGTATGACAGGACCACAGATCATTTTCTTGAAAAGGAACGGAGCTAGAGTAGAATTCGCGTATAAATAAACGGACACATTTTATGATGTCGCCCAAAATTGAGCTTCCCCTCTTTGACAGACGAGCATCCGGCACTGGTTTCATTGTCTCCTTGTTTTATGTTTTATGGTTATTTTGTTTACGTTTTTGATGGAGGAGGGAGGGAGAAAAAAAGAAAAAAAAAAGCTTTGTCCGACCTACCGACCCTATGCTGAAATTTCATGTTACCGGAAACACACTACTTATTTTTCTACGCCTAAGATATATTGCAACAAAATACGTCCGGTGCAGCACCGATGCAAATGTGTGCCGTGTGAACACCCCTTATGCTGCGAGGGGTGAGAGTGGCTGACAGGTGAAGACTGGCAGGTGTGTCGGTGTGGCAGGTGCACTGATTGGCGAGACGCCCAGCCCACACTGAAAAAGGCAACAAAACACAACAAAAGGGAGGGACCACACAGTGGATGACTGAGGGCAGACAATAGGGCCGTTCACATGAGCAGATTTATATCGGACTTACTCCTCAACTGCTCCCCTCGAGTGTTCATACGTGCAACTTTGTTCGGCTTAGTGCCCGAAAACAGCTTGTTTCGGATCAAATTTAAACCACCTCAGGGAGGTGGTTTAAAAATTTGCTCCGGAACAAATGCTCGTTTGCGAAGCAGTACCGAAGCAAATGTGCACGTATGAACGCAACTGGGTTAAATTTGCTCCAGAGCAAATGCTCGCTATGGGAGTGGCCTCGCCACGCGTCAGAGGAGTCCATCCGGTACTTGCCAACATGCATCCTGGGTATTTTGCGCTTCAAAACATGGCGGGTCTTTTCTCTCTCTCCTGCGGCGTCTGATTATCGACCACATCGTTGATTTCTCCGGAGAAGAAGCCATTTTGTCACAAAGAAGGAGGGGAAATGGTACTTCCTTTTCCCCGCCTTCTTCTTTCTTTACGCATGCGCATGTTTTACTTCCGTATTCCTGTCGTTTTGTTCCGCAACAGGAACTGCCCGTGTGAAACCAAGTGGAGCTGTGCCGATTCTGTTACGCTCAGCGGCTTTGTACGTGTGAACGCTCCACAAAATTTGTTCTGGTGCAAATTTATATCGCAACAAAATACTCCGGAGCAGCGCCGAAACAAATCTGCCCGTGTGAACAGGGCTAATGTACTGTATTGAAACAGACTCAACTTGAACTACATGACTTGACAAGACAATTCATTATTCTTGACTTCTGATGTCAAAACTAGTTATCCATCAATTTGTTGTCCGCTGTGTATGCAATATATGGAGGTGGTTAAACATTTATAGTAAGTATTCTCCAGTAACGAATCATATTTGCGTAGTCCAATCTTTGGAACATTCTGAAGGAACTTGGAGTGTCACCTAAAATAACCACATTGTTCCAGAGTTGGGTCTTGAGAGGACCCGAGCTCGACTTCTATGATGCATGAGTATAGTCTTGGGATTGGAGGCACCGGTAAATGATGTCTGCCAACGACTGGAGAACGCTGGTATTACATCTTGAATCTGCTCAGCTGCAGTGAAGATTTTTATTTTCAAAAATTAATTGAGCCCCATTCCAGTGTGGCACACTGGCCTTCAGTTGCCCATCAGTGGTCAGTATTGAACAAATGTTGTTCAATATTATGAACATCACCCAACCGCATTCAAATTAAGGTGATCAAAAATGTATGTTTTACTTCTGTTCTAACATGTAAAGTACATTTCTTTCTTCTTATTCACTTTCTTTTCTGATTGATATAAAAACTATTTATTAGATATAAACACATAACACGGGGTAGGACTAAATAAGTTCTTTACTTCTTCCTACTCCCTTGAACATAATAACTGTGTTTAATGATGACTGATTTTTCTTACTTACCTTATTATTACTGTATATGTTTTATGTTATGTTCAATAAATAAACCAAACCAAAAAAAAAAAACATTGACATGTTATGTTATATTATAGTTTTTGGGGCATATAGGATGGACTCTATGTTCAGGTACAGTATATGTTATTGTAGTAGCTGTCAGATTGTGTCACCACAGTGCAGTACACAGTGCAATAGTATAATGGGAATATTTCTCTGACTTTGTCAGCACAATACAAAGTTTTTTAATATCTTCCCTCTGTTGATGATTATGTGAACCATTTCACAACTGCAATAAAACCATAATAGATAAGTCGATTTTTTTTAGGCGTCAACATTCTTTCTGCAAAGTTACACACATTGAGCTGAAGTTTAGCTTTTGACCAAATGGCAGATTGCTGATTTACAAGAGGAGGCGTTTCTTCCTGCGACAAGGAAAGCGTCTTGCCACCGTGGGATTCTTTCCCCTCACTTTCCTTTTCTCCACCCCTTCGCGCCACAGAGGGCAGCCCGAGATCAATTTACAATAACATAGCGTACCTACTCTTAGAGTCACAACCTTGAGCTACAAGTTCACTTTGGTACAGTACTTCCATCCCATTTTAGTCTTCCGAGCGTGGGAGACCCGTGATGGTTGACAGCATGGACTTGGAGCAGGAGAAGCGGCAGTACTGTATCCGTGGCAAGCATGTTCTCATCATTTGTATCACGGTAGTAGTCTGCTCTTTGGCTGTGGGTCTAGGGGTGGGCCTCTCGAGGTCTGACACGACCACAACAACCACACTAGCCCCTACAGCAGAGCCTACACAGACCCCTCAACCTGGTAGGGGGCCCTGCGAGCCTTCCATTGACAGCAGCGGTGATTGGAAGAACTTTCGTCTGCCCGACTATGTGAAACCAATCCATTACGACTTGCTGCTGGAACCAGACCTTGTCGATGATACCTACACGGGCACCGTGGATATCCAAGTGGAAGTCAGCAAGCCCACCCGCCATCTGTGGCTCCATATCAGGGAGACGTTTGTCAGGAACAAGCCCAGGCTAAAGCTGCTGGACAGGCAGGGAGGTCAGAAGCACGTGTCAGTCAAGAGTTGCTTTGAATATAAACCTCAGGAATATGTGGTGGTGGAAGCTACAGAGGAGCTGCCTGTCACAGGCCCTCAGGAAGTGTATGTGCTCAGTTTGGATTTCCAAGGGTGGCTAAATGGCTCCCTTGTGGGATTTTACAGAGTCGTTTACACCGAAGCAGGCATCAGCAAGTAAGTCAATTCTTTTTCTTGTTTTTTTGTTCACACGTCGATACTGCTTTCTTGGTAATGTGACTATTGTACAGTATTTTCTCTTGATGGTGACCAACTTCAATGTGTTTCATCGACGGTAGGATAATCAAAAGGTGAAAAGTGGAGCATTGATGAAAAAAGTATTGAGGAATGCAGGGAAGAAATTTGAAAAATTATCTACTCAGTACATACAGTAGTTTATAGTTCACGTATCAAGTCGAAATCAAGAATGCAAACATAAGCAAGGCTCAGCTACATGTATTGTAAGATGTGTTCACAGTTGCTGTTTGTGCACTACTCTTGTATCTATTCCATCAGAAAGATTGCTGCGACTGATCATGAGCCAACAGATGCCCGAAAATCGTTTCCGTGCTTTGATGAACCAAACAAAAAGGCCACCTATAAAATCTCTATCATTCATGACGAGACCTATGACGCTCTGTCCAACATGCCACATGAGGTATGTATTATAATTGCAACATCTGAAAAGAATATCCTCCATGCCAAAGAATAATAATGCCAAAATCTGTGGAAGCAAAAAAAAGCATGTGTTTACTGCGTATGGCACTTCAATAGCATTAAGTGTCTACGGCTCATTAGTTCAAGCCTAATATTATTTTATTCCCCCACACACTTTATTGACTCCATTCTCTCTCTCTACACTCTGGGGAGAGATGTCAAGGTGGCAGGGCTACACAACAGTCAGACAAAGAGCTTTTGAGGCTTCACTGCCTTTGAACATTGCATAGGAAACCAACTGGCATATCTCCAGTAACATATCCAAGTTCCATGTTGGATCAACCTGTGCTGTCAGCTGCTTATTTCTCTCGTTTCTCCTTTTAATTTGAATTTTTTTATGTACTGTATTTATTTATTGGGTTTGGATTGCAGTCATGTTGGCACATAGCCAATTTGTAGCCACCTTTGATAGAGGCCTGATTCCCATGTGGGGGGTATCCGATTTCATATGTTGTTTGTTCCATACATTGCAATGACCCATCTCGGGATTTTACCTCTTAAATTATGTCTTGAAAATTCAAACTTCGATGATCTGCATGTGACATCTTGATGATGATTTTTTTTTGTCCTCACCAATAACAACATTCATGCAATGTAAAAATGTAAAAACACATACGTACCTGGAATTAAACGCCTAGATTCCCGTCCTTGGCATTGAACGAGTTAAATGTATGAGAAGGGGGGAAGAGAAAATACCACAATTTGCATGCTAAAACAATGCCATGGTTGTCTGGGGGGATAAAGTTGCGTATCAACATAGAGGAATGAATCTTTGGCCCGTCTTTTGTGGGGCAAGGGCCGACTTGAGTGACTGAATGACATGCACATTAGCCTCATGAGCCATTTCCACTGTCTGTTCAGGGTGCCCCTGACCTTCTGTCTGGCAATAAAAAGAGGACCTCATTCCAGAAATCCATTCCAATGAGCACCTATTTAGTATGTTTTGCTGTGCACCAATTCGCTCATGTGGAAAGAATATCTGCCCGAGGAATTCCAGTGAGTTCATCACCACCGCCTTCTCCTCTTGTTACCACTCTCTACTCAACTGATTTTACTACAACCACGTACAAATAAATGTATTTTCTTTTTGTTTTGGTGTTTTTGTTTTTAGCTGAGAATCTACACCCAGCCGAGCCAGATATCAACTGCAACATACGCAGCAAACACAACCAAGATCATTTTTGATTACTTTGAGGAATACTTCAACATGACCTACTCAATCTCAAAACTGGGTATCACTGCAAATTAATAACACAAAATGTGCGCTGATGTTACGCGGTATGTGTGTAAGTCGTGTGTGTTTTCTAGACAAGATAGCCATCCCTGACTTTGGCACTGGTGCAATGGAGAACTGGGGACTCATCACCTACAGGGAGACCAACTTGCTGTATGATGAGAAACAATCCTCCTCCTACAATAAGCAGAGAGTTGCAAGTGTCATTGCCCATGAGCTGGTCCATCAGGTAATGTGATTTAATCATTTTTTTTCTGAAAGTGGGAAATTTGATCGAGAGAAATATTACAACCATTGCTCAACTCAAAAATGCATATCTTTCATTACACACTATTCTGCCCCCAGTAATTGTATTACAGTGCAGTGCAGTGCCCCTAGTGGTGGAAGTGGTTAGAACCACCCATAAAGTCAGTGGGGTAAGCCATCTTAATTCATAAGAGTGAAACAGTGGAGAGGTGTGATAACATCCACTTCCATCCTCCTCCTTTTGACACATTCAGGCACAATATTTTGACAAGAAAGACTCCATAAAAATACCAAACAATGGATTCTCATCTTCGTGTTTTTATTGGAGGATTGTTTAGCTCGCTGTCTACGCCATGCTCTAATCTCAAACGCATGGTTAGGGCAGAAGAGTAAAAAGATTACCTCTACGTCAAAAGCATAGCAGTGAATATGATACACATTACACCTCCTCCAAGAACAAATGTCAGAGGCCAAGGAAATGTCTAACTTCGAGGTCAAGTCAGTGTGTGGGTCGTCAAGTGCTAGCCAGCCATCATCAAAGCTCTCTTTCAAGTCCAATTCAAGCCAGGTTGCAGCAGCTGCACGGGCAAAGGCAGAGGCTGCATGCAAAACAGCTGAATATGCTGAATTTAAAATTGACATGGAAGTTGAACGAACCCGTATTGAAGCAACATTCAATGCTCTTAAAGAAGCGAGTGAAGCCGAAGCTGCTCTCGCTGCAGCGAAGGTGCTTGAAGCTTCCGCAGAAAGTGAAGGGAGTCAAGCTGACTTGGCTATCGGTCCCCCTTTATCGCCAGCTATATGAAAACAACGCATTGAAGACTACATCGACACACACTTCAACCCCCAAATAGACGAGAAAGCTGATAAGAAAGGGAACTCCGTAAACCCTCCACAGCTCCAATATCAGGACATTTCACACAACAGCCTCAACATGTCACAGCCTGTGGCATCTTGTACAACCCAGCGTTTTGAGAAACCCCAGAACACACGGCAGCCAGTCTTCCCTCATGCCAACGTCGACACCTTCAGTCCCCACTCACCAAGGCAACAACGCAGCAAGTTCTCCACGCAAAGTCAGTGACAGGCCTCCACGCAGGTACACAGATGTCTCTGACTTACCTGCCCTTCTCGCTCGTCGTGACCTTCTCACAGCCCTTCTCAAGGTGTTTGACAATCAGCCTGAGAACTATCTGTCATGGCGGTCTGCTTTCTATAATGCCATCGACGGCTTAGATCTCAAACCTAATGAGGAGCTCGACTTACCAGATGGCTTGGTGGGGAGTCACTTCAGCATGGCCTGCGGATCCATGTCAACGATCCAGCGGCTGGACTCAAGAGACTATGGCAACGGTTGGAAAAGATTTACGGTTCTCCAGAGGTTATTGAAGCTTCACTATTCAAACGCCTCGACGATGTAAGGCGTAGAAAAATAAGTAGTGTGTTTCCGGTAACATGAAATTTCAGCAGCGGGTCGTAGGTCGGACAAAGTTTTTTTTTAAATCTTTTTTTCTCCCTCCCTCCCCCATCAAAAACGTAAACAAAATAAACATAAAACATAAAACAAGGAGACATTGAAACCAGTGCCGGATGCTCGTCTGTCAAAGAGGGGAAGCTCAATGTCGGTCGACATCATAAAATGTGTCCGTTTATTTATACGTGAATTCTACTCTAGCTCCGTTCCTTTTCAAGAAAATGATCTGTGACCCTGTCAAACCAACAAGGCGTCTTTTCCCGGTACATAATTAGTGTCCTACAACTATAGGAACTACAATAAAACCCACCAGAAATAAAAGATTATTTTGTCGCTAGTTGTTTGTTTACAAGAAAGAGTGTCGCTAAAATGATTAGGAGAAGTCTCCAGCTCAACTCGCAACAGAATACGAGTTGAAAAATGGCTCGCGACGGACGTCTACACTAAAAGCTCGTGACTGGCTCATTTCAATGTCAATCGAACTGGCGCACAGACAGATCATCCAATCTGATGCAGAAAAGCCTGGCGTCCGGTACCCTCCCACTGCCATCCAGTCCCACGACGAGCGTCCGTGGGCGGGACAAAAACCAGCTTGTATCCAATGACTCGTCTCCGTTAAACGCATTGGGACAACCTACCCTGAACTCACTACCGTTTAAAGCACAGCGGGACGCGGAGGTGGCGCGAAGCGCACCGACCGACCCCGCGCCCGACACCGTCCCCCTCCCCCCGCGACGCCCGCGATGCCTCCCGCCGCCGTCGTCCTGCCGCCGCCTATTTGGGTTTCGCTCTCGCTCCGGGCTCGGGAGGCCAGGGCGCGCCGGGGTGCGCCGCCGCCGCCGGCCTCGCGGGGTCGGGCCGCGGGGGCGGGCGCTGGGTGTTCGTGGCGGGGGGTAGAGTAGACGACCGGCCAACGACCGGCGCGCCGTACCACCACCCCCGCCCGTTCCACAGTTCCCGCCCGCCCCCGCCTCTCCCCGCAGCCGACTTCGAACGTCGCCGCTGCCGTCGCCTCGTTGAATCTTTTCGATACAACAGTGGATGCTATTTTCTTAATATTATGGTGCGAGCATGCGACTGCAACACACAAAACGCGGTTAAAACTGTTGTTGGAGATCATGGCCGCCGCCATGATTCAATGTTGTTGACAGACGACAGGGCAAACGACGCACCGTGAATATCGCGAGAGTTTGCACCAATGTAAATGCTCTAAATTCATCTTCCTTTTATTATTTATAATTTTGTCTGTGGTTTTATTGTTCTTGTTTTGATTGTAAAGCGTCCTTGAGTGTTTTGAAAGGCGCGTATAAATGAATTACACAAAAATGTAGAAGGTTTGAAAAAAATGCCAACCGTTAAGCTTTTTTTTGAGGTAGAAATTCTCGGTCGGTCGGGTTACCGGAAACACACTACTTTTTTTCCTACGCCTAACTAAAATCTCTCCGAAAGACAGCCGACGTCTTCAAGAACTTTCAGACCTTCTTCTGGAAGTAGAAGGTGCAAAGAACGAAGATTACCTGCCTGGCCTCAGTTTCCTCTACTCAGCAGAGGCATTATTTTTATTGTTGAGAAGCTTCCATTCAACCTCCAAGAAACATGGGTCACTCAAGGAACTAAATAAAGGAGAGAGAACCTTGTCCATTATCCACCATTCTCCTTCTTCGTAAACTTTGTGAACAGTTATGCAGAAATGAAGATGGATCCCAGTTTTGCCCTCCAACACAGCATGTTACAAAGATGATGATAAACCTCCCATCAAGCAGTGGAAGAGCAGGACTCCAATCTCGGCTAACAAAACTGAGGTTGAAGCCTCCAACCTTTCAGGTAGTGACAACCCTCCCATAGACCCCGAAAGACATTGTCCCATTCATAACAAACCACACTCTCTCAGGAAGTGTAGGGGTTTCAGAATGAAGACCTTAGAAGAAAGGAAGAGTTTCCTTCAAAAGCATTTCATCTGTTTCAAGTGCTGCATGTCCACAAACCATAGAGCCAAAGACTGTAAGTCAGTGATTCGCTGTTCAGAGTGTGACAGCGATCATCACATCTCAGCTCTCCATGATGGTCCGCCTCCCTGGATGGAAAAAGATCCCCTGACTTTTGAGGGTGATGGCATGGCGGGGAGCAAGCTGAAGATTGTGGGGAAAGCTTGCACGGAAAGTCATGTTCCAAGATATGCCTGGTCACTGTGTATCCCAAAGGATGTCCTGAACAAAAGAAGAAAATGTATGTAATGCTGGACGACCAGAGTAATTTGTCACTCGCCAAATCCGCCTTCTTCGACATGTTTAATGTTCAGGGAATGGCCTCTCCCTATACACTGAAAACATGTTCTGGCACGACAGAAACCAGAGGAAGAAGAGCCACAAACTTTGTCATAGAGACTATTGATGGTGGAGTATCCTTGGCACTTCCAACACTCATCGAATGCAATTTGATACAGAATAACAGAGAGGAAATACCAACTCCAGAGGCTGCTTCACACCATCGCCACCTCAAAACCGTTGCTAACAGGATACCACCGCTTGACGCTTCAGCTGAAATCCTTCTGTTGCTTGGAAGAGACGTCATTCGAGTCCACAAGGTTCGCAGCCAGTGTAATGGGCCACACAAATGCGCCATATGCCCAACACCTTGATTTAGGATGGGTAATTATCGGAGACGTGTGTCTCAGGGGAGCCCGCAAACCCACTGTGAACACTTTCAGGACCAGTATCCTGGAGAATGGTCGAGTCAGCTGCTTCAAACCCTGTGACAGCAGCATCTACGTTAAAGAGAGGTTTACAGGAAAGCACCCTAACAACCTCCTCGAAACCCGGTTCCAAATGGTCTTTGCAAGCAGATCTTCAGGCACACCATTGAGGATGATAAACTGTCACTTTCTGTTGAAGATGACATCTCCCTCCAAATCACGAATGATGAGTTCTCAAAGGGTGACTCCAACAGTTCGGTAGCTACCCTCCTGTTACGGTTTCCAAGGCAATGCTTGCCAAATGATAGAAAGCAAGTCCTCAACCGTCTCCCGATCCTTCGGCGTACTTTGAAGCAGAGGATGAGGGTGATAGACCACAATATAGAATTCATGGAAAAGATTTTACATTCCAGACACACAGAACCGGCTCCCCCTCCTACATCTGGTGAAGAGTGCTGGTATCTGCCAAGCTTCAAAATCTATCATCCACCTAATGCCTGTCAGCATCCAAGCTCAGAGAAGAGACATGTGCATCCTTTGCGACGCATCCACCAAATCAGTAAGCACTGTTGCCTACCCCAAGATGATAGTCGACAGGTCACGATGAAGTTGGGTCTGCCTTCGGCAAAGAAAACTTGCCCCGAAGCCATATCAGTGGAACAAGATGTCCACTGACCACAACCCAGCTGATCATTCCACCTGGACCCCAAATACTTTCGAATCCCTACAAATGAAGGTTCTCTGCATCTATCCATCCATCCATTTTCTGAACCGCTTGATCCTCACTAGGGTCGCGGTGGGTGCTGGAGCCTATCCCGGCTGTCTTCGGGCAGTAGGCAGGGGACACCCTGAATTGGTTGCCAGCCAATCGCAGGGCACAAAGAGAGGAACAATTTTGATCAAGCTTCTTAACTTGGCAATGTTGCAGTTGCTCTTATCGTTGCTACGCAAGATGAAGAGATTTGTTTGAGGCAATTGTAGTTCAAGGTCTTGATTGTTGGTGGATCATTGAATATGTTTTTCCCATAGAACAGCAACAAGAAATTTGAACCCAGGAAGCACTGTAGCAGTCAGTAAAGTTTTATGGACTGTTAAAAAGTTATGGGAAGGAGGTAGGCGGGGCACGACACCAGAGCTCTGGGATGATCTCGCCCTGTCATAAATCAGTGGAGCTCCAGTTAAGGCCCTCCAGTATTTCATTTGGCATTTGAAATTTTTGTGTGATTCATTGGAAAAAGTTTTAAAAACAGAAAGAAATTCACAAGTAGACCTTCTGTTCCAATCCCTGATTCAATATTTGAGCTGCACCCATACCCCATTTTGTGTTTGGGGGAGGTTGAGTGGTGGTTCTAGATTTTGCCATTGTCCTGCAATCCCTGGAATGTATTTTGTTTGCTTTGTGCATGTTTGCATGTGTGTCTGTTTGTGTGTGTGTGTGAGTGTGCGTCTGTGTGTGTGTGTGTGTGTGTGTGTTGAATATTCTTAGCCCAGATTCAGTTAAAATTCCTTTCATATCGAACATGCTTGTGCTGTGCATTATTCCTGAACTGAAAACGAAAAGAGAAACACTTCATAGAGTAAGTGAAGGTTCTGAAAATGTATTCTTTTCTCAGCACTCAGATATCAATCAAGCCTCCGCACGCCCCATGAGAGTACAGAAAAAAAAATCTTAGCGCCACACCTGGAAGGAGGCATCAGTTGGATCATTTGTAATAAAACATACAAATGATTGTCTTTTATGACACGACCCTTTTACAGACAATAAACAATAAACCTTCACCCTGTGTAGTACTATGTCATAAAATCATTTGTCTGAAGCCTGATGACAATCAGATATTTCTGCACAAGCTTTTTATTATCTGTTTTTTTAGTAATGCCACTGATTACAGACAGTATACACAAGGGAAAGGTAAAGGACAGAATTATCCATATTTCAGAACAATTCTTCTTCTGAAATAAACACCTTTCAGACAGACTACATTTGATGTTCTCCCGATGACCACAACCCAAGTGAGTCTTCTTAATTGTCTTTAAGAAAATGAGTCCTGTTTGACAAAAAACTTCCTACAACTCAAATTATTTGTCCTGGATCTCAGAGAGAGAAACTTTGGGCTAAATTACAACATCTTTGTATTACTCCATCAGACAAAGTTGAAAGCATGAGTTTCCCTGTCTCTGTCTAGAAAAAAAAATGTGAAGAAACTGATGCACGCTTTTATCTCCCGTTGCATTGATTATTTTATTTCATCTCTCGGTGTAGCGTCGGTTGAAATAATAATAAAGCTTAACAGGTGGTAGAAAGTTATCTTTTTATTTCTTCCATGCCGTATAAACACCAGAAGAGCTAGAACATAAAACAGATATGACACTATGAGTCACGCTTATCTACGTACGTATGAAACGCAATCAATTAAACATATATTCTAATCACAAACATAGGTTTATAGGAAGATCAATACAAATATTGACCTTGTTGCCACTTTCAACTTTTAAATTCTTTATTCTGTCCTCAGCAAATCTGTTTCAGCTCTTCCGAGTCATCTGATCTGCACTACCACGTCACCGTCTCCTCAGTCGTTTTGCTTCAAAATAAGACTTCCGCTTAACAAGAAGTTAAAAGTAAAGGTCTAATACTGCAACAATTTGGCAAATAAACTTGTAGTCCTTTACACTCAGTAATTTAAAATTACTGCAGAATTCAGCAGCTCTTCAGGTGACAAGGACTAGAAAGGGGAGAGCACATAACGCCAGGTTTAGAAACCCCTTCATTGGCATCCTGTGGGTTTTAAATACTATCATACGGTTCTTACGAATTATAAAGGCCTTCATGAGCTTGGCCCCTCTAATTGTTCTTATTTTGCCATATCAACCTTCTCAGAAACCTAGCTCAGTCCCTCTCCTTTTAGTCATTCCCAGGGTCATAATTATGTCCCACGGCGAGGCATCGTTCAAGGTCTCTCGTCTGTGAAGCGCCCTGTTGTTGGATTAGAAACATCAGAGGTATTAAAGATGATTGGTATATTTTGTCCAAATACTTTTGAATCCCTGCAAATGAAGGTTCTCTGCATCTATCCATCCATCCATTTTCTGAACCGCGTGATCCTCACTAGGGTCACGGTGGGTGCTGGAGCCTATCCCGGCTGTCTCCGGGCAGTAGGCAGGGGACACCCTGAATTGGTTGCCAGCCAATCGCAGGGCACAAAGAGACGAACAACCATCCACGCTCACATCCACACCTAGGGACAATGTTAGAGCGACCAATCAGCCTGCCATGCATGTTTTTGGAATGTGGGAGGAAACCGGAGTGCCCGGAGCAAACCCACGCAGGCCCAGGGAGAACATGCAAACTCCACACAGGAATTGAACCCGGTACCTCTGCACTGTGAAGTCGACGTGCTAACCACTGGACTACCGGGCCGCCCGCTCTGCATCTAATGAGTGTCTAATATGAACACCAAATGCTGTATGTTTGTGAAGCCTTTTAAACCCAATCACATTTTGATTGTTTTATCCCAGATGCATTTTGGTGGTTTAAAGACTCTTAAAAAAAGTACTTGGGGACAATATTTCAGTCAAATGTGTGCTTGCTTGATGATCAATGAAATTAATTTATTTATGCATTTATCTAGTTGTCGATTTATGTTGGTGTTTATTTCTGCTCATTCCTGATGACTGCTGTCAGGCTACTGAATAGATGCACCTGAAAACCTGGACTCTCCCCCACTCATCCATTGTAAATAGCACAGCCACCTTATGCAGCACATACACAGTTACATATATGATATCTTATATTTTGTATTTTTATATTGCATTCTATGCTGTGTACAGTTCTTTTTTTTTATTCTTTTATGCATGCAAATACTTGTTTTCTACTTTTTCTACTTCTTCCCTCCCAACTTTCCTGCTATCCATTGCAAATTTCTCCATAGTGAGAATATAAAGGTTTTCTTATCTTATCTTATCTTGCTAAAAAATTGGAGAAATGTGTCATTGCAGTGGTTTGGGAATATTGTGACGATGGATTGGTGGGATGATCTGTGGCTCAACGAAGGCTTTGCCAGCTTCTTTGAATACATTGGCGTGGAGAAAGCAGAGCCCAGCTGGCGCATGGTAATTTAGCACAGAGAAACAAGCCACTTCTGTGACCTCGATGCACTGACTTCTTTATCCTCCACTGGGTATACAGCGGGACATAATGATCATCAGTGATGTGCTTCCTGTGATGGTGGATGACGCCCTCCTCTCATCCCACCCCATTATTGTCAATGTCTCGTCCCCCGCAGAAATCACCTCTGTGTTTGATGCCATATCATACAGCAAGGTTTGACGATGGCAAAAATCCCCCCTTGCATCACTGGAGAGAAATTTAAGATTCATGAAACTATACGCGTTATTCTCTGTCTAGGGGGCATCAATTCTCAGGATGCTTGAGGACTGGATGGGTCGAGATAAATTCAGAGCTGGCTGTCAGGTACGTTGCCTCTTGTCTGCAACTCTAATTCAAAGACTTTGGGGTACAGTGGTACCTCTACTTATGAAATTGATGTGTTCTGGAAAAAATTCTTAACTAGAAAATGTTGTAAGTAGAGGGCGTTTTCCATGTAAATGCCCTAATCCTTTCCAAGCCCCCCAAATTTCTGACATAAATGTTTTATAAAGCATTAAATGCATCAAAATATGTAACAAATACATGTTACAATTAGATTATTGCACAAGAAATGAGAGTTGTGCATAATGTAAAAAACAAAGAAGAGAGTAGAGAATAAAAATGATGGTCATTCAACTTTTAACTGCGTCCTCCACGCACCGTTTTTTTGCCCTCTTTAGTCCATGATCTCTCTGAGGCGTTTTTAGTTGCCTGGCATTTTGTAAAGAACTGATCCAAGGATGTTTGCTTTTGTCAGCTTTTAACAATCCTTTGAAAATGTCCAAGGGATCAATAAAGGTTATCTTATCTTCAGGCACAGATCAGCAAAGTGAGCGATCATCCGACTGGTGAACACTTTATCTGGGTGATTCACATTTATGTAAAACTATCAGAACACCTAATAGCCCGAGGAGCGAACGATAAAGACGCTGCATAGACATCTATCTATCTATCTATCTATCTATCTATCTATCTATCTATCTATCTATCTATCTATCTATCTATCTATCTATCTATCTATCTATCTATCTGTCTGTCTGTCTGTCTGTCTGTCTGTCTGTCTGTCTACATGCATCGACAAAGCTTGGTAATAGCCAATGGCAGAGCAGCTATACGTATGTTGCAGTCAGGAAACTCGGAGCTGCGAGTAGCAGCCAATACTGTATTTTTACCTTTCGTATTTTGAAATTTCTTTCGTAACAAGAGGCAATATTTTCCCGATGAGGCTTTTCGTAACTTGAAAATTTAGCATGGAGAGACATTCGTAAGTAGAGGTACCACTGTATTTACAGTTGTATTTGAGCACATTTCAATGTTTAATCTGACTGAATCCTTCTTTTTTGTTTTTGCAGAAATATTTAAAAGATTACCACTTCAAGAACGCTAAAACCAGCAATTTTGGGCGTCTTTGGCAGAAGTGTGTTTCGGTCTGGCGCTTGATTGAGATTATATGATCCGTGTGTTCTGGTCATTAAACAACAGACTTTTTCCTCTGGATAGGTGAGTTTGTTACCAGTTAGTGAGGTCATGGACACATGGACGAAGCAGATGGGTTATCCAGTGGTGGATTTGAGTGTCACAGAGGCGAATACCAAATTGAACCAAACTCGTTTTCTCCTGGACCCGAATGCTGATGCCAACCAACCTCCCTCACCCCTTGGGTAAAAAGACACTCAAACTTTGATTAATATATTTCGTGCATCACAACAAAACTAATGGTTCTTCCTCGCGCTGATGAATAAAGATGCAAAAAACTATAAGCATTTGCAAAGCGCTTGAAGAACCTTGAAAGGAAAATGGAGGATGAAGGTTTGATAAATTTCCAGGGAACTCAAAATTGAGTGATATTTATGGCCTCCAAACTTCAAGTGTTTATTGACTGCAAATAGATTGTATCCAATTGTTCAGAGATATTGTTTCATTTACTTGTTGCATATGCAAGTGCCTCTGAGTACCTGAAAATTGAGTCATTCTGCATAAAGTGTCTCTACTCCTGAATAGGAAATTAAAATACATTTGAAATTTGAGAAAAACATTTGTGCATCCCCCCCCCTCCCAACAGGTACAAGTGGACTATACCTATCAAGTGGCACTCCGTGAAGAGCAATAAGAACATGTCAGTCATGTTTAACAAGAGTAGCACAGGTAGGATAATGTGCTTCATTAATCATCATATCTGTTTATAGCAGGGGTCTCAAACTCAATTTACCTGGGGGCCACTGGAGGCAGTCTGGGTGAGGCTGGGCCACATCAGGGTTTCCACAAGAAAAGCGCTGATAAATCATTCCAATGTTCTCATATATCTTTACTTTTAACACAAAATAATGAATTAAATCAAATAATTTGAAAAAGAAGCCACCCCGTCCTTCTCCATGAAGTCTTTTACTTCTGCTCTCAACTCAAAAAATCTCTTCGATACGTTTCCCCTTCTGAGCTAACGTACCTCAGTGAAGTAGAGCAAATCCCCGTATTCTGATTTTATTTCCTCTAAAAAATGGGCGGGGCGGAATAGGGTCAATACCTCACGTGATTGGTTCGTTCAGCTCCGCACACAAGAGTCATTCATATCAATATTGCGGGCCGCACTAACATTAATCTTTCATATTAAGACGGGGGCCGCAAATTATCATCCTGGGGGCCGCAGTTGGCCCGCGGGCCGCACGTTTGAGACCCCTGGTTTATAGGGACATGGATTGTAGGTACACTCTGGACTGAGTGTACACCCGATTGAAAGGCTGACCCAGAAAGATAGAGACAGACAATAACCTCGGATTCACAATTTTAACTCTCCACTTAGCTGGTGATGTGGCTTTGTTCAGAATTAACCCCCTTATATTCATGTTATTTTGTTGACGCTAATCAAGAATAATCAAATCGCATGAAGCACAGTCACAACTCAAATAAACTGATACACATAAGTGAGCCTATGTGAGTGTATGAGTACATGTTAAGAAGCAAATGTCACACAGAAAGAAAAAATAACTCAATACAAATCCGACTGTAACACAAAAGAACTCACAGACGACAAAACTGTATCTCAAAGTAGGTCTTGATGCATTATTTTATCAGTTTGCCAAAGAAAATAATGATTAGCAAATCAATCAGTAAGTAAACAAATGCCAAAATATATCTCCAGGCATACTCATGTTGAGTGTGTTTGTTAGACATACACATATTAGTCAACACTAAACTACTGTTTATTGTATATGTTAAATTGCTCCATGTACAGCACTTTGTATGCGGCGATGGCTGTTTGAAAGTGCTCTATAAATACAGTTGACTTGACTTGAATACATATTTTTATCCATCCATCCAGTTTTTACATGGTAAATGGGTCACTTATCTTGTGCTTTTCTACCTTGGGTACTCAAAGCGCTATACACATGTTACCTCATTCATTGACTGATCAGGAGCAACTGAGGATTCAGTAACTTGCTCAAGGAAACATGGTCGCAATAGCCTGGGATCAAACCACCAACCTCAGGGTTGGGAAACAACCACTCTGCCACTGAGCCATCCTCACGAGGGTCGCAGGTGTGCCGGAGCCTATCCCGGTTGTCTCCGGCAAGTAAGCGGGAGACACCCTGAACTGGTTGTCAGCCAATCACAGTACTGTACATATTTTTATTTTTATTACAAATAAGTATTTACAAAAATGTGTCATTTTTCTGACCGTCAATCAAACAGAGTGAACAGGGGTTGCATTCCCGAGGAAAGTGTATTCTTCATACTGTATATTCACAATATATTTTTAGTTAATAATCTTAATCTCACCTGGTTGATCAAAAGTAAAATTTTCATTTCCACTCATGTTTTTCAGAGCTTATTCTCAAAGACTACTTACCTTCAGTGGATGGCCTGCTGAAGATTAACAATGATCATATCGGATTCTACAGAGTCAACCATGATGCTCAGATGTGGAACATGATTAGTCAACAGCTTCAAAACAACCACTTGGTAAACTCACTTCATACTCTACTGATTTGCACAGCTGTACAGTGGTACCTCTACTTTCAACCGTCTCTTCATACGGACTTTTCAAGTTCCAAACGCCTCAACAGGAAAATATCTCCTCTTGTTACGAAATAAATTTCAAAATACGAAAGGTAAAAATACAGTATATGCTGCTTTTCGCAGCTCCGAGTTTCCTGAACGCAACATACTTATAGCTGCTCTGCCATTGGCTATTACCAAACATCTTCCTGGCATCCCATTGGCGAAGAGGGACCTCGACCGCATGTGTCCGTGTGGCGATAGATAGATACGTGTCGATGCAGCGACCTCGTCATTCCCCCCTCGGGCTGTGAGGCGTTCCGATAGTTTTGCGCAAATGTCAATCACCCAAGTGTTCACCAGTCGGGCGATCGCTCACTATGCTGATTTTTGCCTTGGACATTTTCAAAGGATTCTGTATATATAGACACACATACATACATACATACATACATACATACATACATACATACATACATACATACATACATACACACACACACACACACTCACACACACACACACACACACACACAAAACGTATTTGTGTACCGTATTTTCACGACCATTCGGCGCACCGTATTGTAGGGTGCAATCTCAGTAACAGGTGCTATTTCTGTGTTTGACACATACACAAAACGCACTGTATTATTGGGCGCAGCCAGGCATGGTAAGACATACGCCAGCTTAAACAAACGGCATGCATGCACGCACGCTAAAAACACGTTTTTAAAATGGCAACGGAAGCAAAACTGAGTTTGTTTGTACTTTATTTAGCCATTTTACAATGTACTCACGTTTCTCTCTTCACCTCTTACACGCTCACCCTTCACTCATTGGAGACTGGTACCTGCTAGGGGCGTGCCTTTAGCGTCCTCTTACACTCCCACCCTTCACTCATTGGCGGACTTCCGCATGCCTGTCGTCACTCACGTCCGCCTTTTCTCTGTATGAACAGCTCATACACTAGACCAGGTGTGTCAAACAAACGGCCCGCGGGCCGGATCCGGCCCGCAAAGGGGTTTAATACAGCCTGCGAGATGATTAGGTAAAACAGTACAGTAATCCCTCGTTTTTCACGGTGAATGGGGACTAAAACCACCCGCGATAAACGAAAATCCGCAAAGTAGCAACCAATTAAAATAAATTTTAAAAAAAATTGCCCCACGTGGGCCTTTGCGCTTGAGCAGAGCGCACTACACACACACACACACACACACACACACACACACACACACACGTGCCCCACGTGGACCTTCTGCGCTTGAGCAGAGTGGCACACACTAGCACACATAGTAAACAACACTTAGACACTGATTTTTGCGGACTTAAAAAAAATGTTTATGAATGTTTGAAAAAATCCGCGATGCACTGAAGCCGCGATAAACGAACCGCGAAATAGCGAGGGATCACTGAATTGTTAAACATACGGCTCGTGGGCCGGAACCAGCTCACAAGGAGGTTCAATCAGGCCCGCAGGATAATTTAAAATTTAAAAAAATGCATAAAAGACACAGAATTAATATTTTTAATAAGGTGCAATTCATTCAGTATCCGCTAGGGGACACTGTTTTGATCAGAGAAGAAGACAATAGCAGCCTCAGTCCGTCACTGAGACAGACCCATGACAGCAGACGCTATCAATAGCTCTCTCACATTTACACATTTAATAGCACTCTCCTTAGTTTGTAAGGTGTAGGCAGGGATTACATTTAGATTTTATATGCACGTGTAAATGGTTTAAAACTTCGTTTCTTTATAAATCTCGTTTAATCTTAAAGTGCATTCCTATATTTTTCAATACCAATTACTTGTTAAAGTTTGTACAATCAGTGGGATCAGTTGCAATGCATATATGTGAATGATAAAAGTCAATTGCACATTTGTCAAAGGAAATGTAAGGTGCTTAATGAAATGTTTTGTAAAAGATATGTTCATTAAATTTCAACATTTTCCTCATGTTCTTGTGCTTCTTTATACCAAAACAAAGGAAAGACATGTTGTTTTGGTTATCTATAGCAAAGTATGGTATCATTTTAATGGTCCGGCCCACTTGACATCTACTGAGGCCGTATGTGGCCCACCATGTGAAATGGGTTTGACACCCCTGCTTTACATAGTGCATAAATATGAGCATACAGTGAAACTCCTCTACAACGAAATCATGTTTGCAGCAAGAAATTTTTCACAACAGGAGGGTTTCACTGTAGCAAATTTGATCTCAGATGTAAGCACACACACACACACACACACACACACACACACAATCGTTTGTGTGTTTGTGTGTACACGCACACACAAACGTATATAAATCAGCATGTATTGTATTGTATTGTGTACTCTATTTTTACACTTATTTGACATTTCATATTGTAGCGCTAATGAGAGAGAAGTGCTCCAGTTAGCGTAAGGTTTTTAGCCTTGGAGAGCTAACTACGGCCATCGAGGACTACGAAGCGTCCCGTGGCTGTGTTTAGCATGATAACAAGTAAAGCATTCGAGGAAACGTTCATTTATTTGAATGTCCGTCAAGCCATAAGCAATTTACTCTGAGCAGCTAATCGGACGCTTTGCATGTGTTTGTCGAAAAATTCAGAGCGTGGACTCCCTAATGCTTAGCAACTTTTCTCTCGAGTAAGCGGTCTCAATTCTTCCTCTGTCCTCTCCGGTGCCATCATTGGTTCCTTCATGCTTTTTGACGAGTGCCCAAGTGTCTCTTCCAACCCCTTAATCCCTCTGTGCATGAAACAAGAGGGGTGGGGGCGCGCAGGGCAGTGTAGACTGCAGAGGGCTCCCAGTCAGGAGCACAGCAGGGCAAGGATCACAGCGCAAATTTGAACTATATCGAGATATACGTTATCGTCTATCATCGTAATTGCATATTTCATTAAAAAATATATTGATATACTTTTTTTAGTCGATAATGCTACTCTCGATAATCCCAAAACCTGACTGAAAAAACTCCCTGTTGCTATGTTCATCCGAGAAAGACTTTTCCAGATTTTTAAAAATAAAAGGCAACTTGGAAATGGTTAATCTCAACAAAAAGAAAGCTCATGACATGTTTTCCTTCTTCAACAGGAGTTTAATGCAGCTGATCGCACAAGCTACATTGACGATGTGTTTGCTCTATCAAGGTAAGGCATGGGACAAAATGACACAGTCCAAACGTGTTCACAAAATGTGTGGAGTAAAATGTGTATTTGAACCCATTGTTCAGGGCAGACATAATAGATTACGGCCATGCCTTCAACCTTACCATGTACCTAAAAAATGAGACCGAGTACATTGTGTGGAACCGGGTGGCCGCCTCTATCGCCTATGTTCGGGACATGCTGTCAGGCAATGCTGTGCTCTATCCAAAATTTCAGGTGGGTCAACAGAAAAGCTCATTTGCATTTCTTCAGGAACATACCATATGCCCATCAAATTCTGTCTATAGCAGTAAAAACATGCCCTGCCAAATTTCCTTAAACTGCTATAAGCATTTGAAGTCTTGACAGTTGCTATCATTCAAATGGTAATCTTTTCTAAGGGGAAAAAATAAGATCTCAAGTCATCATTTTCAAACTTTGAATGTCACAATGTCTTGAACGTTACGTGCCTCAAATGAAGATTCCTTATTTGCACCATGTTTTCTGACGATGCTCATTCGAGTTTTGGGATCGAGTTGGGGTGTAACCAATTCTGATCTGAAGAGGAACATTGGTTTTGAGTAAAAAGATGTAGGTGCATTCACTCGAAGCGTTCCGCTTTAAACTTTTGCTTTGGTACACTTGGACATCAGTATTGTAAAAAGTAAAAAAATGAACACATGAAGCATTCCCACAGAATTTTAAACATGAATTTAGTTTTTATTGTATTTTTATTTAAGAAAAAAGTCATTACTTTGTTCAAGCAAGTCAAAAGTTGAGTCATAAAATCTTACCCAGCACAACATACTGTATATTGGAGCGAAGATAACGTTTTTTTTTCACTTATCAAGACAAAAAAAGTACATTTAGCTCTCTAAAAATTACATTATTCACTCTAGGTGATGCTCCACAGCCATTTTTTTGTAAATGTGTTGGACAACTTAAAAATATAAACATTTTACCTCATGCCAAATGTGTGTGTAAAGTTTGGTAAGTTTTGTGCATGTTTGGGCTCTGAAAAATGCAAAGCAGTGTGCAAAATAAATAAATAAATACATTCTACACAAACAATTTGGACCTCGGGCCCTTATAATATCCAAAGCATATTAGCATCTAATCATAAACCACAGCTTACGATTTATTTATTTCACAGTATGAAAAAAGGCAATAAGCCGCCAGTCGAACAAACACGACTGCAACTCAGGAACGTTTTTTTTGTCTAGCCTCTAAAAGCTAATCCGCTAACAGCTAGAGGTCTAATGGTGCACTGGCACTTGCGTAGTAACCGACAATGGAAAAGGCAGAGGAGGTGTAAAAGCAAGTGGAAGCGCAACTATTGAACCTTTACTATTATGGGTTAAAACTTTAAATCACCAATCAAATTTATGAAAATAGGTTTAAGGGTCAGCATGGAAGACATTTACACTTATCCAAAAAAACAAACTGCTGAATTAGAAATGTTTTTGGGGCTTTACCATGATTGGTCACATCATATGGAAAAAGGATCCATCCATTTTTTATTGACATATGGACAGCTTATAGCATGAACAAATCAAATGTTGTATTGGCAGGTATGCCTATGACCATTCTTAATGACTCATCTGTCTTCACCCCCAACCCCCACTCCCCTACAGAAACTGTTCCGTGATCACGTAAAAGCAATTTCATCGACACTTGGATGGAATGATGACGGAAGCCAGACAGAGAGGTTTGGCAAGCTCAGCAATCATATTACAATTATTTCATCATATTCAGTACAGTGAAACTCCTCTACAACGAAATCACGTTTGCAGCAAAAAAAAATTCACAACAGGGGGTTTTTCACTGTAGAAAATTTGATCTCAGATGCAAGCACACACACCCACACACGCCTACACACACAAACGTATGTGTACTCTATTTTTATTCCAATAGTGCATAAGTATGAGCACACACTTATTTGACACTTCATATTGTCAGTGTAGAAAGAAAAAAAGGGAAAGACATTGCCAAATATACGATCAGCATTCACTTTCACTAACATCAATTTCTTGGATAATGTCTTTTATTTCGCTAGCTCCGTCTTTCATTTTGATAACTTTTACCCTCTCTTCCAGCATCAGTCATTTTGATCACTTTTACCCTCTTCCAGCATCAGAGCTCTTCTTGTCTTAGCTTCTTGACATCCAAAGGTCCGTTTTGTAGCCATTTTAGCATTATAACGTCCACGCTCGTCTGAATCTAACAATAACAAATACTTCTGGACCCGGTTGCTTTTCTTTCCACCATCTCACTGTCTCTACCTCGACCTCCCCTCGATCGCCACCCACTTATTAGGTTTTTAGAAGCGCTCCAGTTAGCGTAAGGTGTTTAGCCTTCGAGAGCTAACTAGGCCATCGAGGACTACGAAGCGTCCCGTGGCCTGACAGACATTCAAATAAACAAACGTTTCCTCGAATGCTTTACTTGTTATCATGCTAAAAACAGCCACGGCTCCAGCACCCTCAGTGACCCTTGTGAGGATAAGCGGATCGGAAAATTAATGAATGAATGAAAGACAGAGGAAGCAAAATGAAATACATTATCCAAGAAATTGAGAAGTGTTGGGAAGCAAAAGAGTATCAATGATTTTTAAAAACCAACAGACAAAGTGGATTGATTAATATGAAACAATTGTATGTCAATGTTATACAATATCAAATAAGTGTATGCTCATATTTATGCACTACGTGCAGTATTGGAATAAAAATAAAGAGTACACATATACGTTGCGTGTGTGTGTGTGTGTGTGTGTGTGTGTGTGTGTGTGTGTGTGTGTGTGTGTGTGTGTGTGTGTGTGTGTGCGTGCGTGTGTGCGTTTGTGTGTGTGTGTGTGTGTGTGTACATCTGAGATTAAATTTGCTACAGTGAAAACCCCCCTGTTGTGAAAACTGTCTTGCTGCAAACATGATTTCGTTGTAGAGGAGTTTTACTGTACTTTCATTGAAAAAAATCTCGCGGCACACCACAAGCTGAAAATGTGAAAAAAAAATGCTTATTTTAACAATTAACGTATTATATTTTTACTATAACTGTTTGGAACATTGAAGAATGGCGTTATAACAGCTTGAATTGGAATCAAATCAACACAAAGAAAAAAGTATTTTATAATCTTTCATTGTTATTGTTTCACTGTCGTCCTCCATTCATGCGTCACAAATGTAATTGTCTATTGTGATGAGTCTAAACACAAGGCAATTGGCTTGCTGTTGCTGCTCCCTAGCAGTATGGGAGGGGACTACACAATTACTTTCTGGGCGATAGACCGCACAGGCATACAAATTGGATATTTTCCCGCAGCACACCTGACATTTGTGCTACGGCACAGGGTTTGAAAAACACTGTCCTAGATGTATAAGGTGTGTTGTCTAAAAACAACTCAACGGCCCATTTTGTCAACATTGTTCTGTAAATGCAGCAAGGTGGGGCTCTTCCCCCACCTTGTTCGAATGGAATGTGGTAGTTTTCTTCACATTAGCATGAGAACAGTCAGCCAGTTGACTGCCCTTTGGGCATTCTATGTAGGAAAGCCAAATGGCTTGCCCTTTGGGACTTTTAGTATTAATGTGTGTGGGGGACGGGGGGCGTTGACACTGGCCTGGTAGCTCTCCGGAGGTTGGCTCCTTGAAAAGTAGCCCTTGGGACAAAAAAGTTTGGGCACCCCTGCTCTAAATTGTCCCGAGGTGTGAGTGTGAGCGCGGATGGTTGTTCGTCTATGTGTGTCCAGCGATTGGCTGCCAACCGGTTCAGGGTGTCCCCGCCAACTGCCTGAAGACAGCTGGGATAGGCTTCAACACCCCCCGCGACCCTTGTGAGGATAAGGGGATCGAAAAATGGATGGAGGGATTGTTTGTATGTAAAAAACAAAAACTTCAATTGGAGAGAAACTACTTTCTCCAAAATCTTACTTAAAAACTGTAAGTTGGATACAGGTCAGTAATTCTTGAAAACTCTGGGGTCCAAACTGCTCTTCTTCAAAAGGGGCTTCACCACCGCCGTTTGAAAGGCGGCAGGGAATACACCCGTCTGAAGAGAGCTATTGACTATATTAAAAAACCTGTTGCTCAAAGAATCCATAAAATGTCTTTAAAAGTGATGTGGGAATTGGATCGAAAAGGCAGGTTGTTGGATTTACCTGTGAGAAAACTCAACCAAGTGTCCTAACATCAACCAGGGTAAAACTCTCCCCTCCACGTGTTCGTTAATGTCAGACGATGAGGATGTTGGTGATCTAAATACTGGCTGGAGTCGATGTACAGTACCTTCGAAGGGTTTAATGTATTGTTCTGCCGTTTACAAATCAATTCGGGCTCCTGAGGGTTTCAGATTTCAGTCAGGTAGCGTAGAAAAAACACAGTCATGAGATTATATAGAGACACTATGATAATGAGAGGCGGGGAGTTACGCCTCCATGCAAATCCCGGAAACAAAGAAAGGTTGATGCAATTCGATCTTGGCATGATGACAAAGTCCAGACCTATCCTGCTGTACGTAAATTTCGAGATCAGAGTTCCTCTTCAGGGGAACTTGAGGCCTTTAGGGACACGAAACAAGATACTTGGGGGCAGTTAATCACTCAAGGGGGAAGAAGATGTAAACTTAACACTACATTCTTGGTTTTCAGTGTTTAAACAGATGTTCAGTCGACTGGTACCAGCAGCACCCACAGCAAGGCCAAACCCCTCAACAGCATATTACACAGATACTTGAGATAACAGTTCCTCTTTTGATGTTAAAACATGTCCTCTGGAGGGGTCCTAAACGTGGTGGGGGTGAGGTGGAACTACAGGTGATTGTAATCAAAGCAAACAGGAAATACCTTTAATAGCGTTCTACTTTGTTTCTTTCAAATCTAACTAACAGAGAGGAATAATTCCTGAACAGTCTCCTCTGCTAAAAATAATCGTCTAGGTTTGTTGAAACTAGAGAAATCTTATGTCATCAATTTTACTTCTGAAGTGGTTTGCGAAGTCCTCACAGAGAATGTCTGTCGGTGTCTATTGGCACTCTTTAGAATGGGAGCTGGTTAAAAGATTAAAGGTGGAAAAAATAAGTCTGGGGTTGTTTTTATTAACTGTCATGAGATTAGAAAAATAGGATGTTCTGTTCGACTCTTTTATTTTAAGATTTGAGTTGTTCTATGCCAAAAAATGTGAGGGCCATTTTTTTTTGTTCCGGTCCATCCCTGGATTTGAACAAGTGGGACTCTTTATGATGCTGTCAAGTAATCATTTGTTATTTCTGTCAGGTTACTGCGGGAGACAGTGCTCAGCATTGCTTGTCAAATGGGAGATCAGGAGACATTGAATCAAGCGTCAGAAATATTTGACCAATGGATTAATGGAAGTATTAGGTTTGTAACTGTTTTTATGTGACTAATTTATAAGGTTTTATACGTCTGAGTTTTACTTTGAGTACAGCACTTTGTATCAACCTGCGTCAACTAAGTTTGTCGCAATATGACCACACTGTCTGTCTGCAGGAAGCCTCTGCCATTGCGAGTCAATAAAACGCAAATTTTATTTTCCAGCAATGTAGCAGTGAACCTGAGGTTGCTAGTATATCGTTATGGCATGAAGAACTCTGGCACTGAAGCAAAGTGGAACATTATGTTTGAGAAGTACAAAAACACCTTCTTGGCTCAGGAGAAGGACAAGATACTCTATGGACTCGCATCTGTACAGGATATAAAACTTCTTTGGAGGTAAGTGGAATATCATCATCGGAATGCTTGACTCATCGATCAAATTGAGAAACATTTTTTTGTGTGTGGTTCATTTGCAGTATATTTAATTGACAGTAACTGTGTAAATTCTGAAATCAATGTATTTCTTGATTGGCGTATTGGCAGTTTGTTTGATGTACTGTAAATACTTGTGTTGAATAAAAAACATATGTGCAGGATCTTTATTTTTGTTTTCTACATGTCAAGCCCAAAGATGGAAGCAAGTACTGTATCACACGATCAGAATTTGGGAGCATACTGTCGCTCGAGTAAACTAAGATTGGTCGCAAGGACACAAGATAATAATGTCTTGACTGCTCATTGAAGAACATGGTTACTTGGTTAATTAGAAAGAAATATGTCCTTTCTGGGTTGCTGTGTGTGTTTTCTTTTTCAGCAAATACCGCTTGTTTATTTCATTACTGCAGTTACTGTACAGTCATTAAATGCTAAATTCCTGACAATTGTTCAACTACAGTGGTACCTCTACTTACGAAATTACCGTATTTTCACGACCATAAGGCGCCATTAAAAGTCTAGTGTATGAGCCGAGTTCCAAAGCCTGACTGAGCGTGCTTCTGGCCGACACGCTGTTTATATAGAGAAAAGGCGGGCGTAAGTGACGTCAGGCATGCGGAAGTCTGCCAATGACTGAAGGGTGGGCGTGTAAGAGGACACTAAAGGCACGTCCCTAGCTTGTACCAGTCGGTGAGCGTGTAAGAGGTGAAGAGAAATAGCACCCGTTACTGAGACTGCACCCAACAACACGGTGCGCCGAATGGTCGTGAAAATACAGTAATTGTTTCTGGAAGAAATTTCTTTACGAGAACATTCTGTAAGTGGAGACGTGTTTTCCATGTAAATGCCCTAATCCAAGCCCCCCCAAAATTCTGACATAAATGTTTTGGAAAGCATAAAAATGCATCAAAATATGTAACAAATACATGTTACCATTAGATTACTGAACAATAAATGAGAGTTATGCATAATGTTAAAAAAAAATGATGTTCATTTAAGGTTTAACTCCGCATTTTTTTGCCTGGCATTTTGTAAAGAACTGATCCAAGGTTATTTGCTTTTGTCAGCTTTTAACAATCCTTCTAAAATGTTCAAGGCAAACATGAGCAGAGTGAGCGATCGCCCGACTGGTCACATTGACGTAAAAATTAGAACGCCTCATGGCCAGAGGCGGCGAATGACGAGAACGCTGCATAGACACATATCTATTAATCTATCAACACACATAGACACATACGGGAGAGGTCCCTCTTAGCCAATTGCAGAACAGCTATAAATGTGTTGCGTTCATGAAACTCTGAGCTGCGAAAAGCAGACCATACTGTATTTTTATCTTTCGTATCTTTAAAAAATAAATAAAAATCGTAACTAGAGGCAATATTTTCCTGTTGAGGACTTTCATAACTTGAAAATTTCGTATGAAGAGTCGTTTGTAAGTAGAGGTACGACTGTAACTTCAAAGCACTTTAGTAGTTTCAAGAATCAAAATCGCTCATGAGTAATGTGTACAATCAAAAACAGTTGCTAAAAAACTTTTCTGTTGACAAACAGGCTCCTCGAAGCCTCTAAAAATAAAACGTTGGTGAGGAACCAGGATCTGTTTACTCTGGTGAGATATGTGTCCTACAACCCACTGGGTCAGAGCATGGCCTGGGACTGGACCACACTCAACTGGGAATACCTGGTTAACAGGTCAGTGTTACACAGATGGCATTTATCAAAATCCATCCAAACGCACCCATCCATCCATCCATCTTCTGACTGTGTCTCTGGGCCCGAGCTCATCTAAAATGGACTGATGAAAAGTGGAAGTATTCTGGGGTGTGGCAACCCCAAATTTGAAATTGTTTTGGGAAATTGTAGACATCATGTCCTACGGGATAAAGCAGAAAAGAACCATCCAGACTGTTATGGACACAAAGTTCCGAAGCCAGCATCGGTGATGTTATGGGGCTGTGTTAGTGCCAATGGCATGGGTAATGCCATTGTGATGGCACTGATAATGCTTTGGAGAAACATATGCTGCCATCCAAGCAGCGTCTTTTTCATGGACGCTCCTGCTTATTTCAGCAAGATAATGCCAAAGCACATTCTGCACGTATTACAACCATGTGGCTTTATAGTAAAAGAGACGATGGTGGCCTGCCTGCAGTCCAGACCTGTCTTCCTTTGAAAATGTGTGGCAAATTATGAAGCGTAAAATATGACAACAGAGCTGAAGTTGTACATCAAGAAACAATGGGAAAGTACTCCACCGACAAAGATTCAACAATAAGTGTCCTCACTTTCCAAACATTTATTGAAAGTTGTGAAGAGAAAAGATGATGTAACACGGTGTTAAACATGACCCAGTCCCAGCATTTTTGGAAACTGTTGCAACCATAAAATTCTAAATTAAGGATTATTTGCTAAAACAATGAAGTTGATCAGTTTGAACATTAAATAGCTTGTCTTAGTAGTGTATTCAATTAAATCTAGGTTGAACATGATTTGTAAAGCACTCTATTCAGTTTTGATTTATGGTCAACGGAATCTGTTGCAACCACTCATCCAGTTTGGGGGTTACTGCCCCGAGTGCTCCTACCACCACAGGCACGACTGTCACCTTTACCTTCCAGGCTTCTCTCCAGCTCCTCTTGAGCCCTTGGTATTTCTCCAGTTTCTCGTGTTCCTTGTTTCTGAGTTTTCCATCACTTGGGATCGCTACATCCATTACAACGGCTTTCCTCTGCCCTTTTTCTATGATCACGATATCTGGTTGGTTCGCCATTACCATCTTGTCAATCTGTATCTGGAAGTCCCACAGGATTTTTGCTCGGTCATTCTCCACCACCCTTTGAGGTGTTTCCCATTTTGACCTTGGGGTTTCCAGTCCATACTCCGCACAGATGTTTCGGTAGACTATGCCAGCCACCTGGTTATGGCGTTCCATGTAGGCTTTCCCTGCCAGCATCTTACATCCTGCAGTTATGTGTTGGATCGTCTCAGGTGCCTCTTTGCACAGCCTACACCTTGGGATTTGTCTGGTGTGGTATATCTGTGCCTCAATGGCTCTGGTGCTCAGGGCCTGCTCCTGAGCAGCCAGGATGAGTGCCTCTGTGTTGTCCTTCAGGCCAGCCCTCTCGAGCCACTGATCGGACTTCTTTGGATCAGCCACTTCAGTTATGGTCTGGTGATAAATCCCGAGTCGGGGCTTGTCCTCCCATGATGGTCCCTCTTCCAGCACCTCATCCTGTGGTCCCCATTGTCTGAGACATTCTCTGAGTACGTCATTCGTTGGAGCCTTCTCCTTGACTTATTCATGGAGCTTGGATGTTTCATCCTGGACAGTGGCTCTCACACTCACTAGTCCCCGGCCTCCTTCCTTTCGGCTTGCGTACAGTCTCAGGGTGCTGAATTTGGGATGGAACCCTCCATGCATGGTTAGAAGCTTTCGGGTCCGAACATCCGTGGTCTGAATCTCTTCCACCTTATTATTCCTCCAGGGTATCTGATAACTGGCAGGGGATAGCTGTTTATTGCCTGGGTCTTATTCTTGCCATTGAGCTGGCGTCTTCGGACTTGCCTCACCCACTGGAGGTATTTGGCCGTAGCCGCTTACCTTGTTGCCACTTCAAGGTTGCCATTGGCTTGTGGAATACAGAGGTAGTTGTAGCTGTCCTCAATGTCTGCTATAGTTCCTTCAGGAAGTGAGACCCCTTCAGTGTGGACAACCTTGCCTCTCTTAATCACCATTCAACTACATTTCTCAAGTCCGAAAGACATCCCGATCACTGCTGTAGATCCTGGTTGTGTGGATCAGGGAGTCAATGCCCCTTTCACTCTTAGCATGCAGCTTTATGTCATCCATGAAGAGGAGGTGACTGATTGTAGCTCCATTTCTGAGGCGGTATCCATAGCCTGTCTTGGCGATTACTTGGCTGAGGGGATTCAGTCCTATGCAGAACAGCAGTGGGGAGAGTGCATATACCTTGGTATATGCCACATTTGATGGACACTTGGGTAAGTGGCTTGCCATTGGCTTGAAGTGTGGTTTTCCACATCCTCATCGAGTTCGCAACGAAGTCTTAGGGTCCTGTTCACCTTAATTAACTCCAAGCATTCAATGATCCATGTATGTGGCATCAAGTCATAGGCTTTCTTGTAATCAATTTAAGCTGTGCAAAGGTTGGTATGTCGGGACCTGCAGTATTGTGCAACTGTCAGGAGCTGGTGTTTGGCTCCTCTGGTATCTCTACAAATGCCCTTCTGCGCTTCGCTCATGTATTGATCCGTGTGTCCATTTATCTTAGCCACAATGATGCCTGACATGAGCTTCCATGTTGTGGGGAGACATGTCATTGGCCGATAGTTGGATGGGACTGCACCCTTTGAGGGATCCTTCATGATCAGGATCGTTTGCCCTTCGGTTAGCCATCCTGGGTGAGTCCCATCCCTCAGCAACTGGTTCGTTTGTGCTGCTAGGCGCTCATGGAGTGCTGTTAGTTTCTTTAGCCAGTAGGTGTGGACCATGTCCGGGCCTGGTGCTGTCCAGTTTTTCATATCTGATAGTCTTTCCTGTATGTCTGCCACTGTTATGGCAACTGGGTTCTGTGCTCCTCTCTCAGGGTCACCAACCATTGTGCACCGCTGTTATGTGCGCCCTCCTTCTCCCATATGCCTTTCCAGTACCTTTCAGTTTCCAGTCTTGGTGGGTCTGCTCTGCTGTTAGAACCTTGCCACTGAGCGTACACCTTTCGCAGGTTGTGTTGCGAACAGCCTGTTTATTCGTCTGGCCTCATTCTCTTTGTGTACCTCTTTAGGCGACTGGACAAGGCTTGGAGCCTTTGTTTAGCAGTTTCGAGTGCTTCAGGTATGGTCATCTGGACATACTTCTGGGGTATCTGCCTTTTCATCACACCTCTCTGGGCCTCCGTCAATTGACTCACATCTTTCTGATCCGTCTTGATCTTAGCCTCCAACCGTCTTTTCCAACGTATCACATGGCTTCCATGGTTGCTCTTATAGCCAAGCATCTCTAGGATCACTGATGCTAAAGCGTATATCAGCTCATTGGGTTTCGTGATCGTTACGGTGGGCTCGCCCTCAGTGCTGCATTCACACTTTCCATGAGACTTTCAGGTGGTACTTCAAATAGCTGTTGTAATCCGTTTCTAGGTTGCCCAGCTTTCATTCTCGCCATGATCTTAGCTTCCAGGTCAGTTGCTGCCTCGCTGAGCATTGCATTCATTGGGGCTGGCCTCTAAATCTCAGCATCTGCATTCATTGGGGCTTTTCTCCCAATTTCTGGTATGACCTCCTCCTCTGATCTGGCAGCCTGGGGCCCTAAACCATGGAATCTGCGTTGTACCTCATCAATCTCAAGTTGTGACAGCAATTGCCGTTTGTGGATGTTGGAACACTGAGCTACTAGTTGTTTCGTGGGTTTCGAAGTAACCATTCAGCCCACGTTCTCTATATGTAACGCCTCTGACTCGGGTTGCTTGAGTATTAGCATTCCAACAGAGCCATGTTATCGCATCTGGCCCATCTCCGCTTTGTTCCAGTAGCCCGTTTTTCTTCAAGGTGCTCTGGCTCCCCAGCACCTGACGAAGATCTTGTTTGCCCAGGCGACGTCTGAGCCGGCATGTCATTCGTTTTATTGTCTCTCATCATTGTATGAGGTAGGCATGAGTGTGAAGGGTCTTGCCCAAGGACCCACACTGGATGGTGTTATGTGTTCCTTTTTTTGCCCGATGCGGGATTCGAATCTGTATTCAAACCGGGATTCTATCCAGCCGCTCCACCCCCCAAAAATAATTGTCATATGAGTGGGATGGAGTAAACCTTTCATTGAGAGCAATTAAAGACCGTTGAATTACCATTGCAAAAAGACATTGTCTTTGCTCATAAAAGTAAGAGCTGTTAACGAGATAAAATTAAATGACTGTCCTCGGAAGCGAGGGAAGTCATTGTTGATAAAAGTGACCAAAAAAATGACCAGAGTGCCTCATTGTTCCAGAAAAAGGGTTCAGGCCATACTATGCTCATTTGCACTGTCACGCTTTTCTATTGAAATGTGCTTTACCAAACAAGAAACTTAGGTTGACGTGATGGCTTACGACATTCTATAGCACAGAATACACTGCAATTGCCGTGTTATCAGACCAGTGCCCAAATAACGCATGCTGTTATCTTCCTGTATTCTGTTGATTATTAACGAATGAATTTTCTTTTACAGATACACTCTCAATGATAGGAACCTTGGCCGCCTTTTGAATCGGCTCTCAAGCAAGTACAACACAGAGCTGCTACTGTGGAAGGTTAGGAATATTCTGTGTGCAACCTAATGCACAATGTTTCTAATTGGTCATAACTGCATGTGTCATAAACAAATGCAGAGACATTGCTCTTGTTTGTTTTTCTCTTCAAAGTTCTTTCACATTGGTCTGTATCAAAGTGACAACCACTGTGATTCCAAAAACACTTTTGCACATGGGGTGGAATCGGATCTAAACCCACCCGTTGGGGGTTTGTTTCCCCAGCTCTCGAGTGAAAATGTCAAAATACCGTTTAGCAAGATACCAAGCCCCCAATTGCAATCGCACTGATCCCTCAATTATCGCGGTTCATGGGGACCGAGACCCTGCCGCGATAAGTGAAAAACCGCGAAGGAGGCTTGGCTCCCCCCCACTAGGAATTTTTGTGTCAGTGTAAATGGGTACCAGCATGTTTAAAATAAGTAAAGGGTATTTATACTCTTTCCGGAATGACCACCCTGGCGCGCCAAGTCAAACAACTATCCTTGACACTCAACTTCAGCCTTCTTTGACTGTAAGGATGGACTGCTGGACCTACCTCTGTTGACCACCCTGCCAGGCACCAGCGATGTACCTGAGACAGTATCACATCCTTTGCAGTCCACTGCTTCAACTGTGCAGATGAGATAGGTGGAGCATCCATCACTTCCATCTTGAGCACTTGGTCAGCCTCTTCATCCTGCTTGAGCTGCAGCCGCGGCAGTCTGCTGAGAGCATCTGCATTTACATGCTCCTTGTAGACAATCTTGCATTCATAGGCTCTCAAGAGAACAGCCCACCTCTGCACTCTCAGTGACCCCATCTGCATCTCTGGTTTCTTCTAATGGAAAAGAGAGATCAAGGGCTTTTGGTCAGTGCAAATGGTGAACGATCGACCGTAAACATACTTGTGGAACCGCTTGATCCCAAACATTATTGCCAAGGCCTCTTTGCCAAGTTGGGAGTAGTTTTTTTCTAAAGGTGTCAGCGTGCGTGACATGAACCCTAGAGGCTTTTCACAGCTGTCCCTCTCTTGTACGTTGTGATGGCACTGCCCCTACGCCGTATGGGGATGCATCACACGATAATACTAAATCTGCGTTTGCCATATAGAACCTTGGCCACGTTTTAGACTTCTGGAAAGCGGTTTCCCGTTATTTGCCCCAGGCCCATTTCACATCCTTTTCTAAAAAATTGTGTAAGGGACGTGGCCAAATTAGACAAACATTTATTGTAATAATTCAATAAGCCCAAGTAGGCTTTCAACTCAGTCACTGACTGCGGAGATGGGGTCTCCTCTATGGCTGACACCTTGCTTTCTACATGATAAAAAAATTTCCTCTCAGCTTCATTCCCACCTCACTTATAACAGTCTCTATGAGCAATTCCAGTCTGGTTTCCGTCCCCATCACAGTAGATAAACAGCCCTCATAAAAATCACTAATGACCTCATGGCAGCAGACTCTGGTTGAATATCCATCCTCATCCTCCTCGAACTGAGTGCAGCTTTCAACACCATTTATCACCCCATCCTCCTTAATAGACTCTCCACCATAGGCATCACTCACACACCCCTACGCTGGTTCCACTCTTATCTCACTGGCCGCTCTCAGTTCATCCAACTCAATTGCTTCACTTCACAGTCCTTCCCCGTCTCCTCTTGTGTACCCCAGGGCTCTGTCCTGGGACACCTCCTCTTCATTATCTACCTTCTCCCCCTGGCAATATTTTCCGTCATTTTGGTATACACTTTGACTGCTTCTCGGATGACACCCAGCTCGACCTCTGCAGCAATCTCAACGCCTCCCTCCCGCCCTCCTTCCTCTCACACTCCCTCTCAGAAATCAAATCTTGGTTTACCCATAACTTCCTTAAACTTAACAGTGATAAAACAAACTGTCATCTGTACCAAATCAACCTTACACAAAAACGACAGTTTTTCCCTCACAATTAATAGCTCCACTGTGTCTCCTTCCCTTTAGGATAAAAGCCTGGATGTCATCCTCGATAGCTCACTATCTTTCCACTCCCACATCAAGAACATGACCCGGTCCTCATATTTGCACCTACGTAATATCAATCATCTCCGTCCCTCTCTCACCCCTCACACCACTGCTATCCTTGTCCACAGTGTCGTCACCTCCCGTATTGACTATTGCAATTCACTTCTTTTCAGTGTCCATCACAAATTCCTCCATAAACTTCAACATGTTCAGAATTCCTCAGCCCGGATCATCACATCATACTACATACTACATACTACATACTCCTTTCATCACATCACCCCCATCCTCCGACAGCTCCACTGGCTCCCTGTCAAACTTAGAATCAACTTCAAAATATGGGAAAACAGGCCCTGCAGGCCTGGAGCTGGACATGCCTGTTCTAAAGTCACAGTACTTTGGTTTGAGTAAAGGTTTGGGCTACCCTACCCACTTGTGGATGTGATTATGTCTGAAGTTTTGGTTGAATTCATACAAGATATAGTTGCCAGTGAATGAACAGACCCTATTTAAAATATGATACACCACATTAGCAGATTTGATTCATATGATGCTCTGTGCTGTGTCTTGGCACTAAAATAAAAGACTACACTATTTTCACAAAAGCTTTGTTTTTATCTATCTATCAGCTAGATAGATATCTAACTGAGGAGACATACCATAAATATATTAGTTATAAGGCCTCTTTGAGTAAACTTCGAATATCATTGAAGTATCTTGAGGCCGGGCCGATTGTCTGCTCTTTTGAAAATCAAAATATGGTCACCCTCATCTAATGTCACATTGTGCGTTGATATTACAGATGGAGCACTTCTTCAGTCTGAATCCCAATGCTGGTGCTGGGGAGATGCCAAGGCAGCAGGCACTGGAGACTGTCAGAAATAACATTCAATGGATCCGGACAAATGAGAACGAGATCAGAGTGTGGCTAGAGAGCAATGTCTTCTAACTATGTAACACACTTCAGGAAAGTCAACATATTTTCATTGTATGAAAATGTACTTCTTCAGAAAAATCCTGATTACTTCAGCAAATTTAGAATATGTAATATGTTTTAAAAGGTGGCACAAAAACACATTATCTTGCTTATCCAATCTAGTGTCCAGTCATGGACTTGTGCTTGGGGAGCACTAATATTGCCCTTCCTTTTTTATTTAAACGAACCTGCAAAGTGAAGTCACAGATCTTTTTTTTCTAAATACATTTGGGTAATTGCTCAAAACGCTTCCACTGAGAACTATATCATAGTGAAAATTGTGTCTATTTACTGTAACAGTTTTTCACCATTTCTTTTCATCCTAATTGCTGATTGTGGCCAACTGTGGAACCTGGGAAGGCTTGGACTTGTCTTGGTGCGGTCAGCAAGTCAGCCCTGGCTGAGCGTGGAATGGCGGTGGACTTTAACATTTGATTCCATCCACACTCAAATTGCATGAGTCCAAATGATCCAAAACATGCTCCTTCTGGAGGAACTTTTTTTACGGTTACAACCAAAACGTGCACACCCCATGAAAATCCAATGCATTCCTACAGGGAGGCCTTTTTTTTAATCCTAGGTCAGACTCTGAGTTACCCACATAGAGGCTGGAGGTATGTGGAGATAGATCTTGTCAAGCTGCATCTAACGATGTATAATTAATTCCAGTGTGACACTCCTATTCTGAGCCCTGACCCAAAAACCTGTCGGCGATTCTCAATGGCAGACACTCTGGGCGGATTCTCGAACCCTGTCTTCTATAAACTGACCCGAACCCAAACACTAACCTCAACCACCCTCTGCTGGGAACATGTGGTACAGCACCCATCCCACTCATTTCTAGATGGAGAACATCTTTTGACTTTTGAACCCAATGGCCTAGACCAGCGGTGCCCAAGTCCAGTCCTCAAGGGCCGCTATCCAGCCTCGGATGGTTGTTTCCCTCCTCCAACACACCTGATTCAAATGGTAAGTTCAACAGCAAGCTCTGAGAAACCTGATAACAATTCTCATTGTTTGAATCAGGTATGTTGGAAGAGGGAGACTTCTAAAACAGGCAGCAAAGGGGATTTTGAGGACCTGACTTGGGCACCCCTGGCCAAAACATTCGGAACCAACGTCGACTCACCCATTTTCATTTTTACGTGACTTCAAGATCCTCTGTTCGACCAGAGTGGATGGCAAAATAGCAATTTCGATCACTTCATTCAAACCGATCACTAAAACATTTAGCTCCACCAACCCCAATATGGGTACTGCAGTCAGGTTCACTTTCAGTCAGTTATCACTGGCTACGTCTACCCCCTTTTTTGTGCCACCTATCGAGCAAGCTTCCTCCGTCAGCAGTCCGACTACCTCACTTCAGCTTCCGTCCTAATGGCTCCGGTGGACAACTCTGTTATGCTGTGGGTGTACTGCTCACACTCTTTTCCCATCAATCTGTTGTGGCCGACGTCCACCTCAAGTGTGTTATCCTATCTGAACACAAATTTTGGTTATGGAGCTGCATGTTCATCCATGCGACTCAGCTACGGAATGGTTTCTCCCCCTCTGCGTCCACCAAGGCACCCTCTGGGAACTTTTTTTTCAGTTCTGGTTAAGGGCTCACAGTGTTTGAGAGTGGAGACAATAGTGTGATTTTTTTTTTTTTGCTGTGATTTTTAAGCCTTATTTCACACACTTTTGCAATCATTCAAATTTGGCAGCGTTCACAACACTTTTTTTTGGTGTGTCAAATTGACAAGACTTTTTTTTCTTTGACAGGATCTTTTACTTTCACAATTTTTTTTAACCTGTGCGAGATATGTGCAATTATATGATTCTCAGAAATTAATGTAATCAAATAAACGTAACACAGTCTGACTAGAATAAAATTGTTGCTTGTTGAGTTTTAGCAGGATCTTTTTTTTTTTCAAGGAAAACTGTGGTGTTTTATCATTGTCAGCTCATTTGGAAATAGAAGATCTAGACCAGGGGTGTCAAACTCATTTCACATGGTGGGTCACATACGGCCTCAGTAGATGTCAAGTGGGCCGGACCATTAAAATGATACCATACTTTGCTATGAGTAACCAAAACAATATGTCTTTCCTTTGTTTTGGTATAAAGAAGCACAAGAACATGAGGAAAATGTTGAAATTTAATGAACATATCTTTTACAAAACATTTCATTAAGCACCTTACATTTCCTTTGACAAATGTGCAATTGACTTTTATCATTCACATATATGCATTGCAACTGATCCCACTGATTGTACAAACTTTAACAAGTAATTGGTATTGAAAAATATAGGAATGCACTTTAAGATTAAACGAGATTTATAAAGAAACAAAGTTTTAAACCACTTACACGTGCATATAAAATCTAAATGTAATCCCTGCCTACACCTTACAAACTAAGGAGAGTGCTATTAAATGTGTAAATGTGAGAGTGCGTTTGATAGCGTCTGCTGTCATGGGTCTGTCTCAGTGACGGACTGAGGCTGCTGTTGTCTTCTTCTCTGATCAAAACAGTGTCCCCTCGCGGATACTCAATGAATTGCACCTTATTAAAAATATTAATTCTGTGTCTTTTATGCATTTTTTTTCAATTTTAAATTATCCTGCGGGCCTGATTGAACCTCCTTGTGAGCTGGTTCCGGCCCACGGACCGTATGTTTGACAATTTAGTGATCCCTCGCTATTTCGCGGTTCATTTATCGCGGCTTCAGTGCATCTCGGCTTTTTTCAAACATTCATAAACATTTTTTTTAAGTCCGCAAAAATCAGTGTCTAAGTGTTGTTTACTATGCGTGCTAGTGTGTGCGCACTCTGCTCAAGCGCGGAAGGTCCACGTGGGGCACGTGTGTGCGTGTGTGGCGTGTGTGTGTGTGTGTGTGTGCGTGTGTGTGGTGCACGCATGGGCACGCAGGTGAGTGTACGTGTGTTGCTGAGAGAAAGAGAGAGACAGAAAGAGAGAGAGAGAGAGAGAGAGAGAGAGAGAGAGAGAGAGAGACTTATAAAAAGAGAGACTTATATACAAAAGCAGGTCTCTCCATCCTTAATTGTCTAAACAACCTTAATTGACTAATCATAAACACGTCTGATGCACGCCAGCGGGGATCGCTGGTCTGTGTGTGTGTGTGTGTGTGTGTGTGTGTGTGTGTGTGTGTGTGTGTGTGTGTGTGTGTGTGTGTGTGTGTGTGTGTGCGCTCTGCTCAAGCGCAAAGGCCCACGTGGGGCAATTAAAAAAATATATTTTAATTGGTTGCTACTTTGCTGATTTCGTTTATCGCGGGTGGTTTTGGTCCCCATTCACCGTGAAAAACGAGGGATTACTGTACTGTTTTACCTAATCATCTCGCGGGCCGGATTAAACCCCTTTGCGGGCCGGATCCGGCGTTTGTTTCGCAGCTGCTTCGTCAAGATCTGCTCATGGAGACAGTCCTGGCTTATCAGTCCATGGCCGAGAAGGAGGGGGTGATGGTGGGGGCACTAGCTTCCATGCGTACTTTCAGGGGAGAATGCCCAGATAGCGTTGTTTTGTTTTGGGACGGCCGCCAACAATTACAGGTGGCCTTGAGTCCGCGGCTGTATCCCTTCACTGGCGCCAATCAGATCCTCAATTTCTTTCCGAAGCGCGAATTCCAACTTCTCCATAATGATAACAATAGTACGGAGACGCTCCAGAACCGCATCCATATTGCGGTTGAGCTCAGTGACCGCTTGAGTCTGAATGTTGGACATTCGCTCTAGACCATCGAGAATGACCGGCAGCTTCTTCACTTCCAATAAAGCTGCTACCGTCGGTTGAATTTTGCGATAGAATAGGAAACTGCTAACACCAAACAGCAGCATACCTGCTATCAGAAGGCCGATAATGTAGATGTCTTGCTCCTCCTCGACGGACAGTATTGACAGGCACACCATTCTCCGCTTCCTCCAGGGATCTAGGGTGTACCCGGCAGCAAATGTCCCGAGGGGCAAGCGGGCTCCCCACTGCCTGCTCTTCTCGTCGAAAAAATGTTGTCGATTGCATCGAGAGACCAGCCAACCAATTCCATGGTTGGTTTTTAGGATGAAAATATGATAGGAGGCTAGGAAACGTTAGACAAAGACATCACGTAGACTGAGACTGTTCTCTGAGACTGATGTGGTATTTGATATTGTCCAGCAGAGAGCTATGGATGTTCTCTACTGCAAGAAAATAATTGAGTCTCTTCTTGCTTTTGTAAAAGAGAAGAGGTCAGAGGGGGCTTTCCAAGCTGTTTATGCCAAAACAGCAGATCTCACATCAGACCCACAAACTCAGCCCATGAGAAAACGCCGTAAGTCACAACCACAGGATCCCAAGGAGTGCTACAGGAATCTGTACATGACCATCCTACACAATCTCACAGAGCAGATACCTCAGCGCTATGCAGATTTGGAACGTCTGCGCTTCTTGGAATTAGTCAACCCAGGGAAGTTTAATGAGATGAGACAAGTGTTTCCAGAGGAGGCATTTCAGAATGTCCTGAAAGGTTTTGGCCAGTTCTTTGATTCAGGAAGACTGAGGTCTGAACTTCAAGTCCTAGACTCAAACCAGGACTTGCATGGCAACAAAGCTGTGTGATTTCCTGTTGTTTCTGAAAGATATGGAGTTAGACAGTGCAATGCCTCAGGTCTACAAACGGCTATCATTAGTGGCAACGACTGGAGCTACATCTGCAGGTGTAGAGAGGAGCTTCTCCCTTTTAAAGCGCCCCAAGTCTTACACCCGCAACACCATGGGTCAAGGCCGTTTAAGCAGCCTAGCTCTGCTGGCCATAGAGAGGACACTAGTTAAGTCCCTGGAAAAGATGCCTTATTGGTATGACAGGGTCACAGATCATTTTCTTGCAAAGGGACGGAGAATAGAATTCACATTTAAATAAATAGATATATTTTATGATGTCGGCCGAAATTGAGGTTACCCTCCTTGACAGACCAGTATCCGCCACTGGTGTACACATAGGTGTATACATACAAATTGCTAGCTGTGTCTAAGTAATCTTTTTTCTCGCTTTTAGATTCACTTTGATTGAAGTGCTTAATATTTTGGGTCTCAGTGATGGTCCAGATAAGGCATGCAACATTGCATTATCCCTCAAAGTGAAAAAGATGCCATTTTCAGTGATTGTGATAGTGATGGATCTGATATGGACTATGAGGGGGAGGTGGGCCATCTGCCAGCACGGATATTGAATGAACATGCAGAACTTGTCTGCAGAGATGATGACAGCGACAGTATTGATTACAACCCCCCCTCCCACAAACTTACATTACCTTAGCATTACCTTACCACCTTTTGATCAATGAGAATGTATGGCCTCTACAAGTAATGCCAATCAGCCTTATGTAGTGACCAAAGCTAAAACAGCCGAGAGGAACATTTGTTCTGATAGTCCTACCATCACAAGTGCCCCTTCTCAAACATCCTACACTGTTGAAGAACTGACATACCTCCAGCCACCATAACGTCCAAACAAAAGAACCACAAAGATTTTCTCGCCAGCTGCAGGCCATGGCAAAAGAACCTGTAATGGTGTCTAGTCGCCAGAGGAGCGAAGAACCTCTGTCATCCAGCCTCCAAAGGGACAAGACAAAAGAACTGCCAAGGTCCTCTAGCCGACTGCAAGCCAAGGCTAAAGAACATCCAAAGATCTTGCGAAGCCAGAAGAGACCATTTGAAGAATCTCTCGGGTCTTCTAGCTGGCAGAGGGTTGAGTCAGAAGTTCTACTGACACAGCCAGAGTTCGTTAAAAATAAAGACAGTGTTCAAACAATCAAAGAGACCGGCCACCTCCAGTCTTCCAAAACACATGATATACAGCCCAAATGCTGCAGAATGTGTCAGACAAAGCTGTCCCAATCCAATGACCATTTTCTTAGCAATGTATCCACCCACTCTCCGAGAGATCACCATTGAAATGTCCAATCTCTTCTCCACCCAGACCAAGGCCAGGCAACTGAATATGGGTATGGATGAGCTCCTCACATTCTATGGGATTCTTTTGGCATCTGGCTACAGCACTGTTCCACGAAGACACATGCACTGGTCAAGTGACACCGATGTACATAATCTATGCATTTCCAATGCAATGTGGAGAAATCGATTTGATGAAATAATGGCCTCAATACATTTTGTAGACAACACAAAGATCATTGAAGATCCATTTTTCAAGGTTAGGCCAATCTTCACTGAGCTGAACAACTCTTACAAAGTGATGCCATATCCAGAATGTTTTTCAGTGGATAAGAGCATGATAAGATATTATAAGCGTCATGGATGTAAGCAATTCATGAAAGGTAAACCAATCCGTTTCAGCTATAAGATATGGAGCCATGCATCATCCAGCGGATACATGCATCATATGGAGCCATATGGGGGATGCCACATGCTCCTCCCAAAGACTAGCTTAGGCCAAGGGCCAAGTGTTGTTCTTGGTCTTGCAGTGCAGGGCGAGGTGCCTCCAGGTTGAAAATTCTACCTTGACAACCTCTTTACTTCTCTATCACTCCTTGATGAGATGACAAAGAGGGGCTGTGGGAGCTGTGGCATGATGAGGGAAAACCAACTCTTTGATGTTCCCTTTAAACCAAAGAGTGAATTCATGAAGTTACATCGAGGAACCTCAGAAATTTTGACGCAAACAGAAAAGCTGTTGGTCCACTGGAAAGACAACAATGTTCTGACTACAGCAACAAACACAGGGGAGCAATATACCGAAACAGTGGTCAAGCGATGGAATAAAGAGCGACATGCCTTTAACCAAGTCCATCAACCACAAAACAGTATAATGAACACATGGGAGGTGTGCACCTTCATGATCAACGGGTCTCTAGATACAGCATCACAATCAGGTCCAAGAAGTGGTGGTGGCCCGTCTTTTCATGGTCACTCAGTTTTAGCCACTGTTCACCTTCAGAACTTTAAAGTGCGATTACAGCATATTATCCCACCGGTCACAACTGTCACCAATCATAAAACATACATTTTCACCTATGTGTCGATATTTTTTTTACATTTTTATTACTGATTACTTAAAAGGGCTGCCAATGACACCTGATTTTGACTTTTAAATGTCTGGGAAAAATTTTGGATTAAATGGGTTAATTATCTGTGTGATAGCTTGTTTACAAAGTGAGACAGGACCAGCAAAACTAACCTCAGGTTTTACATTTGATGCTCATCTGATAATCATTTTACATGTTTTATCCACAGTGTATCCTGTATCATGTAATTATGCAGCATATCACATCTGACAAGACCCTACTTTTCACTGCGTTGATGTATTACATTATCGTTGCTCCTCTTACATTACCAAATGAATCAGTTAGTTGAAAGAGTTCATCTTTTAATCTTTCATAAACTTCATAATTAATGACATGTAGAGAGAGGGTCGAGAAGTTGAATTTGAGTGGTTATTGTTTACCTTGTTTCCTTCACCTACGGCGTCTGTCAGACTTGACATCAATCCAGTTCCGCTGGTCGCCCTGTCGCGTCCAGGTTGAAGAAAGACGCTAGAACTAGTACATTTGTACTGTAATCCAATGTCGATTATGTCCACACGATTACAACATTCAGCAGTGAAGGTAATAGTAACCGTACTTAAACGTAAATTAAAATGAACCGCACGGTCGTCATCACACTCAGGCGTCCAAGTGCTCCGGCAGGGGCCTGAAGCCCTTTCCCTCCCGAGACTCGAGCATGACCGTAGGTACAGGTGACCGCTGAGGCAGCCTCCACTCCGGATATCATTCAAGTGAATGGAACGCAGCCTGAGCTGCGTGCACCTGTGAAAATGTTTACCCTGAGTTTCAATATTTATAATAAATGTTGTACTTTTGCTTCTATTATTGCCATCTTCATTCGCTCTAGCTGGCATTTTCTGATGATTACAAAATGGAATGACTACCTGTTGAAAATTCTTCATTAGGGGACCAAATGGGCAGGGTATATGCAAATGTTAGTACAGTATGTGTGCAATAGCAGCAAAACACCATGTGGGGAGCTACTCAGCTCCATTATCACACACACACACACACACGCACACACGCGCACGCACACACACACACACACGCACACGCACACGCACACGCACACGCACACACACACACACACACACACACACACACACACACAAACCAAGGGTAGGTCAAGAAGCAAAATAGAGAGGATCTAACAGTTTTGTCAGCATTTGGGCACTTCTGTCAGCCTTTCCTCTGATTTCCATCCCCAAACAAATGGTGAATGTAAACAAGGCAATCAGATTTTCGAGACAAGATTGTACTGCTTGTGTGTCGACACTATGACAACAGGTACTTGGGCCAAAAAGTATAGATTAAAGGTGCTCTCTAATTTAAACAGTAAACACAATGCAAAGAAACACTGATCGTAATTTATTCTATGCCATTTTTTACATATTTATGCACTGAATTGTATACATGCACTGAATTGAAAAATTGTGACACTGAAGAGGTCATCTCACTGGGCCAGATGTTGTTGAGAAGTTGTCATAGGAACCTGACTGTTGATGGTAATTCTTTGTCTGGTTTGACACCGGATCATTCCGAGAATGGCTCTTCGGAATCTGCATGAAAAAGGTCAAGTTAACCTCCTTGTTGTAACACATTTTTGAAAAGGAAAAAAATAAGACTGGTGGAGAAAAGGCAAAGAAACACTTACTTTTTGTTCGCAATTACATAAATGCAGGGGTTGTAAAAAGTGGAGGACTTCGCAAAGAGAGGGGCGATGATAGCCATGGGTGCAGGAATTGTTCTGGGATCACCAAAAGATGCCCAGAGACACACCATGGAGTATGGAGACCAGGCCACAAGGAACATTACGATCATCACAATGGACATCTGTAAGCCAAAAGCAACAACACAATTTAGACCCATTTGAAAGTAATGCCTTTATTGTTTGTGCCATTTAACGACTATATGGAAAGTGTTATTAAGTGATAAATATGAATGACTACTTAGATACTAGTTTGTACCAACAAACTGTACTGTTATTATAAACTACAGTCAAACCTCGGTTTTCGAACATCTCGGTTCTCAACCAATTTGGTTTTCGACCAAAAATTTCGAATTTTTTATGCCTCGGATGACGAACAAATTTCGGTTCTCGGAATGCACCATTTGACTCCTCTGGCCTTCCTTACATGAGGAAGTGACGCTTCCTCGGGTAGACGAGGAAGTGACGCTTCCTCGTGTTGCTTTCCTTTGTGAGCAGACGTGTTCAGTAAACATTTTTATTTTAAAAAGAGCGTGGTTTCGGTTTTCGAACAATTGCGGTTTTCGAACAGCCTTCTGGAACAGATTGGAACCGAGGTTTGACTGTATTACAATTACACTGGGTAGATTTGGAGAAGAGAAAGAAGTGAAGTCCTGCTCTACCTTTGTTACATCCATCTGATCCGACCAGTCAATATTAATGTTATCCAGAGAATTGCTTGCTTTGTATCTGTTCACCGTGACAGACACATTGTAGTAGCAGTAAAACATGACGGACAGAGGGATGACAAAGTTGACAGCAATCACCATCATAGTGTAAGAAATGAAGGATCTGCAAAAGTAAAACAACATGTGTAAGTATCTCCTTCTGTTTTACTAAAAGAAAGAGTTGCCAAGTGTAGCCATGTATAAAATCATCCCAGTACAGTGCATAAAATCAGTTAACCGGAAATCTGTAAAATCGGCACTGAATGACTACAGGCTTGTTGCTCTGACATCCGAGGACATTAAGTTCTTTTAATCCCTTGCGTTGGACCACTTGAAGAGCTTCCGAGGACCCCTGATGGACCTTGGGCTTTGCCAACTAAGCAGATAGGTCAATGCATGATACCAACCTGATGTACCTAAAAATAAAAGCATACAAAACAAGTATGTTGCATTTATTTTAGTTAAATGCATCCGCATGTCCTCATGGAGGTGGAAACGTGATGCAGTTATATCACAAAAAATATTTCAGCCCATGTTAAAAAGGAAAAATAAAGGATGATACAGTACTTGACATAAATTTCAATAACGGAGTGCACACAAATGAATTGGAGGCTCAATAATAATAATAATACATTTTATTTATAAGTGTCTTTCAAAACACTCAAGGGCACTTTACAATCAAAACAAGAACAATAAAACCACAGATAAAATTATAAATAATAAAAGGAGAGCTGAATTTAAACTGAATATAGCAACTCAAAATAATTTACACCGGCAAAATTGCCGCCGCAAGGAGGACCAGCCGACCCAGCCAGGCCAGCCAACACGCCATGGTCCGCGGATCGGCCGCCGTTTCTGCTGTTGTCTCAGTGTGGCCAGCGGGTGGACGACCAAAAGGAGGTGATGCCCCCGGAGCCATCGAGGTGGAAGCTCAGAGGAAATCCATGGCGGATGCATCTTCGGGAAGGACGAGGAGCGACGCCCGGGAAATGGTGCAGCGCAGGCGGGGAGCGCGACCACCGGAAGCGGAGCCCAAGAAGCCCCGCCACCGAGCACTGCAGCAGTCCCCCCACGGGCAGACGGAGGAGCGACAGGACGGTCCATGGCAGCACAGCCCAGACACAGGCCCCGTCGACCCCACCACGGGGCGCAGAGGGGTGGAGAAGGCACAGAGCCCCGTCCAACAGCCGAACAGGCAGGACGCCGCGACAGCACGACCGAGGACAACCGTGCGACGGCCGACGGTCCAAAACCACAACGAATCGCGACAGGAGATGAGGGTTTCTCCCATGGCAAGAATAAACGTGAAACAAACGCTAAAAAAGAATAATTGCGGGTGAGCAGCGGCAGCCAGACACGCCAGCGTTCACTCAACCTGGAAGTTGAGTGAACGGCTTGACTAGCTGAGTTGAAAATAAAGCAGGGCCATTTGAAAACATTCACCTCTCCTGGTGCACTATAACAAGGAAGGTGAAAGACATTGCTGGAAATATTGAACTTCAGCTGAAGTACAGAAATGTCACCTTGCCCCTCAAATCACAGCAGGATGCCCCTGAAGCATACCTATAAACAGGACCAGGTCATGTGGGGGCCTGAAGCCAAATAATGCCAAGGGGCCCATATTTTTGGCGTGCCATTTTATCACATTGTACTGTGCAACACATAGAACCTGTCCTGGTTTTGCTCTATCTGTGTTTTTTGTTTGACCACCATTGGAGTGGAGGTCGTGCCTCTTCAGCGGTGCACCTGTGTCTTGCTTCCAATCAAGAATAGTCATGTATTTTGTCACTGACAAGGTGCCACGTCTTTGTCGGATTATTGACCTTGCTCGCTGTACTGCCTCAAGTGATATTTTCTGGAACTTCTGGCTCATGTTCAAAGTCGTTCTTGTCCATTTTGATTCCTGTTTAGAAAGTATTTTTGTTAGAGAGGTATTTGCTGATTTTGGGGAAGCTTTTTTGGACTCTTGCTACTTTGTTTTGTGTATTTTCGGATCCTGCTGTTACCTTGTGTTTTTCAGGCGCTTTCTATTTGTTTTTCGTTTTCCTGGTTCTTTGTTGCCAGCGGTTTCTGTTTGTACTTTGTCGGTCGTTTGTCCTTAAATAAATATTTTTGTTGCAGATTTTATCTGTGTCTACGTTTGTGGGATCCCGTTACCATTCAGTTCATTCATGAAATGTGTCAGAATACTCCGACCGTGGATCCCATAGACCCAGATAAAATCAGGACAGCTCTGGCCAGCCAATGACAAATGGTGGGACAGCAGGGGAAAGCATTAGCAGAACTCTGTGATGCGGTTGCCCTGCTGGCTCACCGGTTTGAGGAATTGGGTTCGCATGTGGAGCAGTTGGGCACCCGAGGGACGACCCATTTGGATTCTCTAACTGCCGCCATTGGAGTACATTTTCCTCCAACAGTTTTTTGTGAACCTAACTTACCCCATCCTTCACGCTATGGTAGTGAGTCTGGACTTTGTGGGCAATTCAACCACAGTTTTCAACCCGCAACCATACATCTACGCTCAGAATAGTGCAAAGGTTGCTTTCATTATGAGCCTGTTGACTGGTCAAGCTGCGTCTTAGGCAAATGCAGTGACCAACACACGTCCCGAACTCTGGTCTTCCTTTGCTGAATTTATTTCTGAATTGCGTTGGGTATTCCACTACCCAGTTCAGGGAAGAGAGGCCATAGGACAGCTATTAGACTGTGTTCAGGGTAGGCAAAGGGTAGCTGACTACTCCATTGCGTTTCGCATCCTGGCCTGTGCGTTACATAGTCAGAATCAGAATCGCCTTTATTGTCATTGTATAGCATACAACGGAATTTGGGTGCTACTCCTTAGTGCATTTTGTAAAAAAATAAAATAGAATAAACAACAGACAACAACAGCAGCAGTAGTGGTAGTGTGGACTGAGGCTTGTATCGCACGCAGGACACATATTGCACATGAAATGAATGGTTCAGATATTGCTCATTATTGCATAAGTGAGGTAAGTGAGTTTAGGTTTAAAATGCAGTAGTTTGATTGTATTCTGTGATTATTTATTGCAGTAATGGCTCTAGGAAAAAAACTGTCTCTGAATCTGCTTGTCCGGTGTGGAGTGCTATGTTTATAGCGTCTTCGGTGGACCGGTTTGCCCTGTAGGCAAACTGGTAAGGGTCTAGAGTAGGAGGCAGGCAGGCTCTGATGTGCTGTGAGATCAGTATTTCAAAGCATTTCATGACTACAGGCATAAGTGCAGCAGGCCTGTAGTCATTGGTACTGTCAGCTGCTCGTTTTGAGGGATGGGGATGATGGTGGAGGCTTTGAGGCAGGTTGGGATGATGGCCTGTGACAGAGACTGGTTGAAAATCCTGGTGAAAACTCCAGCCAGTTGGTCCGCACATGCCCTTAGTACCTTACCAGGTACACCATCCGGGCCAGCCGCCTTTCTGGGGTCCACAGACTTTAGCACACGTCTCACTTCGTGCTCCTGAAGTGTCAGTGTGTAAGTGCTGGTGGGTGGTGTGTGTGGAGTGACTGCTGGGGTTCTGGCTGCTTCAAAGCGGGGAAAGAAGTTGTTAAGTTCCTCTGCCAGCAAGGCATCAGTCCGAGCATTCACCGCGTTTCTGCTTTTGTAATTTGTGATGTGATTTATTCCCCACCACATCTTCCTGGGGTCATTCACAACAAAGTGGTCCTCTATTTTCCTCTTATAGGCCGCTTTGGCCTCCCTTATGCCTCTTTTCAGGTCTGACCTGGCCGCGCTGTACAGGGCCCTGTCCCCTGACCTGAAGGCAGTGTTGCGGGTTTTTAGAAGAGAAGAGGTTTTTAGAAGTCTCTATTCATCCAGGATTTCTGGTTTGGAGAAACCCTGACCCTTCTGTTGACGGTGACAGTGTCAACACAGTTTTTGATGTAGGAGAGTACGGTGTCAGTGTACTCCTGCAGCTTGTGGTTGGAGAATAAATCCCATTCAGTGCTTGAGAAGCAGTCCTGTAGCTGAGAGAGGGCTCCCTCAGGCCAAGTTTTTATTGTTTTTGTCTGTGGTTTCGTCTTCTTCAGCAGGGGAGTGTAAGTGGGGATGAGGGATAGGCAGAGATGGTCAGATCCAGCAAGATGGGGAGTTGCTCTGTAAGCCTGTTTAATGTTGGAATAAACATGGTCCAAAGTATTGTCACTTCCCGTGGCAAACTTCACAAATTGGACGAATTTAGGAAGCACAGTCTATAAGCACGCTTGGTTGAAATCGCCTGCGATAATACAGACGCTATCTGGGTGAGCAAGCTGCAATTTGTTTATACTGGTGGCCAAGAAGTATCTTCTGATGTGGGCTTAGCACCGCCCTGAAGGATGAGCTGGCAATCCGGACCAATCTATTAACCTGGAGAACATTATTGTGCCGGGAAAACGGATGTGAATAGTCCTGAACAATCTCCAAGACCTTCGTGCCCGCCAAAGGACCCTGACAAGACCCGATCCACCGACCGCTTTACTGACAGCTGACACGCACACCAATGAACCATTGCAGCTCGGTGGCTGGCGACTTCACCCCGAGGAGAGGAGGCGACATTCCCAGATCAGAGTTGTTTTTATTGTGGTCAACTGGGTCATCAGGTGGCTACTTGTCCGATTAGACCATCATGATCACCCCATAAGTCTACTCGGCTGGGTCACTGCAAATCGGACAACAATGGAAATACATCAGGTGCTGAAGAGACACCTAATATCAGTCCAGGTATCTCCTCCATCCTGTCAGGTGTCGAGCCAAGCTACTAAAGTGAAGACACTCGAATTAGCTGAAGAGGTGTCTATCTCGGTGAAGAAAGTAAAGATTATGGCTCGAATTGCCTCTGGTACTGATGAATGTTTTCTTGAAACCCGAGCATGGCCATCGAAAGAACTTACGGACTAGAGTCACAGACCTTGACATGTGTCTCCTGGCTGAGGTCAAATTTATTACTTGTCCCCTTCAGCAAAGACTTTCAGGGAATCACGTAGAACCAAGGAGATTTTTTTTGGTCCTTCCAGCTCCTGCTAGGACTACTGGTTGAAGATCCAGAACACGGACATTTTTCTTTCTTGAAAAAAGGTAAGACATTGATACCATGTGTGTATTATCGGGGGCTAAATTATATAACCATCAAGAATAAATACCCACTTCCCCAGTTAGGCTTACCCTTTGCACCTTTAAAATCTGCTACCTTGTTCTCAAAACTAGACCTGTGCAGTGCGTACCATTTAATTCGTATTCGGGAAGGTGATGAATAGAAGATGGCATTCTAGACTCCTGTTGGTCACTTTGAATATTTGGTAATGCCCTTAGGGTTGACTAAAGCTGCAGCCATTTTCCAGAGCTGCATTAATAACTGAATTGTTAAATGATATGCTCAATGTTTTTGTTTTGTTAACCAGGTTGACATTTTAATTTTCTCCAGAAACATGCAAGAACACAGTCGACATGTCAGGAAAATACTTCAAAGATTACTCTGGCAGCGGTAGAGTGGCCTACACCAGGGGTCCCCAACCTTTTTTGCCCCACGGACCGGTTTATATCAGACAATATTTTCACGGCCCCTCTGCGAGCCGTCACCTTACCGTGGTGGAGGGGTTTGTGTGTCCCAATGATCCTAGGAGCTAAGTTGTGTGGGGCTTTATGCCCCTGTCAGGGTCACCCATGGCAAACAGGTTCTAGGTAAGGGACCAGACAAAGCACGGCTCAAAGACCCCTTATGATGATTGAAATTAATGGATCTAGGTTCCCCTTGCCCGGACGCGGGTCACCGGGGCCCCCCTCTGGAGCCAGGCCTGGAGGTGGGGCTCGTTGGCGAGCGCCTGGTGGCCGGGCCTGCACCCATGGGGCCCGGCCGGGCTCAGCCCGAAGAGGCAACGTGGGTTCCCCTTCTCATGGGCTCACCACCCATGGGAGGGGCCAAAGGGGTCAGGTACAATGTGAGCTGGGCAGCAGCCAAAGGCGGGGACCCTGGCGGTTTGATCCTCGGCTGCTTCTCTTGCAGGGAAGGAACCCGAGCTGGTGTGCGAGGTAGAGAAGTTCCGACTGGATATAGTTGGACTTGCCTCGACACACAGCTGGGTTCTGGTACCAGTTCTCTCGAGAGGGGTTGGACTCTCTTCCACTCTGGAGTTGCTCATGGTGAGAGGCGCAGAGCAGGTGTGGGCATACTCATTGCCCCCCGGCTCAGTGCCTGTACATTGGGGTTCACACCAATAGATGAGAGGGTTGCTTCCCTTCGGGTGGGGGGGCGCGGGTCCTGACCGTTGTTTGTGCATATGCACCAAACAGCAGCTCAGCATACCCACCCTTTTTGGAGTCCTTGGAGGGTGTGCTGGAGAGTATTCCGGCCGGGGACTCCCTTGTTCTGCTGGGGGACTTCAATGCTCATGTGGGCAATGACAGTGAGACCTGGAAGGGCGTGATTGGGAGGAACGGCCCCCCCGATCAGAACTCGAGTGGTGTTTTGTTATTGGACTTCTTTGCTCGTCACGGATTGTCCATAACGAACACCTTGTTCGAACATAAGGGTGTCCATATGTGCACTTGGCACCAGGACATCCTAGGCCGCAGTTCAATGATTGACTTTGTGGTTGTATTATCGGATTTACAGGAATGCCCTGTCAGAAAGAGTTTCAACTCCCACCTCCGGCAGGGCTTTTCCCATGTCCCAGGGGACGCGGGGGACATTGAGTCCAAATGGACCATGTTCCGCGCCTCTATTGTTGAGGCGGCCGATCTGAGTTGTGGCCGTAAAGTGGTTGGTGCCTGTCGTGGTGGCAACCCCCGTATCCGCTGGTGTATACCAGTGGTAAGGGATGCCGTCAAGCTGAAGAAGGAGTCCTATCGGGCCTTTATGGCCTGTTGGTCCCCAGAGGCAGCTGACGGGTATCGACTGGCTAAGCGGAACGCAGCTTCAGTGGTCGCTGAGGCAAAAACCCGGGCGTGGGAAGAGTTCGGTGAGGCCATGGAAGCCGACTTCCGGACGGCTTCGAGGAAATTCTGGTCCACCATTCGACGTCTCAGGAGGGGGAAGCAGTGCACCACTAACACTGTGTACAGTGGGGATGGGGCGCTGCTGGCTTCGACTCGGGACGTTGTGAACCGGTGGGTACTTCGAAGACCTCCTCAACTCCACCAGCACGCCTTCCTTGGAGGAAGCAGAGTCTGAGGACTCTGAGGTGGGCTCTCCTATCTCTGTGGTTGAAGTCACCGATGTGGTTAAAAAGCTCCTCAGTGGCAAGGCCCCAGGGGTGGATGAGATCCGCCCGGAGTTCCTCAAGGCACTGGATGCTGTGGGGCTGTCCTGGTTGACACGCCTCTGCAGCATCGCGTGGTCATCGGGGAGAGTGCCTCTGGATTGGCAGATCGGGGTGGTGGTCCCTCTTTTTAAAAAGGGGGACCGGAGGGTGAGTTCCAACTACAGAAGAATCACACTCCTCAGCCTCCCTGGTAAGGTCTATTCAGGGGTGCTGGAGAGGAGGGTCCGTCGGGAAGTCGAGCCTCGGATTGAGGAGGAGCAGTGTGGTTTTCGTCCCGACCGTGGAACATTGGACCAGCTCTACACCCTTAGCAGGGTCCTCGAGGGTACTTGGGAATTCGCCCAACCAGTCTACATGTGTTTTGTGGACTTGGAGAAGGCGTTTGACCGTGTCCCTCGGGGAGTTCTGTGGGGGGTGCTTCGGGAGTATGGGGTACCGAGCCCCCTGATACGGGCTGTCTGGTCCCTATACTGCCGATGTCAGAGTTTGGTTCGCATTGCCGGCAATAAGTTGGAATCGTTTCCAATGAGGGTTGGACTCCGCCAAGGCTGCCCTTTGTCGCCGATTATGTTCATCGCATTTATGGACAGAATTTCTAGGCGCAGCCGAAGCGTTGAGGGGATCCTTTTTGGTGACCTCGGCATTGCATCTCTGCTTTTTGCAGATGATGTAGTACTGTTGGCTCCTTCAAGCAGGGCTCTCCAACTCTCACTGGAGCGTTTTGCAGCCGAGTGTGAAGCGGTTGGAATGAGGAACAGCACCTCCAAATCTGAAACCATGGTCCTCAGTCGGAAAAGGGTGGAGTGCCCTCTCCGGGTCGGGGAAGAGATGTTGCTCCAAGTGGAGGAGTTTAAGTATCTTGGGGTCCTGTTCACGAGTGAGGGCAGAAGCGAGCGAGAGATCGACAGGCGGATCGGTGCAACGTCTGCTGTGATGCGGACGCTGTATCGGTCTGTCGTGGTAAAGAAGGAGCTGAGCCAAAGGGCGAAGCTCTCAATTTACCGGTCGATCTATGTCCCAACCCTCATCTATGGTCACGAGCTATGGGTCGTGACCGAAAGAACGAGATCCCGGATACAAGCGGCTGAAATGAGTTTTCTCCGCAGGGTGTCCGGGCTCTCCCTTAGAGATAAGGTGAGAAGCTCGGTCATCCGGGAGGAGCCACTTCTCCTCCACATCGAGAGGAGCCAGATGAGGTGGCTCGGGCATCTAATTAGGATGCCTCCTGAACGCCTCCCTGGTGAGGTGTACCAGGCATGTCCCACTGGCAGGAGACCCCGGGGACGACCCAGGACACGATGGAGAGACTGTGTTACCCAGCTGGCCTGGGAACGCCTCGGGATCCGCCAGGAAGAGCTCGAAGAAGTGGCTGGGGAGAGGGAAGTCTGGGGTTCCCTCCTAAAGCTGCTGCCCCCGCGACCCGACCCCGGACAAGCGGTAGAAAATGGATGGATGGATGGAATATTTTCACGGACCGGCATTTAAGGTGTGGTGGATAAATACTATAAAATAATATGGTAAGAGCTGCATGAACACTGTGGGGTTTTCGAGAGATAATAATAAACACGAGGAGCATCAAATCTGGCCGCAACACTCTGATCGCTCTGGTAATGTTTAATGCCTTCAAAATACGGTACAACGCAAAGTCAAAGTGCATGAAAATGTCAACTCACCACAATGCTGAATCAGTGCGAGCCCCGGGCTAGATTTGCTGCAACTGGGCGGTCCCATCTCGGGGTAATAGGAGACAATTACACCTGAAGTGTGTGCTTTATGTCGAGTCTACTTTGTAATTTTGTTTTAGTCGCAGTTGCTGCACAAAACCCCCGCCTCACACAGGTAGCATGTCGGAAATAGCAACAGTGCTATTGTGACGATCTCAGAGTATTCAGCCTTAACTTGAATCCAGAACACCGGCAGAGTTGTTGTCTCGAACGTACTTTTAAGGCCACCGTCATTTGCGATCTCCAGCAGTTTATTTTACTCATTTTGCAAGCTCCAGCGCTTTGTTTTTAGCCGGAATCAGTCACGTGACGGAGAAGCGTGGTTTGACGTGCGTCAAGAGTGACACTGGCGGATGTAACGGAGAATCGGGAAATTTTTCAAAATAAAATATCTTTCGTATTCCAAAATAAAAACAACGGAATTAGTATAAGTTCTTATTGTGCGGCCCGGTACCAAATGCCTCGCGGACCAGTACATGTTGGGGACCCCTGGCCTACACCATCAATCAGGAAACAATTGCAATGATTTTTGTGTTTTTCAAATTTCTACAGAGGGTTTATGAGGAATTATAGCCAAAAGGCAGCATCCTTAAGTTAACCTGTAGCAAAACCACATTTAAGTGGACAGATAGTGCTGACATCGCCTTTAAGGAATTTAAGAGATTATTCAGTCGCCCACCGCAACAATCTCATACGAAACCCGATTTATCGTTTGTGGTGGAGGTTGACGCTTCGGATTCATGGGTGGGGGCGATACTATCCCAGCGATCTCATGTCGACCAGAGACTCCATCCCTTCGCCTTTTCTCCCCTTTTCACACACCTGCCTAGGCTATGATGTGGGAAACCGTGAATTTCTGGCCATAGTCCTGGCGCTCCAGGAAGGGTTTCACTGGCTAGAGGGAGCCAAGGAACGCTTCACAGTATTCATGGACCAAAAGAACCTGGCATACATTCATTCAGCCAAACAGTTGAACTCATGACAGGCACGATGGGCTCTGCTGTTTACCCGCTTTAACTTTATTCTCACCTCTTGGTTCACATAATGAGAAGCCAGACGCTCTCTCTCTCAGTCCAACAAGCTTTCTGTGGATGAAGCCAGATCTGAGGCCATCCTCCCTGGCCAGTGCATAGTGGGTATGCTATGATGGGCGAGTCGAGCAATGGATCATAGAGGTGCTAAGAATCACACCAGTTACTGAGGGATGTCCTGATGATTCTCGATTCATGCCTAGAGAATTTTGGTCAGAGGTGTTAGAGTAGGGGCACGCATCTGTAGTCACATGCCATCTGGTAATCAACCAAACTCTAGCAGTAATTAATCAATGTTTCTGGTCCCCAGACTCGAAGGCCATCACAGACTTTATTGGGGCGTGCTCGGCCTGTGGCAAATTGTCGCGTTGACCTCCGGCCGCGTTGCTTCGGGCATTGGCTTGTACCATCTCGTCCCTGGTCACATATTTCACTTGACACCTTCTAAGTTTGCTCATTTCCTGGCCCTGCCTAAGCTCCCTCCTTTTCTGGAAACCACTAAGTTCACGTATTCCGACTCTATGGCCTGCCTCTGGCTATTGCCTCAGATCGTGGATCTCAGTTCATGTCTCAAGTATGGAAGAAGTTCACCCCCAAGGAGCCACGGCGAGCCTATCATCAGGGTATCATCTGCAGACCAAACGGACAAAGTGAAAGAGCGAAGCAGTACCTGGAGACGGCCCTCCGCTGTGTTTGCCTACATCGACCTGCATCTTGGGCCAACGAGTTGCCATGTGTCGAATATGCCTACAACACCCTGGTTTCATATGCCTCAGGTTGATCCCTGTTTATGGCAGCATACTGCTATCAATCCCCTTTGTTTCCCTCTCGGGAAGGTCACGTGGACATCCCTTCCATAGAGCACCATCTTAAGCGGGCCTATCATGTCCGTAGGGAGACCAGAGCAGCCCTGTCATGCATCGGTAAACCCAAATGGCAGACCGCTGTCGCCGCCCTGCACCCAACTAGCATCAGGGACAGAAAATATGGCTCTCCTCATGGGATTTGCATTTGGCTGTGAACTCTTGGAAACTGGGACCCAGATTCATTGGGGCTTTCAAGGCGGAGGAGGTCGTGAACCCAGTCACTGTCAAGCTTCGCTTACCTCCGACTCTCAAGGTTCATCCAGTCTTCCACCTATTTTTATTCAAGCCGAGGGAGTCTCGCCCTCTGACGCCACTGCCTACCCCTCCATCTCCTCCTCGTATTGTGGACAGAGACCCGGTGTACATTGTCAGCAGCAGGGGTAAGCAGCGCTTAGTTGACTTGGAAGGATACGGTCTGGAAGAGCATCAGTGGGTACTGTCATGGTTTTGCTGTCTGTGTTTTTTTGTTTTAGCTATAGCCGGAGTGGAGGGAATGCCTCTTCAGCGGCACAACTGTGTCTTGTTTCCAATCAAGCCTAGTATTTAGTATTTCGTCTCTGTTGGATTATTGACCTTGCTTGCGGTTGTAACCCGGGTTATGGCATGAAACAATGGGAGAGTAGATATGACTAATTGAAGAATCATATGTTTCATTCAGAAGTTGGAAAAATTATCTACGTTGACCGAAAGTGTGACATTATTAACATTTGTCTTTTATTAATAGAGAAAAAATCAGAACTGAGTGCATCCCGTGGCGTTAGCGAATCAGGGAATAGAATACTGCTGGGGTGTCAGCAAATGAGAGGTGCCATTTTTCACCTTCATGACATCAAGGACTTGCTGCACGATCTATCTCGTTCTTTTTTTTCCTGACGTGAGTTATTCAGCTGTGCTAAAAAGGTGTTTCAGGAGAGCGAGAGAGAGAGAGAGAGAGAGAGAGAGAGAGAGAGAGAGAGAGAGAGAGAGAGAGAGAGAGAGATAGTTCGACGCAGTGAGTGTGCTCAGAGGCTTGAACATTATGTGTGTTGAGTTGAAAACCACATGTTGCTAAAATTAAGTCACTTTCTTTAGACGTCGAGCATCGTCCCTGGCTAATGTAGCTGTTAGCTTCCTAACATCCGGGAAGTGGATGTTATCGGCGCTTCGTTTGACGTTCTTCCGGTGAGTGTACATGGATGTGTATAATGTCTCACAGTACAGTGGTACCTCGGCTCATGAACTTAATTGGTTCCCAGAAAAGGTTTGTGAGCCGAAAAGTTCGTCTTCCGAACATTTATTTCCCATAGGAAACCATTAAAATGAGAATAATCCATTCCCAGGTCCCCATAAACATAATTTTCGACTAAATAAGCCTTAAAACTACACAAAAATATACTTTATTTTATGTATAATAAATGTGCTATTGTATTGAAATTAAAGAACTAAACTGTACTGTATAATAAAGTCGTTTTATTTACCTTTGTGATCGTAGTTGATGGCTTGATGGAATGGAGTGGGAGGGGGAAGGAGGGAGGGAGTTACGGTTTGGAAGGAGAGTCACCTTCCATAAGGACTGTAGGTAACTCAACCTCCGGTGTGGCTTCTCTTCTTTGCTTCTTAGAAGGAGACTCTTTATCCTTTTTGCTGATTAAAAACCTCTTAATTGACACCTGTTGCGTGTTAGCGTACTGGTACTGGGACGCTAAGTCACACAAACGCACACCTCGTTCGTGTTTTTCAATGATCTCCTTCTTCGACTCGATCGTAATTTTCTTTAATGTCTTCTTAGGCTTAACACTAGCCTGTGGCGGGGTCTTTTTCGGTCCCATAATAGCAAAAGTACACTCAATATGGTCCAAAATGTCTAGCAAACACAAACCACGTCCGCATTCAAAGAAAGGGGGTGACGAAGTGAACGCAGTGAGCGTGCGTCAGCTTCTCGCGGCCGCCACAGGGGCGCTGTTCGACCGCATTGTTTGGTTCGTCTGCCGAAAACTAGTTCGTCAGCTGAGACTAAATTCTCGCGAAATTAATGTTCGTGAGGCGAAAAGTTCGTGAGCTAAAGCGTTCGTGAGCCGAGGTACCACTGTATGTGGGATTTCATTAACCTGATGTTAATTACTGTAGTTACTTAATTGTCGACGCTGATGTGCTCTCGGCCTATTTAGGCCGGGTCTTTTGCGGAGTTTCTGATCAAGGACAACGCTGGAACTAGCCACCACGGTCCCCTAAATTTAGAAAGTATGTAAAAAGGGGCACAGTGGTGGTCGTGAGGATATATATGTAGCCGGGTCTTTGGAAAGACTGGACTGAACACAAAATAATTTTTACGTGGGCTTTATTCCCGACTGAACAATAAAAAAATTGTACAGCGTTAAGATGAAAGACTGAAATGTTTTAACTGAATTTTAAGAGTTAAACAAAAAGGGATCTAAGAGGTCAAAGAAAATTATCTAACAGATTAAAGAAAATTACACAATAATAAACAACAGCAGTGGCTTGCTTGATAAGAAAACAGAAATAAAAATACATTATTTCCAACCAATGTTTTGAAAGGCAGACACCCTTACTTGATACGTTCCGCCGTTCCGGTGTGTTGGGTGCACACGAGACACGCGGAAAAACCAAATAATCTCCCCTCTGAAGAACACATAACACAGTTCATGTCATTCCACAGTAAAAAAACAAAAAAACAAAAAACATCTTGTCACGGTGAGAACACTTGCACTGTACAGCTGTTCACACGTTCCACCAGCGGAAGCATTCAATTTCCCAAACCACGATCTCTTACTCAACAAATATTTAAATAATCAACCGTCCAGCCGAATACAACCCCTAACATGTTTCATGGTAAAATAGTTACCAATTACCTAAATATCGCCTGGGTCACAATGACGATCATGGGTTTTTCAAGTTGGGATGAGCGGCATGCACAGTTCAGCGACTATCTTCCGTCACGGGCATGTCATCCTCTCTTCACTTCGTGGTCTAATTCTCACTCGCGCTATTGTCTCGCATTACTTTTAAAGAGACAGTGCTAACAAGGCAGCCCTCGCTACAATGTCAAAGTATGGTTCACCTGGTTACATTCTCCCCTGCTACAAGTCAACGTCCTCGGTGACTTATCACTCTATCCCCCCGTCTGGTTGAAGTCGTGGTATAGCGGACCACTACTGCAAAAATCTGTGAGAATACGTCTGGATTTAACGAGATGGCATTGCACGCTGACACGGAGATTGAACGGATTCTTGTGTTTCCCTGGAGTTTTCCTCTGACTTTTGCGTAGGGCAGAACTGGGTACACCTACACAAACAGTCACTTTTCTTTCCCCCATCGGTGCAGGCACAGGTCTAGGACGTTCCTCGGACATGCTAACATCCGATATGGCCTGAAGGCATTATTTACAGGGAGTCTGTTTCCAAATTTGGCTCCTTGCTGTTAACTTGTTTCTGTCCCCAGTGCGGACTCTGCTTCTTCCTCGGAACCAGTGTCAGAAACACTATCATCTGGCTCTTGGGAAACTTCCTCTTCAGCAAGTGGTTCCTTGAATTCCTCAACCAATACAAACTCGATATCATCCGCCTCACTTTCTGATGGTGGAGCTGGTACAGGTTCCTTAACAGGTGCTTAGCGAGGACTTCTCTGTTCCAGCGCTGGTCCCACACATGGACGGAGGTTGGACCTATGTACCCTCTTTGTCAATCCTCCATCTAGGGTTTACACATCGAGCACAACCTTGTATATGGTCGAGGCCCATGCACCCTGTATCTTATTTCTTCCGAGAGGCCTGAAACGTAGGTACCGTATTTTCACGACCATAAGGCGCAATTAAAAGTCTTAAATTTTCTCCCAAGTGGACAGGACGCCTTATAATGTGGAGCGTCTAGTGTATGAGCCGAGTTCCAAATCCTGACTCAGAGCCGACACGCTGTTTATATAGAGAAAAGGCGGAAGTGGGCGTGAACAGGCATGCGGGAATGCGGCCAGCCAATCAGTGAAGGGTGGGCGTGTAAGTGGCCGTAAATGAGGACGTGAGAGAGGACAGCCATGCCGTAAAGCAGCCGGCCAATCAGTGAATGGTGGGCGTGTAAGTGGATGCGAAAGGCAGGTGCCAGTACCTGTATATAGTGCGAGTTTGTGCGTTATTGCAAAACAACTTCGGTTTTGGTTTCTAAGAACCCCCGAAAATGAATACAACAAAGAGACACGCTTACGAAGCTCAGTTCAAACTGACGAAACTGGACGAAGAGAAGATGAGAGAGTGGCTAAGTGAGGTGTATGTAAAGAGACCGGATGGCTTTTTCCATGCCTCGCCGTCACTCTTGATTTGCGACTCCATGCGTGCCCATCTCACAGCAGCGGTGAAAAACCAAGTCAAGCAAATGAACTCTGAACTTGCCGTCATTCCCGGAGGCTTGACGAAAGAACTCCAACCGCTGGACATCGGCATCAACCGGGCGTTCAAAGTGAAGTTGCGGCGGCATGGGAACAATGGATGATCGATGGCAAACACAGCTTTACGAAGAGTGGGAGGCAGCGCCGGGCTGAATTACGCCACTATTTGCGAATGGATTGTGGCTGCTTGGACAAACGTGTCTGCTTGCACTGTTGTTCGAGCTTTTGGCAAAGCCGGCATAATTTCTGTGGATCCACACGGCAATGAGAGTGACTCTGACAACGGGAGGGAACCCGGCGTTTTTGATGGATTGTTCAATTCGGACACAGAAGATGAGGACTTTGATGGATTTCTGGGTGATGATTGATCGAAAAACGTGAGTACATTGTAAGATGTCGAAATAAAGTACAACCGATCACAGTTTTGCTTCCGTTGCCTTTTTAAAAACGTGTTTTTAGCATGTCTTAGCATGCTACGCTATGCTTCAAGCTAACGTGTTTTTAGCGTGCGTGCATGCATGCCGTATGTTTAAACTGGCGTATGTTTTACCACCCCTGGCTGCGCCCAATAATACAGTGCGTTTTGTGTATGTGTAAAATACAGAAATAGCACCCGTTACTGAGACTGCGCCCTACAACACGGTGCGCCGAATGGTCGTTAAAATACGGTACACAAGCTCACCCACATCAACAGGTGGACAGTAGACTTTCTCCTTTTGCTGGGCCATTCTCTCAGCCGCTTTGCTCTAAGTCATCTCTCTTGCCTTGGCATGTGCATCTCTGAATCGTTCTGGTGTACCGCAAGCCAGTCGACTGTATCATCCTTGACTTGTTGCTCCTGGCCAAGCAAGGCATCCACTGGAAGGTGTCCCGTTGTTGAGTGTGGAGTCACATTATATGTATAGACCAACTCTGACAGGTATTCCGGCCAGTGGCGTTTCTTTTCAGAGGGAAGCGTACGTAGAGGATCATGTAGGGTTCGGTCGAACCTTTCACACTGCGGGTTGCCTTCGGGGTGATGGGGTGTGGCCCGAATCTTTGGCTGTGGCATTTTGGTCAGAACACATCTTTGGTACTTCTTTATCCACTGCTCAACTTCTTCATCCATACCTCCTTAGAAACACCTTGGCCGCAGCAGGCCTAATGTTCACTCTATACCCTGATGTCCCATCTGTTCATGGACACTTCTAAGAACATTGTCTTTGAGAGTGTGTAGAAACAACTGGTAGCATTCTCCCAGGTGAACATTGTTAATCACTCAGTACAAGAGTCCATCCCTCTCTCTGAGACGTGGCCACTGCTTTAGCAGAGCGCATACTGGTTTTGAGAGGCCCATTTTTTTCTCAATAAGATGTTTTTCTCTGATGGTTCCAAAGGCCTCGCACCACTTTGAGAGTCGGGTCAGCAGCCTGAAATCCTTGAAGTACTTCCTGAGAATATCCAGGCAGCGTGGGGGTATTATCTTGAACAGCTTCATCATTTACTGTCTCATTGGCCTTCGATGCCTGCAGCTGCCTGATCAAACAGAGCTCAACTCCTGCCGAAACTAATTCTGGTTCTAAAACCGTCCCTGTCCTCAGCTGCATATTGCTGCACTACCGTCAAAATCTGCATCTTCACTGGTCGGTTCTGGCTCATCATTCACCGGTCGACGAGAAAGGGCATCAGCTACAGTATTACATCTGCCAGGACGATACTTTACATCAAAATCAAATATTGCTAGCTGTTGAGTTGCTCCTAATTAGGCAGTCTGAAGGTGACACAGAGAGTTATTATCTGTGATGACTGTGAACCTAGACTCGAGCAGATAACTCCTAAACTTTTCAGTAACTGCCCACTTCAGTGCTAGGATTTCAAGCTTCATGCTGGTATAATTCTGATCATTCTTCTCAGCACCCTTAAATTTGCGACTTGCATAAGCTATCACCTTCTTCTGACCTGCGTGCTTTTATCTAGCTTTACTTTTAAAGAGATAGTGCTAACAAGGCAGCCCTCGCAACAATATCAAAGTATCGTTCACCTGGGTTTTACGATTAAAATATTTAATCTAATTAAAAACTCAACTGTCATAATTAACTCAAATTAACTAAAAATTAATCATGATTACTCACTCATTTTTTATCGTTTCTGAATTTCCTTTTATATTTTTTGTCCTATTTTCCCTCATTTTAATGCTCTCATCAACATGGAATCATGAATCAGTTTTCTATGTGCAAAATGCAAATATTTACTGAAATAACAATTTTGATTTTCAATTTTACATGAACATTTTTCACTTGGAGCAGTTATTCACACATTATCTCTCACACAATATTACTGTCCATCAACAACAGTGAAAACAATTTTGTCACACAACAGCTGCTTGAACAGCTCTTTTTAGGGAATCAAAACAGCGCAATATAACATTATAAAGTGCACATCTAAGGTAAACTAGTACTCAGCCTATAATTTTTCTCAAATTTGCTTTGAACACAGCAGTCAGGCTATGCTGATTCTGTTGATCCTTCTTGCTCGGAAGTCTCTCTACGGTTTTGTGTCGACATCATTTCGGATTCTTGTAATGGAGGCTCTCGCTGGCAATCAGTAATGGTTGTTCAGTTAGGGATTGTCGGTCAGCATGGAAGGATCTCTCGTTCTGTAGTTTTTGGATCATTTATTGGAGCACTTTGCAGCAGTAGTAGTAGTTGTAACAGAAGTATCAGAAGCAGGTAATAACCTAAACTACACATAAATGCAGTAAAAAATTAATATATCTATCTTTCTGCATCGCAATGTAAATATGTATATAATTGACATTATGAATACCTTTAACAATACGTTTAATCAATAACGTAATCAACCCTGATTTCACTATGTATCATTATCGTCATCATTATTCATTGTTTTAAACGTAAGAAACCATTCAACACAAACATAAAGTCGAATCGAACAAAAGAACTACAAGTCCCAATACTCAATCCAGGAAGTGGAGCGCCGGCATGAACATATCAAGTCGAATCGAACAAAAGAACTACAAGTCCCAAAGGTCCAACCCGGAAGTGGGCGCGGCTGCAGCGCAATTTACTTCTTTAAACGTCAGATTGCAGACGGACAAACATGACAACTATGCACAAATGAGCTAAATAAAGACACCCCTGTTCTAGCAACATTTTAGCCCACGCTGTTTAAATTGCCAATTGCTTCAGCAACTTTGTTCTTTGTCGTGTCATCCATTTTCTTCGCTTTGAAATGATCCATAGCCGTCTGTCTGAGACGAGGGGGGCGGACAACTCACGCAGCGGTGTGCTTGGCCATTAATTAAGTGGTATTTCAGACTCGACGTGCTATGATGATAGCTCAGTTTACGACTGCAAAACATCCAGGTCACTTTGGTCTTGTCAGTGGAACAATCTGGCAACTTTTTAAAAGTAAACTTTCCATTCATAAACTATTTAAATATCCGTTTTCCGTGTCTCGCGCTGCAGTGGCTGGCAAAACAAACGTGCGTGGACTTGTGCAGCGCGCTTGCTGTTTTGTTTCTGGTTTATTTATAGAGCAACGTCACATCCGCTTTGACGTCTGCCGCGTTAATCTCGCGAGAAAATTTTTGATCCCATAAAATTCATTTAAATTAATGTCGATAAAAACGCGCTAAACTGACAGCTCTAATATATATATTCATTCATTCATCCTCCGAACCGCTTTATCCTCACTAGGGTCGCGGGGGGTGAATTGGTTGCCAGCCAATCGCAGGGCACACAGAGACGAAGGACCATGCACGCCCACAATCACACCTAGGGACAATTCAGAGTGATCAATCAGCCTGCCACGCATGTTTTTTGGAATGTGGGAGGAAACCGGAGTGCCCGGAGAAAACCCACACAGGCCCGGGGAGAACATGCAAACTCCACACAGAGAGGCCGGAGCTGGAATTGAACCCGGTACCTCTGCACTGTGAAGTCGACGTGGAGAATGACTGAGCGAAGATCCTGTGGGACTTCCAGATCCAGACTGACAAGATGGTAATGGCAAACCAACCAGATATCGTGATCATAGATAAAGGGCAGAGGAAAGCCGTGTTAGTGGATGTAGCGGTCCCAAGTGATGGAAACATCAGAAGGAAGGAACACGAGAAACTCGAGAAATACCAAGGGCTCAGAGAGGAGCTGGAGAGAGCCTGGAAGGTAAAGGTGACAGTCGTGCCTGTGGTGGTCGGAGTACTCCGCGTAGTGACCCCCAAACTAGATGAGTGGTTGCAACAGATCCCGGAAACAACATCGGACATCTCAGTCCAGAAAAGTGCAGTGCTAGGAACAGCAAGGATACTGCGCAGAACCCTCAAGCTTCCTGGCCTCTGGTAGAGGACCCGTGCTGAATGGGGGACGGACACCACCCGAGGGGTGAGACGAGGATTTTGTTTTTTTTAATATGTATAGTGATAAGTTGTTTTTAACTGTTTAGTGAATTTGGTAATGTTTGAATAAATTAAGTGTTTAGACAAGAATCACTTATATTGCATGATGACTCTGCATCATTGCACGACTGTTGTATCGGTATTAGCACATATCGGGACACTTTATTTTGCTTTATGACTCTGGATCTTTTGCACAAGTACTATGTCACTTTATATTGCCTAATGACTTTGTACTTCTGTGTTTATGTCCTAAATGTATATTTTGTTATGGTGGATTGATTGTAATACGAAAGCGTATTCAACTACCAAAGACAAATTCCCTGTATGTTTGAACATACTTGTAAAATAAATATGATGCTGATTCTGCAATCCAGCTGCAGATTTCCTGTGTGGAGTTTGCCTGTTCCCCCAATGCCGACGTGATTTTTCTCAGTGTACTTTAGTTACACCCCAACTTACAGTGGGCTGTGGAGGTCTTTATTCTGATTTTGTATTGATTTCAGAAATTGATTTAAGGTCTTAATGTACATTTCACATTAACTCAGGCCCAGTTTCATGGTATCATATACATCGGATTTCAAAATTAAACTCCAAGGAACCAGGATTACACAATTATTTGTACGTATGTACTTTTTACACCAGGTAAAAATATTTGCACATGTACTTTTGGGAGGGAATAACAATGATTTTGAGTTCAAGCAGTCTTGACAACTCACGCGTCATTCTGCCGCCAGTTAATGGTGCATGTAGCTCCAGTTGGGTCTGGGGCATAGCCAGCCCAGCCCACGATAGGCATGGTGGACCAGAACAACGCATTAAGCCATGCTGCCAGAATCAGAAGATTGTATGAACGCACTGTCATTTTCTGCCCTGAAGAGACAAAGGACAAGCACATGTGCACGGAAAGTACTGTATAGTGTAAATATTATATTACATATACAGTGGGGCAAATAAGTATTTAGTCAACCACCAATTGTGCAAGTTCTCCTACTTGAAAAGATTAGAGAGGCCTGTAATTGTCAACATGGGTAAAGCTCAACCACGAGAGACAGAATGTGGGAAAAAAACTCAGAAAATTACATTGTTTGATTTTTAAAGAATTTATTAAAAATCATGGAGGAAAATAAGTAGTTGGTCAATACCAAAAGTTCATCTCAATACTTTATGTACCCTTTGTTGGCAATAACGGAGGCCAAACGTTTTCTGCAACTCTTCACAAGCTTTTCACACACTGTTGCTGGTATTTTGGCCCATTCCTCCATGCACATCTCCTCTAGAGCAGTGATGTTTTGGGGCAGTCGTTGGGCAACACGGACTTTCAACTCCCTCCACAGATTTTCTATGGGGTTGAGATCTGGAGACTGGCTAGGCCACTCCAGGACCTTGAAATGCTTCTTACGAAGCCACTCCTTTGTTGCCCTGGCTGTGTGTTTGGAATCATTGTCATGCTGAAAGACCCAGCCACGTCTCATCTTCAATACCCTTGCTGATGGAAGGAGATTTTCACTCAAAATCTCTCGATACATGGCCCCATTCATTCTTTCCTTTACACAGATCAGTCGTCCTGGTCCCTTTGCAGAAAAACAGCCCCAAAGCATGATGTTTACACCCCCATGCTTCACAGTGGGTATGGTGTTCTTCGGATACAATTCAGTATTCTACACGAGAACCTGTGTTTCTACCAAAAAGTTCAATTTTGGTTTCATCTGACCATAACACATTCTCCCAGTCCTCTTCTGGAGCGTCCATATGCTCTCTAGCGCACCGCAGACGGGCCTGGACGTGTACTGGCTTCAGCAGGGGGACACGTCTGGCAGTGCAGGATTTGAGTCCCTGGCGGCGCATTGTGTTACTGATTGTAGCCTTTGTTACTGTGGTCCCAGCTCTCTGTAGGTCATTCACTAGGTCCCCCTGTGTGGTTCTGGGATATTTGCTTACCGTTCTTGTTATCATTTTGACGCCACGGGGTGAGATCTTGCATGGAGCCCCAGATCAAGGGAGATTATCAGTGGTCTTGTATGTCTTCCATTTTCTAATAATTACTCCCACAGTTTATTTATTTACACCAAGCGTTTTACCTATTGCAGATTCAGTCTTCCCAGCCTGGTGCAGGTCTACAATTTTGTCTCTGGTGTCCTTCGACAGCTCTTTGGTCTTGGCCATAGTGGAGTTTGGAGTATGACTGACTGAGGTTGTAGACAGATGTATTTTATACCAACAATGAGTTAAAACGGGCGGCATTAATACAGGTATCGATTGGAGCCTCGTTAAACCTCATTAGAAGAAGTTAGACCTCTTTGACAGCCAGAAATCTTGCTTCTTTGTAGCTGACCAAATACTTATTTTCCTCCATGATTTTTAATAAATTCTTTGAAAATCAAACAATGTAATTTTTTGTAATTTTTTCCCCACATTCTGTCTCTTGTAGTTGAGCTTTACCCATGTTGACAATTACAGGCCTCTCTAATCTTTTCAAGTAGGAGAATTTGCACAATTGGTGGTTGACTAAATACTTATTTGCCCCACTGTACATACATATTATTGGCAACACATACTCGAGTGGGTTAAAAAGTTGTTCACTGTACACATCGTAAATGCAGAATAAAATATGATTCGATACCTATGTCAGGCCTGCAAATTGTGAGGTATCGGTCTATGGCCACCACAGTCAACAGGCCAATGCTAGCCATGCCAAAGAAGATGTTGAGAGCTGCATAAATCTGGAATCAAAAACAATTGGAGCAGTCTGACAATATGCCTTAATAACAGTCCTCAAATAGACCATGCGAGGGAGGTCACGTGTGACTCCCTGGTAACATTATTTCAATTTATTTATTTATTTTTATTTTTTTGAATAGAGTTCCTGATGATGTAGTGGTACACACCTCTGACTTGTGTGCAGGCATCTTGTGATCGGTGTGCGTGTGTGTGTGTGTGTGTGTGTGTGTGTGAATTATTGTTTGTCTCTATATGTGCCCTGCATCTGACTGGCGACCAGTTCAGGGTGTTGTGTGCCTCTCGCCCGAAGTCAGCTGAGCTAGGCTCCAGCATCCCCAACAAACCCTGTTCAGGATAAGCAGTGTGGAAAATAGATGGATGGAAAAAATAAAGTGTAATTAATTGCACATCCACTACAGTGTGTGTACGTCTGTGTACACTCACACACACACACACACACACACACACACACACACACACTTGAACTTCGTTGTGACAGACAATGTTTCAGTTATTTGTCGTAAATCCTTCTTGTTTGTTTTCTGTAAAGAACATTAATCAGGATAAAATGTTATTCAGGTGTACGTCTAACTGTCTCATAGACCAGTGCTTCTCAATTATTTTCTGTTACGCCCACACCAACAAGAAGAAAACAATTCACTCTCTGCCAGCACTATATCATTTTTCCTGAAATGTAAAAAAAAATGCTTGTTTAAACTGTAAACATTTTTGACCAATTTATTGCACCATTTCATTCTGAAAACTAAAATTAAATAAAATCTCAAAATAATAAATTCAAATTCAGTTCAGCAACATTAACTTAGTAGCACAATATATAAAACACTTTAGTCTCCAAAACAAGAACGAATAAAACAATTTGTGCTGATTTATTATTTTTTTAAAATCAAAATGAGGAAGTCAGTATTGATGGCTTCGATGAGCACGTTTTGCAATGTACAACTTTTCTAGCGGCTTATCAGCGTGATTGAGGTGTCATGTCTTGAAGTGGCAGCTTGATTTATTTGGCTTCATGCTGTCAGCAGCCAGCATTTTTTGACACAGTCAACACCGGTCTTTCCTCATCCGTCTCCCACTGTAGTCACACTGAAGCCAAGCGCTACATAAGCCTTGTCATATTTCCTTGACTGGTCTTTCGGGTCACTTTCTTTTGTCTCGTGATCTTTGTCTTTCTCCGCCTTTCTTTGTCATCCCTGTTTCAAAAAAAATCATGTTGTCTCCTGAGCCTTTGTTAACTGCACTCCATACAGCCTGCTCGGTGCAAAAAAAAAAAAAAAAAAACCCTACACCACAGGGCTAATACAGTACTCCCTGCGCACTCTCCGACAATGAGGACGCCACTGCCAACTGCTGTCGTGGATGTGCAATTACACTTAATTCTATTTTCATTGGCAAAAAAATGCATGTTCCTCAGAGTCCGTGGCATCCCACCACACCCCCCATTATTTGAGAATGACTGTGACATAAACAAATGATATTTTTGGTCACGGCAGAGAGTTGAGAATCATAAAATGGTTTCTTCATCCTGGGCGGAAGGGCGGGGCGGTGTCACAGAAAATTATTGAGAAGTTCTATCTTACAATGAAGTGGAGTGAATAGGTTTTCCTCAGCTGTAATGTTTCACTTTGGATTAGTATCATATGTCCTAATAGCCTATCATCGTGGAACAAGGAGAGAGGAGAAAAACAAAAATCTCAGGCGACTCACAATTCGTCAAAACTAGACAATAGAATAAACACAAGACAGGAGAATAAATAATAAAAACGTAATATACACTGCTTGCTCTAACTTTCTCAACTGTATTTATCTCACAAGATTTGAGAAATGTGCAAATGGTGGAGTAGATGCATTTTTTTTGATTGTTTGGAAGATTTCAAAGAACTCATGCCATCAGCATCTTGTCTGTCCTCTTGAAAGTACATGTATGGCACTCACCTGACAACCAGTGTAGCCAAATTTCCAGTTTCCGTGGATATCGGAGGCAGCTGACATAGGGTAGCCAATGCCTGCTACCCCAATGTCAGTAAAGGCCAAGTTGATGATGATAAAATTGGTAGCAGTGCGGAGCTCCTTAAACTTAACAAACATTAGAAGAACGACAATGTTGCTCAGTAGACTGATGATACCTGGAAAGAAAAAAGGTGGAAAAGAGTTTGAAATTAGAAGTCCATCTTGCAACGTAAAGCCTCAAAACTCAGAATTAGTGTCAGCCTACTCATCCATTCATCCATTTCCTGAACCGCTTATCCTCACAAGGGTCATGGGGCATGCTGGAGCCTATGTAAGTATGTTCACAACATAAATGTCTGACAACACAAGCAACAAAGTGCAAAAATATATTGCCCAAACACTGTTTATAACACAAAATCTGCAGCATACAGTACAGTTATTCCACCGTATCGAGCGGGAGTTGCTTGAGTTGGCGTCACTGCGAGCTTCCGTATGACTTACGGGTTCCGGAAGTCTAATTTGATACATTTGCGAGAACTTGATTGATTTGTTCTTTGAAATCTTAGTAGAAGGGTGACACGGAGAAGCTGCATGCACTTGTTGACCAGTCAATCACTGTGCCACCATGTTATATATGCATCCATTTTCCATCCATCCATATTCCAATCCGCTTTTCCTCACGAGGGTTGTGGGCGTGCTGGGGCCTATCCCAGCTGTCTTTGAGCAATAAGCGGAGGACACCCTGAATTGGTTGCCAAACAATCGCATGGCACACATAGATGAACAACCATTAGTGCTTGTTAGGGTTTGGATGTGACCCCAATAGCACGACAACAGGGAGGTATTGTTGAAGCCAACACTTGCCGTAGTTTATTGAAGAGTCTGAGCAAAGTCACTCAGGAAGAAGCACGAAGAAGCCACAGGGAAAATGTCCACAAGAACGAACCCTAACTCAGGGAGAAAACTGGGACTTACTTAGACGCTCAGGGGGAAGCACAAGGAGTCCACAAGGGAATGTTCACACAAGGAACAAGAAACTGCAGGTGACACCAACAGAGTCCACTGGCATGGTGACGGCACAAACTTGTACTGAGGAATGGTTTGTGAGCCAATTTATACCAGTCCAAACGAGCAGATTGGCAACAGGTGGGTGATGAGCTGACGAATATTAGGTGTGAGATGCAGAGCGCCCTGGCTGAGGAGGCTGCCTGGCTGGCCTCTCCCTAACAGTACCCCCTCCCTTACGGGAGCCACCTGGTGACTTGCCAGGCCTGCCGGGATGGGTGCGATGAAACTCATTGATCAGGGAAGGGTCCATAATGAGCTGGGAAGAGACCCAGCTCCGATCCTCCACGCCGTAGCCCTCCCAGTCAACCAGATATTGGAATCCGCATCCACGGCGCCGGACATCCATCAGCCTACGGACCTTCCACTGGGGGTGCCCGTCCACAAACTCAGGGGGAGGCGGGGCCGGAGTCGGAGGCAACAGGGGGCTGACGGAGACAGGTTTAACCCGGGACACATGAAAAACAGGATGGATCTTCATGTAGGGAGGGAGCTTCAGACGCACTGCTGCAGGACCGAGCACCTTTTGGATCTCATAGGGCCCAACAAACCGGGGATTGAGTTTCTTTTCACCCGACTGAAGAGGAAGATCCTTGGAGGACAGCCACACCTTCTGCCCAGGTTGGTAAGCCGTTGCTGAACGACAACGACGGTTGGCACCACGACTGGCACGTTCCGTCGCACGGAGCAAGGTGGTTTGGGTGACTTCCCAGACACGGCGACAGCGATCCAGGTGGTTCTGCACCGAAGGAACTGCCACTTCAGACTTCTGTGCAGAGAAGATGGGTGGCTGGTAAACCAGAGATACCTCGAAGGGTGAGAATCCAGTGGTGGGACAGACCAGGGAGTTGATAGCATATTCAACCCAGGGAAGAAACCGGCTCCAGGAGGCAGGCTTCTTCGCGGCCACAATGAAGGGCGGATTCCACGCTCTGGTTCATCCTCTCGGTTTGCCCGTTAGTCTGGGGATGATATCCTGAGGAGAGACTAACAGAAGCGCCTAAACCCTTACAAAATGCCTGCCATACACGGGAGACAAATTGAGGTCCTCGATCTGAGACAACATCCTTGGGAAGGCCATGCAGGCGGATCACATGGGCCATGAGGAGCTCAGCAGTCTCGGCAGCCGATGGCAGTTTAGGCAGTGCCACCAGGTGGACTCCCTTGCTGAAACAGTCCACCACCGTTAGGATCACAGTGTTACCATCAGAAGGGGGAAGTCCAGACACAAAGTCCAATGCCACATGCGACCAGGGCCGACCGGGTGTAGGAAGTGGCTGCAGCAGACCGGCGGGTGCCTGGTGGGAAGCCTTGCTGCGAGCGCAGACAGTGCAGGCCGTGACAAATCCCTTAACGTCTCTCCTCATGGTGGTCCACCAGAACCTCCAAGCCAGGAAGGTGTAGGTACGATTGACACCTGGGTGGCAAGCAAACCGGCTAGCATGGCCCCACTGGAGTACCCGAGAGCGAACAGTGTTCGGAGCAAACAGACGGTGAGGAGGGGCGTTGCTTGGAGCAGGATGAGAGCATAAAGCACGCTTGACAGCAGCGGGTTCATAGTCACCATGCCTATCACCTTTGTCTCAGGGAGGATTGGGAGGGGTTCCTCTGTAGCAGGCTCCTGTGGGTGTTGTCGGGAAAGGGCGTTGCAAGAACCAGGGTGATAGGTTAGTGTAAAGTCGAACCGACTGAGGAAGCTGGCCCACCAGGCTTGTCGACCGTTGAGGCGCTTGGGAGCCCGGATGAATGTCAGGTTCTTATGGTCCGTCCAGATGGTAAATGGCTGCTCTGCTCTCTCCGAGCATCCACCACTTTTCTGCTTGGGACTTTTCTGCTTGGCTCTCGACGAAGGCGGACGCTTTTTTGCTCAGCTCCTGTCCTCCCCCCACCCTCTCCTTGCTCGCCACTCAGTCTATGTGCTGTCTGTGTCTTAATGCTTTTCCTAGGCTAAACTTTTCCTAGCCTCCTATCGTATTTTCATCCTAGAACAAACCATGGAATTGGTTGGCTGGTCTCTCGATGCAATCGACAACATTTTTTCGACGAAAAGAGCAGGCAGTGGGGAGCCTACTTGCCCCTCGGGGACATTTGCTGCCGGGTACGCCCTTGATCCCTGGTGTAAGTGGGGTATGGTGTGCCTGTCAATACTGTCCGCTGAGGATGTGGAAGACATCTACATTATCGGCCTTCTGATAACAGGTATGCTGCTGTTTGGTGTTAGCAGTTTCCTGTTCTATCGCAAAATTCAACCGACGGTAGCAGCTTTATTGGAAGTGAAGAAGCTGCCGGTCATTCTTGATGGTCTAGCGTGAATGTCCAACACTCAGACTCAAGCGGTGACTGAGCTCAACCGCAATATGGATGCGGTTCTGGAGCGTCTCCGTACGATCGTTATCATCATGGGGAAGTTGGAATTCGCGCTTCGGAAAGAAATTGAGGATCTGATCGGCGCCAGTGAAGGGATACAGCCACGGACTCAAGGCCACCTGAAATTGTTGGCGGCCGTCCCAAAACAAAACAACGCTATCTGGACCTTTTCCCCTGAAAGTACGCATGGAAGCTAGACCCCTCACCATCAGCCCTTCCTTCTCGGCCATGGACTGATAAGCCGGTACTGTCCCCATGAGCAGACCTTGATGAATCAGCTGTGGTCTGTGCTTATCATCACCGCCTTCGTTGTTCCTGGTTTTTCCCTGTGATGTGACCTGATCTGCTGTGCTCTGAATGGACTGGCAGCACGCCGGTCGGGCCGCGTCGAACTCCCCCCCCCCCTCCCATGTTATGTCTTGTGACTTGTTGTAACTGTCATATGCTTTTGATGTGCAGGGTATTTTTTCTCCTAGATTTAAATTATCCTCAGAAGAGGATAGTTCGAGCATGGTTTTTCTTTCCCCTCTGCTCTCCTAGTGTTTACTTTCTCAACGAAGATCTTGGGGCGCTGCCCTTCGCACTGTATCCCATATTCGTCATTGTTTTTCATGTTTCTTGTGCAGAGCGTGCCTGTTAAGTCCAAATTACCCCATGGGGATAAATAAAGTTTCCTGAATCGGAATCTGAAAACCACCGCCAGCAGCTCAGTCCCCAATGTCATAGTTCACCTCAGCAGGAAGGAACCGGCGGGAGTAGAACGCACAGGGGTGAACCTTTTGGCCAGTCTCCGACCGTTGAGAGAGCACAGCCCCCACCCCGGTGTCGGAGGCATCCACTTCCACAATGAACTGTCTTTTGGGGTCAGGATGGAGAAGAAAGGTGGCACGGTTGAACCTCTCCTTGAACAACTGGAAGGGGGAGCAAGCTGTAGGGGACCAACCAAACGGTTGGGACCCGAAGGTTAATCTGGTGAGGGGTTCAGCCAAGCTGCTGTAGTGGCGGATAAACCTCCTGTAGAAGTTAGCAAACCCTAGGAAGCTCTGTAGTTCCTTCCGAGATGTGGGATCAGGCCAGTCCACTACTGCCTGGATCTTACGAGTCTTGCCACCTTTCAGGATGAAACCAAGGTACTCAATAGAATCAGAATGGAACTGGCATTTCTCAGCCTTGACAAAGAGCCGGTTACAAAGGAGTTGCTTGAGAAGCTGCCGCACGTGTTGCACATGCTCCTCTAGAGACCTGGAGAAGATGAGAATGTCATCAAGGTAGACCACAACAAACCGGTCAAGTTCATAAGTGGTAGGCGTACTTGTTCTTGATAGTTATGGGAGGATGAAAGCCGAATGAGCCCTGCTGCCAACGACTCAGAAATATATTTGTCCATAGCAGCCTTCTCTGGGATAGAAAGACTATACAGACGACTGCTTGGGAGGGTAGCACCGGGACGTAGGTCAATCGCACAGGCATAAGGCTGGTGTGGGGGGAGAGACTGAGCCCGAGCCTTGCTGAAAACCTCGCCGAGATCATGGCACTCAGGAGGAGCAGATGAGAGATCGGGAGGGGGGACAATGGGGGCCTGGTGGAGCGAGGTACGATTCGCTGCTCGTAGGCAATGGGCGTGACAGGAGGGGCTCCATTCCAGAATAGTTCCGGAGGACCAAGCAATGTGTGGCTCATGTTGGCGCCAAATCACAGGGACTAAGTGAGATTGAATTATGAAAAACTGCCGCGTCTCCACATGGTTACCTGCTATGGTGAGAGAAATTGGGCAGTTGCATTGAGTGACGCTGGAGAGACAATGTTCGTCGAGCGCAAAAGCCTCCAGGTGTCTCTCCAATGTCTCTACTGGAATGGAGGCCTGAGCAACAAATTCAGAGTCCAGAAAAACATTCATCAGCACCTGAATCAAGGAGAGCCCCTACCGTGAGTTGCTGGTCAGCCCAGGCCAGTGTGATGCTGACCAGGTGATTCGGTGGGGCAGAACGACGGTAACAAGATAGGCGGCTCACCAGGAACTCCCGGGGTCCTAGTGAGCCTGATCATTTGGCCGGTTGGGGCAGCCTCTGATAAGATGTCCCCTTTGGCCGCAATAGAGGCAGAGGCCGGCTTGGAACCGGGCCTCACGTTCAGTTGGGGTGAGACGTGTGCGTCCAAGTTGCATGGGTTCCTCCGCTACTGTGGCCTGGGATGTAGCGGGGTATGTCGGAGGGGTAGTGGAGAGGGGAGGAGTGGCTATCATGTGGGTTCTTGGTGTCTGAGGAGTGACCAGAGATCTACTCCATGCTTGATCACGCCTTCTCTCTCGGTGCCGTCCATCGATACGGATTGAGAGGTCGATCAGTTCATCGAGGGAGGCAGGCTACTCCCGGGTGGCCAGCTGTAGTTTAACGGCGTCGCTGAGGCCATTCCGGAAGGTTACACATAGTGACTGGTCGTTCCAGCCACTCTCCGCAGCAGCCAGCCTAAACTCCACTGAGTAGTCAGCGACACTGCTGCTGCTCTGCAGCCGAGTGCCAGGCTCCTGACCGCGGATGGGGTGGTGGAACACCTTCCGTAATTCTGTCACAAAGTCCTTGTAGGCGTGACAGAAGCTGGCCCCCATGGACCAGGAAGAGGTGACCCACTGTGCTGCTCGACCCGTGAGCAGATTCATCATGTAAGCCATGCGTGTAGAGTCAGTTGCGAACATGCTGGGTTGGTTGGCAAAAACCAGCTCACACTGCATGATGAACGTGGCGCAGGTTTCAAAGTTGCCATCAAATGGCCATTGAGCGGAGAGAGAGGGCTCAAGAGGAATAGGGTTGGGTATGATGGGGTAAACAGGGGCTTGGACCACTGGAGTTATTGCGGCTGAAACATGGGGAGTAGGCGGGTCTTGCGGTCGGTTGGTGAGTGCTGATGTCAAGGCCTGTAACTGTAGCAGAACCTCCGCCTGTTGTCTCGCCAACGCCGTCTGCTGGTTAGCCAAGGCCTGCACCACAGGCTGAAGGGGCTGAATCTGAGCCTGAAGGTCCTGTAAGGCGACAGAAGTGTACTGTCATTGCTGGGTGTGGGTAACGGTCAGGTGACGAGAGCATCTTGGATCAAATCGAGACCAGACTTGTCTGTGTCGGCTGGGGTTGTCATGGCAAGTTCGTACTGTTCGGGTTTGGATGTGACCCCAATAGCACGACAACAGGCAGGTATAGTTGAAGCCAAAACTTGGCGTAGTTTATTGAAGAGTCTTAGCAAAGTCACTCAGGGGAAGCACGAGGAGTCTACAAGGGAATGTCCGCACAAGGAACAAGGAGCTGCAGGTGATGCCAACAGAGTCCACTGGTGTGGTGACGGCACAAACTTGCACTGAGGAATGGTTTGTGAGCCAATTTATACCAGTCCAAACGAGCAGATTGGCAACAGGCGGGTGATGTGGCAAGTTCGTACTGTTCGGGTTTGGATGTGACCCCAATAGCACGACAACAGGCAGGTATAGTTGAAGCCAAAACTTGGCGTAGTTTATTGAAAAGTCTTAGAAAAGTCACTCAGGGGGAAGCGCGAGGAGTCCACAAGGGAATGTCCACACAAGGACCAAGGAACTGCAGGTGATGCCAACAGAGTCCACTGGCGTGGTGACAGCACAAACTTGCACTGAGGAATGGTTTGTGAGCCAATTTATACCAGTCCAAACGAGCAGATTGGCAACAGGTGGGTGATGAGCTGACGAATATCAGGTGTGAGATGCAGAGCGCCCTGGCTGAGGAGGCTGCCTGGCTGGCCTCTCCAGAACAGTGCTCACACCAACACTTTGTGTTCCATTAACCTACCATGCATATTTTCGGAATGGGGGGGTACCAGAGTACCCAGAGAAAACCCACGCCAGCACAATCAGAACATGCAAATTCGACACAGGAAGGCTAGAGCCGACCACCATGCCACCCTCATATGTATACATTCATTCATTCATTCATCTTCCGAACCGCTTTATCCTCACTAGGGTCGCGGGGGGTGCTGGAGCCTATCCCAGCTGTCTTCGGGCAGTAGGCGGGGGACACCCAGAATTGGTTGCCAGCCAATCGCAGGGCATATGTATACATAATATATATATTATTATTATTGTTATTTATATATATATATATATATTAGAGCTGTCCGTTTAGCGCGTTTTTATCTGCATTAATTTAAATGAATTTTAACGTGATTACATTTTTTCTCGCGAGAGTAACACGGCACACGTCACAGCAGATTTTACGTTGCTCTGTAAATAAACCGGAAACAAAACAATAAGCATGCTGCAGAAGTCCTTGCCCAGGTCTGTTTTGCCAGCCACGGCAGCGTGAGACACTGAAAACGGATACTTAAATAGTTTATGAATGGAAAGTTTACTATTAAAAAGTTGCCAGATTGTTCCACTGACAAGACCAAACTTACCTGTATGTTTTGCAGTCGTAAACTGAGCTATCATCATAGCACGTCGAATCTGAAATACCACTTAATGGCCAAGCACACAGCTGATGTGAGTACTCCGCCCCCTCGTCTAAGACAGACAGCTGTGGATCATTTCAAAGTGAAGAAAATGGATAACACGACGGAGAACAAATTTGCTGAAGCCAGAGCTAAATGTATGGCTACTTCATGCAAGCCTGCCAACATTGTCCACAGCTCGACTCAAGCTGAAATAATTTGCATTGCATCGAACGACTCCACTTCGGATTGCCAGCGAGAGCACCCATTACAAGCTAAGTACAGAGATTGTACGTAGCGGAGAAGGCTAAGGTACGCCAAGCGGGAGAAGACATTGTTTCGGGAGAGAAATAAGAGACTAGGCTGATGAGCCTCTGGTGAATAAAGAGCAGGTAGCCTGTTGAGTGTACAATGTATGCCGCTGACGCGATTGTTACTTGTTTGGAACTATTTTGTGTGGAAGGTTACCGTGTTCCGTGTAAATAAAGGGGGTGGAGCTTCTATGTGTTCGTCTCACAGTGATGGTGCGCTGAGGCACGTCGAGAGTTCAGCGGTGCTGTCGTAACAAACACTGAAAATAAAACGTCTCCAGTGTTGTGTTGTGCCTCGAAACAAGTGTAGTCATCCGAAATGATGTCTACACAAAACCATAGAGAGACTTCTGCGCAAGAAGCACCAACAGAATCAACATAGCCTGACTGCTGTGTTCAAAGCAAACTTGAGAAAAAACAAGTATGCAACCATGGCTTACGTCCACTGTAGGCTGAGTACTAGTTTAACTTAGATGTGCACTTTATAATTTTATATTGCTGTTTTGATTCCCTAAAAAGAGCTGTTAAAGGAGCTGTTGTGTTACAAAATCTTTTTTTCACTCTTGTTGATAGACAGCAATATTGTGTGAGAGATTATGTTTGAATAACTGCTCCAAGTGAAAAATGTTCATGTAAAATTGAAAATCGAAATTGTTGTTTCAGAAAATACAGACGCTCCCCAGGTTACGAACGAGTTACGTTCCGGACGATTGTTCATAAGGTGAATTCGTTCGTAAGTTGCTTCAGTGCTATAATTTGTCTGGAATGTATGTTTAAGGCTTATATTGACATCCATATAGCGGGAGAGAGCTTTTCGTCACGTTCTTCAGGGCTTGAGGTTAGCTGCCCGCTAAACTAGCAGCAGCTTCAGCGGGGAGAGTAGACGACGGTCGTCGACCGGCGCACGGACGCCTCCCGCCCGTTCCACCGTCACGCCCGCCCCCACGCCTCTCCCGCGACCGCCTTGACGTCGCCTCCGCCGTCCTCCTCCGCCCGTTCGGCACTCGGAAAAAGCGCGCAATACAAAATCTAACTTTTTTTCGACAGACCCGTGAAAATGTTCGTATGTACCGTTTGTTTGTAACTCGGATGTTCGTAACTCGGGGAGTCTCTGTATTTGCATTTTGCACATAGAAAACGGATCCATGATTCCATGTTGATGAGAGCATTAAAACGGGAAGAAATAGGACAAAAAAATATAAAAGGAAATTCAGAAACGATAAAACGTGTGAGTAATCACGATTATAATTTTTAGTTAATTAGAGTTAATTATGACATTTGCATTTTTAATTCGATTAAATATTTTGATCGTTTGACAGCTCTAATATATATATATATATATATATATTTTAGTAAGGCACCGGTTTGGCGTACGGGAGACAGGCGTTCGAATCCCGCTTGGGGCAAAAAAAGTGAGTATATAACACCATCCAGTGTGGGTCCTTGGGCAAGAGCCTTCACGCTAATGCCAATCTCAAACAATGATGAGAGACAATAAAACGAATGACATGCCGGCTCATACGTCGCCCAGCCAAACAAGATCTGCGTCGCGTGCTGGGGAACCAGAGAACCTTGATGAAAAATGGGCTACAGGAACAAAGCGGAGATGGGCGAGATGCGATAACATGGCCCTGTTGGAATGCTAATACTCAAGCAACCCTAGTCAGAGGGGTTACATGCAATAGAATGTGGACTGAATGGTTCCTTCGAAACTCACAGTCACGGTTGACCACGAAACAACTAGTAGCTCAGTGTTCAAACATCCACAAACGGCAATTGCTGTCACAACTTGAGATTGATGAGGTACAACGCAGATTCCATGGTGAAGGGCCCCAGGCTGCCAGATCAGAGGAGGAGGTCATACCAGAGATTGGGAGGCGAGCCCCAATGAATGCAACGTTGAGTGAGGCAGCAACTGACCTGAAAGCTAAGATCATGGCGAGAATGAAAGCTGCGCAACCTAGAAACCGATAACAACGGCTATGTGAAGTACCACCTGAAAGTCTCATGGAACGTGTGAATGCAGCACTGAGGGCGATCCCTACCATAACGATCACGGAAACCAATGAGTCAATATACGCTTCAGCATCAGTGATCCTAGAGATGCTTGGCTATAAGAGCAACCATGGGAGCCATGAGATACGTTACCCACCATGGAAAAGACGGTTTGGAGGCTAAGATCAAGGCCGCTAAGAAAGATGAGAGTCACTTGACGGAGGCCCAGAGAGGTGTGATGAAAAGGCCAATACCCGAGAGGTACATCCAGATGACCACACCTGAAGCACTCAAAACTGCCAAAAAAAGGCACCAAGCCTTGTCCAGTTGCCTAAAGAGGTACACGAAAGAGAATGAGGCCAGACGAATGAACAGGCTGTTCGCAACACAACCTGCGAAAGTGTACGCTCAGTTGCACGGTTCTGACAGCAGAGCAGACCCACCAAGACTGGAAACTGAAAGGTACTGGAAAGGCATATGGGAGAAAGAGGTCACACATAACAGTAGTGCACAATGGCTGGTGACTCTGAGAGAGGAGCACAGCAACCTCCCTGAATAGTCACCATAACAGTGGCAGAAATACAGGAAGGAGTCTCAGATATGGAAAACTGGACAGCACCAGGCCTGGACATGTTCCACACCAACTGGCTAAAGAAACTCACAGCACTCCACTCGCAGCACAAATGAACCAGTTGCTTCCGGACCAGACTCATCCAGGATGGCTAACCGAAGGGCGAATGATCCTGATCATGAAGGATCCCTCAAAGGGGTCAGTCCCATCCAGCTATCGGCTAATAACCTGTCTCTCCACAACATGGAAGCTCATGTCAGGCATCATTGCGGCTAAATGGACACATGGATCAATACATGAGCGAAGCACAGAAGGGCATTGATAGAGATACCATAGGAGTCAAACATAAGCTGCTGGTTGACAGAACAGTCGCACAAGACTGCAGGCCCTGACATACCAACCTGTGCACAGCCTGGATTGATTACAAGAAAGCCTATGATTCGATGCCACATACATGGATCACTGAATGCTTGGAGTTGTATAAGATGAACAGGACCCTAAAAACCTTCATTGCGAACTTGATGAGGATGTGGAAAACCACACTTGGAGCCAAAGGCAAGCCACTGACCCAAGTGTCCATCAAATGTGGCATATACCAAGGTGATGCACTCTCCCCACTGCTGTTCTGCATAGGACTGAACCCCCTAAGCCAAGTAATCACCAAGACAGGCTACGGATACCGTCTCAAAAATGGAGCTACGATCAGTCACCTCCTCTTCATGGATGACATAAAGCTGCATGCTAAGAGCGAAAGGGGCATTGACTCCCTGATCCACACAACCAGGATCTATAGCAGTCATTGGGATGTCTTTCGGACTTGAGAAATGTAGTTGGATGGTGATTAAGAGAGGCAAGGTTGTCCACACTCCCTCTTCCTGAAGGAACTATAGCAGACATTGAGGACAGCTACAACTACATCTGTATTACACAAGCCAATGGCAACCTTGAACTGGCAACAAGGAAAGCGGCTACGGCCAAATACCTCCAGCGGGTGAGGCAAGTCCGAAGAAGCCACCTCAATGGCAAGAGTAAGACCCGGGCAATAAACAGCTATGCCCTGCCAGTGATCAGATACCCTGCAGGAATAATAAGGTAGACAAAGGAAGAGATTCAGACCACAGATGTTCGGACCCGAAAGCTCCTAACCATGCATGGAGGGTTCCATCCCAAATCCAGCACCCTGAGACTGTACGCAAGCCGAAAGGAAGGAGGCCGGGGACTAGTGAGTGTGAGAGCCACTGTCCAGGATGAAACATCCAAGCTCCATGAATAGGTCAAGGAGAAGGCTCCAATGGATGACGTACTCAGAGAATGTCTCAGACAATGGGGAACACAAGATGAGGTGCTGGAAGAGGGACTATCATGGGAGGACAAGCCCCTACACGGGATGTACCACCGGACCATAACTGGAGTGGCTGATCTGAAGAAGTCCTATCAGTGGCGAGAGAGGGCTGGCCTGAAGGACAGCACAGAGGCACTCATCCTGGCTGCTCAGGAGCAGGCCCTAAGCACCAGAGCCATTGAGGCCCAGATATACCACACCAGACAAGACCCAAGGTGTAGGTCGTGCAATGAGGCACCTGAGACGATCCAACACATAACTGCAGGGTGTAAGATGCTGACAGGGAAAGCCTTCATGGAACGCCATAACCAGGTGGCTGGCATATTCAACCGAAACATCTGTGCGGAGTATGTACTGGAAACCCCAAGGTCAAAATGGGAAACACCTCCGAAGGTGGTGGAAAATGACCGAGCGAAGATCCTGTGGGACTTCCAGATCCAGACTGACAAGATGGTAATGGCGAACCAACCAGATATTGTGATCATAGATAAAGGGCAGAAGAAAGCCGTTGTAGTGGATGTAGCGGTCCCAAGTGATGGAAACATCAGAAAGAAGGAACACGAGAAACTCGAGAAATACCAAGGGCTCAGAGAGGAGTTGGAGAGAGCCTGGAAGGTAAAGGTGACAGTCGTGCCTGTGGTGGTCGGAGCACTCGGGGCAGTGACCTCCAAATTAGATGAGTGGTTGCAACAGACCCCTCCGCGAGCCGTCACCTTACCGTGGTGGAGGGGTTTGTGTGTCCCAATGATCCTAGGAGCTAAGTTGTCTGGGGCTTTATGCCCCTGTCAGGGTCACCCATGGCAAAAAGGTTCTAGGTGAGGGACCAGACAAAGCACGGCTCAAAGAGCCCTTATGATGATAAAAATGAATGGATCTAAGTTTCCCTTGCCCGGACGCGGGTCACCGGGGCCTCCCTCTGGAGCCAGGCCTGGAGGTGGGGCTCGTTGGCGGCGCCTGGTGGCGGGCCTACACCCATGGGGCCCGGCCGGGCTCAGCCCGAAGAGGCAACGTGGGTCCCCCTTCTCATGGGCTCACCACCCATGGGAGGGGCCAAAGGGTCGGGTGCAATGTGAGCTGGGCAGCAGCCAAGGCGGGGACCCTGGCGGTCTGATCCTCAGCTGCAGAAGCTAGCTCTAGGGACGTGGAATGTCACCTCTCTTGCAGGAAGGAACCCGAGCTGGTGTGCGAGGTAGAGAAGTTCCGACTAGATATAGTCGGACTTGCCTCGACACACAGCCTGGGTTCTGGTACCAGTTCTCTCGAGAGGGGTTGGACTCTCTTCCACTCTGGAGTTGCTCATGGTGAGAGGCGCAGAGCAGGTGTGGGCATACTCATTGCCCCCGGCTCAGTGCCTGTACATTGGGGTTCACACCGGTAGACGAGAGGGTTGCTTCTCTCCGCCTTCGGGTGGGGGCGGGTCCTGACCGTTGTTTGTGCATATGCACCAAACAGCAGCTCAGCGTACCCACCCTTTTGGAGTCCTTGGAGGTGTGCTAGAGAGTACTCCTGCTGGGGACTCCCTCGTTCTGCTGGGGACTTCAATGCTCATGTTGGCAACGACAGTGAGACCTGGAGGGCGTGATTGGGAGGAACGGCCCCGGATCAGAACTCGAGTGGTGTTTTGTTATTGGACTTCTGTGCTCGTCATGGATTGTCCATAACGAACACCTTGTTCAAACATAAGGGTGTCCATATGTGCACTTGGCACCAGGACACCCTAGGCGCAGTTCGATGATTGACTTTGTGGTATCATCAGTTTGCGACCACATGTTTGGACACTCGGGTGAAGAGAGGCGGAGCTGTCAACTGATCACCACCTGGTGGTGAGTAGGCTCGATGGTGGGGAGGACGCCGGTCCGTCCTGGCAGACCCAAACGTGTTGTGAGGGTTTGCTGGGAGCGTCTGGCGGAATCCCCTGTCAGAAAGAGTTTCAACTCCCACCTCCGGCAGAGCTTTTCCCATGTTCGGGGAGGCGGGGACATTGAGTCGAATGGACCATGTTCCGCGCCTCTATTGTTGAGGCGGCCGACCTGAGTTGTGGCCGTAAGGTGGTTGGTGCCTGTCATGGCGGCAACCCCGTACCAGCTGGTGGACACCAGCGGTAAGGGATGCCGTCAAGCTGAAGAAGAGTCCTATCGGGCCTTTATGGCCTGTGGGTCCCCAGAGGCAGCTGGACGGGTATCGACTGGCTAAGCGGAGCAGCTTCAGTGGTCGCTGAGGCAAAAACCGGGCGTGGGAAGAGTTCGGTGAGGCCATGGAAGCCGACTTCCGGACGGCTTCGAGGAAATTCTGGTCCACCATTCGACGTCTCAGGAGGGGGAAGCAGTGCACCACTAACACTGTGTACAGTGGAGATGGGGCGCTGCTGACTTCGACTTGGGACTTTGTGAACCGGTGGGCAGAGTACTTCGAAGACCTCCTCAACTCCACCAGCACGCCTTCCTTGGAGGAAGCAGAGTCTGGGGACTCTGAGGTGGGCTCTCCTATCTCTGTGGTTGAAGTCACCGCTGTGGTTAAAAAGCTCCTCGGTGGCAAGGCCCCAGGGGTGGATGAGATCCGCCCGGAGTTCCTCAAGGCTCTGGATGTTGTGGGGCTGTCCTGGTTGACACGCCTCTGCAGCATCGCGTGGTCATCGGGGAGAGTGCCTATGGATTGGCAGACCGGGGTGGTGGTCCCTCTTTTTAAAAAGGGGGACCGGAGGGTGTGTTCCAACTACAGAGGAATCACACTCCTCAGCCTCCCTGGTAAGGTCTATTCAGGGTGCTCGAGAGGAGGGTCCGTCGGAAGTCGAGCCTCAGATTGAGGAGGAGCAGTGTGGTTTTCGTCCCGGCCGTGGAACATTGAACCAGCTCTACACCCTTAGCAGGGTCCTCGAGGGTGCGTGGAATTCGCCCAACCAGTCTACATGTGTTTTGTGGACTTGGAGAAGGCGTTTGACCGTGTCCTCGGGGAGTTCTGTGGGGTGCCGGGAGTATGGGGTACCGAGCCCCTGATACGGGCTGTCCGGTCCCTATACTGCCGATGTCAGAGCTTAGTTCGCATTGCGGCAATAAGTCGGAATCGTTTCCAGTGAGGGTTGGACTCCGCCAAGGCTGCCCTTTGTCGCCGATTCTGTTCATCACCTTTATGGACAGAATTTCTAGGCGCAGCCGAAGCGTTGAGGGTCCGTTTGGTGGCCTCAGTGTTACATCTCTGCTTTTGCAGATGATGTAGTACTGTTGGCTCCTTCAAGCAGGGCTCTCCAACTCTCACTGGAGCGTTCGCAGCCAGTGTGAAGCGGTTGGGATGAGGATCAGCACCTCCAAATCTGAAACCATGGTCCTCAGTCGGAAAAGGGTGGCGTGCCCTCTCCGGGTCGGGAGGAGATCTTGCCCCAAGTGGAGGAGTTTAAGTATCTTGGGGTCTTGTTCACGAGTGAGGGCAGAAGGGAATGAGAGATCGACAGGCGGATCGGTGCAGCGTCTGCTGTGATGCGGACGCTGTATCGGTCTGTCGTGGTGAAGAAGGAGCTCAGCCAAAGGGCAAAGCTCTCAATTTACCGGTCGATCTACGTCCCAACCCTCATCTATGGTCACGAGCTATGGGTCGTGACCGAAAGAACGAGATCCCGGATACAAGCGACGAAATGAGTTTTCTCCGCAGGGTGTCCGGGCTCTCCCTTAGAGATAAGGTGAGAAGCTCGGTCATCCGGGAGGGGCTCAGAGTAGAGCCGCTTCTCCTTCACATCGAGAGGAGCCAGATGAGGTGGCTCGGGCATCTAATTAGGATGCCTCCCGGACGCCTCCTGGTGAGGTGTACCGGGCATGTCCCACTGGCAGGAGACCCGGGGGCGACCCAGGACACGCTGGAGGGACTATGTTACCCAGCTGGCCTGGGAACGCCTCGGGATCCTCCAGGAAGAGCTCGAAGAAGTGGCTGGGCAGAGGGAAGTCTGGGCTTCCCTCCTAAAGCTGCTGCCCCCGCGACCCGACCCCGGATAAGCGGTAGAAAATGGATGGATGGATGGATGGATGGTTGCAACAGATCCCGGGAACAACATCAGACATCTCAGTCCAGAAATGTGCAGTGCTGGGAACAGCAAGGATACTGCGCAGAACCCTCAAGCTTCCTGGCCTCTGGTAGAGGACCCAAGCTGAATGGGGGACGGACACCACCCGTGGGGTGAGATGAGGATATTATATTGTTTGTTTGTTTGGGGCGGCCCGGTGGTCCAGTGGTTAGCGCATTGACCTACAGCCTCCCAGTGTGGAGTTTGCATGTTCTCCCTGGGCCTCCGTGGGGTTTCTCAGGGCACTCCGGTTTCCTCCCACATTCCAAAAACATGTATGGCAGGCTGATTGAACACTCTAAATTGTCCCTAGGTGTGAGTGTCAGCGCGGATGGTTGTTCGTCTTTGTGTGCCCTGCGATTGGCTGGCGACCGGTTCAGGGTGTCCCCCTACTGCCCGGAGACGGCTGGGATAAGCTCCAGCACCCCCCGCGACCCTAGTGAGGATAAAGCGTTTCGAAGAATGGATGGATGGATAGAAATTGTTTTTTTGTTGCATTTCGGGCACCCCCTCCGCGACCGTTCTGAGTCGAAGCTGATCAGACAATGGATGGATTTTGGACAGACCATTAACATAAAATTATTAGAACTGACAAAAATGGACATGTGTGTTTATTACCCGACAGTGACGATATATAGTGTTGATGCATGTTTATATTTTGCACATTCCCTGATAATTCAGGTTTTGACTCGTTCAGAATGGAAACAAAATTAAAATAAAGTTTATGGAGAACGACCTTTGAGCAAGAGCGGTTCAAAAAAATGGATGGAGGAATGTTTTGTTGTGAAATCACAATACGTTTCATGCAGTGGTGATTGCTCTCGGACTGCAAGGGAAGCTCGGCTTACCCTAAAATGTCAAACAATAAGTGATCAAATATATGAATGTAAATTTCATTGTGTGTACATGTCATTGACTAAATATGCGCTACAACGTGCTCAACTTTTGTTCCGAAGCAGCTTCTTCTTACTGGTTACGACGCGGCTCCCTTCTCATTCATTCCCGCACCTTCGCTGTGCTTTAAACGGTGGACGCCGAGCGTCCGCAGAGAGTCTATTGACCGGACGCCGAGCGTCTCGAGAGTTCTTGGTAGGTTGTTCCAATGCGTTCAACGGAGATGAGTCATTGGATACAAGCTGGTTTTTGTCCCGCTCACGGACGCTTGGCATCCTGGGAGTCTATGGACAGTGAGCGTGTATCGGCCCGCCCGGATGCTGAGCTCTTCTGCATGATGATTGGATGATCTGTCTGAGGCGGAATCTCGTTATGATTGACAGCAAAATGAGCCAATCTTTTGGTGTAGGGATCCGTGGGAGCATTTTTCAATTCTCATTCTGTTCTGAGTTGAACTGGAGACTTCTAATAATTTCAAATGGCAACACTCTCTTTGTTGAAAACGACTAGCAACAGATTAATCTTTTATTTCTGGTGTGTTTTATTGTAGTTGCTTGTGTTCGCAGACTGACTTATATCACCAGTTAAGAACCTGGAAAAGACGCCTTGTTGGTATGCCAGGGTCACAGATCATTTTCTTGAAAAGGAATGGAGAGTAGAATTCACGTAGAAATAAACAGACACATTTTATGATGTAGCCCGAAATTGAGCTTCCCCTTTTTGACAGACCAGCATCCGTCACTGGTTTCATGTGAAGGAAAAATAATTTTGTTTTTAATGTTATGACTACATTCTCATCTTTAAATGGTTGATGCAATAAATAGATTAATATAAATTATGAATATAGAGTAACAAATTTGTTGTGTAACTGAACGGTTTGCAGCTTTTTCAAAATCCTATGCCAAAATATACTACAGTAATGTTCTCGACAAAAGTCAGGAAAAAAAATTCTGACAAATTCTTCTGGAAGTGAATTTCGATTGCCATCTCTCTTGCCATCTCAACTCAAATCAACTCAACTGTATTTAGAGAGCACTTTAAAACAACCATCGCTGTATACAAAGTACGTGGAGAGAATATCATGTATACAACAATAAAACAACAAATTAATAACAAAGACAGTAGAAAGCAACTAACAGTAAGAGTAATATCAAGCTTGAGTCATGCCGTGTCAAATGCCATAGAATACAAATGAGTTTTGAGACGAGTTTTAAAGATGGGCAGCAAGGGGGCTTGCCGAATGTTCAGTGGGATGATCATTCCAAAGAGAGGGACCAGCAATGGAAAAGGCTCGATCCCCTCTGAGCCTCAGCTTAGTTCTTGGTACTTTCAATAATGTCTGGTCCGCAGACCTGAGGCAGGTGTTTAGGGGCGGATGAGCTTAGAGAGGTAAGGTGGCGCTCGGCCATTTAAACATTTGAAGAAAAAAATAAGGATCTTAAAAAGAACTCTAAAATGTATCAGGAGCCAGTGAAGGGATGCTAGAGTAGGAGTTCCGTGCTGCCTCTTACGAGTACCAGTCAGGAAGCGAGCAGCAGCATTCTGGACTAGCTGGAGACGCTTGTGGAGGATTGGCTGACTCCAAAGTAAAGGGCATTGCAGTAATCGAGCCGGGATGTGACAAAGGCATGATTTTGTTTGTTTGTTTTCTACCCCCCCCCCCCCCAAAAAAAACATTGCTGCTGTAGATTGCAAATTTCCCCAGTGTGGGACAAATATAGGTTATCTTATCTTATCTATCTTATCTTAATTACTGTCTCAAAGTGTTCATGAGAGAGGAAAGGTTTTATTTTGGCCAGCTGCCAAGATGAAAGAAGCTGGATTTAACAACAACACCAATTTGCTGGTCAAGTTTAAAATCATTGTCCAGTTTAAGACTGAAGTTTGAGACTGTTGACTTCAAATACGGAGACAGGGGGCCCAAGTCTACAGGATCGGATGTACAAGGGCCACTGGGACCAAACATGATCACTTCTGTCTTGTTTTCATTGAAATTCAAGAAATTTAGTGCCTCCAGGTTTTGATTTCCTCCAGGCAGGATAAAAGTGGCCTTCATGAGAAAGCTTCTTTTTTGCTCAGTGGGACATAGATCTGACTGTTTCCTTTAAGATGGTACCCAATGGCAGCAGGTACAGTGAGAACAGCAGAGGCCCCAGAATTGAGCTCCGTGGAACACCACATGACCGCGGTATATGCTAAATCAAATTGACCTGATTTTTGGCCTTTTCTGGAGGTCACATTTTAAAGAACTCCCCCGACAGGTTTTCATGAGATTGTCAAAACTGTGCATGTTTTTCAGATGATCAAGTTGATTAAAAGCAAAGCTTTTCTTTTATTAAGTGATGCTGCTGTGACGATCCACTGAAAACAATGGTGGCTTGCATTTACTCAATTTTATTTTGTCAAGTGGGGGCACACAAAAGAATCTTCTGGATTTAGATATAATGTTCAAGATAATGTTTTGTCTACTTCAAAAGTATATCTGGAGCCAGATGGTATTATTCCGTACAACTGCTTGACGAAATAAAATTGAGTAAATTCCAGTGGTGTCAAATTATCGCGTGAATTGCGAATTATTCATGACAGTCACATTTAGCGTGTTATTTTTTAAAATCGCGTTAATCTAAATTTTAATCTCTAACCTTGTTTCTGGACGTGGGTTGCCTTTTTGTAATAGCCCTTTTTATGTTGGCTTCCTGTGTTTGAATTCTTGAGGGTGGGAAACAATGGTCAGTCACAGCCTGAAGCGGACATTGATTGGCTGTCATCATGTTGGGCTTGTTTTGCAGAAGCTGATTGGCTCCTATTGGAGTTGGTAGGGCCAGGTAAACAGTGGTGAGGAGAGTAGAGGTGAAAATGGAGGAGGATGTGAGCGTTCTCAGCCCGACAAATGGAAAATGTACATTCCAAAAATGCCCTGATGGCACTATTGATAAAGGTAGTGTTGTGCCGAATTTGTAAGGAGTGTTTGCATCGAAGCAGCTCAAATTTAGCCAATCACATCAATGCAAAGCACCCAGTCGCGAGTGCAGCCACAGCTAACATTATATCGCGAGCCATAGCAAAGCTCTTTGCCAAGCTAAACTCGAGGAGAACACCCCGCGTACGAGGCATGAAATCAGCATAGCTGCTGTGTCCTCTACCCTCTAGAAGTGATTTATGTTTATTTCAACACTTTATTTTTTAATGATGAACAGGGTTATTTCTGAAGTGTTAATTCACAGCACTGTGACGTAAGGGTCTCTTTTATTCATTTTTTATTATCTGAAACAAGTTCAGTGTTCAGTACTTGTATAGCTCAGAAAAGTGTTCTTATTGTTTTTGATATGTTAACAAAGCATTTTTTATGGACCCGATGTTCTATTTTGTTTTTATTTTGTAGTTATTTGAAGATTTACCAAAAAACATAACAGTGATACTCCCCCTGGTGGTCGAAACTAAAAGTTGCAGGTAAGACTTGGGACGAGTCTCAAATACAGCAGAAAGTAAATGGCTCAAACTGCATCTGTTCACGTCTATTTAAAAACAACCACTTTATAATGCTATTTTATTTATGATGTCAATTTTTTAATCTGCCTCCATAATGTAATGAATGTAAAATGAAAATAGGGGCTTTTCGCAGCAATTTTAGATTAGATTATAATATACATTAATTACCGGTAGATCAATTAATTACAGATTATAATTCATTCATCTCACAATTGTTTTCATCTCTTGACAGCACTAGTAAATTCAACCCACCATTTTTTTCATTGTACACGGTTTGCCAAGAAAAATTACACAGATTTTATTGTTCATATAATTTTGTTAATGTTAAGAGCCTTTGCACTCACAGGCCTGGTAAAAAAAAAAAATCTTTATGTTCGGTTATTTTGTGATTGTTAAAAAAGTACATCTGGCGAAAAAGACAGGAGGGATAGGCTCCAGCACCCCCTGTGACCCTTGTGAGGATGAATTATTATTATTATTTACATTTTATTTATGTATTTGTTTATTTCTCTTTCATGAACAGAGGGGTTCTGACAATTGATGTGTATTACACTTGTACTCTCAGTAAGGCAATATTGCTTTGATTTTATGCAAATGTGGAAAGGCAACTTTCAATTACATTTTGCTGTATCGCAAAATGGTGCGGGTGGACTTATATTTGGAGATCTGTTCAGAATACAAATTAACATCTGATTCAAATTTGATTAGGTTACATTCAAACATACTTTCAATTAACTACTATTATAGAATAGCTCTTCTTCACTTTGGTTTTACATCGTGTGAAGCAGAAATCTCAACACAAGTTTGAAGAAAGAAAACTGAATTGAAGTGCTGTTAAAATGTATATATTAAAAAATACGAAGTAAGGTATTTTTACTGAACAGAAAATGAGAATACTCATATTATGAAGAATGTATATTACCTAATTGCAAAACAAGTCCTAAATAAAAATGATGTCCTTTATTACCTGCAGTTATAAGGTATGCAGCCACTACGTTGTGCTCCAGTTGGGAAAAGGAACTTTTTCCTCCATAAGGTATATCGTCATTTGAATCATTGATTCCAGCATTAATTCCCATTCTTGGAAATGTCATTCACAAAGTGAAATAAGGTAACAATAAAATATTTTCCAGAAAGAAAATTGTGAAGAGGTCTCCAAATTTCAGAACTTTGCTGTTTGCTAAAATCTGCTTGTTGTATTGCAATAAGGGGTGGTCCGTGTAGAGGGGTGAGATGGAGAGGATTATTACATACCACTGTGTTCCCTTGTTGACAAGTAACGTGAGGCAGCCTGTTGGTAACATGGGCAGCAGTGTTCGACTTGAGAAGATTACCGCTCACGTGGAATTTTCTTGGGAATGAGCCCTTCACCACTCAAGGCACATATTGATTACAAAACAAATGCCAAAAAGTGTTAAAAGTATACAGCACAAATACCGTACACATTGTATACCAGGGGTGTCAAACTCATTTTTGTCATGGGCCATATTTTAATTACCGTTTTCCTTGGAGGGCCGTTATGACTGAAACCACATAAAAAAGTCAATAATAATGGTTTATTAACTATTGTTTAAGTTACTGTTATGAGGGGTTTTGTGCAAGAAAATGCTGACAATATGTCTCTTATTACATTCTGAGAATTTTAAATTTAGGTAGAGATTTTGCTAAGCACCATGGAAGTTGGCCTTCATGGGCCACATAAAATGATGTGGCGGGCCAGATCTGGACCCCGGGCCTTGAGTTTGACACCTGTGTTGTAAACAATAACAGCGGTATGGACATGAATGTTAAAAAAAAAAAGAAGCTATTGTATGATTTAGAATATCATCTGACTTTTGCTGTCATCTAATTGTTGTGTCGTGTTCCAGACATCTTTTGTCTCATTTTTACTTTATTACAGTATTCCTAAATTTTGTTACCTATTGTTTTAATACCAGTGCATTTATTAAGTTTCAGAGTATCTTGTCTTGAATCCAGAGTAGCCTAAATAAGCATCCCCGGGCAATATGTACTATATAAAATGTTTCATTGGCAGCATGTACGTTGGTAGAAATGTTCTCCGTTGGTTTGATTCAGATCCTCCCAACTTTGATTTCATGGATAGAAGGTTGGGTTATATCCCCCGTTCGGTTCTCTGTCTGCAACCATAGCATCGCCAGAAGCAGGTAGGGAATGAGTCTTTTTATATACAGTGGTACTTCTACTTACTAAATTAATTGTTTCTGGAAGAAATGTTTTAACTCGAAAATTTTGTAAGTCATGACACGTTTTCCATGTAAATGCCCTAATCCATTACAAGCCCCCTAAAATTCAGACATAAATGTTTTCTAAAGCATAAAAATGCATCAAAATATGGAACAAATACATGTCACAATTAGATTGCTGCACAAAAAATGAGAGTTGTGCAAAATTTAAAAAACGAAGAATAAAGAATCAAAATGATGTTCATTTAACTCAGGGGTCTCAAACGTGCGGCCCGCGGGCCAACTGCGGCCCCCTGGATGATAATTTGCGGCCCCCGTCTTAATATGAAAGATTAATATTAGTGCGGCCCGCAAGATTGATTTGAATGACTCTTGTTGTGTGCGGAGCTGAACAAACCAATCACGGTGAGGTGCCCTATTCCGCCCGCCCATTTTTTAGAGGAAATAAAATGAGAATATGGGGATGTGCTCTACTTCACTGAGGTACGTTGGCTCAGCAGGGTAAACGTATTGAAGAGATTTTTTGAGTTGAGAGCAGAAGTCAAATACTTCATGGAGAAGGACAGGGTGGCTGTTCCTGTGCTAAGAACAGTTCATGTTTAATGTTTAATGTGTCATTCATGTTCATAAAGTTAAAAGTCAAAGAACTGTTAAATCAGACATTCATTTTTAAATTATTTTATTTGAGATATTTGAGAACATTGGAATGATTTATCAGCGCTTTTCTTGTGGAAATCCTGATGTGGCCCAGCCTCACCCAGATTCTGCCTCCAGTGGCCCCCAGCTAAATTGAGTTTGAGACCCCTGATTTAACTTAACTGCGTCCTCATTGTTTTTTTGGCCTCTTTACTTCATGTTCTCTCTCAGAAATGTTTTTTGCCTCACGTTTTGGAAAGATCCAAGGACGTTTGCTTTTGTCGTTTTTTTATTACTCTACGAAAATGTCCAAGGCAAACAACAAGTGAGCGATCGCGGATTGGTGAACACTTTTTCTGGGTGATTCATATTTACATAAAACTATTATAACACCTTAGGGCCCGAGGGGCGAATGAGAGGACGCTGCATAGACAAACATCTATCTATCTGCACACACAAACAAATACGGTAGAGGTCACTCTTAGCCAATGCGATTCCAGGAAGATGTTCGGTAATAGCCAATGGCAGAACACCTATAAGTATGTTGCGTTCAGAAAAACTCGGAGCTGTGAGTAGCAGCACACACTGTTTTTCTTTTCGTATCTTGAAATTTCTTCCATAACGAGAGGCAATATTTTCCTGTTTAGGCGTTTCGTAACTTGAAAATTTAATATGAAAAGACGTTTGTAAGTAAGGAAATGAACTGTATCAACATGTCGTGGGTTTGTTGGATGGAGTTTTGCGTAATTATGGATCGTTCTAAGAAGTTTACCCCAGTGTGGAATAATTTTGATCTTGTGACGACAATGTAAATCTTTTTCTCTTTTGAGCTTTGTTTACTGTTATATACTATTTTTTATGGTGGCGTATTGCACTCACTTTATCAAGTGAACCTGTGATACATATAATCGTCAGATAAAGAGCCTTACAGTTACTTTTTCATTTTATGTCGTAATGACTAGATCCTGTTCTCACAATCATGAGGGTGTGTATTTTTAACATGTGAATGCAATGTTTCACCTTAGTTTTTACACTGTTCTGGGAAGACGAATAATTAACTTTTTATGTGATTGTAGGTGAAGTGTTGGCTCTGCTCCACAGAGCTATCGTACATAAATTAGAGGAATTCATCAATCAGAGATGAAAGTGGACTTTCCTGAAAATCTGGGGGCTATGTCTTTATATATATATATATATATATATATATATATATATATATATATATATATATATATATATATATATATATATATATATATATATATATATATATATATATATATATATATATATAAAAAAAATCCTCATCTCACCCCTTGGGTGGTGTCCGTCCCCATTCAGCTCGGGTCCTCTACCAGAGGCCAGGAAGCTTGAGGACAAAAATATATAAAGGAAATTCAGAAACGATAAAAATGAGTGAGCAATCATGATTAATTTTTAGTTAATTTGAGTTAATTATGACAGTTCTGCGCAGTATCCTTGCTGTTCCCAGCACTGCACATTTCTGGACTGAGATGTCTGATGTTGTTCCCGGGATCTGTTGCAACCACTCATCTAATTTGGAGGTCACTGCCCTGAGTGCTCCGACCACCACAGGCACGACTGTCACCTTTACCTTCCAGGCTCTCTCCAGCTCCTCTCTGAGCCCTTGGTATTTCTCGAGTTTCTCGTGTTCCTTCTTTCTGATGTTTCCATCACTTGGGACCGCTACATCCACTACAACGGCTTTCTTCTGCCCTTTATCAATGATCACGATATCCGGTTGGTTCGCCATTACCATCTTGTCAGTCTGGATCTGGAAGTCCCATAGGATCTTCGGCTCGGTCATTCTCCACCACCTTGGGAGGTGTTTCCCATTTTGACCTTGGGGCTTCCAGTCCGTACTCGGCACAGATGTTTCGATGAACTATGCCAGCCACCTGGTTATGGCGTTCCATGTAGGCTTTCCCTGCCAGCATTTTACACCCTGCAGTTATGTGTTGGATCGTCTCGGTGCCTCTTTGCACAACCTACACCTTGGGTCTTGTCTGGTGTGGTATATCTGGGCCTCAATGGCTCTGGTGCTCAGGGCCTGCTCCTGAGCAGCCAGGATGAGTGCCTCTGTGCTGTCCTTCAGGCCAGCCCTCTCTAGCCACTGATAGGACTTCTTGAGATCAGCCACTTCACTTATGGTCGGTGGTACATCCCGTGTAGGGGCTTGTCCTCCCATGATGGTCCCTCTTCCAGCACCTCATCCTCTGTTCCCCATTGTCTGAGACATTCTCTGAGTACATCATCCGTTGGAGCCTTCTCCTTGATGTATTCATGGAGCTTGGATGTTTCATCCTGGACAGTGGCTCTCACACTCACTAGTCCCCGGCCTCCTTCCTTTAGAAACTGCGTACAGTCTCAGGGTGCTGGATTTGGGATGGAACCCTCCATGCATGGTTAGGAGCTTTCGGGTCTTAACATCCGTGGTCTGAATCTCTTCCTTTGGCCACCTGATTACTCCTGCAGGGTATCTGATCACTGGCAGGGCATAGCTGTTTATTGCCCGGGTCTTATTCTTGCCATTGAGCTGGCTTCTTAGGACTTGCCTCACCCGCTGGAGGTATTTGGCGTAGCCGCTTTCCTTGTTGCCAGTTCGAGGTTGCCATTGGCTTGTGGTATACCGAGGTACTTGTAGCTGTCCTCAATGTCTGCTATTGTTCCTTCAGGGAGTGAGACCCCTTCAGTGCGGACTACCTTTCCTCTCTTAGTCACCATCCGACTACATTTCTCAAGCCCGAATGACATCCCGATGTCGCTGCTGTAGATCCTGGTTGTGTGGATCAGGAGTCTATGTCCCTTTCGCTCTTAGCATACAGCTTTATGTCATCCATGTAGAGGAGGTGACTGATCGTAGCTCCATTTTGAGGCGGTATCCGTAGCCTGTCTTGGTGATTACTTGGCTTAGGGGGTTCAGTCCGATGCAGAACAGCAGTGGGGAGAGTGCATCACCTTGGTATATGCCACATTTGATGGACACTTGGGTAAGTGGCTTGCCATTGGCTTCAAGTGTGGTTTTCCACATCCTCATCGAGTTCGCAACGAAGGCTCTTAGGGTCCTGTTCACCTTGTACAACTCCAAGCATTCAGTGATCCATGTATGTGGCATCGAGTCGTAGGCTTTCTTGTAATCAATCCAGGCTGTGCACAGGTTGGTATGTCGGGACCTGCAGTCTTGTGCGACTGTTCTGTCAACCAGGAGCTGATGTTTGGCTCCTCTGGTATCTCTACCAATGCCCTTCTGTGCTTCGCTCATGTATTGATCCATGTGTCCACTTATCTTAGCCGCAATGATGCCTGACATGAGCTTCCATGTTGTTGAGAGACAGGTTATTGGCCGATAGTTGGATGGGACTGTACCCTTTGAGGGATCCTTCATGATCAGGATCGTTCGCCCTTCAGTTAGCCATCCTGGGTGAGTCCCATCCTTCAGCAACTGGTTCATTTGTGTTGCTAGGCGCTCATGGAGTGCTTTGAGTTTCTTTAGCCAGTAGGTGTGTACCATGTCCGGGCCTGGTGCTGTCCAGTTTTTCATATCTGAGACTCTTTCCTGTATGTCTGCCACTGTTATGGTAACTGGGTTCTGCTCAGGAGGTTGCTGTGCTCCTCTCTCAGGGTCACCAGCCATTGTGCACTGCTGTTATGTGCAACCTCCCTCTCCCATATTCCTTTCCAGTACCTTTCAGTTTCCAGTCTTGGTGGGTCAGCTCTGCTGTTAGGACCCTGCCACTGAGCGTACACTTTGCAGGTTGTGTTGCGAACAGCCTGTTTATTCGCCTGGCCTCATTCTCTTTCGTGTACCTCTTTAGGCGACTGGACAAGGCTTGGAGCCTTTGTTTGGCAGTTTCGAGTGCTTCAGGTATGGTCATCTGGGTGTACCTCTCAGGAATCGGCCTTTTATCACACCTCTCTGGGCCTCCGTCAATTGACTCACATCTTTCCGAGCCTCCTTGATCTTAGCCTCCAACCGTCTTTTCCATGGTGGGTAACGTGTCTCATAGTTGCTCCGATAGCCAAGGATTTCTAGGATCACTGATGCTGAAGCGTATATCAGCTCATTGGTTTGGTGATCGTTGTGGTAGGAATCGCCTATATATATATATATATATATATATATATATATATATATATATATATATATATATATATATATATATATATATATATATATATATATATAAAGCAACTAAACTGTCATATATATAATATATATATATATTAGAGCTATCAGTTTAGCGCGTTTTTATCGGCATTAATTTAAATGAATATTATCGGATCAAAAAAGCGCGCTGCACAGGTCCACGCACGTTTGTTTTGCCAGCCACGGCAGCGCGAGACACCGAAAACGGATACTTAAATAGTTTATGAATGGAAAGTTTACTTTTAAAAAGTTGCCAGATTGTTCCACTGACAAGACCAAAGTTACCTGTATGTTTTGCAGTCGTAAACCGAGCTATCATCATAGCACGTCAAGTCTGAAATACCACTTAATGGCCAAGCACACAGCTGACGTGCGTACTCCGCCCCCTCGTCTCAGACAGACAGCTATGGATCATTTCAAAGCGAAGAAAATGGATGACACGACGAACAAATTTGCTGAAGCCATAGCTAAATATATGGCTACTGCATGCAAGCCTGTCAACATTGTCCACAGCTCCACTCAAGCTGAAATAATTCGCATTGTATCGAACGACTCCTGTTGGATTGACCTGGCGCTTTAAGAGGGGCGGGGCTGCCACTGACAGGTGACCGTTCGCGATGTATAAATAGTAGAGCTGTCAAACGATTAAAATATTTAATCTAATTAAAAACTCAACTGTCATAATTAACTCAAATTAACTAAAAATTAATCATGATTACTCACTCATTTTTTATCGTTTCTGAATTTCCTTTTATATTTTTGTCCCATTTTCCCTCATTTTAATGCTCTCATCAACATGGAATCATGAATCCGTTTTCTATGTGCAAAATGCAAATATTTACTGAAATAACAATTTTGATTTTCAATTTTACATGAACATTTTTCACTTGGAGCAGTTATTCACACATTATCTCTCACACAATATTACTGTCCATCAACAACAGTGAAAACAATATTTTGTCACACAACAGCTGCTTGAACAGCTCTTTTTAGGGAATCAAAACAGCGCAATATAACATTATAAAGTGCACATCTAAGGTAAACTAGTACTCAGCCTATAATGGATTTAAGCCATGGTTGCATACTTCATTTTTCTCAAATTTGCTTTGAACACAGCAGTCAGGCTATGCTGATTCTGTTGATCCTTCTTGCTCGGAAGTCTCTCTACGGTTTTGTGTCAACATCATTTCGGATTCTTGTAATGGAGGCTCTCGCTGGCAATCAGTAATGGTTGTTCAGTTAGGGATTGTCGGTCAGCATGGAAGGATCTCTCGTTCTGTAGTTTTTGGATCATTTATTGGAGCACTTTGCAGCAGAAGTAGTAGTAGTTGTAACAGAAGTATCAGAAGCAGGTAATAACCTAAACTACACATAAATGCAGTAAAAAATTAATATATCTATCTTTCTGCATCGCAATGTAAATATGTATATAATTGACATTATGAATACCTTTAACAATACGTTTAATCAATAACGTAATCAACCCTGATTTCACTATGTATCATTATCGTCATCATTATTCATTGTTTTAAACGTAAGAAACCATTCAACACAAACATAAAGTCGAATCGAACAAAAGAACTACAAGTCCCAATACTCAATCCCGGAAGTGGGCGCGGCATGAACATATCAAGTCGAATCGAACAAAAGAACTACAAGTCCCAAAGGTCCAACCCGGAAGTGGAGCGCCGGCTGCAACGCAATTTACTTCTTTAAACGTCAGATTGCAGACGGACAAACATGACAACTATGCACAAATGAGCTAAATAAAGACACCCCTGTTCTAGCAACATTTTAGCCCACGCTGTTTAAATTGCCGATTGCTTCAGCAACTTTGTTCTTTGTCGTGTCATCCATTTTCTTCGCTTTGAAATGATCCATAGCCGTCTGTCTGAGACGAGGGGCGGACAACTCACGCAGCGGTGTGCTTGGCCATTAATTAAGTGGTATTTCAGACTCGGCGTGCTATGATGATAGCTCAGTTTACGACTGCAAAACATCCAGGTCACTTTGGTCTTGTCAGTGGAACAATCTGGCAACTTTTAAAAGTAAACTTTCCATTCATAAACTATTTAAATATCCGTTTTTGGTGTCTCGCGCTGCAGTGGCTGGCAAAACAAACGTGCGTGGACTTGTGCAGCGCGCTTGCTGTTTTGTTTCTGGTTTATTTATAGAGCAACGTCACATCCGCTTTGACGTCTGCCGCGTTAATCTCGCGAGAAAATTTTTGATCCCGATAAAATTCATTTAAATTAATGTCGATAAAAACGCGCTAAACTGACAGCTCTAATAAATAGCGTTTTGTTTCGTGAGTGAATACACTCGCTTCATCGTCGGCATGGCTCAATGTTAAGCTACGCGTGTGCTTCTTATCAAGTCAGATGTGTAAAGTTAGCTTTGCAATCTGACGTTTAAATGAAGTAAATTGCGTTGCAGCTGGGGCTAATCATGCCGGCGCTCCACTTCCGGGATTGACTATTGGGACTTGCAGTTCTTTTGTTCAATTCGACTTGATATGTTTGTGTTGTATGGTTTCTTACGTTTAAAACAATGAATAATGATGACGATCATGATACATAGTGAAATCAGGATTAAACGTATTGTTAAATAAATGTATTAATTAATGTCAATTATATACATATTTACATTGTGATGCAGAAAGAAAGATATATTAATTTTTTACTGCATTTATGTGTAGTTTAGGTTATTACCTGCTTCTGATAGTGTTGTTTTACTGAAAATAGTTAAAAGCTTATAAATATACACAATCAGATTAGAACTTTTTGTTGACCTTTTTTTGAGATGGGTCTTTGTTTTTGTACTTTGTAATTTATTTTTGTAGCACTCCATGTTGTACTCCATGTTGAGTATGTTCAGAAGAATATAAATAAAGCCATATCAATAATAAATATTTGATATACTGTATATTTTTTACATTAGTAATTCATTTTACACATAATTTTACATGATTTTTGATAGTAAATTAATTTAAGCAACATAAAACTGAGGAGCCATTTGGGAGCTGAAAGAGACGGTTCTTTTTAGTGAGCCGAGCCAAAAGAACCAAAGACGCCGGAATTCCCATCCTAGAAGCCAATCGCTTCACACTCCTCTTCATACCCCCTCGAATGCTACCTGCGCAAACTCTGCCAATGAGAGCGCCACTGTCCCCCAATGTAGTGGAGGTGCAACTGCACTTTATTCGAGGACATAAAAAAATATATATAAATAAATAAATAAATAAAAACGCATGTTCTCCGAGGTCAAACGCGCCCCCCTTGACGGAGCCTCGTGCCCCCCCAGGTGTGCATGCCCCACTATTTGAGAAACACTGCCATAGGGAGACCATTTAGGCACAGTCAAACTGGTCAGAAATACAGTACTGTACATCTAGAAAAATTCATAGGGTTTAATTGTGTTAAATTGGCCTTGCCAGACTAGTCGAATTCTGCTGAGCATACTAAAAATACATGAAACATAACATTACAGCTTACAATAAAAACAGACATTTGAAAAGCCCAAGGTTATTATTACAAGCTCCCTTTGGCCTACATTACAAAGTTAACACAAGCTCATTCCTCCAACTTATTTCTTGCTGTTCCTTGAAACCATTCCTACGTTTAAATATACATTTATATTTAACCATATTTCGGCTTTCGTATTTAATAAAAACTTTCTTATTAGAGACGTGTGCGACGCCATGAAATTGTCATCATGGCGTCTGTGATCCACTGTCGAAAGAAGACTTTGAATCGCCCCTCCTTCATCTGATTGTCTTATTGTCACTGTTTTATGTCATGTGTTCTTTTGTATTATTGTTTTGTTAAAAGTTCTTTAAAGGTTTTTTTTCGTCAATTGCGGCTGTTATGAAAGCGCGATATAAATAAAGACCGACATTAATGTTGAAAAGACGGTCACTTTATTTTGAAAACGAAAAGCCGAAAGATTCTTCCACTCGTTGGCTTTCACTTTATGGAGGTCCCAGTTAGGTATCCACACTCAACGCATTCCCAATTGTGCTACGTTCAGCTGACTTCCATCGTCTTCCCGGACAGTAGAGGGCGCTGAAGAAGTCATTTGGAGTATCGGTGCGCCGTCAAAGAAGGGAAGTGACCTCAGCAGTGAGTCGAAGACCACAGCCAACAGCTCCATTGCACACCAGAAGACGCGTGCGTCATTCGAGAAGACAAAGATGTCTGGGCTTCTGCGAACCATCGCTTGCCGTGCCGCACCCGCACTGCGGGGACACACCGTTTGTCAGAGGGCAAATGTCTACACTCGACCTGCCAAGGAAAAGATAGGCGCTATGGTAAGTGAACTACTAGCATGACAATTTGTGCTAGCATGCAGCTGTCCTTGACCGACGAGGTCACAATTGGCGGTTGATCAATAATCTGTTCTATATGTATCGGTCATGTTTATTTCATCCTCATCGTTAGATTCTGCTCAGGCATATTGCTCAAGGTCTGTTACGCCGGTATACTTAGAATTCTGGCTTTGCGCTTCCTGATCAAATATAAATGAATAAATAACAGCACCCAGCGAATCTTACCCGTGAGTAAATGAATAGGTTTTGGCTCACTCTTAAGCTATGTGTATATTGTAGTAACATCCAGAATGACAGGAATGAAATCGAACTTAAAGGGCTGAAAAAATACTTACTACTAGGGAATCGAGTTGAATTGTGGGAAGTGGGGGGGGGGCTGTGTCGAGTAATTAACGTCAATTATTGTGAACATAAACTGTGTTCCATTTCAAGCATTAATTGTTTCCCAGAAGACTGACATAATTAGACAAAGTTTTGTAGACGATTCCATTGATATAACTATCATTTTATGGAATATTACTACCTTTTACAGAAAACTGATAAAGTTATGACTCTTTTAAACTGGGGAAAATGCAGCATTTTTTTTTGCAAACATTTCCATTAGAGCTGTCAGAAATTTTTTGGAATCGATTATCCTATAAATCAGGGGTGCCCAAACTTTTTGCACCTTTTCTGAACAGCGAGTCCCTGGGTGACTCGCTGTTCAGAAAAGTATGAGTCCCATTATGCATTTAAGAGTCCCAAACTTTGAATTCTGAAATGGTCTACTTGTAACCCAAACAACAAGTAACACAAACAACAACATATACATAGTTATAAACAAATGCTGCAAAAATTTAAATAATTCAGTAGCAGGCCTGAGGATTTCGGAAATTCACGGTAACCGTTTTTCAGTTCCGTCGGATTACCCAACGGGAAACCACGGTAACTAATTTTGGGTTCCATAAACGTTCATCATGGGAACCCATTTTTCTATTTTGACTGATATTCATAATCAAGAATTCTGATACTCAAAAGTATAATGTTTCAATTGTAAATGTTTGAAAACTATGCATTAACAATAAACATTACATCAGCTGCTGTGTATACTCCAGGTTTATTCAACTAAACAAGTGGATCAAAATATGTTGTACTGTACTCATCTGGCATCATGAATACAGCATACCACAAAATCAGAGTATTTTTTCCAATCTCACACTGCAAAGATTAATTTACTGGTAATCATTAATACAGGTAAGTATTGATGTGGCTTGACATCCTCTTCCCAAGACGATGCATTTGTAATCTACTATCAATTTGATGAAATAATCTAACCAAGTCATCATTAGTTCTACCAACAGTTAACATTAGCATTGCTACCCCTTGTGACAGTTTTATTCATAAAGTTACCATGCTACAACCAGTAAATTATAGAATAACCAATACTGTTTCATCATACTTTTCATAGCGATTAGTTTATAGATCTAATTAACCAATTTGCCTCGTAATCGTGCCCCGCGTCGTATCTCGCTCTCGTGTTCTGTGCATACGTCACAGGTGAGTTTAGTGATATGCCCTTAGGACGATTCATACGAAAAATCAGACTGGCATTCCCATTTCTTAAATGTCGTAATTAGTAGACCTTGGTGAGTTTTTTTCACCGCCATCTCAAACTTTCATCCGCGCGATTCCTCAGTTTGCGGACTAAAATAGCAAATCGCATGCGCACATAACGTTATCTGTCCCGCCCCCCCAATACTGAAAACAAAACAAAAGTAAATTAGAAGAAACTCACTTACACACCACACCAGAAACACACATACGGGCCCAGTGAAATCGCGTTGATCACACAGGAGAGATACAGTCAACTAGTGTGCGGTGATTTTTATGGTTAAATGAATTTTTGGTACAGTCAAAATGACGCCACGGAAATGACACGCTGCCGGTAACGATCGTTACCATGAAATCCTCAGGCCTGCCGTAGTTTTTTTTTTTTTTAATGTCTGAGAAATTTCCTTGCGTCCCAAAAACGCACATTATTTGGAACTGTGCGTACCACGGAAAAATTATGCGTCTACGACGCGGGACGCAGAGGTAACGAGATGGCTGCGAAGATCTACTTTTTGATCGACCATGATGAGCAACAGCCCGTAAGCTGTACAAAATGGAGTTTGAGTTTGTTAAGAAGAAATCACTGCCTACCTTAGCGGGAGACCTGATGCAGAGGCATGCGGTGCACTTTTGCAGCGTGATAAATGCATGAACATCTCTATCGTAGCTCATGTCTACCATTTTAAAATGCTTCTCTCGGCCCTCCAGATTGACATTCTTTGCAAGTGCCATTGATGAATTGTACACAAAACGAACTTTGACTGATAATAATAACAATAATAATAGCGATTTTGCAACAGCTCTGATCGCAAGCTGCAATTGCAGACTGCTGAGCGCTAACAACTTCTGGTGACACACATCACCCACCACTCTTAAGTTAAATGTGACTTTGATTTGACTTTATATTAGGCCTGCCGTTGGAGAAACTTGTCTCAGAGTACAGTCCCTCTGTGCTGGTACATACATTGACCTGCTTTATTTGATTAAAAAGAAACTGATTGGCAAAGTGAGACTGATAGGATGATAAGCGTGCAGTGCGCATTAACACAAAAAATATATTACTAACATGCACAGCCCCCCCACACCCCTCGCGATTGACTTGGGACCAGGCCGCAAGCTACCGGTTGATCGCTATCGACGTGATGGGCATCCCTGCCATAAACTATTCCATCGATTGACAGCTTAAGGATAATTGCCTGATACAGTGATAACCATTGAGTTTTCCAAACATAATGTTTGAACACTGTACTATCTTTAAGGTAAGGCGTAGGGAAAAAAAAGTAGTGTGTTTCCGGTAACATGAAATTTCAGCATAGGGTTGGTAGGTCGTTTTTTTTTTTTTGTTAATCTCCCCCCCATCAAAAATGTAAACAAAATAACCATAAAACATAAAGCAAGGAGACATTGAAACCCCCGCTCGCTGCCAAAGCCGGCGAGAGAGTTGGGTACCCGGCGGCTGGGTGTTACAGCCATCTCGTTATCTCTGCGTCCTAGTCGTCCCGTGGTGTTCGTCAAATAGTTCGCTGAATCTTTTCGATACATCAATGGATGCCATTTTCTTCATATTATGCTGCGAGCATGCGACTGCAACACACAAAACGCGGTTTAAACTGTTGTCGGAGATCGTGGCCGCCGCCATGATTCAATGTTGTTGACAGACGACAGGGCAAACGATGCGCATGCTCAACGTGAATATCGCGAGAGTTTGCACAGATGTAAACCCTCTCAATTCATCTTTCCTTTTATTATTTCTAATTTTGTCTGTGGTTTTATTGTTCTTCTTTTAATTGTAAAGCGTCCTTGAGTGTTTTGAAAGGCGCTTATAAAACAGAGATTAAAGTCCTCTGGATTTTCCCGGAATTCCGGGTTTTTCAAATTTTTATGAAAATCTCTCCGGAGAATTGAGGAAATTTGCCTAAAATGAATCCGGATATTAGTTGACAACATTGAACGAAGACGCGTTTGAGTTTGTTTTGTTTTCACGAGCGCAGCCATGTTGAGACACTAACACTAGTAACAGTAAAGAGATTTCCGTCTCTTTATAAACACACTTGCTAAACCCCATGGGAACGAATAAAATACACAGTGGACAAGACAGTTGTCGTAAAAAGTATATTTGGACAAAAAGGGAAACACAGATTGGCAGAAAAACGTGTCCGTCAGACTTCGAGTGTCGTCTCGGCTAGCTTAGCTTAGTTTAGCTGTTGTGTGTAACGTCATTGCGTCGGCGCTGATTGGTTGAAATCAAAAGACGCGCTTGCGTACATGTTCGCGCTGAAGCACGCACAGCAGAGAGACGCGGACTATCTATTGCTGAGGCTTGAGTGGCGTCGCCACAACAGTAATAACCTCGCCTCGCATTCTCATGGCCTCGTCATATCTCGGAGATTTTGAAATTTCGTCGAACGGAAGCCACAAAGGGTGCACGTGTGCACACAAAAGGAAGATTAATCATTGAATGTCGAGTATTTGAATAGCGTTTTGTGTAAACTAATTCATGCGTGATCGGCCGGGTGTGCTCGCGTGTGTGTGTATACATACACACACATTTTTTCAGGGATTTTCAGAAAAGTCCACTTTCACCTCTGATAAATGAAATGTATTATTATTATTATTACACAAAAATGTAGAAGGTTGTTTGAAAAAAAAATGCCGACCGTAAAGTTATTTTTCGAGGTAGAAATTCTCGGTCGGTCGGGTTACGCACAACGCCTAAAGAACATTTCAACATTTCTTTTTGGGAGCACAGGTGCCACAATTTCCAGTTTCCAAGCTACTTCAGCTCCACTTTGCAACCGTGACATAAAACTTTAATTCATAATTTAATTTGGTCCGTAGTAAGGAGAAAAATAAACATACCCTAAAAGTCCATACGGAAACACAGAACATTGTTTCCGGGCATCGTGAATATTTTGTAGTCGCGTTGTGAAAGACAGCATATTAAAACACAAGAAATTGAAGGGGATTAGCTTCGGGGAAAAAATAGTCTGATGTCTATCAAAAATCAACATTTAAAAACTGGTTGGACTAGTATTTAACAGAGATGAAAGTCCTCCGGATTTTCAATTTTTTAATGAAAATGTATCCAGAGAATTGAGGAAAATTTGCCTAAAATTAATCCGGATATTAGTTGACAACATTCAATGAAGACGCGTTTGAGTTCGTTGTTTTGCTTTCACGAGCGTAGCCTTGTTGAGACACTAACACTAGTAACAGTAAAGAGATTTTCGTCTCTTTATAAACACACTTGCTAAACCCCAGTGGAACGAATAAAAGACGCCATGGACAAGACAGTTGTCGTAAAAAATATACAGTAAACATTCTCTAGTGCGGACTCGTGTTTGCGCTGTCCAATTTGTCCTGATAACGGAAATTGCTCATTTGGGAAATGAGCATTGTACATGTCCTTTATGAACCGGCAACTTTTTAACCAAAGAAAGCCGTTCTTCGGAGCAGTGTCTTGAATGACCCATTTTCCTCAAATGCATGTTCAACCTGTGCTGGCTTCATCATCCTTAAATAGGCGCCACCTGATTCACACCTGTTTTTTTTTTCTTCCCCAAAATTGATGAACTCAGAGATTGGTTGCCACACTGCTATTTTTTTTAACACACCCCTTTGAACTATTTGCCCAATTGCACAGCCTTCGGAGCATGCCTATTATGAATGTTGGGTCTTGTTCGTTTTCTGACAATCTACTGCACCTACTGGTAACTTGTCTGGCATAAGAAATATACTAAAAAACAGGGGATATTCTGCTTAGTCACATTGCACTGCTATTATTTTGAACAGCTGTGTGTGTGTGTGTGTGTGTGTGTGTGTGTGTGTGTGTGTGTGTGTGTGTGTGTGTGTGTGTGTGTGTGTGTGTGTGTGTGTGAGGAACTCCTCTACAACGAAATCATGTTTGCAGCAAGACATTTTTCACAACGGGGTTTTTCACTGTAGCAAATTTGATCTCAGATGTGTGCATGCACACACACACAAATGAATGTGTACTCTTTTCCAATGGTGCATAAGGCGTAGAAAAAAAGTAATGTGTTTCCGGTGACCGACCGAGAATTTCTACTTCGAAAAAAAACTTTACGGTCGGCATTCTTTTCAAACCTTCTACATTTTTGTGTAATAATAATAATAGTACATTTCATTTATAAGCGCCTTTCAAAACACTCAAGGACGCTTTACAATCAAAACAAGAACAATAAAACCACAGACAAAATTATAAATAAAAGGAAAGATGAATTTAGAGCGTTTACATTGTTGCAAACTCTCGCAATATTCACGGTGCGTCGTTTGCCCTGTCGTCTGTCAACAACATTGAATCATGGCGGCGGCCACGATCTCCGACAACAGTTTAAACCGCGTTTTGTGTGTTGCAGTCGCATGCTCGCACCATAATATTAAGAAAATAGCATCCACTGCTGTATCGAAAAGATTCAACAAACTATTTGACGAACACCACGGGCCGTCTAGGACACGGGATGCAGAGGTAACGAGATAATAATAATAATAATAATAATAATAATAATAATACATTTTATTTGTGGGCGCCTTTCTAAAAACTCAAGGACACCTTACAACAAGCAGTTAAAAATACAGATACAACGTTAAAAACATCAAATATAATAAGATAAAATAAAACAAAATAGAGACAATGGATTTATGGTCAGAGTGAATAAGCTTGTCTAAACAGATGAGTTTTGAGGCTGGATTTGAAATGTGTTAGTGAGTCTATGAGATGGCTGTAACACCCAGTCGCTGGGCACCCAACTCTCTCGCCGCCAAAGGCGATTGCTCTCGGACTGCAAGGGAAGTTCGGCTTCCCCTAAAATGTCAAAGAATAAGTGATCAAATATATGAATGTAAATTTCATTGTGTGTACATGTCATTGACTAAATATGCGCTACAACATGCTCAACTTTTGTTCCGAGTCAGCTTCTTCTTACTGGTTACGACGCGACTCCCTTCTCATTCATCCCGCAGCTTCGCTGTGCTGTAAACGGTAGACGCAGAGCGTCTAGTCTAGTGAGTTCTGGGTAGGTTGTCCCAATGCGTTGAACGGAGACGAGTCATTGGATACAAGCTGGTTTTTGTCCCGCCCACGGAAGCTCGTCGTCTCTGGGACTGGATGGCAGTGGGAGGGTACCGGATGCCAGGCTTCTCTGCATCAGATTGGATGATCTGTCTGAGCCTGTGTGCCAGTTCGATTGACATTGAAATGAGCCAGTCACCGAGTTTTTAGTGTTGAGGTCCGTCGCGAGCAATTTTTCAACTCTCATTCTGTTCCGAGTTGAGCTGGAGACTTCTCCTAATCATTTTAGCGACACTCTTTGTTGTAAACAAACAACTAGCGACAAATTAATATTTTATTTCTGGTGGGTTTTATTGTAGTTCCTGTAGTTGTAGGACACTAATTAAGTACCGGGAAAAGACGCCTTGTTGGTATGACAGGGTCACACACTTGAAAAGGAACGGAGCTAGAGTAGAATTCACGTATAAATAAACGGACTCGCTTGAAGAAATACTTTGAGAGGCACTGCCACATCCCAGTCGATCACTGGGTACACTTAGTAGACAGCCAGACGATCCTCGGTGCAATCCAAAAGGACAGCTATCGATACCAAACCGTCTTCGCAAACCGGATCGGAGAAATCCAAAAAGCCGGTCCGGTGGACACCTGGAACTGGGTTGAAGGAAACCGGTTCCAGAAAAGGATTATTGATGCCCTGGCCACGGTCTTGACCAGTGTCGTCTCGTCCTCCGGAACTCCTCAGACTTTGGAGTCCGGATTTTTTGCATCGTAATGTCGCCAACCTTCTGATCCTAGCTGCTCGCTGAGGCCCAGTTCACCTCACCTGCTGGAATCTTCTAGTATATTGACATCCGGCTCGAAGGACCAATTAAACGGGTCAATTGCATGAAGTTGGTCAAGAAACTTAGGGCACCCCTGCTCTGAGTTGTCCCTAGGTGTGATTGCGACCGCGGATGGTTGTTCAGTATCAGTCTGCCCTGCGATTGGCTGGCAAACAGGTCAGAATGTTCCCTGCCTACTGCCCGAAGACAGCCGGGATCGGCTCCGCACACACGTGACCCTTGTGAACCACGTCCAAGTAGTCCAGTCCTCCACCGGCAGATAGCAGAGTTGGTTCTCAGGTTGCTTTTGAGTTTTGGGTGTTTTTTCAGTTCTATTTATTTTTGGTGTTTTTTCAGTTTTATTTATTGAAATTAATATAAAAGAAGGAACGCTTCACGAATTTGCGTGTCATCCTTGCGCAGGGGCCATGCTAATCTTCTCTGTATCGTTCCAATTTTAGTATATGCGGCTTGAAGCTACATAATAGGTAGTGGAAATGGTCTCCTATATGAAGGGCAGCCCTAGCACCATATCCTACAGTTCAGGTGCCAGACAGAATCATACTGCAGTTTAAAAGAAGATGAGCATGGCCCCTCCAAGAAAGGTGAGGGATAGTATTGCACTGGTATCTGCAGAAATTAAGTGAATAAGCAGGAGTTCACAGAAAACTAACTGCAAAAAAAAGGAAATGACCTAGCCACACGCATAAATCTGATTGGGTGTCTGGTAGGTTATGCAAATACATTTGTAGTCAGACGAGCGCCATTGGAGCAGCCAAAATGGCCTCGCCTTCTTGCTTTCCCCCACCCACCCAGGAGCTGATACATTCTTCGAGGAATATGTAAGGCTCGGCCAAATAAGATTCGACCGAAGCCTCACACCCACTGAAGTCTTAGGCCCCCCAGTTGGAATTACATTTTCTGATGGGAGTGAAGGCTCTTACGGAGCTGTACTTTATCTTTGCTGGGAAACCAAGCGTGGTCAGGTCATCGTGAGGCTGGTGGAGTCTAAGGCCAAGCTTACTCCTCTCGACCAGAAGGGGGATGGATTTAAGGCAGAACTGTGCGTTGCGGTAATCGCTACTCGCTTGAAGAAATACTTTGAGAGGCACTGCCACATCCCAGTCGATCACTGGGTACACTTAGTAGACAGCCAGACGATCCTCGGTGCAATCCAAAAGGACAGCTATCGATACCAAACCGTCTTCGCAAACCGGATCGGAGAAATCCAAAAAGCCGGTCCGGTGGACACCTGGAACTGGGTTGAAGGAAACCGGTTCCAGAAAAGGATTATTGATGCCCTGGCCACGGTCTTGACCAGTGTCGTCTCGTCCTCCGGAACTCCTCAGACTTTGGAGTCCGGATTTTTTGCATCGTAATGTCGCCAACCTTCTGATCCTAGCTGCTCGCTGAGGCCCAGTTCACCTCACCTGCTGGAATCTTCTAGTATATTGACATCCGGCTCGAAGGACCAATTAAACGGGTCAATTGCATGAAGTTGGTCAAGAAACTTAGGGCACCCCTGCTCTGAGTTGTCCCTAGGTGTGATTGCGACCGCGGATGGTTGTTCGTATCAGTCTGCCCTGCGATTGGCTGGCAAACAGGTCAGAATGTTCCCTGCCTACTGCCCGAAGACAGCCGGGATCGGCTCCGGCACACACGTGACCCTTGTGAACCACGTCCAAGTAGTCCAGTCCTCCACCGGCAGATAGCAGAGTTGGTTCTCAGGTTGCTTTTTGAGTTTTGGGTGTTTTTTTTCAGTTCTATTTATTTTTGGTGTTTTTTCAGTTTTATTTATTGAAATTAATATAAAAGAAGGAACGCTTCACTAATTTGCGTGTCATCCTTGCGCAGGGGCCATGCTAATCTTCTCTGTATCGTTCAATTTTAGTATATGCGGCCGAAGCTACATAATAGGTAGTGGAAATGGTCTCCTATATGAAGGGCAGCCCTAGCACCATATCCTACAGTTCAGGTGCCAGACAGAATCATACTGCAGTTTAAAAGAAGATGAGCATGGCCCCTCCAAGAAAGGTGAGGGATAGTATTGCACTGGTATCTGCAGAAATTAAGTGAATAAGCAGGAGTTCACAGAAAACTAACTGCAAAAAAGGAAATGACCTAGCCACACGCATAAATCTGATTGGGTGTCTGGTAGGTTATGCAAATACATTTGTAGTCAGACAGCGCCATTGGAGCAGCCAAAATGGCCTCGCCTTCTTCTTTCCCCACCCACCCAGGAGCTGATACATTCTTCGAGGAATATGTAAGGCTCGGCCAAATAAGATTCGACCGAAGCCTCACACCCACTGAAGTCTTAGGCCCCAGTTGGAATTACATTTTCTGATGGGAGTGAAGGCTCTTACGGAGCTGTACTTTATCTTTGCTGGGAAACCAAGCGTGGTCAGGTCATCGTGAGGCTGGTGGAGTCTAAGGCCAAGCTTACTCCTCTCGACCAGAAGGGGGATGGATTTAAGGCAGAACTGTGCGTTGCGGTAATCGCTACTCGCTTGAAGAAATACTTTGAGAGGCACTGCCACATCCCAGTCGATCACTGGGTACACTTAGTAGACAGCCAGACGATCCTCGGTGCAATCCAAAAGGACAGCTATCGATACCAAACCGTCTTCGCAAACCGGATCGGAGAAATCCAAAAAGCCGGTCCGGTGGACACCTGGAACTGGGTTGAAGGAAACCGGTTCCAGAAAAGGATTATTGATGCCCTGGCCACGGTCTTGACCAGTGTCGTCTCGTCCTCGGAACTCCTCAGACTTTGGAGTCCGGATTTTTTGCATCGTAATGTCGCCAACCTTCTGATCCTAGCTGCTCGCTGAGGCCCAGTTCACCTCACCTGCTGGAATCTTCTAGTATATTGACATCCGGCTCGAAGGACCAATTAAACGGGTCAATTGCATGAAGTTGGTCAAGAAACTTAGGGCACCCCTGCTCTGAGTTGTCCCTAGGTGTGATTGCGACCGCGGATGGTTGTTCGTATCAGTCTGCCCTGCGATTGGCTGGCAAACAGGTCAGAATGTTCCCTGCCTACTGCCCGAAGACAGCCGGGATCGGCTCCGGCACACACGTGACCCTTGTGAACCACGTCCAAGTAGTCCAGTCCTCCACCGGCAGATAGCAGAGTTGGTTCTCAGGTTGCTTTTTGAGTTTTGGGTGTTTTTTTTCAGTTCTATTTATTTTTGGTGTTTTTTTCAGTTTTATTTATTGAAATTAATATAAAAAGAAGGAACGCTTCACGAATTTGCGTGTCATCCTTGCGCAGGGGCCATGCTAATCTTCTCTGTATCGTTCCAATTTTAGTATATGCGGCGAAGCTACATAATAGGTAGTGGAAATGGTCTCCTATATGAAGGGCAGCCCTAGCACCATATCCTACAGTTCAGGTGCCAGACAGAATCATACTGCAGTTTAAAAGAAGATGAGCATGGCCCCTCCAAGAAAGGTGAGGGATAGTATTGCACTGGTATCTGCAGAAATTAAGTGAATAAGCAGGAGTTCACAGAAAACTAACTGCAAAAAAAAGGAAATGACCTAGCCACACGCATAAATCTGATTGGGTGTCTGGTAGAATAGGCAAATACATTTGTAGTCAGACGAGCGCCATTGGAGCAGCCAAAATGGCCTCGCCTTCTTGCTTTCCCCCACCCACCCAGGAGCTGATACATTCTTCGAGGAATATGTAAGGCTCGGCCAAATAAGATTCGACCGAAGCCTCACACCCACTGAAGTCTTAGGCCCCCCAGTTGGAATTACATTTTCTGATGGGAGTGAAGGCTCTTACGGAGCTGTACTTTATCTTTGCTGGGAAACCAAGCGTGGTCAGGTCATCGTGAGGCTGGTGGAGTCTAAGGCCAAGCTTACTCCTCTCGACCAGAAGGGGGATGGATTTAAGGCAGAACTGTGCGTTGCGGTAATCGCTACTCGCTTGAAGAAATACTTTGAGAGGCACTGCCACATCCCAGTCGATCACTGGGTACACTTAGTAGACAGCCAGACGATCCTCGGTGCAATCCAAAAGGACAGCTATCGATACCAAACCGTCTTCGCAAACCGGATCGGAGAAATCCAAAAAGCCGGTCCGGTGGACACCTGGAACTGGGTTGAAGGAAACCGGTTCCAGAAAAGGATTATTGATGCCCTGGCCACGGTCTTGACCAGTGTCGTCTCGTCCTCCGGAACTCCTCAGACTTTGGAGTCCGGATTTTTTGCATCGTAATGTCGCCAACCTTCTGATCCTAGCTGCTCGCTGAGGCCCAGTTCACCTCACCTGCTGGAATCTTCTAGTATATTGACATCCGGCTCGAAGGACCAATTAAACGGGTCAATTGCATGAAGTTGGTCAAGAAACTTAGGCACCCCTGCTCTGAGTTGTCCCTAGGTGTGATTGCGACGCGGATGGTTGTTCGTATCAGTCTGCCCTGCGATTGGCTGGCAAACAGGTCAGAATGTTCCCTGCCTACTGCCCGAAGACAGCCGGGATCGGCTCCGGCACACACGTGACCCTTGTGAACCACGTCCAAGTAGTCCAGTCCTCCACCGGCAGATAGCAGAGTTGGTTCTCAGGTTGCTTTTTGAGTTTTGGGTGTTTTTTTTCAGTTCTATTTATTTTTGGTGTTTTTTCAGTTTTATTTATTGAAATTAATATAAAAGAAGGAACGCTTCACAATTTGCGTGTCATCCTTGCGCAGGGGCCATGCTAATCTTCTCTGTATCGTTCCAATTTTAGTATATGCGAAGCCGAAGCTACGCAATAGGTAGTGGAAATGGTCTCCTATATGAAGGGCAGCCCTAGCACCATATCCTACAGTTCAGGTGCCAGACAGAATCATACTGCAGTTTAAAAAGAAGATGAGCATGGCCCCTCCAAGAAAGGTGAGGGATAGTATTGCACTGGTATCTGCAGAAATTAAGTGAATAAGCAGGAGTTCACAGAAAACTAACTGCAAAAAAAAGGAAATGACCTAGCCACACGCATAAATCTGATTGGGTGTCTGGTAGGTTATGCAAATACATTTGTAGTCAGGCAGCGCCATTGGAGCAGCCAAAATGGCCTCGCCTTCTTGCTTTCCCCCACCCACCCAGGAGCTGTTACATTCTTCGAGGAATATGTAAGGCTCGGCCAAATAAGATTCGACCGAAGCCTCACACCCACTGAAGTCTTAGGCCCCCCAGTTGGAATTACATTTTCTGATGGGAGTGAAGGCTCTTACGGAGCTGTACTTTATCTTTGCTGGGAAACCAAGCGTGGTCAGGTCATCGTGAGGCTGGTGGAGTCTAAGGCCAAGCTTACTCCTCTCGACCAGAAGGGGGATGGATTTAAGGCAGAACTGTGCGTTGCGGTAATCGCTACTCGCTTGAAGAAATACTTTGAGAGGCACTGCCACATCCCAGTCGATCACTGGGTACACTTAGTAGACAGCCAGACGATCCTCGGTGCAATCCAAAAGGACAGCTATCGATACCAAACCGTCTTCGCAAACCGGATCGGAGAAATCCAAAAAGCCGGTCCGGTGGACACCTGGAACTGGGTTGAAGGAAACCGGTTCCAGAAAAGGATTATTGATGCCCTGGCCACGGTCTTGACCAGTGTCGTCTCGTCCTCCGGAACTCCTCAGACTTTGGAGTCCGGATTTTTTGCATCGTAATGTCGCCAACCTTCTGATCCTAGCTGCTCGCTGAGGCCCAGTTCACCTCACCTGCTGGAATCTTCTAGTATATTGACATCCGGCTCGAAGGACCAATTAAACGGGTCAATTGCATGAAGTTGGTCAAGAAACTTAGGCACCCCTGCTCTGAGTTGTCCCTAGGTGTGATTGCGACCGCGGATGGTTGTTCGTATCAGTCTGCCCTGCGATTGGCTGGCAAACAGGTCAGAATGTTCCCTGCCTACTGCCCGAAGACAGCCGGGATCGGCTCCGGCACACACGTGACCCTTGTGAACCACGTCCAAGTAGTCCAGTCCTCCACCGGCAGATAGCAGAGTTGGTTCTCAGGTTGCTTTTTGAGTTTTGGGTGTTTTTTTTCAGTTCTATTTATTTTTGGTGTTTTTTTTCAGTTTTATTTATTGAAATTAATATAAAAAGAAGGAACGCTTCACGAATTTGCGTGTCATCCTTGCGCAGGGGCCATGCTAATCTTCTCTGTATCGTTCAATTTTAGTATATGCGGCGAAGCTACGCAATAGGTAGTGGAAATGGTCTCCTATATGAAGGGCAGCCCTAGCACCATATCCTACAGTTCAGGTGCCAGACAGAATCATACTGCAGTTTAAAAAGAAGATGAGCATGGCCCCTCCAAGAAAGGTGAGGGATAGTATTGCACTGGTATCTGCAGAAATTAAGTGAATAAGCAGGAGTTCACAGAAAACTAACTGCAAAAAAAAGGAAATGACCTAGCCACACGCATAAATCTGATTGGGTGTCTGGTAGGTTATGCAAATACATTTGTAGTCAGACGAGCGCCATTGGAGCAGCCAAAATGGCCTCGCCTTCTTGCTTTCCCCCACCCACCCAGGAGCTGATACATTCTTCGAGGAATATGTAAGGCTCGGCCAAATAAGATTCGACCGAAGCCTCACACCCACTGAAGTCTTAGGCCCCCCAGTTGGAATTACATTTTCTGATGGGAGTGAAGGCTCTTACGGAGCTGTACTTTATCTTTTCTGGGAAACCAAGCGTGGTCAGGTCATCGTGAGGCTGGTGGAGTCTAAGGCCAAGCTTACTCCTCTCGACCAGAAGGGGGATGGATTTAAGGCAGAACTGTGCGTTGCGGTAATCGCTACTCGCTTGAAGAAATACTTTGAGAGGCACTGCCACATCCCAGTCGATCACTGGGTACACTTAGTAGACAGCCAGACGATCCTCGGTGCAATCCAAAAGGACAGCTATCGATACCAAACCGTCTTCGCAAACCGGATCGGAGACACCTGGAACTGGGTTGAAGGAAACCGGTTCCAGAAAAGGATTATTGATGCCCTGGCCACGGTCTTGACCAGTGTCGTCTCGTCCTCCGGAACTCCTCAGACTTTGGAGTCCGGATTTTTTGCATCGTAATGTCGCCAACCTTCTGATCCTAGCTGCTCGCTGAGGCCCAGTTCACCTCACCTGCTGGAATCTTCTAGTATATTGACATCCGGCTCGAAGGACCAATTAAACGGGTCAATTGCATGAAGTTGGTCAAGAAACTTAGGGCACCCCTGCTCTGAGTTGTCCCTAGGTGTGATTGCGACCGCGGATGGTTGTTCGTATCAGTCTGCCCTGCGATTGGCTGGCAAACAGGTCAGAATGTTCCTGCCTACTGCCGAAGACAGCCGGGATCGGCTCCGGCACACACGTGACCCTTGTGAACCACGTCCAAGTAGTCCAGTCCTCCACCGGCAGATAGCAGAGTTGGTTCTCAGGTTGCTTTTTGAGTTTTGGGTGTTTTTTTTCAGTTCTATTTATTTTTGGTGTTTTTTTTCAGTTTTATTTATTGAAATTAATATAAAAGAAGGAACGCTTCACAATTTATGTGTCATCCTTGCGCAGGGGCCATGCTAATCTTCTCTGTATCGTTCCAATTTTAGTATATGCGGCTTGAAGCTACATAATAGGTAGTGGAAATGGTCTCCTATATGAAGGGCAGCCCTAGCACCATATCCTACAGTTCAGGTGCCAGACAGAATCATACTGCAGTTTAAAAAGAAGATGAGCATGGCCCCTCCAAGAAAGGTGAGGGATAGTATTGCACTGGTATCTGCAGAAATTAAGTGAATAAGCAGGAGTTCACAGAAAACTAACTGCAAAAAAAAGGAAATGACCTAGCCACACGCATAAATCTGATTGGGTGTCTGGTAGAATAGGCAAATACATTTGTAGTCAGACGAGCGCCATTGGAGCAGCCAAAATGGCCTCGCCTTCTTGCTTTCCCCCACCCACCCAGGAGCTGATACATTCTTCGAGGAATATGTAAGGCTCGGCCAAATAAGATTCGACCGAAGCCTCACACCCACTGAAGTCTTAGGCCCCCCAGTTGGAATTACATTTTCTGATGGGAGTGAAGGCTCTTACGGAGCTGTACTTTATCTTTGCTGGGAAACCAAGCGTGGTCAGCTCATCGTGAGGCTGGTGGAGTCTAAGGCCAAGCTTACTCCTCTCGACCAGAAGGGGAATGGATTTAAGGCAGAACTGTGCGTTGCGGTAATCGCTACTCGCTTGAAGAAATACTTTGAGAGGCACTGCCACATCCCAGTCGATCACTGGGTACACTTAGTAGACAGCCAGACGATCCTCGGTGCAATCCAAAAGGACAGCTATCGATACCAAACCGTCTTCGCAAACCGGATCGGAGAAATCCAAAAAGCCGGTCCGGTGGACACCTGGAACTGGGTTGAAGGAAACCGGTTCCAGAAAAGGATTATTGATGCCCTGGCCACGGTCTTGACCAGTGTCGTCTCGTCCTCGGAACTCCTCAGACTTTGGAGTCCGGATTTTTGCATCGTAATGTCGCCAACCTTCTGATCCTAGCTGCTCGCTGAGGCCCAGTTCACCTCACCTGCTGGAATCTTCTAGTATATTGACATCCGGCTCGAAGGACCAATTAAACGGGTCAATTGCATGAAGTTGGTCAAGAAACTTAGGGCACCCCTGCTCTGAGTTGTCCCTAGGTGTGATTGCGACGCGGATGGTTGTTCGTATCAGTCTGCCCTGCGATTGGCTGGCAAACAGGTCAGAATGTTCCCTGCCTACTGCCCGAAGACAGCCGGGATCGGCTCCGGCACACACGTGACCCTTGTGAACCACGTCCAAGTAGTCCAGTCCTCCACGGCAGATAGCAGAGTTGGTTCTCAGGTTGCTTTTTGAGTTTTGGGTGTTTTTTTCAGTTCTATTTATTTTTGGTGTTTTTTCAGTTTTATTTATTGAAATTAATATAAAAGAAGGAACGCTTCACGAATTTGCGTGTCATCCTTGCGCAGGGGCCATGCTAATCTTCTCTGTATTGTTCAATTTTAGTATATGCGGCTCGAGCTACATAATAGGTAGTGGAAATGGTCTCCTATATGAAGGGCAGCCCTAGCACCATATCCTACAGTTCAGGTGCCAGACAGAATCATACTGCAGTTTAAAAGAAGATGAGCATGGCCCCTCCAAGAAAGGTGAGGGATAGTATTGCACTGGTATCTGCAGAAATTAAGTGAATAAGCAGGAGTTCACAGAAAACTAACTGCAAAAAGGAAATGACCTAGCCACACGCATAAATCTGATTGGGTGTCTGGTAGGTTATGCAAATACATTTGTAGTCAGACAGCGCCATTGGAGCAGCCAAAATGGCCTCGCCTTCTTGCTTTCCCCACCCACCCAGGAGCTGTTACACTCTTCGAGGAGTATGTAAGGCTCGGCCAAATAAGATTCGACCGAAGCCTCACACCCACTGAAGTCTTAGGCCCCCCAGTTGGAATTACATTTTCTGATGGGAGTGAAGGCTCTTACGGAGCTGTACTTTATCTTTGCTGGGAAACCAAGCGTGGTCAGGTCATCGTGAGGCTGGTGGAGTCTAAGGCCAAGCTTACTCCTCTCGACCAGAAGGGGATGGATTTAAGGCAGAACTGTGCGTTGCGTAATCGCTACTCGCTTGAAGAAATACTTTGAGAGGCACTGCCACATCCCAGTCGATCACTGGGTACACTTAGTAGACAGCCAGACGATCCTCGGTGCAATCCAAAAGGACAGCTATCGATACCAAACCGTCTTCGCAAACCGGATCGGAGAAATCCAAAAAGCCGGTCCGGTGGACACCTGGAACTGGGTTGAAGGAAACCGGTTCCAGAAAAGGATTATTGATGCCCTGGCCACGGTCTTGACCAGTGTCGTCTCGTCCTCCGGAACTCCTCAGACTTTGGAGTCCGGATTTTTTGCATCGTAATGTCGCCAACCTTCTGATCCTAGCTGCTCGCTGAGGCCCAGTTCACCTCACCTGCTGGAATCTTCTAGTATATTGACATCCGGCTCGAAGGACCAATTAAACGGGTCAATTGCATGAAGTTGGTCAAGAAACTTAGGCACCCCTGCTCTGAGTTGTCCCTAGGTGTGATTGCGACCGCGGATGGTTGTTCAGTATCAGTCTGCCCTGCGATTGGCTGGCAAACAGGTCAGAATGTTCCCTGCCTACTGCCCGAAGACAGCCGGGATCGGCTCCGGCACACACGTGACCCTTGTGAACCACGTCCAAGTAGTCCAGTCCTCCACCGGCAGATAGCAGAGTTGGTTCTCAGGTTGCTTTTTGAGTTTTGGGTGTTTTTTTTCAGTTCTATTTATTTTTGGTGTTTTTTTCAGTTTTATTTATTGAAATTAATATAAAAAGAAGGAACGCTTCACGAATTTGCGTGTCATCCTTGCGCAGGGGCCATGCTAATCTTCTCTGTATCGTTCCAATTTTAGTATATGCGAAGCCGAAGCTACGCAATAGGTAGTGGAAATGGTCTCCTATATGAAGGGCAGCCCTAGCACCATATCCTACAGTTCAGGTGCCAGACAGAATCATACTGCAGTTTAAAAGAAGATGAGCATGGCCCTCCAAGAAAGGTGAGGGATAGTATTGCACTGGTATCTGCAGAAATTAAGTGAATAAGCAGGAGTTCACAGAAAACTAACTGCAAAAAAAAGGAAATGACCTAGCCACACGCATAAATCTGATTGGGTGTCTGGTAGGTTATGCAAATACATTTGTAGTCAGACGAGCGCCATTGGAGCAGCCAAAATGGCCTCGCCTTCTTGCTTTCCCCCACCCACCCAGGAGCTGATACATTCTTCGAGGAATATGTAAGGCTCGGCCAAATAAGATTCGACCGAAGCCTCACACCCACTGAAGTCTTAGGCCCCCCAGTTGGAATTACATTTTCTGATGGGAGTGAAGGCTCTTACGGAGCTGTACTTTATCTTTGCTGGGAAACCAAGCGTGGTCAGGTCATCGTGAGGCTGGTGGAGTCTAAGGCCAAGCTTACTCCTCTCGACCAGAAGGGGGATGGATTTAAGGCAGAACTGTGCGTTGCGGTAATCGCTACTCGCTTGAAGAAATACTTTGAGAGGCACTGCCACATCCCAGTCGATCACTGGGTACACTTAGTAGACAGCCAGACGATCCTCGGTGCAATCCAAAAGGACAGCTATCGATACCAAACCGTCTTCGCAAACCGGATCGGAGAAATCCAAAAGCCGGTCCGTGGACACCTGGAACTGGGTTGAAGGAAACCGGTTCCAGAAAAGGATTATTGATGCCCTGGCCACGGTCTTGACCAGTGTCGTCTCGTCCTCCGGAACTCCTCAGACTTTGGAGTCCGGATTTTTGCATCGTAATGTCGCCAACCTTCTGATCCTAGCTGCTCGCTGAGGCCCAGTTCACCTCACCTGCTGGAATCTTCTAGTATATTGACATCCGGCTCGAAGGACCAATTAAACGGGTCAATTGCATGAAGTTGGTCAAGAAACTTAGGGCACCCCTGCTCTGAGTTGTCCCTAGGTGTGATTGCGACCGCGGATGGTTGTTCAGTATCAGTCTGCCCTGCGATTGGCTGGCAAACAGGTCAGAATGTTCCCTGCCTACTGCCCGAAGACAGCCGGGATCGGCTCCGCACACACGTGACTCTTGTGAACCACGTCCAAGTAGTCCAGTCCTCCACCGGCAGATAGCAGAGTTGGTTCTCAGGTTGCTTTTTGAGTTTTGGGTGTTTTTTTTCAGTTCTATTTATTTTTGGTGTTTTTTTCAGTTTTATTTATTGAAATTAATATAAAAGAAGGAACGCTTCACTTAATTTGCGTGTCATCCTTGCGCAGGGGCCATGCTAATCTTCTCTGTATCGTTCCAATTTTAGTATATGCGAAGCCGAAGCTACGCAATAGGTAGTGGAAATGGTCTCCTATATGAAGGGCAGCCCTAGCACCATATCCTACAGTTCAGGTGCCAGACAGAATCATACTGCAGTTTAAAAAGAAGATGAGCATGGCCCCTCCAAGAAAGGTGAGGGATAGTATTGCACTGGTATCTGCAGAAATTAAGTGAATAAGCAGGAGTTCACAGAAAACTAACTGCAAAAAAAAGGAAATGACCTAGCCACACGCATAAATCTGATTGGGTGTCTGGTAGGTTATGCAAATCCATTTGTAGTCAGACGAGCGCCATTGGAGCAGCCAAAATGGCCTCGCCTTCTTGCTTTCCCCCACCCACCCAGGAGCTGTTACACTCTTCGAGGAGTATGTAAGGCTCGGCCAAATAAGATTCGACCGAAGCCTCACACCCACTGAAGTCTTAGGCCCCCCAGTTGGAATTACATTTTCTGATGGGAGTGAAGGCTCTTACGGAGCTGTACTTTATCTTTGCTGGGAAACCAAGCGTGGTCAGGTCATCGTGAGGCTGGTGGAGTCTAAGGCCAAGCTTACTCCTCTCGACCAGAAGGGGGATGGATTTAAGGCAGAACTGTGCGTTGCGGTAATCGCTACTCGCTTGAAGAAATACTTTGAGAGGCACTGCCACATCCCAGTCGATCACTGGGTACACTTAGTAGACAGCCAGACGATCCTCGGTGCAATCCAAAAGGACAGCTATCGATACCAAACCGTCTTCGCAAACCGGATCGGAGAAATCCAAAAGCCGGTCCGTGGACACCTGGAACTGGGTTGAAGGAAACCGGTTCCAGAAAAGGATTATTGATGCCCTGGCCACGGTCTTGACCAGTGTCGTCTCGTCCTCCGGAACTCCTCAGACTTTGGAGTCCGGATTTTTTGCATCGTAATGTCGCCAACCTTCTGATCCTAGCTGCTCGCTGAGGCCCAGTTCACCTCACCTGCTGGAATCTTCTAGTATATTGACATCCGGCTCGAAGGACCAATTAAACGGGTCAATTGCATGAAGTTGGTCAAGAAACTTAGGGCACCCCTGCTCTGAGTTGTCCCTAGGTGTGATTGCGACCGCGGATGGTTGTTCGTATCAGTCTGCCCTGCGATTGGCTGGCAAACAGGTCAGAATGTTCCCTGCCTACTGCCCGAAGACAGCCGGGATCGGCTCCGGCACACACGTGACCCTTGTGAACCACGTCCAAGTAGTCCAGTCCTCCACCGGCAGATAGCAGAGTTGGTTCTCAGGTTGCTTTTTGAGTTTTGGGTGTTTTTTTTCAGTTCTATTTATTTTTGGTGTTTTTTTTTCAGTTTTATTTATTGAAATTAATATAAAAAGAAGGAACGCTTCACGAATTTGCGTGTCATCCTTGCGCAGGGGCCATGCTAATCTTCTCTGTATCGTTCCAATTTTAGTATATGCGGCTTGAGCTACGCAATAGGTAGTGGAAATGGTCTCCTATATGAAGGGCAGCCCTAGCACCATATCCTACAGTTCAGGTGCCAGACAGAATCATACTGCAGTTTAAAAAGAAGATGAGCATGGCCCCTCCAAGAAAGGTGAGGGATAGTATTGCACTGGTATCTGCAGAAATTAAGTGAATAAGCAGGAGTTCACAGAAAACTAACTGCAAAAAAACGGAAATGACCTAGCCACACGCATAAATCTGATTGGGTGTCCGGTAGATTATGCAAATCCATTTGTAGTCAGACGAGCGCCATTGGAGCAGCCAAAATGGCCTCGCCCTCTTGCTTTCCCCCACCCACCCAGTTATATAGCCCAAAGAGGGGGAGGAAGTGCACCTGTGTGCGCCCGCGCGCGAGTGACACAATGCAGCCAACTAAAGTAGACAGCCTGAAGCTTCGGTTTAGCATCTACTAAAATTGTAACGATACAGAGAAGATTAGCATGAACCCTCTAATAAAAAATAAGAAATGACGGCCAAGCCACACGCCAAAATGGCCTCGCCTTCTTGCTTGGCCCCCACCCACCCACCCAGTGATGTAGCCGGAGAGGGGGAGGAAGTGCCTCCTCATGCATGCTTGCCTCCAGTGACACAGTGCAGCCACATAAAATAAATGGCCTGTTGTCCCAGTAGGGGCATTGTTGTGCTGTTGTCTGCAGAAATTGACAGTATATGGAGAAATTCACAAAAACCAAACTGCACAAACAGGAAATGCCATCCAGGCCCCACACAGAAATCTGATTGGGTGTCTGGTAGATTATGGAAATACGTCTGTAGTCAGACAAGCGCAATTGGAGCAGCCAAAAAGGCAACGTTGATCTCGTCTTGTCTTGTCGAGTTTGACCGAGTTGACGTGTGTGAGCAATAATTGTGTCAACACGGATACACACACACACACGGAGATACAGACGAGATGTCATGAAAGCGCAAATAAAACAGAGCAGCAACACAACAAGATCTAATCTGACATGTGACATCAAACAACTGGACTCCAGGCCACGGGGTTGAACTACAACCAAATGTTTATGCCGCTTGAATAGAATTCAATTTGTAACATGTTATCCCGTCGCTTACAGTCAGTAATTTCTCCCCCGCCCCAAAAAAATTTGAAGCTGCATCTTTTGTTATTTTATTATCAGCGCTTGTTGTGTGTTGTTAAGACTCTGGCTATATGCTCCTTATTTTAAAATTTTGTTTAAAAATCACCTGGCTTTTTTTTTTTGTTTAAATGTTTGGAATATGTGTATGTATTAATAACGTGTTCGTTTTGTTTTCTGTTTACTGAGAATTGTATCCTGGCTTGTTCAATAAAGATTGTTAAAAAAAAAAGTTTGGTTTCGACAAAAACCGCAATTTACATAAATGGCCCATTTTCACGTCTCCATTGAATCATCGTTGTCATGTGACCTCACGTGAAAGTCGGTGAACCCGGGGTCGTTTTTTCCGACCGATGAACTTGGATCTCCTATTCGTTCATACGGGCGTGGAAGTGCACCTTTTCGAGTGGAAAGTGTGATAAGTCCGATTTCCCACCTTCCGCGAATGCAACACTAATATGGCGGCGTGAGAACAACTTCCAGGTCATATTCAATGTTTTTTTTTGTTTGTTCGTTTTTTATGGGGAAAAAGCCTGGCCCTGACCATGATGGCGGCGCCATCGACGTGTCACCAACGTTGACTTACATTCGCCCCATGAACACAAAAATGAAACCCTGGTGTTGTTTTTTTGTTTAACTTTTTATAAGGTTGACTTCAGTCACATGCGTGTTCGTTTAATTTGACACTCGAAACACTTCCTAATACATTGCGATTAAGACACATGTCTTGACAATCATCGGGTTAGGAAATTCGCTGCCCCCCCCCTCCTACATTAAGTAGTGATGTGTCGTTCGCGAACGATCCGGCTCTTAGAGCCGGCTGTTTGAAGTGAACGACGGGAGCCGGCTCCTAATAGGGAGCCGCTCCTAATAGGGAGCGATAATAATAATAATAATAGTACATTATTATTATTATATATATATATATATATATATATATATATATATATATATATATATATATATACAGAGGTAACGAGATGGCTGTAACACCCAGCCGCTGGGTACCCAACTCTCTCGCGTCGAGCGGGGTTTCAATCAGCGGCGATTGCTCTCGGACTGCAAGGGAAGCTCGGCTTCCCCTAAAATGTCAAAGAATATGTGATCAAATATATGAATGTAAATGTCATTGTGTGTACATGTCATTGACTAAATATGCGCTACAACGTGCTCAACTTTTGCTCCGAATCAGCTTCTGTTGTTTTACCTCTGCGTCCCGCGTCCTAGACGGACCGTGGTGTTCGTCAAATAGTTCGTTGAATCTTTTCGATACAGCAGTGGATGCTATTTTCTTAATATTATGGTGCGAGCATGCGACTGTAACACACAAAACGCGGTTTAAACTGTTGTCGGCGATCGTGGCCGCCGCCATGATTCAATGTTGTTGACAGACGACAGGACAAACGACGCAACGTGAATATCGCGAGAGTTTGCACCAATGTAAACGCTCTAAATTCATCTTTCCTTTTATTATTTATAATTTTGTCTGTGGTTTTATTGTTCTTGTTTTGATTGTAAAGCGTCCTTGAGTGTTTTGAAAGGCGCTTATAAATGAAATGTACTATTATTATTATTATTATTATTATTACACAAAAATGTAGAAGGTTTGGAAAAAAATGCCGACCGTAAAGTTTTTCTTCGAGGTAGAAATTCTCGGTCGGTCGGGTTACCGGAAACACACTACTTTTTTTTCTATGCCTAATCATTTTAGCGACACTCTTTGTTGTAAACAAACCACTAGCGACAAATTAATCTTTTATTTCTGGTGGGTTTTATTGTAGTTCCTATAGTTGTAGGACACTAATTAAGTACCGGGAAAAGACGCCTTGTTGGTATGACAGGGTCACAGATCATTTTCTTGAAAAGGAACGGAGCTAGAGTAGAATTCGCGTATAAATAAACGGACACATTTTATGATGTCGACCAAAATTGAGCTTCCCCTCTTTGACAGACGAGCATCCGGCACTGGTTTCAATGTCTCCTTGTTTTATGTTTTATGGTTATTTTGTTCACGTTTTTGATGGGGGAGGGAGGGAGAAAAAAAGATTAAAAAAAAAAAAACTTTGTCCGACCTACCAACGCTATGCTGAAATTTCACGTTACCGGAAACACACTACTTATTTTTCTACGCCTAAGTATGAGCACACACTTATTTGACACTTCATATTGTCAGTGTAGAAAGAAAAAAGGGAAAGAAATTTCAAATTTCAAACATCGACTGCAGCACAAGGGATTATTAAAGCAGCTGTTGTGTGACAAAATATTTTTTTCACTGTTGTTGATGGACAGTAATATTGTGTGAGTAACTGCTCCAGTTGAAAAATGTTCATGTAAAATTGAAAATCGAAATTATTTCATTAAATATTTGCATTTTGCACATAGAAAACTGATTCATGATTCCATGTTGATGAGAGCATTAAAATGGGGGAAAATAGGACAACAAATATAAAAGGAAATTCAGAAACGATAAAAAATGCGTGAGTAATCACGATTAATTTTTAGTTAATTTGAGTTATGACAGTTGCATTTTTAATGATATTAAATATTTTTATCGTTTGACAGCTCTAATATATATATATATACACACATACTCACACCTGTCTATATCAGCTGACATGTATGAGAGCACGCATCATGTTTGACAATATATCTTTTCGGCACCCAGGAAACTGTCATTGGATTGGGTTTGTTCACCTTGGCCATTCTGGGACCGTCTGGTTGGATCCTGGCCCACCTGGAGGACTACAAGAAGAGAGAGTGAATTGTCCATCTTCGCAGTTGGCATACCGGGTCTGCTGTGTAAAGATGGAGGCTTCGCCAACAGCCAGTTTTCAGTCTTTTATCGCAATCATTTGACATCTCCGGGCCCAAGTTATGGACAAAATAATGGTTCCAGAACGATAACCATTATACATTGAGTTTTGTGCATATTTTATTGTATGTACAACATTAAAATTTAAAGCCACATATTTTGCTTTGTTGAAGGATTTATGCTCATATGCTTGCATCTACTACACAGCATGTACTGTACACTCTGAACTCAAGTATTAGATTTTTTAAATTTGTTTGCAGCTTTTTGAAACACATTTGACCTGTGGAAAAGGCACGAGTTGATGGATGGTACCAGACAATTTGGATTCGTTACGACACTAATTGCACAATTTTATTTTGGGTTTGTTTATTAGCACAGTTAACTTAAATATAAATGAATAAAACGAAAAGTCATTTTAATTTGTCAAATGAACCATACCGTTTTAGTGACCAGGATTACTGATCAACACAAATTTTAAGCAAAAAATACTTCAAGTAAAAATAATTAATATGATTAGAAATTAATCTATTGAAAATTTGTTTTTGCTTTTACTTCCTGACGATCATGAAGATCTCAGAGAAAAAAAGACCCAAGGCTTCAGCTAATGATTCCAATAGCACAGCAACGACTGTGCTTGTGAAATCACAGCAGTCTGGGAGAAAAGTTCTTTGTCGAGCTGGGGGAATTTGTGGTTTGAGTTAACCGAGAACCTGGGAGTCATTCTGTCTGAGCTCTGCCAGAAATCCTGTCAAGTGATGCAAATGCGTTCAAAAGATCAACCATAAAAGTCTTGGATAAATGCACAAACCACCACAATGGATTTTAAATGAATTAATGGAGGTTGCAGTGAACAAAACAGACCATTCACCATTCAGGAATTACAACCTTTTATTTTGTAGAAGACAAAACGGGTGCCATGTTGACATTTCGTATAATTATTGATTCACCCATGGTTTTTTTTGTAATCATGAAAGGCAGTTTTGAGTCTTGCCCATGGATGACCAAATCCTGAGCTGCTTCTTTGATATGCTTTGCCAGGGATTCACTTCAAAAAGTATTCAATCAATTCAAGAAGCCATATACAATATAATACATCCTGATTGATATAGCGCTTTCACAACATTAACATAAAGTAAAATAATAAACAACACAATGTAAAACACGGGCAGTCGTGCAATCCTAACCACTTTTCCCTCACACGCTTTGTTGTTTAAAGCAGTTTGAGATGATTGTTAATTACAGTAATAAGTGAAGGGGGGGTCCCATGTACATGTACACAAACAGTAACATTCTGTCAGAGTAAACTGATTGTTATTTAACAAGTTATATGTGGACATTTGTGAATTTAACAGGAAAACAGCCCAGTTTTGAAGGAGCTGGTGTCAAATTCCGAATTATGTGTGTGATGGTTGTGACAAGGTGGTCTGCCTCCTTGACACCAGCCTTGAAAGTGAAAGCGGAACCTTTTTATCCTCACTTTTGGACACATAGTCACCTCGGTTTCATGGCCATTACTAATTGTGGAGATTACATTTTTAGGTTACTGACGTTAAGGTACAGGTGAAGAGGACTGCCAGTAAGATGCCGATTTTGGTCAAGGTAAAAAAAACAAAAACTAAAATAGCTGTCATTAATACGTTCTGATTTGCTTCCGAAGTATCGTTTACATTCAAACTACGACTCCAAATGTAATAATAAACTACAATCAATCAGTTTATTACAAATTATTTTCACGGACCGTTTCCGGACATATTAAAGTGTTTGACCTGCATCGTTCCAAATGCTTCAAAATACTGTACTGCCATGTCCTCGTCGAAGATTCCAAGTCACGTGTCCCGGTTTGATCACGTGACACGTTGCCACCGTATTTCTCTCGGAAAGAAAACTTTAGCTTGGTAGGATATTTTATCAGTTAAAAGCCATGACATTTAGCGACGATTAACTAATTCTGCCAGACGATGTTTGGGGGAACTCACTTGAGTCACCGGATCTAGTTTTAAGCGTTTATATCATGTCGAGCGTGCCGTCGGGTTGCTTGCTAACTTGAGCAACGTCACGAAGCTGAAATCTATATTGGGATGGATAAATTGCTAGTCCACCATGTAACGAACCACTTCAACTAAACGTTTGTTTGAGCGTTCAGAATTACTTGAATGCGATTTCAACATTCTCTGCACTAAACGCAACGTGCATGTTTATTTGGTACAGCGGACACGATGAGGTTGGTGATTCTGGACGATTATGACCTGGCCAGTGAGTGGGCAGCCAAATATATTCGGAACCGAATAATCCAGTTTAACCCCTCCGCCAACAATTTCTTTACCCTGGGTCTTCCTACAGGTAGGTGTTTTTGCGCTGGAAGGTTTGTGTTCATGCTTCATTTGACTGCACGGTTCGGTTTGGTACGTTGCTGACGGCGTCCTGGTACACTCACCTGACTTATTTGCGGGCAGCGTGGTATTGGTTCCCACTTAGTGACGGTGCGATTGTGGGTGTGTGTGGATGTTTACCTCTACATGTGCCCTGTGACTGGCTGGCGACCAGTTCAGGGGGTTTTCCGCCTTTCGCCCAGAGTCAGCAGTTTCTGTATGGTTTGTGCATAAGAAAGACACCGGACATCAGAGTGTTGTTTATGTGCTGCTGTATTCAATACTGCCCCGTACAAACAAGCGCACGCCCTTCTCCATGCTGCTGGGGCAAACCATTCCAAAAGAGTGTTGTTTATGTGCTGCTGTATTCAATACTGCCCCGTACAAACAAGCGCACGCCCTTCTCCATGCTGCTGGGGCAAACCATTCCAAAAGAGGGGTGTTCACTCCCCGTAACATCAGCTGGGATAAACTCCAGCAATTCTCCTGACTCTCCTCAGGATAACAGGATAAGCGGTGTTGAAAATGGATGGATGGATGCTTGGTCTTTGGAACCTTAAGGTCATGATGCCTGTGGGTGAAATGTGAATATTGTTGCCTGCTGGTAGCAGACTTGCATCTCTCCAGCATACTGGTCTGCTTACAAACTATTGTTCAAGTGCTCTTGAGCAAGTGACCTCTCCATGCATGGCCCCGTGTGTGATGTGGTGTTCTGTGCGGTGTTCAACGCAAGCATGCTGTATACATCACTAGCTGGGTTTCCATTACAATTTTGTTTTCGCAAAATATAGGTGACATATAAGTGTATGGCTTCTGAAGCTGAAATCTCATAACGTCCCTTCTCGTGAAATCTCACAATCCTCGTAAAATTTCGTAAAATGTTCTCGTGAGACTTGCGACTGGGGCCCGCGGGGAGGATTTACCCTCCGTCGGGATCTCGCCTCCGGGCATGTCGGAGGAGCCCAGGAATTCCCCCTTCCCTCCACCTCCCGCCGGTCCTCCGTCCAAACAAAACCCATCAATTGGGAGTCCTATAAACATATTTGAGAGGCTTTTTGAAATTGCTGCGTTTTCGTCACCGGTTTGGATTTTGCTCATTTTTGAGGGCTATGGAAACCCAGCTGGAGTGTGAGTTGAATTTTTCCTTGAGTGATACATGCAAATTGATGTCTGTTTTTCTTGTAGGGAGCACTCCATATGGCTGTTACCTGAAGTTAATTGAATATTACAGATGTGGAGAGCTATCATTCAAATTTGTGAAAACATTCAACATGGATGAATATGTTGGTGAGTCACAGGCTTTTGATTACAGAGCCCCTAGAACGGGGGTTCAGAGCCGCATACAGCTTTTTAGCGCCATCTAGTGGCTTCCTGCAGCTTTGTTAAAAAAAAATTGAAAATGGAATCATGTGGGAGGCAAAATAATTTTTTTGTTTTAAATATGGTTTCTCTAGGAGTAATAACATGGCATAAACATTCTTAACATTTCCCAATGCTTTAAAAACGTGTAGAATAAATATTACAATTTAACGTTTCTGTCAACGAAGATTTGCGTCGTAGCCTGCGACACACGTTTCTATTAGCAGGGTGGGATGTGGGTCAGGTGGCTTTTGTAAAAGAAGAGCATTTCATGTACAATTCGCCAAAGGTACTGGCAAAGAGAATCTGGAGGGCTGTGAGTATTTTTAAAACGGTACACGTGAACTACGACAGTCAAAAACGCTGCAAAAGTGCGTCCCATGTCTCCGTGTCAGATATCGACCCAGGTAGGTAGGCATGCGTCTGTAAGTGTGTTGTGTCTGCGCGGGTCGATCGCGGTAGGTTGGTTGAACGAAAAATAGATCTTCAGTCAAAAAAGGTTGGGCATCCCTGCTCTACAGAATGCACTGCACGAAAAAAAAAATTATAATAATCATGAAGGCTCATCGTGTAATTTTTGCAAACTTAGTCATTTTGATAGTAGGCTAATATAGCTCATATAGATATAGATACATGGTGCAGCTAGTGATGGGAATTCCGGCTCCTTTTAGAGAGCCGGTTCTTTTGGATCGTCTCACTAAAAAGAACCGGCTCTTTCGGCTCCCAAATGGCTCCTTTGTTTTGTTCAACTAGAACGGGGGTTAGTCCCGAACGGCATCTTTCTGTTTGTAGGAGACTGGACTGTCTCGGAGGTGTTTGTGTAGTTTGTTCCTTTGTTGTGTGTTCACAACCCCCCCGCCCTCCATAGAATTTATTTTGCGATGTCATCTCTTGATTTTTGTGTTTGGCGCATTACATCTTTGCTTTTCTGAGTGTCATTGAACTCATCGTTGATTTACGTTTTCGGGGGCGGTCACTCTCTAGCAGAAGGCACAAGTGATGGGAATTCCGGCTCCTTTTAGAGAGCCGGTTCTTTTGGCTCGGCTCACTAAAAAGAACCGGCTCTTTCGGCTCCCAAATGGCTCCTTAGGTTTTTGTTGGTTAAATTAATTTACTACCAAAAATCATGTAAAATTATGTGTAAAATGAATTACTAATGTAAAAAATATACAATATATCATATATTTATATGGCTTTATTTGTATTCTTCTGAACATACTCAACACGGAGTACAACTGGAGTGCTACAAAAAATAAATTACAAAGTACAAAAACAAAGACCCATCTCAAAACAAGGTCAGTTCCAAGTTCCAATCTCTGATTGTGTATAAGCTTTTAACTATTTTCAGTAAAACAACATAAGTAAGCTTTGATTACCACACAACAAATTAGAAATTAAAATTTGATATTGGATATTTTAACCTTGCACAGTCTACACCAAGGGTGGGCAAACGTTTTGGCTCTGGGGCCACAATGATTTCTAAATTTGACAGGTGGGCCGTGTCAGGACAAGATACGGTACATATAGAAAAAAAATGTATATGCTGACAGTCCATACCAAACATCAACAGAACAAAAGCATGAAAGTATTCCCATACCTTTTTTTTTTTTTTTTTTTTTTAATGAGAACAGTGAAACAACTATGGTATATGTCCTGTATGAAGGTTCAAGTACAACATACATGTGACAACACAAGCAACAAAGTGCAACAATATATTGGCCAAAAACTGCAGCAAGCAGTACAGGTATATGACAAAATATAAAAAAGTTAGGACTATTTGCTACAAAATGAGACATGTAAGAGACCTGGTGGCTTTTCTTTCGCCTCACTCATTGTCTCTGACTTGACCTCCCCTCGATCACCACACATGACAGCGTTGCTCAGCTGATGTCGCATAGCAAACTTTTGAAGCCAGACACGGGACGCTTCGAAGTCTTCTATGCTCATAGTTAGCGCTCTGGGATTCGCTTACTCTCTTTTTAGCGGTCCAGTTTGCGGAAAGTTTTTAGCACGATAGCAGTCAAACCATTCCAGGAAACCTTTATTTACTCAACTGTCCGTCGAGCCGCAAGCAATTCACTCTGGGCATGGAAATAGCCAGAATCGGACTGAGCACAAATCACTTTCTCGTTTTTCAAAGTCTTGTAGATTTGAGTCTTTCAGACTCCAAGTGTCTCCTGAATGTTTCGTATTTTGTAATCCGCTTCGTTTAATCAGATACTCTTCACTTTCTCTTCCGTGGCCATTTCTGTTCCTTTTCATTGATTATGCCATGATCGACAGGACGTGAAAATGTTCGCAATTGCAGTAAAACTCACTGCAACAACGAGTCACTTGCATGTCGCTGTTTTGGATCCAATGATTGAAAATAGCGGCGCGGACACACTTATTCCGTCGTATCGAGCGGGAGTTGCTTGAGTTGGCGCTACTGCTGGCTTCCGTATCGTCTCCCCCTCCCTCCCTGTGCTCTGCAACTTCAAGTAACTGCGCCACCTGGCGTTGAAATGGCTGTCATTACAAGTCCAAATGAAATGAATGCAATCATTTATATCGAACCTTAATTGTGTTGTGTACCAACCTTCGGCGGGCCGGATTAAAAAGCCCAACGGGCCGGATCCGGCCCGCGGGCCGTAGTTTGCCTACCTCTGGTCTACACGCTGCTATTGAACTATCAATTAAGTTGAAATGAGTCCAAATTTCCCTGCGCTTCCTATCCATTTTCTCACCTTTCCACTTTCCACCGTGTTGTTTTTTCTCTGTAGCGCTATCAAGCTCTCTCTCGTCTCCCTGTCTCTCCTGTTCATGTGTAACCCTCCCCTCCTTCTTCTACCACGGATCTTGACCAATCACGTGCAGCTTTATCCAAATGAGGGGGAAAAAACAGGAGAGAAAAAAAGTCGGCTCCTATTAGGAGCGGCTCCCAATTAGGAGCCGGCTCCGTCATTCACTTCAAGAGCCGGCTTTTAGAGCCGGCTCGTTCGCGAACGACCCATCACTAGCTGCAGCTTCGAAAAAAGGAGAGCTGTGGTGTTGTTGTTTTTTTTAAACGTACACTTTATTTATGCTTTTAACAGTCTCGACAAACACAGACATGTCTGCGTCCGACTCAGTGCCTTCTCTCCTCTGGTTCGACTCCAGAGGGGTTCAAAGACCGCTTCTGAAAAACGGAAATTCATGATCACTTCAATGACAGTAAGAAAAGTGACACTAATGCACCAAAATAGAAAATCAAGCGAGGAAATAACAAAATAAATTCTATGGGGGCGTTTGTGACCGCACAACAAAAGAATGAATAACAAACAATATTGAGACGGCACAGTCTCCTACATACATACAGCATGTGTTGTCTTCATTCAAGTTTTATAGAAGGCTTATATTTTTTTGCGGCTCCAGACATATTTGTTTCATGTTTTTTTTCCCCTATTTGGCTCTTTCAACATTTTGGGTTGCCGACCCCTGCCTGAGAAGGATATGGAAGAGCAAACAAGGTTATGTTTTTGTTTTGCTTTTTTGTTTTACGTGAGTTATAGTTTCTCATATCAAACGTTTTTCAAGGCTTTGCAAATGTTTTATTTATTTACCTTTTATTTTGTTTCTTTCATATATCCTTAGGGGCTTGTGAACCACGTCCAAGTAGTCCAGTCCTCCACCGGCAGATAGCAGAGTTGGTTCTCAGGTTGCTTTTTGAGTTTTGGGTGTTTTTTTTCAGTTCTATTTATTTTTGGTGTTTTTTTCAGTTTTATTTATTGAAATTAATATAAAAAGAAGGAACGCTTCACGAATTTGCGTGTCATCCTTGCGCAGGGGCCATGCTAATCTTCTCTGTATCGTTCCAATTTTAGTATATGCGAAGCCGAAGCTACGCAATAGGTAGTGGAAATGGTCTCCTATATGAAGGGCAGCCCTAGCACCATATCCTACAGTTCAGGTGCCAGACAGAATCATACTGCAGTTTAAAAAGAAGATGAGCATGGCCCCTCCAAGAAGGGTGAGGAATAGTATTGCACTGGTATCTGCAGAAATTAAGTGAATAAGCAGGAGTTCACAGAAAACTAACTGCAAAAAAAGGAAATGACCTAGCCACACGCATAAATCTGATTGGGTGTCTGGTAGGTTATGCAAATACATTTGTAGTCAGACGAGCGCCATTGGAGCAGCCAAAATGGCCTCGCCTTCTTGCTATTTGGCTCTTTCAACATTTTGGGTTGCCGACCCCTGCCTGAGAAGGATATGGAAGAGCAAACAAGGTTATGTTTTTGTTTTGCTTTTTTGTTTTACGTGAGTTATAGTTTATCATATCAAACGTTTTTCAAGGCTTTGCAAATGTTTTATTTATTTACCTTTTATTTTGTTTCTTTCATATATCCTTAGGGGCTTGTGAACCACGTCCAAGTAGTCCAGTCCTCCACCGGCAGATAGCAGAGTTGGTTCTCAGGTTGCTTTTTGAGTTTTGGGTGTTTTTTTTCAGTTCTATTTATTTTTGGTGTTTTTTTCAGTTTTATTTATTGAAATTAATATAAAAAGAAGGAACGCTTCACGAATTTGCGTGTCATCCTTGCGCAGGGGCCATGCTAATCTTCTCTGTATCGTTCAATTTTAGTATATGCGGCGAAGCTACATAATAGGTAGTGGAAATGGTCTCCTATATGAAGGGCAGCCCTAGCACCATATCCTACAGTTCAGGTGCCAGACAGAATCATACTGCAGTTTAAAAGAAGATGAGCATGGCCCCTCCAAGAAGGGTGAGGAATAGTATTGCACTGGTATCTGCAGAAATTAAGTGAATAAGCAGGAGTTCACAGAAAACTAACTGCAAAAAAAGGAAATGACCTAGCCACACGCATAAATCTGATTGGGTGTCTGGTAGGTTATGCAAATACATTTGTAGTCAGACAGCGCCATTGGAGCAGCCAAAATGGCCTCGCCTTCTTGCTTTCCCCACCCACCCAGGAGCTGATACATTCTTCGAGGAATATGTAAGGCTCGGCCAAATAAGATTCGACCAAGCCTCACACCCACTGAAGTCTTAGGCCCCCCAGTTGGAATTACATTTTCTGATGGGAGTGAAGGCTCTTACGGAGCTGTACTTTATCTTTGCTGGGAAACCAAGCGTGGTCAGGTCATCGTGAGGCTGGTGGAGTCTAAGGCCAAGCTTACTCCTCTCGACCAGAAGGGGGATGGATTTAAGGCAGAACTGTGCGTTGCGGTAATCGCTACTCGCTTGAAGAAATACTTTGAGAGGCACTGCCACATCCCAGTCGATCACTGGGTACACTTAGTAGACAGCCAGACGATCCTCGGTGCAATCCAAAAGGACAGCTATCGATACCAAACCGTCTTCGCAAACCGGATCGGAGAAATCCAAAAGCCGGTCCGGTGGACACCTGGAACTGGGTTGAAGAAACCGGTTCCAGAAAAGGATTATTGATGCCCTGGCCACGGTCTTGACCAGTGTCGTCTCGTCCTCGGAACTCCTCAGACTTTGGAGTCCGGATTTTTGCATCGTAATGTCGCCAACCTTCTGATCCTAGCTGCTCGCTGAGGCCCAGTTCACCTCACCTGCTGGAATCTTCTAGTATATTGACATCCGGCTCGAAGGACCAATTAAACGGGTCAATTGCATGAAGTTGGTCAAGAAACTTAGGCACCCCTGCTCTGAGTTGTCCCTAGGTGTGATTGCGACCGCGGATGGTTGTTCAGTATCAGTCTGCCCTGCGATTGGCTGGCAAACAGGTCAGAATGTTCCCTGCCTACTGCCCGAAGACAGCCGGGATCGGCTCCGGCACACACGTGACCCTTGTGAACCACGTCCAAGTAGTCCAGTCCTCCACCGGCAGATAGCAGAGTTGGTTCTCAGGTTGCTTTTTGAGTTTTGGGTGTTTTTTCAGTTCTATTTATTTTTGGTGTTTTTTTCAGTTTTATTTATTGAAATTAATATAAAAAGAAGGAACGCTTCACGAATTTGCGTGTCATCCTTGCGCAGGGGCCATGCTAATCTTCTCTGTATCGTTCCAATTTTAGTATATGCGAAGCCGAAGCTACATAATAGGTAGTGGAAATGGTCTCCCCATATGAAGGGCAGCCCTAGCACCATATCCTACAGTTCAGGTGCCAGACAGAATCATACTGCAGTTTAAAAGAAGATGAGCATGGCCCCTCCAAGAAAGGTGAGGGATAGTATTGCACTGGTATCTGCAGAAATTAAGTGAATAAGCAGGAGTTCACAGAAAACTAACTGCAAAAAAGGAAATGACCTAGCCACACGCATAAATCTGATTGGGTGTCTGGTAGAATATGCAAATACATTTGTAGTCAGGCAGCGCCATTGGAGCAGCCAAAATGGCCTCGCCTTCTTTCCCCACCCACCCAGGAGCTGATACATTCTTCGAGGAATATGTAAGGCTCGGCCAAATAAGATTCGACCGAAGCCTCACACCCACTGAAGTCTTAGGCCCCCCAGTTGGAATTACATTTTCTGATGGGAGTGAAGGCTCTTACGGAGCTGTACTTTATCTTTGCTGGGAAACCAAGCGTGGTCAGCTCATCGTGAGGCTGGTGGAGTCTAAGGCCAAGCTTACTCCTCTCGACCAGAAGGGGGATGGATTTAAGGCAGAACTGTGCGTTGCGGTAATCGCTACTCGCTTGAAGAAATACTTTGAGAGGCACTGCTACATCCCAGTCGATCACTGGGTACACTTAGTAGACAGCCAGACGATCCTCGGTGCAATCCAAAAGGACAGCTATCGATACCAAACCGTCTTTGCAAACCGGATCGGAGAAATCCAAAAAGCCGGTCCGGTGGACACCTGGAACTGGGTTGAAGGAAACCGGTTCCAGAAAAGGATTATTGATGCCCTGGCCACGGTCTTGACCAGTGTCGTCTCGTCCTCCGGAACTCCTCAGACTTTGGAGTCCGGATTTTTTGCATCGTAATGTCGCCAACCTTCTGATCCTAGCTGCTCGCTGAGGCCCAGTTCACCTCACCTGCTGGAATCTTCTAGTATATTGACATCCGGCTCGAAGGACCAATTAAACGGGTCAATTGCATGAAGTTGGTCAAGAAACTTAGGGCACCCCTGCTCTGAGTTGTCCCTAGGTGTGATTGCGACCGCGGATGGTTGTTCGTATCAGTCTGCCCTGCAATTGGCTGGCAAACAGGTCAGAATGTTCCCTGCCTACTGCCCGAAGACAGCCGGGATCGGCTCCGGCACACACGTGACCCTTGTGAACCACGTCCAAGTAGTCCAGTCCTCCACCGGCAGATAGCAGAGTTGGTTCTCAGGTTGCTTTTGAGTTTTGGGTGTTTTTTTCAGTTCTATTTATTTTTGGTGTTTTTTCAGTTTTATTTATTGAAATTAATATAAAAGAAGGAACGCTTCACGAATTTGCGTGTCATCCTTGCGCAGGGGCCATGCTAATCTTCTCTGTATCGTTCAATTTTAGTATATGCGGTCGAAGCTACATAATAGGTAGTGGAAATGGTCTCCTATATGAAGGGCAGCCCTAGCACCATATCCTACAGTTCAGGTGCCAGACAGAATCATACTGCAGTTTAAAAGAAGATGAGCATGGCCCCTCCAAGAAGGGTGAGGAATAGTATTGCACTGGTATCTGCAGAAATTAAGTGAATAAGCAGGAGTTCACAGAAAACTAACTGCAAAAAGGAAATGACCTAGCCACACGCATAAATCTGATTGGGTGTCTGGTAGGTTATGCAAATACATTTGTAGTCAGGCAGCGCCATTGGAGCAGCCAAAATGGCCTCGCCTTCTTGCTTTCCCCACCCACCCAGGAGCTGATACATTCTTCGAGGAATATGTAAGGCTCGGCCAAATAAGATTCGACCGAAGCCTCACACCCACTGAAGTCTTAGGCCCCAGTTGGAATTACATTTTCTGATGGGAGTGAAGGCTCTTACGGAGCTGTACTTTATCTTTGCTGGGAAACCAAGCGTGGTCAGGTCATCGTGAGGCTGGTGGAGTCTAAGGCCAAGCTTACTCCTCTCGACCAGAAGGGGGATGGATTTAAGGCAGAACTGTGCGTTGCGGTAATCGCTACTCGCTTGAAGAAATACTTTGAGAGGCACTGCCACATCCCAGTCGATCACTGGGTACACTTAGTAGACAGCCAGACGATCCTCGGTGCAATCCAAAAGGACAGCTATCGATACCAAACCGTCTTCGCAAACCGGATCGGAGAAATCCAAAAAGCCGGTCCGGTGGACACCTGGAACTGGGTTGAAGGAAACCGGTTCCAGAAAAGGATTATTGATGCCCTGGCCACGGTCTTGACCAGTGTCGTCTCGTCCTCCGAACTCCTCAGACTTTGGAGTCCGGATTTTTTGCATCGTAATGTCGCCAACCTTCTGATCCTAGCTGCTCGCTGAGGCCCAGTTCACCTCACCTGCTGGAATCTTCTAGTATATTGACATCCGGCTCGAAGGACCAATTAAACGGGTCAATTGCATGAAGTTGGTCAAGAAACTTAGGGCACCCCTGCTCTGAGTTGTCCCTAGGTGTGATTGCGACCGCGGATGGTTGTTCGTATCAGTCTGCCCTGCGATTGGCTGGCAAACAGGTCAGAATGTTCCCTGCCTACTGCCCGAAGACAGCCGGGATCGGCTCCGGCACACACGTGACCCTTGTGAACCACGTCCAAGTAGTCCAGTCCTCCACCGGCAGATAGCAGAGTTGGTTCTCAGGTTGCTTTTTGAGTTTTGGGTGTTTTTTTTCAGTTCTATTTATTTTTGGTGTTTTTTTCAGTTTTATTTATTGAAATTAATATAAAAAGAAGGAACGCTTCACGAATTTGCGTGTCATCCTTGCGCAGGGGCCATGCTAATCTTCTCTGTATCGTTCCAATTTTAGTATATGCGAAGCCGAAGCTACGCAATAGGTAGTGGAAATGGTCTCCTATATGAAGGGCAGCCCTAGCACCATATCCTACAGTTCAGGTGCCAGACAGAATCATACTGCAGTTTAAAAAGAAGATGAGCATGGCCCCTCCAAGAAAGGTGAGGGATAGTATTGCACTGGTATCTGCAGAAATTAAGTGAATAAGCAGGAGTTCACAGAAAACTAACTGCAAAAAAAAGGAAATGACCTAGCCACACGCATAAATCTGATTGGGTGTCTGGTAGAATATGCAAATACATTTGTAGTCAGACGAGCGCCATTGGAGCAGCCAAAATGGCCTCGCCTTCTTGCTTTCCCCCACCCACCCAGGAGCTGATACATTCTTCGAGGAATATGTAAGGCTCGGCCAAATAAGATTCGACCGAAGCCTCACACCCACTGAAGTCTTAGGCCCCCCAGTTGGAATTACATTTTCTGATGGGAGTGAAGGCTCTTACGGAGCTGTACTTTATCTTTGCTGGGAAACCAAGCGTGGTCAGCTCATCGTGAGGCTGGTGGAGTCTAAGGCCAAGCTTACTCCTCTCGACCAGAAGGGGGATGGATTTAAGGCAGAACTGTGCGTTGCGGTAATCGCTACTCGCTTGAAGAAATACTTTGAGAGGCACTGCTACATCCCAGTCGATCACTGGGTACACTTAGTAGACAGCCAGACGATCCTCGGTGCAATCCAAAAGGACAGCTATCGATACCAAACCGTCTTCGCAAACCGGATCGGAGAAATCCAAAAAGCCGGTCCGGTGGACACCTGGAACTGGGTTGAAGAAAACCGGTTCCAGAAAAGGATTATTGATGCCCTGGCCACGGTCTTGACCAGTGTCGTCTCGTCCTCCGGAACTCCTCAGACTTTGGAGTCCGGATTTTTTGCATCGTAATGTCGCCAACCTTCTGATCCTAGCTGCTCGCTGAGGCCCAGTTCACCTCACCTGCTGGAATCTTCTAGTATATTGACATCCGGCTCGAAGGACCAATTAAACGGGTCAATTGCATGAAGTTGGTCAAGAAACTTAGGGCACCCCTGCTCTGAGTTGTCCCTAGGTGTGATTGCGACGCGGATGGTTGTTCAGTATCAGTCTGCCCTGCGATTGGCTGGCAAACAGGTCAGAATGTTCCCTGCCTACTGCCCGAAGACAGCCGGGATCGGCTCCGGCACACACGTGACCCTTGTGAACCACGTCCAAGTAGTCCAGTCCTCCACCGGCAGATAGCAGAGTTGGTTCTCAGGTTGCTTTTTGAGTTTTGGGTGTTTTTTTTCAGTTCTATTTATTTTTGGTGTTTTTTTCAGTTTTATTTATTGAAATTAATATAAAAAGAAGGAACGCTTCACGAATTTGCGTGTCATCCTTGCGCAGGGCCATGCTAATCTTCTCTGTATCGTTCCAATTTTAGTATATGCGGCGAAGCTACATAATAGGTAGTGGAAATGGTCTCCCATATGAAGGGCAGCCTAGCACCATATCCTACAGTTCAGGTGCCAGACAGAATCATACTGCAGTTTAAAAGAAGATGAGCATGGCCCCTCCAAGAAAGGTGAGGGATAGTATTGCACTGGTATCTGCAGAAATTAAGTGAATAAGCAGGAGTTCACAGAAAACTAACTGCAAAAAGGAAATGACCTAGCCACACGCATAAATCTGATTGGGTGTCTGGTAGAATATGCAAATACATTTGTAGTCAGACAGCGCCATTGGAGCAGCCAAAATGGCCTCGCCTTCTTGCTTTCCCCACCCACCCAGGAGCTGATACATTCTTCGAGGAATATGTAAGGCTCGGCCAAATAAGATTCGACCGAAGCCTCACACCCACTGAAGTCTTAGGCCCCCCAGTTGGAATTACATTTTCTGATGGGAGTGAAGGCTCTTACGGAGCTGTACTTTATCTTTGCTGGGAAACCAAGCGTGGTCAGCTCATCGTGAGGCTGGTGGAGTCTAAGGCCAAGCTTACTCCTCTCGACCAGAAGGGGATGGATTTAAGGCAGAACTGTGCGTTGCGTAATCGCTACTCGCTTGAAGAAATACTTTGAGAGGCACTGCTACATCCCAGTCGATCACTGGGTACACTTAGTAGACAGCCAGACGATCCTCGGTGCAATCCAAAAGGACAGCTATCGATACCAAACCGTCTTCGCAAACCGGATCGGAGAAATCCAAAAAGCCGGTCCGGTGGACACCTGGAACTGGGTTGAAGGAAACCGGTTCCAGAAAAGGATTATTGATGCCCTGGCCACGGTCTTGACCAGTGTCGTCTCGTCCTCCGAACTCCTCAGACTTTGGAGTCCGGATTTTTGCATCGTAATGTCGCCAACCTTCTGATCCTAGCTGCTCGCTGAGGCCCAGTTCACCTCACCTGCTGGAATCTTCTAGTATATTGACATCCGGCTCGAAGGACCAATTAAACGGGTCAATTGCATGAAGTTGGTCAAGAAACTTAGGGCACCCCTGCTCTGAGTTGTCCCTAGGTGTGATTGCGACCGCGGATGGTTGTTCGTATCAGTCTGCCCTGCAATTGGCTGGCAAACAGGTCAGAATGTTCCCTGCCTACTGCCCGAAGACAGCCGGGATCGGCTCCGCACACACGTGACCCTTGTGAACCACGTCCAAGTAGTCCAGTCCTCCACCGGCAGATAGCAGAGTTGGTTCTCAGGTTGCTTTTTGAGTTTTGGGTGTTTTTTTTCAGTTCTATTTATTTTTGGTGTTTTTTTCAGTTTTATTTATTGAAATTAATATAAAAAGAAGGAACGCTTCACGAATTTGCGTGTCATCCTTGCGCAGGGGCCATGCTAATCTTCTCTGTATCGTTCAATTTTAGTATATGCGGCGAAGCTACGCAATAGGTAGTGGAAATGGTCTCCTATATGAAGGGCAGCCCTAGCACCATATCCTACAGTTCAGGTGCCAGACAGAATCATACTGCAGTTTAAAAAGAAGATGAGCATGGCCCCTCCAAGAAGGGTGAGGAATAGTATTGCACTGGTATCTGCAGAAATTAAGTGAATAAGCAGGAGTTCACAGAAAACTAACTGCAAAAAAAGGAAATGACCTAGCCACACGCATAAATCTGATTGGGTGTCTGGTAGGTTATGCAAATACATTTGTAGTCAGACGAGCGCCATTGGAGCAGCCAAAATGGCCTCGCCTTCTTGCTTTCCCCCACCCACCCAGGAGCTGATACATTCTTCGAGGAATATGTAAGGCTCGGCCAAATAAGATTCGACCGAAGCCTCACACCCACTGAAGTCTTAGGCCCCCCAGTTGGAATTACATTTTCTGATGGGAGTGAAGGCTCTTACGGAGCTGTACTTTATCTTTGCTGGGAAACCAAGCGTGGTCAGGTCATCGTGAGGCTGGTGGAGTCTAAGGCCAAGCTTACTCCTCTCGACCAGAAGGGGGATGGATTTAAGGCAGAACTGTGCGTTGCGGTAATCGCTACTCGCTTGAAGAAATACTTTGAGAGGCACTGCCACATCCCAGTCGATCACTGGGTACACTTAGTAGACAGCCAGACGATCCTCGGTGCAATCCAAAAGGACAGCTATCGATACCAAACCGTCTTCGCAAACCGGATCGGAGAAATCCAAAAAGCCGGTCCGGTGGACACCTGGAACTGGGTTGAAGGAAACCGGTTCCAGAAAAGGATTATTGATGCCCTGGCCACGGTCTTGACCAGTGTCGTCTCGTCCTCGGAACTCCTCAGACTTTGGAGTCCGGATTTTTTGCATCGTAATGTCGCCAACCTTCTGATCCTAGCTGCTCGCTGAGGCCCAGTTCACCTCACCTGCTGGAATCTTCTAGTATATTGACATCCGGCTCGAAGGACCAATTAAACGGGTCAATTGCATGAAGTTGGTCAAGAAACTTAGGGCACCCCTGCTCTGAGTTGTCCCTAGGTGTGATTGCGACGCGGATGGTTGTTCGTATCAGTCTGCCCTGCGATTGGCTGGCAAACAGGTCAGAATGTTCCCTGCCTACTGCCCGAAGACAGCCGGGATCGGCTCCGGCACACACGTGACCCTTGTGAACCACGTCCAAGTAGTCCAGTCCTCCACCGGCAGATAGCAGAGTTGGTTCTCAGGTTGCTTTTTGAGTTTTGGGTGTTTTTTCAGTTCTATTTATTTTTGGTGTTTTTTTCAGTTTTATTTATTGAAATTAATATAAAAAGAAGGAACGCTTCACGAATTTGCGTGTCATCCTTGCGCAGGGGCCATGCTAATCTTCTCTGTATCGTTCCAATTTTAGTATATGCGGCGAAGCTACGCAATAGGTAGTGGAAATGGTCTCCTATATGAAGGGCAGCCCTAGCACCATATCCTACAGTTCAGGTGCCAGACAGAATCATACTGCAGTTTAAGAAGAAGATGAGCATGGCCCCTCCAAGAAAGGTGAGGGATAGTATTGCACTGGTATCTGCAGAAATTAAGTGAATAAGCAGGAGTTCACAGAAAACTAACTGCAAAAAAAAGGAAATGACCTAGCCACACGCATAAATCTGATTGGGTGTCTGGTAGAATATGCAAATACATTTGTAGTCAGACGAGCGCCATTGGAGCAGCCAAAATGGCCTCGCCTTCTTGCTTTCCCCCACCCACCCAGGAGCTGATACATTCTTCGAGGAATATGTAAGGCTCGGCCAAATAAGATTCGACCGAAGCCTCACACCCACTGAAGTCTTAGGCCCCCCAGTTGGAATTACATTTTCTGATGGGAGTGAAGGCTCTTACGGAGCTGTACTTTATCTTTGCTGGGAAACCAAGCGTGGTCAGCTCATCGTGAGGCTGGTGGAGTCTAAGGCCAAGCTTACTCCTCTCGACCAGAAGGGGGATGGATTTAAGGCAGAACTGTGCGTTGCGGTAATCGCTACTCGCTTGAAGAAATACTTTGAGAGGCACTGCTACATCCCAGTCGATCACTGGGTACACTTAGTAGACAGCCAGACGATCCTCGGTGCAATCCAAAGGACAGCTATCGATACCAAACCGTCTTCGCAAACCGGATCGGAGAAATCCAAAAGCCGGTCCGGTGGACACCTGGAACTGGGTTGAAGAAACCGGTTCCAGAAAAGGATTATTGATGCCCTGGCCACGGTCTTGACCAGTGTCGTCTCGTCCTCGGAACTCCTCAGACTTTGGAGTCCGGATTTTTGCATCGTAATGTCGCCAACCTTCTGATCCTAGCTGCTCGCTGAGGCCCAGTTCACCTCACCTGCTGGAATCTTCTAGTATATTGACATCCGGCTCGAAGGACCAATTAAACGGGTCAATTGCATGAAGTTGGTCAAGAAACTTAGGGCACCCCTGCTCTGAGTTGTCCCTAGGTGTGATTGCGACCGCGGATGGTTGTTCGTATCAGTCTGCCCTGCAATTGGCTGGCAAACAGGTCAGAATGTTCCCTGCCTACTGCCCGAAGACAGCCGGGATCGGCTCCGGCACACACGTGACCCTTGTGAACCACGTCCAAGTAGTCCAGTCCTCCACCGGCAGATAGCAGAGTTGGTTCTCAGGTTGCTTTTTGAGTTTTGGGTGTTTTTTTTCAGTTCTATTTATTTTTGGTGGTTTTTTCAGTTTTATTTATTGAAATTAATATAAAAAGAAGGAACGCTTCACGAATTTGCGTGTCATCCTTGCGCAGGGGCCATGCTAATCTTCTCTGTATCGTTCCAATTTTAGTATATGCGGCGAAGCTACATAATAGGTAGTGAAATGGTCTCCTATATGAAGGGCAGCCCTAGCACCATATCCTACAGTTCAGGTGCCAGACAGAATCATACTGCAGTTTAAAAAGAAGATGAGCATGGCCCCTCCAAGAAAGGTGAGGGATAGTATTGCACTGGTATCTGCAGAAATTAAGTGAATAAGCAGGAGTTCACAGAAAACTAACTGCAAAAAAAAGGAAATGACCTAGCCACACGCATAAATCTGATTGGGTGTCTGGTAGAATATGCAAATACATTTGTAGTCAGACGAGCACCATTGGAGCAGCCAAAATGGCCTCGCCTTCTTGCTTTCCCCCACCCACCCAGGAGCTGATACATTCTTCGAGGAATATGTAAGGCTCGGCCAAATAAGATCGACCGAAGCCTCACACCCACTGAAGTCTTAGGCCCCCAGTTGGAATTACATTTTCTGATGGGAGTGAAGGCTCTTACGGAGCTGTACTTTATCTTTGCTGGGAAACCAAGCGTGGTCAGCTCATCGTGAGGCTGGTGGAGTCTAAGGCCAAGCTTACTCCTCTCGACCAGAAGGGGGATGGATTTAAGGCAGAACTGTGCGTTGCGTAATCGCTACTCGCTTGAAGAAATACTTTGAGAGGCACTGCTACATCCCAGTCGATCACTGGGTACACTTAGTAGACAGCCAGACGATCCTCGGTGCAATCCAAAAGGACAGCTATCGATACCAAACCGTCTTCGCAAACCGGATCGGAGAAATCCAAAAGCCGGTCCGGTGGACACCTGGAACTGGGTTGAAGAAAACCGGTTCCAGAAAAGGATTATTGATGCCCTGGCCACGGTCTTGACCAGTGTCGTCTCGTCCTCGGAACTCCTCAGACTTTGGAGTCCGGATTTTTGCATCGTAATGTCGCCAACCTTCTGATCCTAGCTGCTCGCTGAGGCCCAGTTCACCTCACCTGCTGGAATCTTCTAGTATATTGACATCCGGCTCGAAGGACCAATTAAACGGGTCAATTGCATGAAGTTGGTCAAGAAACTTAGGGCACCCTGCTCTGAGTTGTCCCTAGGTGTGATTGCGACCGCGGATGGTTGTTCGTATCAGTCTGCCCTGCAATTGGCTGGCAAACAGGTCAGAATGTTCCTGCCTACTGCCGAAGACAGCCGGGATCGGCTCCGGCACACACGTGACCCTTGTGAACCACGTCCAAGTAGTCCAGTCCTCCACCGCAGATAGCAGAGTTGGTTCTCAGGTTGCTTTTGAGTTTTGGGTGTTTTTTCAGTTCTATTTATTTTTGGTGGTTTTTTCAGTTTTATTTATTGAAATTAATATAAAAGAAGGAACGCTTCACGAATTTGCGTGTCATCCTTGCGCAGGGGCCATGCTAATCTTCTCTGTATCGTTCAATTTTAGTATATGCGGCGAAGCTACATAATAGGTAGTGGAAATGGTCTCCTATATGAAGGGCAGCCCTAGCACCATATCCTACAGTTCAGGTGCCAGACAGAATCATACTGCAGTTTAAAAGAAGATGAGCATGGCCCCTCCAAGAAAGGTGAGGGATAGTATTGCACTGGTATCTGCAGAAATTAAGTGAATAAGCAGGAGTTCACAGAAAACTAACTGCAAAAAAAAGGAAATGACCTAGCCACACGCATAAATCTGATTGGGTGTCTGGTAGAATATGCAAATACATTTGTAGTCAGACGAGCACCATTGGAGCAGCCAAAATGGCCTCGCCTTCTTGCTTTCCCCACCCACCCAGGAGCTGATACATTCTTGAGGAATATGTAAGGCTCGGCCAAATAAGATTCGACCGAAGCCTCACACCCACTGAAGTCTTAGGCCCCCCAGTTGGAATTACATTTTCTGATGGGAGTGAAGGCTCTTACGGAGCTGTACTTTATCTTTGCTGGGAAACCAAGCGTGGTCAGCTCATCGTGAGGCTGGTGGAGTCTAAGGCCAAGCTTACTCCTCTCGACCAGAAGGGGGATGGATTTAAGGCAGAACTGTGCGTTGCGGTAATCGCTACTCGCTTGAAGAAATACTTTGAGAGGCACTGCTACATCCCAGTCGATCACTGGGTACACTTAGTAGACAGCCAGACGATCCTCGGTGCAATCCAAAAGGACAGCTATCGATACCAAACCGTCTTCGCAAACCGGATCGGAGAAATCCAAAAGCCGGTCCGGTGGACACCTGGAACTGGGTTGAAGAAAACCGGTTCCAGAAAAGGATTATTGATGCCCTGGCCACGGTCTTGACCAGTGTCGTCTCGTCCTCCGGAACTCCTCAGACTTTGGAGTCCGGATTTTTTGCATCGTAATGTCGCCAACCTTCTGATCCTAGCTGCTCGCTGAGGCCCAGTTCACCTCACCTGCTGGAATCTTCTAGTATATTGACATCCGGCTCGAAGGACCAATTAAACGGGTCAATTGCATGAAGTTGGTCAAGAAACTTAGGGCACCCCTGCTCTGAGTTGTCCCTAGGTGTGATTGCGACGCGGATGGTTGTTCAGTATCAGTCTGCCCTGCAATTGGCTGGCAAACAGGTCAGAATGTTCCCTGCCTACTGCCCGAAGACAGCCGGGATCGGCTCCGGCACACACGTGACCCTTGTGAACCACGTCCAAGTAGTCCAGTCCTCCAACGGCAGATAGCAGAGTTGGTTCTCAGGTTGCTTTTGAGTTTTGGGTGTTTTTTCAGTTCTATTTATTTTTGGTGGTTTTTCAGTTTTATTTATTGAAATTAATATAAAAAGAAGGAACGCTTCACGAATTTGCGTGTCATCCTTGCGCAGGGGCCATGCTAATCTTCTCTGTATTGTTCCAATTTTAGTATATGCGAAGCCGAAGCTACGCAATAGGTAGTGGAAATGGTCTCCTATATGAAGGGCAGCCCTAGCACCATATCCTACAGTTCAGGTGCCAGACAGAATCATACTGCAGTTTAAAAAGAAGATGAGCATGGCCCCTCCAAGAAATGTGAGGGATAGTATTGCACTGGTATCTGCAGAAATTAAGTGAATAAGCAGGAGTTCACAGAAAACTAACTGCAAAAAAAGGAAATGACCTAGCCACACGCATAAATCTGATTGGGTGTCCGGTAGATTATGCAAATACATTTGTAGCCAGACGAGCGCCATTGGAGCAGCAGTTTTTCTTCGAGGTAGAAATTCTCGGTCGGTCGGGTTACCGGAAACACACTACTTTTTTTTCTACGCCTAATCATTTTAGCGACACTCTTTGTTGTAAACAAACCACTAGCGACAAATTAATCTTTTATTTCTGGTGGGTTTTATTGTAGTTCCTATAGTTGTAGGACACTAATTAAGTACCGGGAAAAGACGCCTTGTTGGTATGACAGGGTCACAGATCATTTTCTTGAAAAGGAACGGAGCTAGAGTAGAATTCGCGGATAAATAAACGGACACATTTTATGATGTCGACCAAAATTGAGCTTCCCCTCTTTGACAGACGAGCATCCGGCACTGGTTTCAATGTCTCCTTGTTTTATGTTTTATGGTTATTTTGTTCACGTTTTTGATGGGGGAGGAAGGGAGAAAAAAGATTAAAAAAAAAAAAACTTTGTCCGACCTACCAACGCTATGCTGAAATTTCACGTTACCGGAAACACACTACTTATTTTTCTACGCCTAAGTATGAGCACACACTTATTTGACACTTCATATTGTCAGTGTAGAAAGAAAAAAGGGAAAGAAATTTCAAATTTCAAACATCGACTGCAGCACAAGGGATTATTAAAGCAGCTGTTGTGTGACAAAATATTTTTTTCACTGTTGTTGATGGACAGTAATATTGTGTGAGTAACTGCTCCAGTTGAAAAATGTTCATGTAAAATTGAAAATCGAAATTATTTCATTAAATATTTGCATTTTGCACATAGAAAACTGATTCATGATTCCATGTTGATGAGAGCATTAAAATGGGGGAAAATAGGACAAAAAATATAAAAGGAAATTCAGAAACGATAAAAAATGTGTGAGTAATCACGATTAATTTTTAGTTAATTTGAGTTATGACAGTTGCATTTTTAATGATATTAAATATTTTTATCGTTTGACAGCTCTATTATATATATATATATATACACACATACTCACACCTGTCTATATCAGCTGACATGTATGAGAGCACGCCTCATGTTTGACAATATATCTTTTCGGCACCCAGGAAACTGTCATTGGATTGGGTTTGTTCACCTTGGCCATTCTGGGACCGTCTGGTTGGATCCTGGCCCACCTGGAGGACTACAAGAAGAGAGAGTGAATTGTCCATCTTCGCAGTTGGCATACCGGGTCTGCTGTGTAAAGATGGAGGCTTCGCCAACAGCCAGTTTTCAGTCTTTTATCGCAATCATTTGACATCTCCGGGCCCAAGTTATGGACAAAATAATGGTTCCAGAACGATAACCATTATACATTGAGTTTTGTGCATATTTTATTGTATGTACAACATTAAAATTTAAAGCCACATATTTTGCTTTGTTGAAGGATTTATGCTCATATGCTTGCATCTACTACACAGCATGTACTGTACACTCTGAACTCAAGTATTAGATTTTTTAAATTTGTTTGCAGCTTTTTGAAACACATTTGACCTGTGGAAAAGGCACGAGTTGATGGATGGTACCAGACAATTTGGATTCGTTACGACACTACATGGGACCCCCCCCCCCTTCACCTATTACTGTAATTAACAATCATCTCAAACTGCTTTAAACAACAAAGCGTGTGAGGGAAAAGTGGTTAGGATTGCACGACTGCCCGTGTTTTACATTGTGTTGTTTATTATTTTACTTTATGTTAATGTTGTGAAAGCGCTATATAAATCAGGATGTATTATATTGTATATGGCTTCTTGAATTGATTGAATACTTTTTGAAGTGAATCCCTGGCAAAGCATATCAAAGAAGCAGCTCAGGATTTGGTCATCCATGGGCAAGACTCAAAACTGCCTTTCATGATTACAAAAAAAACCATGGGTGAATCAATAATTATACGAAATGTCAACATGGCACCTGACGTTACTGACGTTAAGGTACAGGTGAAGAGGACTGCCAGTAAGATGCCGATTTTGGTCAAGGTAAAAAAAACAAAAACTAAAATAGCTGTCATTAATACGTTCTGATTTGCTTCCGAAGTATCGTTTACATTCAAACTACGACTCCAAATGTAATAATAAACTACAATCAATCAGTTTATTACAAATTATTTTTACGGACCGTTTCCGGACATATTAAAGTGTTTGACCTGCATCGTTCCAAATGCTTCAAAATACTGTACTGTCATGTCCTCGTCGAAGATTCCAAGTCACGTGTCCCGGTTTGATCACGTGACACGTTGCCACCGTATTTCTCTCGGAAAGAAAACTTTAGCTTGGTAGGATATTTTATCAGTTAAAAGCCATGACATTTAGCGACGATTAACTAATTCTGCCAGACGATGTTTGGGGGAACTCACTTGAGTCACCGGATCTAGTTTTAAGCGTTTATATCATGTCGAGCGTGCCGTCGGGTTGCTTGCTAACTTGAGCAACGTCACGAAGCTGAAATCTATATTGGGATGGATAAATTGCTAGTCCACCATGTAACGAACCACTTCAACTAAACGTTTGTTTGAGCGTTCAGAATTACTTGAATGCGATTTCAACATTCTCTGCACTAAACGCAACGTGCATGTTTATTTGGTACAGCGGACACGATGAGGTTGGTGATTCTGGACGATTATGACCTGGCCAGTGAGTGGGCAGCCAAATATATTCGGAACCGAATAATCCAGTTTAACCCCTCCGCCAACAATTTCTTTACCCTGGGTCTTCCTACAGGTAGGTGTTTTTGCGCTGGAAGGTTTGTGTTCATGCTTCATTTGACTGCACGGTTCGGTTTGGTACGTTGCTGACGGCGTCCTGGTACACTCACCTGACTTATTTGCGGGCAGCGTGGTATTGGTTCCCACTTAGTGACGGTGCGATTGTGGGTGTGTGTGGATGTTTACCTCTACATGTGCCCTGTGACTGGCTGGCGACCAGTTCAGGGGGTTTTCCGCCTTTCGCCCAGAGTCAGCAGTTTCTGTATGGTTTGTGCATAAGAAAGACACCGGACATCAGAGTGTTGTTTATGTGCTGCTGTATTCAATACTGCCCCGTACAAACAAGCGCACGCCCTTCTCCATGCTGCTGGGGCAAACCATTCCAAAAGAGTGTTGTTTATGTGCTGCTGTATTCAATACTGCCCCGTACAAACACGCGCACGCCCTTCTCCATGCTGCTGGGGCAAACCATTCCAAAGAGGGTGTTCACTCCCGTAACATCAGCTGGGATAAACTCCAGCAATTCTCCTGACTCTCCTCAGGATAACAGGATAAGCGGTGTTGAAAATGGATGGATGGATGCTTGGTCTTTGGAACCTTAAGGTCATGATGCCTGTGGGTGAAATGTGAATATTGTTGCCTGCTGGTAGCAGACTTGCATCTCTCCAGCATACTGGTCTGCTTACAAACTATTGTTCAAGTGCTCTTGAGCAAGTGACCTCTCCATGCATGGCCCGTGTGTGATGTGGTGTTCTGTGCGGTGTTCAACACAAGCATGCTGTATACATCACTAGCTGGGTTTCCATTACAATTTTGTTTTCGCAAAATATAGGTGACATATAAGTGTATGGCTTCTGAAGCTGAAATCTCATAACGTCCCTTCTCGTGAAATCTCACAATCCTCGTAAAATTTCGTAAAATGTTCTCGTGAGACTTGCGACTGGGGCCCGCGGGAGGATTTACCCTCCGTCGGGATCTCGCCTCCGGGCATGTCGGAGGAGCCCAGGAATTCCCCTTCCCTCCACCTCCCGCCGGTCCTCCGTCCAAACAAAACCCATCAATTGGGAGTCCTATAAACATATTTGAGAGGCTTTTGAAATTGCTGCGTTTCGTCACCGGTTTGGATTTTGCTCATTTTTGAGGGCTGTGGAAACCCAGCTGGAGTGTGAGTTGAATTTTTCCTTGAGTGATACATGCAAATTGATGTCTGTTTTTCTTGTAGGGAGCACTCCATATGGCTGTTACCTGAAGTTAATTGAATATTACAGATGTGGAGAGCTATCATTCAAATTTGTGAAAACATTCAACATGGATGAATATGTTGGTGAGTCACAGGCTTTTGATTACAGAGCCCCTAGAACGGGGTTCAGAGCCGCATACAGCTTTTTAGCGCCATCTAGTGGCTTCCTGCAGCTTTGTTAAAAAAATTGAAAATGGAATCATGTGGGAGGCAAAATATTTTTTTTGTTTTAAATATGGTTTCTCTAGGAGTAATAACATGGCATAAACATTCTTAACATTTCCCAATGCTTTAAAAACGTGTAGAATAAATATTACAATTCAACGTTTCTGTCAACGAAGATTTGCGTCGTAGCCTGCGACACACGTTTCTATTAGCAGGGTGGGATGTGGGTCAGGTGGCTTTTGTAAAAGAAGAGCATTTCATGTACAATTCGCCAAAGGTACTGGCAAAGAGAATCTGGAGGGCTGTGAGTATTTTTAAAACGGTACACGTGAACTACGACAGTCAAAAACGCTGCAAAAGTGCGTCCCATGTCTCCGTGTCAGATATCGACCCAGGTAGGTAGGCATGCGTCTGTAAGTGTGTTGTGTCTGCGCGGGTCGATCGCGGTAGGTTGGTTGAACGAAAAATAGATCTTCAGTCAAAAAAGGTTGGGCACCCCTGCTCTACAGAATGCACTGCACGAAAAAAAAAATTATAATAATCATGAAGGCTCATCGTGTAATTTTTGCAAACTTAGTCATTTTGATAGTAGGCTAATATAGCTCATATAGATATAGATACATGGTGCAGCTAGTGATGGGAATTCCGGCTCCTTTTAGAGAGCCGGTTCTTTTGGATCGTCTCACTCTTTCGGCTCCCAAATGGCTCCTTTGTTTTGTTCAACTAGAACGGGGGTTAGTCCCCGAACGGCATCTTTCTGTTTGTAGGAGACTGGACTGTCTCGGAGGTGTTTGTGTAGTTTGTTCCTTTGTTGTGTGTTCACAACCCCCCCGCCCTCCATAGAATTTATTTTGCGATGTCATCTCTTGATTTTTGTGTTTGGCGCATTACATCTTTGCTTTTCTGAGTGTCATTGAACTCATCGTTGATTTACGTTTTCGGGGGCGGTCACTCTCTAGCAGAAGGCACAAGTGATGGGAATTCCGGCTCCTTTTAGAGAGCCGGTTCTTTTGGCTCGGCTCACTAAAAAGAACCGGCTCTTTCGGCTCCCAAATGGCTCCTTAGGTTTTTGTTGGTTAAATTAATTTACTACCAAAAATCATGTAAAATTATGTGTAAAATGAATTACTAATGTAAAAAATATACAATATATCATATATTTATATGGCTTTATTTGTATTCTTCTGAACATACTCAACACGGAGTACAACTGGAGTGCTACAAAAAATAAATTACAAAGTACAAAAACAAAGACCCATCTCAAAACAAGGTCAGTTCCAAGTTCCAATCTCTGATTGTGTATAAGCTTTTAACTATTTTCAGTAAAACAACATAAGTAAGCTTTGATTACCACACAACAAATTAGAAATTAAAATTTGATATTGGATATTTTAACCTTGCACAGTCTACACCAAGGGTGGGCAAACGTTTTGGCTCTGGGGCCACAATGATTTCTAAATTTGACAGGTGGGCCGTGTCAGGACAAGATACGGTACATATAGAAAAAAAATGTATATGCTGACAGTCCATACCAAACATCAACAGAACAAAAGCATGAAAGTATTCCCATACCTTTTTTTTTTTTTTTTTAATGAGAACAGTGAAACAACTATGGTATATGTCCTGTATGAAGGTTCAAGTACAACATACATGTGACAACACAAGCAACAAAGTGCAACAATATATTGGCCAAAAACTGCAGCAAGCAGTACAGGTATATGACAAAATATAAAAAAGTTAGGACTATTTGCTACAAAATGAGACATGTAAGAGACCTGGTGGCTTTTCTTTCGCCTCACTCATTGTCTCTGACTTGACCTCCCCTCGATCACCACACATGACAGCGTTGCTCAGCTGATGTCGCATAGCAAACTTTTGAAGCCAGACACGGGACGCTTCGAAGTCTTCTATGCTCATAGTTAGCGCTCTGGGATTCGCTTACTCTCTTTTTAGCGGTCCAGTTTGCGGAAAGTTTTTAGCACGATAGCAGTCAAACCATTCCAGGAAACCTTTATTTACTCAACTGTCCGTCGAGCCGCAAGCAATTCACTCTGGGCATGGAAATAGCCAGAATCGGACTGAGCACAAATCACTTTCGTTTTCAAAGTCTTGTAGATTTGAGTCTTTCAGACTCCAAGTGTCTCCTGAATGTTTCGTATTTTGTAATCCGCTTCGTTTAATCAGATACTCTTCACTTTCTCTTCCGTGGCCATTTCTGTTCCTTTTCATTGATTATGCCATGATCGACAGGACGTGAAAATGTTCGCAATTGCAGTAAAACTCACTGCAACAAAGAGTCACTTGCATGTCGCTGTTTTGGATCCAATGATTGAAAATAGCGGCGCGGACACACTTATTCCGTCGTATCGAGCGGGAGTTGCTTGAGTTGGCGCTACTGCTGGCTTCCGTATCGTCTCCCCCTCCCTCCCTGTGCTCTGCAACTTCAAGTAACTGCGCCACCTGGCGTTGAAATGGCTGTCATTACAAGTCCAAATGAAATGAATGCAATCATTTATATCGAACCTTAATTGTGTTGTGTACCAACCTTCGGCGGGCCGGATTAAAAAGCCCAACGGGCCGGATCCGGCCCGCGGGCCGTAGTTTGCCTACCTCTGGTCTACACGCTGCTATTGAACTATCAATTAAGTTGAAATGAGTCCAAATTTCCCTGCGCTTCCTATCCATTTTCTCACCTTTCCACTTTCCACCGTGTTGTTTTTTCTCTGTAGCGCTATCAAGCTCTCTCTCGTCTCCCTGTCTCTCCTGTTCATGTGTAACCCTCCCCTCCTTCTTCTACCACGGATCTTGACCAATCACGTGCAGCTTTATCCAAATGAGGGGGAAAAAACAGGAGAGAAAAAAAGTCGGCTCCTATTAGGAGCGGCTCCCAATTAGGAGCCGGCTCCCGTCATTCACTTCCAAGAGCCGGCTTTTAGAGCCGGCTCGTTCGCGAACGACCCATCACTAGCTGCAGCTTCGAAAAAAGGAGAGCTGTGGTGTTGTTGTTTTTTTTAAACGTACACTTTATTTATGCTTTTAACAGTCTCGACAAACACAGACATGTCTGCGTCCGACTCAGTGCCTTCTCTCCTCTGGTTCGACTCCAGAGGGGTTCAAAGACCGCTTCTGAAAAACGGAAATTCATGATCACTTCAATGACAGTAAGAAAAGTGACACTAATGCACCAAAATAGAAAATCAAGCGAGGAAATAACAAAATAAATTCTATGGGGGCGTTTGTGACCGCACAACAAAAGAATGAATAACAAACAATATTGAGACGGCACAGTTTCCTACATACATACAGCATGTGTTGTCTTCATTCAAGTTTTATAGAAGGCTTATATTTTTTTGCGGCTCCAGACATATTTGTTTCATGTTTTTTTTCCCCTATTTGGCTCTTTCAACATTTTGGGTTGCCGACCCCTGCCTGAGAAGGATATGGAAGAGAAAACAAGGTTATGTTTTTGTTTTGCTTTTTTGTTTTACGTGAGTTATAGTTTCTCATATCAAACGTTTTTCAAGGCTTTGCAAATGTTTTATTTATTTACCTTTTATTTTGTTTCTTTCATATATCCTTAGGGGCTCAGTAGATCAGTGTAGAAATTCAGTGTATAAATGTGTGTTTATGTATGCTGAGTGCCCAACCTATGGAAATTCACTCCCAAAACGGTGGCGGAAACATGCATAACAGGCTGATTGAAGACTCTAAATTGTCCCTAGGTGTGAGTGTGAGCGCGGATGGTTGTTCGTCTCTGTATGCCCTGCGATTGGCTGGCAACAAGTTCAGGGTTTCCCCCGCCAACTGCCCGAAGACTGCTGGGATAGGCTCCAGCATGCCCCGCAATCGTGAGGATAAGCGGATCAGCAAATGGTTGGATGGATGGGCTCATTTTTACTTTTGTCGTATTTTAAAGTACAGGACTCTTACTTGGGAACAGTTTTTCGATGGAAACACAAGTTTTTCCCATTGTGATATTTGCTGTCTTGTTGTCCAGGTCTACCCCGTGCCCATCCTGAGAGCTACCACTCCTACATGTGGAACAACTTTTTCAAGTACATTGACATTGATCCCGCCAATGCTCATATCCTGGATGGAAACGCAGAGGACTTGGAAGCAGAGTGCAAGGCCTATGAACGAAAGATTGCTGAGGCTGGAGGAATCCACTTGTTTGTTGGAGGTCAGACACCTTATGATGGTTTCTCATTTTTTAATTCTTTGTCTCTCTTGAAACACAGATCTTCTCAAGCTTTGTGCTTCTCCTTGCTCTTCCCATGTTGTAGGTATTGGTCCTGATGGCCACATAGCATTTAATGAGCCAGGTTCCAGCCTTGTCTCTCGAACCAGAGTGAAGACACTGGCCAAGGACACCATTGTGGCAAATGCTCGGTTCTTTGGCAATGACCTCTCCAAAGTTCCCACCATGGCTTTGACTGTCGGAGTTGGCACTGTCATGGATGCCAAGGAGGTCAGATGGAGTTTACTTAAATTATGTGCACAAGCAGTTAGAACAGCTCGATAAAGTTGCTTAAAAAAGCTTATAGAGTGCCGAACAGCGCCCAAATTCTCGTCAATGCACTGTATTTGCATTATTTATTTGTACGCAAATCACGATAACAAATTTTTCCAGAGAAACATCCATCCATCCATTTTCTGTTCCTCTTTATCCTCACAAGTGTCACGGGGGGTGCTGGAGCCTATCCCAGCTGTCTCCGGGCAAAAGGCGGTGGACACCCTGAACCGGTTGCCAGCCAATCGCAAGGCACCCAAAGACGAACAACCATTCACGATCACACTGACACCTAGGGACAATTTAGAGTGTTCAATCAGCATGCCATGCATGTTTTTGGAATGTGGGAGGAAACTGGACTACCCGGAGAAAACACACACATGCCTAGGGAGAACATGCAAACTCCACACAGGGAGGCCGGAGCTGGACTTGAACCCGGTACCTCTGCACTGTGAGGTTGACACGCTACCCACTGGATCACCGGGCAAATAATTAACTTTAAATTCATTTTTATGGCTCCAACACATTCCAAAAAAGCTGGCAGAGGTGGCAAAATGACAATGAAAATTGAGGAATGTTCATCAAACACCTGCTTGGAGCATCCCACAGGTGAACAAGCTAACGAAACAAGTGGGTAACAAAGGAGGTTCCCTGAATTGCTCAGTCATTCACAAGCAAAGGTGGATCGAGGTGCACCTCTTTGTAAGAGTTGCATGAGAAAATGCAGTGAGACCTCTGCTTACGAATGTCGCTTAAATCGAATTTTTCAAATTACGAAACACCTTAATGGGAAAATATTGCCTCTAGTTACGAAAGAAATTTCAAGACACGAAAGACAAAAATAAAGTATGGCCTGCTACACGCGGCTCCGAGTTTCCTGAATGCAACATACTTATTGCTGCTCTCCCACTGACTATTACCGAACATCATTCTGGCATCCCATTGGCTAAGAGGGACTTCGATCGAACGTGTATTTGTGTGTATATAGAGATAGATATGTGTCTATGCAGCGTCCTCGTCATTCGCCCCTCGGGCCATGAGGTGTTCTGATAGTTTTATGAAAATGTGAATCGCCCAGAAAAGTGTCGGGCGATCGCTCACTATGCTGATGTTTGCCTTGGACATTTTCGAAGGATTGTTAAGAGCCAAAACGGATTGACAAAAGCAAAGGTCCTTGGATCAGTTCTTTCCAAAACGCCAGGGAAAAAAAACACTTCTGAGAGAGAACATGAACTAAAGAGGGCAAAAAATCATGAGGAAGCAGTTAAAAGTTAAATGACTATATTCTTTGTTTTTTTACATGATGCACATCTCTCATTTATTTTGCAATAATCTAATTGTAACATGTTTTTGTTTCTTATTTTGATGCACTGTTATGCTTTAGGAAACATTTATGTCTGAATTTGAGGGGGCTTGTAACGGATTAGGGCATTTACATGGAAAATGCGTCTCTACTTACAACATTTTCTAGTTAAGAAATTTCTTCCAGAACCAATTAATTTCTTAAGTAGAGGTACCACTGTAGTTGAACAATTGTCAGGAATTTAGCGAGTTCATCATCTACGGTCCATAATATCAAACCGCGAGGAGAAGCTGGAGAAATCACTGTCAAGCAACCTTTGATCCTCCAGGCATTACTGCATCAAAAACTAACATCAATGTGTGAAGGATATCACTGCATGGGCTCAGGAACACTTCGGAAAACCAAAGTCAGTTCATACAGTTTGGCACGACATGCTCAAGTGCAACTTAAAACTCTACCATGCAAAGAAAAACACATTTATCAACAACCTGCATAAATGCCGCTTGGACTGATGCAAAGTGGAAAAGTCTTGAGTGGTCTGACGAATCCACAATTGTTTTGGGAAGTTGTGCACGTCGTGTCTTCTGGTCCACAGAGCAAAATAACCTTCTGGTCTATTATGGAGGCAAAGTTTAAAGATAGCATCTGTGATGGTTTGGGGCTGCTCTTGCATCCATCCATTCATCCATTTTCCTTATCCGCTTATCCTCACAAGCGGGAGTGCTGGAGCCGATCCCTGCCGTCTTCGGGCAGTAGGCGGGGGACACCCTGAAACGGTTGCCAGACAATCACAAGGCATTAGAGCTAAGATCGGTCCTCAAAAATCGAGCCCGACCCGACCGGGCCCGAGGGTATTTAAACCCGACCCGGCCTGAGCCCGATCACTTAACTTGATATGCAGGCCCGAGCCCGAAGCAAACCCGACATTTCATATTTTATTTGTGAGGACTCGGGAGGAGGAAGGGTGATTTCTGATAACAAAGCCTGTCTTTTGTAACGAAAAATCTAAGTTAAACAAGACTGTATAAACATTTACATCTCTTATATTTCTGTTTCTGAAGAGGTTACATTAACCGACAATTTCCCATCATTGACGGGGAATATTTAAGGCCGTCCGTCATTTTGACGGGTTGAAAATTGGGCCGTAAACCACAGCAGCTGTACGTCCTTAAGAATCTATCACGGCACTTGAAGAGAGAGAAGCAGCAAGACAAAAAAGAACAATGATGGCTGGATCATAAAGATATGAAGGAGTTCTTTGAATTGTCATTGCGCAATTGTCATGCGAGAGTTACATGCAACAGTATGTGTTGTGATGACGCCACTTCTGTTTTTTTGCAAGCCACGGTCTGGCCAAAACAATTCATGGCCTTGGAAAAAAAAAAAAAAAAAGTCACCGAGAGAGAAACCCGACCTGAACCCGAAGCAATGATTGAGCATTTTAATTCGGGTCGGGTCGGGCCCAGGCGGCCCGATCTTACCTCTACAAGGCACACAGAGACGAACAACCATCCACGCTCACACTCACACCTTGGGACAATTTAAAGCAGTGGTCCCCAAACTTTTTCCTGTGAGTCCAGTGGTTAGCACGTCGGCTTCACAGTGCAGAGGGTTCAATTCCAGCTCCGGCCTCCCTGTGTGGAGTTTGCATGTTCTCCCTGGGCCTGCGTGAATTTTCTCCGGGTACTTCGGTTTCCTCCCACATTCCAAAAACATGCATGGCAGGCTGATTGAACACTCCAATTGTGTGAATGTGAGCGCGGATAGTTGTTCGTCTCTGTGTGCCCTGCGATTGGCTGGCAACCGATTCAGGGTGTCCCCCGCCTACTGCCCGAAGACAGCTGGGATAGGCTCCAGCACCCCCCGCGACCCTAGTGAGGATAAAGCGGTTCGGAAAATGGATGGATGGAATAACCCTCCACAGGTTCTTCACAGAAAAAAAAGCCAGGAAATAAATTACACCATTTCCTTAGGTGAGGGACCAGACAAAGCACGGCTCAAAATCCCCTTATGATGGACAAAATAAATGGAACCCAGTTTCCCTCGCCCGGACGTGGGTCACCGGGGCCTCCCTCTGGAGCCAGGCCTGGGGGTGGGGCTCGTTGGCATGCGCCTGGTGGCCGGGCCTGGACCCATGGGGCCCGGCCGGGCTCAGCCCGAAGAGGCAACGTGGGTCCCCCTTCTCATGGGCTCACCACCCATGGGAGGGGCCAAAGGGTCGGGTGCGATGTGAGCTGGGCGGCAGCCAAAGGCGGGGACCCTGGCGGTCCGATCCTCGGCTGCAGAAGCTAGCTCTGGGGACATGGAATGTCACCTCTCTTACAGGGAAGGAGCCCGAGCTGGTGTGTGAGGTTGAAAAGTTTCGACTGGACATAGTCGGACTTACCTCCACACACAGCCTGGGTTCTGGTACCAGCTCTCTCGAGAGGGGTTGGACTCTATTCCACTCTGGAGTTGCCCATGGTGAGGCGCAGAGCAGGTGTGGGCATACTCATTGCCCCCGGCTCAGTGCCTGTACATTGGGGTTCACGCCGGTGAGACGAGAGGGTAGCCTCCCTTTGCCTTCGGGTGGGGGGACGGGTCCTGACTGTTGTTTGTGCATACGCACCCAACAGCAGTTCAGCGTACCCACCCTTTTGGAGTCCTTGGAGGTGTGCTAGAGAGTACTCCTGCTGGGGCTCCCCGTTCTGCTGGGGACTTCAATGCTCATGTGGGCAACGACAGTGAGACCTGGAGGGGCGTGATTGGGAGGAACGGCCCCGATCAGAACTCGAGTGGTGTTTTGTTATTGGACTTCTGTGCTCGTCACGGATTGTCCATAACAAACACCTTGTTCAAGCATAAGGGTGTCCATATGTGCACTTGGCACCAGGACACCCTTGGCGCGGTTCGATGATTGACTTTGTGGTTGTATCATCGGATTTGCGGCCGCATGTTTTGGACACTCGGGTGAAGAGAGGGGCGGAGCTGTCAACTGATCACCACCTGGTGGTGAGTGGGCTCCGATGGTGGGGAAGATGCCGGTCCGTCCTGGCAGACCCAAACGTATTGTGAGGGTTTGTTGGGAGCGTCTGGCGGAATCCCCTGTCAGAAGGAGTTTCAACTCCCACCTCCGACAGAGCTTTTCCCATGTTCCGGGGAGGCGGGGACATTGAGTCCGGATGGACCACGTTCCGTGCCTCTATTGTTGAGGCGGCCAATCTGAGTTGTGGCCGTAAGGTAGTTGGTGCCTGTCGTGGCGGCAACCCCGCACTCGCTGGTGGACACCAGCAGTAAGGGATGCCGTCAAGCTGAAGAAGGAGTCCTATCGGGCCTTTATGGCCTGTGGGACCCCAGAGGCAGCTGACGGGTATCGACTGGCCAAGCGGAATGCGGCCGGTGGTCGCCGAGGCAAAACTTCGGACGTGGGAGGAGTTCGGTGAGGCCATGGAAGCCGACTTCCGGACGGCTTAGAGGAAATTCTGGTCCACCATCCGGCGTCTCAGGAGGGGAAACAGTGCACCACTAACACTGTGTACAGTGGGGATGGGGCGCTGTTGACCTCGACTCGACGTTGTGAGCCGATGGGCGGAGTACTCGAGACCTCCTCAACTCCACCAGCACGCCTTCCTTGGAGGAAGCAGAGTCTGGGGACTCTGAGGTGGGCTCTCCTATCTCTGTGGTCGAAGTCACCGATGTGGTTAAAAAGCTCCTCGGTGGCAAGGCCCCAGGGTGGACGAGATCCGCCCGGAGTTCCTCAAGGCTCTGGATGTTGTGGGCTGTCCTGGTTGACACGCCTGCAACATCGCGTGGTCAGCGGGAGAGTGCCTTTGGATTGGCAGACCGGGGTGGTGGTCCCTCTTTTAAAAGGGGACCGGAGGGTGTGTTCCAACTACAGAGGATCACACTCCTCAGCCTCCTGGTAAGGTCTATTCAGGGGTGCTGGAGAGGAGGGTCCGTCAGGAAGTCGAGCCTCGGATTGAGGAGGAGCAGTGTGGTTTTCGTCCCGGCCGTGGAACAGTGGACCAGCTCTACACCCTTAGCAGGGTCCTCGAGGGTATGTGGGAATTCGCCCAACCAGTCTACATGTGTTTTGTGGACTTGGAGAAGGCGTTTGACCGTGTCCCTCGGGAGTTCTGTGGGGTGCTTGTGGTATGGGGTGCGAACCCTTGATACGGGCTGTTCGGTCGCTATACCACCGATGTCAGAGTTTGGTTCGCATTGCCGGCAGTAAGTCGGAATCGTTTCCAGTGAGAGTGGGACTCACGCCAAGGCTGCCCTTTGTCGCCGATTCTGTTCATAACTTTTATGGACAGAATTTCTAAGCGCAGCCGAGCGTTGAGGGGTCCGTTTTGGTGGCCTCAGTATTGCATCTCTGCTTTTGCAGATGATGTGGTACTGCTGGCTCCTTCAAGCCGGTCTCTCCATCTCTCACTGGAGCGTTCGCAGCCGAGTGTGAAGCGGTTGGGATGAGGATCAGCACCTCCAAATCTGAAACCATGGTCCTCAGTCGGAAAAGGGTGGAGTGCCCTCTCCGGTCGGGGAGGAGATCTTGCCCCAAGTGGAGGAGTTTAAGTATCTTGGGGTCTTGTTCACGAGTGAGGGCAGAAGGGGCGAGAGATCGACAGGCGGATCGGTGCAGCATCTGCTGTGATGCGGACGTTGTATCGGTCTGTCGTGGTAAAGAAGGAGCTGAGCCAAAGGGCGAAGCTCTCAATTTACCGGTCGATCTATGTTCCAGCCCTCATCTATGGTCACGAGCTATGGGTCGTGACCAAAGAACGAGATCCCGGATACAAGCGGCCGAAATGAGGGTGTCCGGCTCTCCCTTAGAGATAAGGTGAGAAGCTCGGTCATCCGGGAGGGGCTCAAAGTAGAGCCGCTTCTCCTCCACATCGAGAGGAGCCAGATGAGGTGGCTGGGGCATCTGATTCGGATGCCCCAGCGCCTCCTAGTGAGGTGTTCCGGCATGTCCCACTGGAAGAGACCCGAGGACGACCCAGGACACGCTGGAAAGACTATGTCACGCAGCTGGCCTGGGAACGCCTCGAGATCCCCGGAAGAGCTGGAAGAAGTAGCCGGGGAGAGGGAAGTCTGGGCTTCCCTGCTTAAGCTGCTGCCCCCGCGACCCGGCCCCGGATAAGCGGTAGAAGATGGATGGATGGGCATTTCTGAAATAAACAATAATCAACTTTGCTCTGATGAAGTTTATGCATGACACCACAACCTTCATGACAGAATCCCAAGTCAATACTTTGCAGCACAGTACTTGCTGGTGTATTGGGCAGTGAATTTGAAATCCCATTCTTCCATCACCCGGTTCATGCGTTGGATTAAACCCCCCGAGATGGCGCCCACCATACTTGGAGCCTCGTCAGTTGTGTTGCTGGCCCGCTTTGACCAGTCCAGGTCTAACTCTTCCATAGTTTGGTGCACTCTGCCGAAAATATCCTCCCCTTGTCGTAGTCCCTTTGAGACTTTGGAGGGCTGCCAGCAGCTGCGCTGTATCCTGCACGTCTGTGACCTCATCCAGTGCTAATGAAAATAATTATTTCGTCTTCTGCTGCAGCTGAGCATACAGTATACACTACCCGCGATTTCTTCAATAAGTTTGGTGATTGTACTCGCTGATAGACTCACACTATTGAAGATGTCTTTCTTCTCGAGACACACCTCCTCCGCGACAGCATTCATGCTTTTCTTGACAAACTCTCCATCAGTAAAAGGTTTACCGCTGCTTGCTATCAGTTGAGCAACACGAAAGCTAGCTCGGACAGATGACTGGTCCAGCTGAGCTTGGTGTACAAATGCATTTTGCTGAGCTAACATTCCACTTTTTAGTTTTGACAGTTTGCTCGCATTTGTCCTTGCAGGCTTTCGTATTTGTCGTTGTGACGGGATTCATAGTGTCTCCGCAGATTGTATTTTTTGAATACCGCCACCGCCTCTTGATAGATGAGACAGCCTTTTCTTTGCGTTGAACAAAAAAAAAAATAATTGTTTGTCCACTTTGGGTTAAATACCCTGCATTCTGCATCTATTTTTCTCTTACCTAACCTTCTCGCCATGATCCCGTTCTCTTCGAGAGGGGCGGGTTTAGGATTTTTTTTTCTGGGGTGCCAGATAACGGCACAGACCGCAGAAAGATGCAACAAATATCATGTTATAGTATATGTGTTTATGAAATAGTTACTAATTAATAGTTAATAATGAAAATAGTTCAGAACTAAGGAACATTTTATTGCTAACGCCCAACTTTATTATGAAATACAAATCCACATAGATGAAAAATAAATCAAAATACTCTGGTATTGTTCAGGGGGGCCAGACCAAATGCAGGGGCGGGCCGGATCCAGCCAGCCGGCCGTAGTTTGGGGACCACTGATTTAGAGTGTTCCATTAAATTGCTACGGATGATTTTGGAAAATGTGGGAGGAAACTGGAGAACCCGTAGAAAACCCAGGCATGGGGAGAACATGCAAACTCCACACAGGGAGGCCAGAGCTGGAATTGAACCCGCTACCTCTGCAGTGTGAGGTTGATGCGCTAACCACTGGACCAACGGGCCACCCCTGTTCCTCTTGCATGAATAACTTATCAACAAAGGCACCAATGCCGAGAGGCACATACAGGTTTAGGAGAAACATATGCTACCATCGATTGGCTGGCAACCGATTCAGAGTGTCCCCCGCCTACTGCCCGGAGACAGCTGGGATAGGCTCCAGCACCCCCCGCGACCCGAGTGAGGATCAAGCGGTTCGGAAGATGAATGAATGAATGAATATGCTACCATCCAAGCAACGTCATTTTTATGGACGTCCCTGCTTACCTCAGCAAGACAATGCGAAACCACATTCCGCACATAATACAACAGTGTAGATTCGTAGGAATGGACTGGCCTGCCTGCACTGCAGACTTGTCTCCCATTGAAAACAACATGTGGGAACAATATTTGGAAGGAGTACAGTCATACCTCGGTTTTCGAACATCTCTGTTCTTGACCAAATTGGTTTCTGACCAGAAAATTTTACATTATTACGCCTCGGATTATGTGGAAAATCGGTTTTCGACCAAACTGAGCAAATCCGAATATGCCACTCGACTCCTCTCGGCTTCCTTTTAAATGAGGAAGTGATGCTTCCTCATGTTGACAAGGAAGTGACGCTTCCTCGTGTGGTGTTCATTGTTTTTTTTGTTGTAATCTTTGTTGAATAAATCAAGTAACAATTCACAGTAAACAGAATGAACAAGTTATTAATACATGCACAGACTACATAGAGTTAAACAAAAAGAAGAGCAAGGGGATTTTAGGCAAAAATTCAAAATAAAGACCATCCAGCCAGAGTCTTAACCGCTTTCTTGTTTGTGGAATCCATAATAGAAATCAGTTAGTTTCTGCTTCAAAAATTAGGCAAAGAGATTTTGAACGGCTACATTTAGATTTGTGGATATGGAATTTAGCTATAATAATGATTACATTTAAAATAAAGACTTGTTTTGTCTTTTTTTCATCATTTTTGAAGAAGCCAAACCTGTAGCGTTCATTGTGAGCAGACGTGTTTGTTGAGATTTACGCACTGTTATTTCTGCATTGTGTATTAGCCCCTAATCATGGCAACAAAGAAAGCAGGTGGAAGTAGTAAAGCTGGTGAAGAAAAGAGGAGAATAGTGCGCAAAACTCTTGAATTTAAGAAAGATTTGATAGCGAAATATGAATCTTGTGTGCGTGTGTCTGTGTTGGCTCAGGAGTTCAGCATGCCAAAATCGATAAGCAGCATCCTAAAAAAGAAAGACCGTCTTAAAGTAAGTGGTGTGGCTAAAGGATCTCGTGTGTTTAGCAAACAAAGGCTACAAATATTAGAGGAGGTGGAGAAACGTTTGCTTATTATCATCAATGAGAAACAGCTAACGGGACAGTGTTAGCCAAGATGCAATTTGTGGCAAAGTAAGACAATTGTATGGCGATTTGACAAAACGTACGTAGCATAGGGTTGCAGAGAGAGAGTCCATAATTAGAGCCATTACTTTCGGGTTTATTAGTTCAAGGTGTAAAAGAATGTAATCTACAATTGTCACGATGAGAGAGACAGGTTACTTCAATTTTTATGTTACAATATTAAGGTTTGTTAAAATTGGTCAAAATAACACATATGAAATGTTTGTACAGTTCTTTTGTACAGTATTTTACATAATACCTCTTATTTCATGTATAAACAGTTTATGGTGTAAAATAGTAAAAACACGCTTTAAAAAAAGTTGTTTTCAAGACTTGGAACGGATACAAATGTACATTGATTATAATGGGAAACATGGTTTCGGATTTCGAACAAATCGGTTTTCGAACAGCCTTCTGGAACGGATTATGCTCGAAAACTGAGGTATGACTGTATGACTGACTTATGTATGTTCATGTGTGCCCATGTGTTTGATGTGGCTCTTTGCAGTAACACACTCAAAAATTGGCTCTTAGCCTCTGACTGGTTGGCCACCTCTCGTATATACACTCCTCTCGAAGCGGATGTACTCACACTTTCACTTTGCTTGTTTCAAAGTGAAGTAAAGAAAAAACGAATTTCATATTTGCTTGACCTGCCAGCAGGATCTTGATCAGGGCTGTCAAATTCATTTTGGTTGTGGGTTGTAGTTCAGCCTTTCTTCAGAGGGCGGGTATGTTCAATCGTGTCATCACATTGTTAAATACCTGTACACAACAAACTGATGGATTAATAGTTTTGAAATCCGAAGTCAAGGACAATAGTTTGTTCAATAATTGTTCAAGTTACAGGAATGAGGGTAATTTAAAAAAAAAATCCCAACGTTACTTATTACAAGTGAGAATTACAAAATTTGGTTCTGATTTTAGCAAGGATCATGGAAGTTGACATTATTTGCTTTTGCGGGCCACATAGAATGATGTGGCTGGCCGGATCTGGCCCCTGGCCTTGAGTTTGATGCTTGTGATCTGGATTTTCTGGATGACCTCAACTGTATGGGATGAATTAATCACAACTATCTGCCCCATTCCCAGGTAATGATTGTGATTACTGGCGCACACAAAGCCTTTGCATTGTATAAAGCAATAGAAGAAGGAGTGAACCACATGTGGACAGTTTCTGCATTTCAGCAGCATCCGCACACCATCTTTGTATGTGACGAGGATGCCACACTGGAGCTACGAGTCAAAACGGTGAAATACTTTAAAGGTACAAATGCAGCAATGTGGCTAACCCTCAAACCTCATGTAAAACTTCCAACAGTCTTACAAATTAGTTTAGAATGTCCTTAATGTGAAATAACCACTGGATTCATTTTTAATAATTTTCATCTTAATCATATTTTTTTCCCCTCTGTGTGTAACTGACTTTCGCAAATCTGATTGTCATTATAGGTTTGATGCATGTCCACAATAAACTCGTGGATCCTGTGCTCAGCATTAAGGACAAGTAACACAGAAGACGAAGATGAGACTCTCTTCATAAATTTAACATTAGAAGGGTGGAAAGAACAGCATTGTCTTAAAAAATGGATGTGTATTGTCAATGAATGTGTAAGTGTGTTGACTGCAACTGTTGCTGCTCCTAGAATAGTGGGGAAAAAATCACAGCAGTGTTACCCCTTTTGTGTGTGTGTGTGTGTGTGTGTGTGTGTGTGTGTGTGTGTGTGTGTGTGTGTGTGTGTGTGTGTGTGTGTGTGTGTGTGTGTGCGTACTGTATTTTGTTACAGTCAGTTGCCATGTGATCTGATGTTATAGGAAAGTAAAAAAATTTCGGAGTGTAGATTAGCACGAGGGACTGGCTATTCACACGCTTGATCTGCAAAAACCACGACTTGTAATTAGCTGATATAACATTTAACAACCAATATATAACATTTGTTGATGATGACCCCCGCCCACCCCAAAAAAAAACTAGCTTCAAGCACATCTGACTACCGTGCAGGCAGCTCCTTCAGCGCTGCGACGGCCTAGCTAGCATGATGGCTAAACCGTAGGTAAGCTAACCATTAAATGTAGTCATGAAGCACCGACATAAGTTCTTAGTGCTCCTGTCCAACTTTCAAATCTGACTGGAGTTCAAGTAGATGGTAACCAAATGTCGAGAGAGAAAATATAACACACACCACAGTCCAAAAACAGGAACTAAATTAATGTTACAAATACATTACTGCATACGCCATAAGACTCAAAGAGTCCGAAACGCAATCCACCTCTATCACAGGGTTATATTCCAGAACTGTGGTAAGTGAAATCTGCAGAAGAAATAACACCCTAGGCGTGTTTATAGCCTTTACGGTACTCACATTTTTTAAGGTCTTTCAACACACTAAATACACACACAGAAATAAAAACCTGGATGGCACAAAATTTCTTGAAATTCAATGAAAAGAAGACAGAGGTGATACTATTTGGTCCCAGTGGCCCTTGTACATCCCATCCTGTAGACTTGGGCCCCCTGTCTCCTTATCTTAAGTCAACAGTCTCAAACTTGGGCCTTAAACTGGACAGTGATTTCAAATTTGATCGGCAAATTGGTGCCGTTGTTAAATCCAGCTTCTTTCACCTTAGACAGCTGGCCAAAATAAAACCTCTCCTCTCTCATGAACACTTTGAGACAGTAATTCACGCCTTTGTCACATCCCGGCTCGATTACTGCAATGCCCTTTACTTTGGAGTCAGCCAGTCCTCCATTAAGCGGCTTCAGCTGGTCCAGAATGCCGCTGCTCGCCTCTTGACTGGTACTCGTAAGAGGGAGCACATAACTCCTACTCTGGCATCCCTTCACTGGCTCCCCATACATTTTAGAGTTATTTTCAAGATCCTCTTATTTGTTTTCAAATCTCTAAATAATCTCACGCCACCTTACCTCTCTGAGCTCATCCGCCCCTATGCACCTGCCCGGCGCCTCAGGTCTGCGGACCAGACATTATTAGAAGTACCAAGAACTAAACTGAGGCTGAGAGGGGATCGAGCCTTTTCTGTTGCTGGTCCCTCTCTCTGGAATGACCTCCCACCGAACATTCGTCAAGCTTCCTCACTGCCCATCTTCAAAACCCTCCTCAAAACTCACTTGTATTCTCTGGCTTTCGACTCAGCATGACTTAAATTTGTTCTTGGTTTTACTGTTTGGTGCTTTCTACTGTCTTTATTACCGATTTGTTTTACTGTTTATTGTATATGTTAAATTGCTCCATGTACAGCACTTTGTATGCGGCGATGGCTGTTTGAAAGTGCTCTATAAATACAGTTGACTTGACTTGACTTGACTTGACACTTAAAATGATATGAACACATGTAAACATTTATCATGTGTTTGGACAAAGGCCAATGAATAACAAATTGTTGTACAATGTAACAATGTCTACTGACAAAAAAGACTGTCACTGCGGAATCATTTTTTAATCGATTATTTACGGCCATCAAAGAATTGCATACCATATTTTCATGACCATCGTCGCTCCCTTTGACAATGTGGACTACAGTTCAGATCCCAGTCATTCACACTAACATCCTAATGGGGATGCAAGAACCCTCATTGCAAGCCTGTGTTAAAAATGAGTGGGATTCACCAAGAAGAGCATCTGGTGTTAAAAGTATGCCAACCATAATGACCTGGAAAATCTCACTGATTGCAGTGTCAGCTTTCTACCAAGAGATGGCACTGGTCGATCGTAAAATGGTAATGAGTGGTTTGCATAGAAAACAATGGACATGTGGCCTGGAAATGTCTGTGTGGATGGCGCACGATCGTGCCGGCAACGCCCGTGCTTAAAAAAAAAAGCAAAAAACAAATAAAAACGTGCGGCAGACGATTTTTGAAGGTGATTCTAACGCAAGCAAGTACATAACCATTGCAATGCCGAAATAAAGGACTCTGAAATTGATAGACTTGTCATGTGTTGAACTTAACTGTCGAAAATGTTCCACCTGCACGAGTATTTTTTTTTGGTTTTTGTTTGTCCCGTACATGGTTATGGGTAGTTGCTGGCTGACTGTGTTTCTTTTGTATACTGTACCTGAGAGGCTCCATTAATGCAAATTTTGAACGACCCATGTCACTGGCGTTATTAGGCCTATTTTAGGGAGGCTTCAGCCTCCCTAAAAATGTCTTTAGCCCCCCTAAATAATTTCATTGCATTATTTAAAAAAAAACATTATTTCTTTTTCCTTTACTTTTGCTAATATATTGCATCAAATTCAATGTAATGTGGCCATTTTCAATTATATTTCGATAACCTGCCATTATTGTAATTTTAAATCTCCCAGGTTTCCTTAATGCAACAGATGTTGGGTTAGCATTTGATGTGGCGATGGAGACAGTGTGTCACCATCGCCACATCAAATGCTAACGCAACAACTGACAGTTCATTGCCGAAAGTCAGGTTGAGTCGACAGGATGGATATTCGACAGTTTTTTTCGAAAGGTAAATTAAGTATTCAATTCATCCATGCTGGTAAAACTCGTGACTATAGTCCGCTAAAATATATCCAGTAACAGCAGAAACTGCACTGTAACAAGTGTTCCCTTCCACCCACCAAGTGAATGGACAGTCTTGGAGATTGGCAGAGATGCAAAGTAACTAAGTGTAAAAGTACTCTAATTAAGTATTTTGTTTTTGAGTATTTTGTTTGAGTTGAATGACTACTTCTTTTACTACTTTTACTGAAGTAATTTTTTCAACAAGTATTTTACTTTTACTTGGGTACAATCATTTAATACGTTTTGTATTATTTTATTAGTATACGAATTTTTAACTGTGAAGAATGGCACATTGTTATATTTTTTAAATTATTTTTGTTGGTTATAAATGTGTCAATCTTCCATTTGTTGTTGGACAGTATGAAAGCATTCATTTTCCTGAAAGTGGAAAGGCAATTTATTTATTCTAGATAGCTGTAAGTTAATTATTTTATTGCCCACTACATTCAACTGTACTGTGTTGACACAATAATGATATTTTATTTATATAACACCAAAATCACGGCAGACATCTCAAAATACATAGTCTTCTGGGGGCTCAGCATATATTAATACATTTTGATAGAGAGGAATATAGGCCTACTGTCATATAGGTTATGTTATCGGCCCGATAACATAACGATAATATCGGGCACCCTTCTAATTCCCTTGAAGAACCAAGATTTAACTTTTGAACTCTTTATAATTTCTATTATCTAGTCCAGTTAAAGTCCAGGGGAAGAAGCCCCATCATAGTAAAGAGGATACTCGTGTGATGTTTGTAGTTCTTCATAGCCTCTTCATTTTGCTCTCAAAGTGCACGGAATTGATGGATTTTTAATAGAATGTAGAAAAAAAATTATCCCGGGGGTGCATGCCCCCGGGCCCCCTAAAGGGGCTGTGTTCCCCTTGGGGCTAAGCCCCCCTTGTTCTTGAAACCTAGTGATGCCCCTGACCAATGTCAGGATGAACTCTGCTTACAACAAGGTACATTTTGCACGGGAAGGGAAAACAGACGTGATCAGCTAAACGTTAACTGAAACGACAGTCGCCAATCAGCAGTTTTCAAAATAATAACGATACTTGATTGGCTGAAACGGTAAATACGAGTATTTTTTGTGATCCATTTATGTGTGTACGTGTGTGCTGTTTTAGCTGCTGTGATTTTTCATGCTCTAAGACTGGTAGGAGAATTAATTTATATGTTAATCATATTAATTACATTTGGGACGGACACACAACCTGACTCGAAGTTACAGTCATTGTAATGCCCTTCTCAACTTGACAGACAGAAAGACAGACAGACAGACATTATATTGTCGGATACAAGAGACGGAATTTTTCTTTACATGAAAACAGCAGCACTGTCATATGCATGCAAACATGAACATATGGCAAGCCATTTGAGCATTTATTCCAAATCACTGATATCAAACATGAGTGTGTTACACTAGTTCGATCTTTTTCAGCACTAGTTCGACACTCAGCCACACTAGTGACGCATTTTGTCGAACTAGTTGCATACAAACTCCAACTAGTCATTCATTTTCAGCAACATGTTAACTTGTCAATCATGGATTATTCTAACATGTGAACTTGTGACCCGTGATTTCCTGCACTAGTAAACAAGTGCGAGCTGAAATACTGTCAGAGATGTTCTCTCGGACGCTCGACAAAGGCTCGAACACAGGAACAGATCGTCTTTCTCTGCCGGCAGGAGGTGCAGTTTTCGATGAAGCCACTCAGTGTGAGCTTCCCAACTGACACCCAACCCCTGCAACCTCTGCCGACCCTTTTATTGATTGTATATGCAAATTATGAAAAACATATCAGAAAAACACTCCCATCTTCATTAACATGACACACCTCTGAACGGCCCCATTGGGTCGCCCCTCAGACAAAGCACTCTTGGTACTCGCACCAACATCCGGACATGTGTACATTCCAAGGGGTACCTCCTTATAATTTGGCTCGTAACTCTTTTCTCATGATGGAGTGCTCAAGTACTCCCTTCCGTCCAAGGTTAAATCTTCCTTTCCAAGTTATAAGATAACAGGCACCAGTGTGTCTACTAATGATGTGGTCAGGTACCATCTGCTCCGGTCTCTTGATCTCTCTGACTCTATGCTTCCATTGTGTGCGAGATGTTCTGAACACAAGCGTTCCGAGGTCAATCAAGCATGTAACAAGATGAAACTTTAAAACATGACAACATTGTATTTTCTATTCTAACATTCCGTCCTCTTGACAAGTTTTAAAGTAACATCAAACATCAATTCAACAGCGATTGCGTGAGTAGGGAGAAAAACTGTCCTGGAAAACCCAAAAGAGTGCATATCGTAGTATAATAGTATATATTGTGTATATAGGGATAAAATGGATAAAAGGACAGAAACCCTTTCTCTTGCAATAGCCAAGCATAAAATGGGAAACTAAGATATATAGACCAATTTTTTTCCCAATAAATGTATAAGAATAAAATCTAAAAATAAACCCGGAAACATCAAACATTCACAAAACGTGTTCCCATTGTCGCTTCTAATTACGGACTACCTAACGTTGGCGTTATGCGTTCACATACTGCTTTCACAACAGTTTCCGAAACATCACGTGTACTTGGGTACAGTTCAACTAATTTTGAAGATATGTCAACAATAACATACTATGAAAAAGTTTTTTCTGAAAAATATGTAAATCCACGTGTGTGCTCTGCTCAACTTTAAGTGTTGAATTCTCGTCATAGGGCTGGAACAACTATTTGGACGGTCATAATGGTTAGACATAACATTATTAAGCTTTAGCTCACAAACAAGTAGAACAGTCACTTCCCCTATCTCCCCCCCCCCCCTTTTTTTTTTTTTTTTTTTCCCAGGGAGGAGAAGACACAGACTTCACATTGAATTCTTTGTTTCAAGAGTTTAAACTGATACAGTAATCAGGTGAGAGAGGCTATTGTAAGTTTGAGCAGGAATGCTGAGGGAGAGGTTTGTGGCGGGAGGGAGTTCTCGAGCTCGTTCTGAAACGGGAGGAGGCTCTGCAGTGACGAAATTGAACGAAAGCGCAGTTGGTTTCTTCAAGACCTTAGGTTTACTACCTGGTCTCAGGTTGACACACCGGGTTATTCTGCCCGTATACCGTGAAATCAACCTCTGGTGAATGATATCATCAACAGGTGGCAGCTGGTGCTGGATCAGTAGACGTTGTTTTTGTTGGGGTTTTTTCCATTGTCAGGTGGTGGGATCGTTGAGCCCAAGGTGGATTTGTGTGCAATAATTACTCCAATGAAGACTCCAAGTTGCAGCCGGTGTTGATGTAGTTGTCTCAACCGTCACACAGTGCACCTAGCTTTCTTCTATTATAAATGTGAGTTTCATTAAAAGCATATTTTTATTAAAAGCATAAACGTTCTTCATTGCAAGCATAATAAATTCATCACTACTAATATGCAAATGTGTGCTAACTAAAAACAAGCAACCTAATATTCCCTTGTTTTTTCCACTCATATCATCACACAGAACCTTCCTGTCGGACTTTATTCAGTGGACTCATGTTGTATATGTAAGCGGAGTTATATTCATAGAAACAATATAGGAAAAGAGGGTTAAAATCATCTATCACATTTCGATATTGAAGTGAAATCATGTCTCCATTAGCCGAGCCGTTTTTCTATGTCAGAACCTTTACCATCCAAAAGTAACAGCAGAGGGTACATTCCATTCACTTTAGACGTCGTGGGCGTACTAATCGTAGTGATAAACCGGATAAGCAGAGCATTTTCTTTTTTTTTTAAACGTCACGAAGGTCTTACCCACCACTTCTCTGACGACAAGGGCGTGGTCACGCCGGAACGGTCCAGTTCAGTGTACGAGGCCCTCAGGGCGTGGTTGAACAGCACCGTTCACCACATATCGCACACGCTCCATTGGCCTCAGCCAAGAGCACATTGACCGCTGTGCGGTCCCGGGCGCCATCAGAGAGGTGACTGTCAATTGTTTTACTTCCAATAGCCAAAACGGCTTCCTTTGTATAATTTGCAAGCTTCTGGACACTGTAGTGGAGGCAGTTGATCCCGTCAGCAACCTGGTTAACCAATTTATACCCACCCAGTACGCCACGAGGAACACCAATTGCACCAATGAAGATGGAATCTCAAATATCCTCTGCTGTGAACGGAAGCATAGTCATGAGTAAGAGAAACTTCTCAATTGTTTTCCAATTATTTTCTCGCTAACTATTATTCCCCCTCTTTTTCTATTTTTGTTTCTTAAAAGAAAAAGAAAAACTCTGCCGCGATAATTGATATTTGCCTATAAAATTGTTAAAAATATACTGTACTTCTGTATTCAATAGAAACCCAATTCACATTAAAGAACAAAAGAAAGAAATATAGTAACACTCACAGCGAAGAATAACTATATCAACATAGATTTTTAGACCGAAACAGAAGTGAACGAAACACAACAATACAAAATCAAACAAAAATTAAGTACCGGTAAACAATAACTATTTCACCATTCTAAAAACAAAATTAAACAAATCAATAAACGATGATAAATTCACATTCAGTTCAGCAACAATACTATACACAAAACACTCCAATCCTACCCCAAAAAAATGAATAAAAGCTTTTGTGCTCTTTTCCTTTTTCTTTATGAGATTGAAAAGCTCAAATAGATATAAAAAACTTTTCCATCCAAAACAAAAATGTATGAAACGATTCTCCAACATTTTTTTAATTTTTTTTTTTTTTTTTTTTTTTTTTTTTTTTTTTAGATCATCTAGATCACTGGTGTCAAACTTGAAGTCTGGGGCCAGATCCGGCCCGCCACATTATTTATGTGGCCATAAAAGCAAATCAAGCGCGTCAACTTCCATGATCCTTGCTAAAATTAGTACCGAAATCTCAAATTTTAACATATAGCAAATAATGTCGAGGTTCTGCGATAATCGTGTAATCCTGTTAACACTCACTCAAGCAATAATTGAACAAACTATCATAGTTAATTTGACTGATTTCAAAATGGATCATCTATAAATACAGTTGAGTTGTACAAGTATTTAGTTAAATTTCACCATCGTACCGGCCCAACGAAGGAAGATGCAACATAAGCGCCCTTAGCAAAGATGAGTTTGACACCCCTGGTCCAGATCTGTTAGCAAAATGTAGGTTATTATTCAAATAGACATCCCCTTTCACATGTGCTAAAGGAGAACACATATACCAGAAATATAAGATCAGTGCAGTTTTTTTCTTTTTTTCTTCGAGTTACTTGCATAAATCAGCCAAATGAGTTAATACAACCAAATAATATGATTACATACATATACCTTTTTACAAATTAGACATGTAATTTCACAAATTATATAAACAAATTAGCTTAGTGTATTTCAACTAAATCTATGCATAGTTCCCAGGGCCTGCGTGTTTCATTCATGCATTTCTTCAACTGAATTTAAACCATAGAATTAATACTCCCCACCAATCCTGCAGATTGGACGGCAGGAGCAATGGTGTCTCAAATCAATATGAAGCATGCATTTAGTTTCATCAATTACTCTGTTCACACAATGTGTTCTCGACATAGGTTAAAACAGTAGGTTGTATAATGTTCCCCAACCAGAGACACCATTCCCCCTGCCAACGCGTGAGGTATTCCATGACGTAAAAAGAATTTTGGGCAAAATGGGTTCACTGTCAATGCTGACATAAACCCCATCTTGCAATGTAGTCCCCTCTTATCTTTGTTTAGTGATTGGAATTTGTTGCATGCAGATTAAATAGAATTCAATTTGTAACATGTTATCCCGTAAACACAGTCAGTAATTTCTCCCTCCAAAAATTTAGAAGCTGCATCTTTTGTTATTTTATTATCAGCGCTTGTTGTGTGTGCTGTGCACTTACGTATCCCAATTTGATGTGGTAGCTGAACAGCATTTGTTTTTCAGATTTGTGATTATTTTCTTTTCTTCAGCCAATTCCTGACAATTTGTTTATATGTCAAACAAACAAACAAACAAACAGACAGACAGACAAACAAACAAACACCCAATAGGAAGCGGTAATGTTACAGGGTTAAATACTGTGCATCTTTCAGTGTTAATTTGGATCGAGAATACAAGCCATGCGAGATTAATGTCTAGTGGGTGACAAAAACATCATGTTAGTGTGCACCAGCAGCTCATTCATTCTGTCTTTTTTTTTTTTTTTTTTTTTTCAACACTCTTTCAACATGCAGAGCTTGCCCCATGCACTGTTCAAGGTTGCCAGGTGGCTTATCTAGCCAATGTCTACCCACCCACGCATTGTCGAAAGGAATCATTCGAGTAAATGTGGAGAGCATTTTTAATTTTTTTATTTATTTATTTTTTTTTCTTCATGCATTACTGGAGACCCTTAGCCTCTTGGAAGTGCAGTTAGTTATTGTGTAGCCTCGATCATTTCTCAGTCACTGTCTTGGCTTTTGATTCGGGATTGCTGCATATAAAATAAGAAATAAATTCGCCAATTCACGTCATCTAAGGTGGGGGAAAAAGCGGGAGGATTAGCCATCATATTCAAGCATCAGTTTGTACTACACAAATCGAAATTGTTGGCCACAGATCAATAATAGCCATCAAGTAAGTCAATAATTGAATCAAGTTCATAAAGCCTCAGTCCCTGATCCCACAGTAGTATTGCAGTCATCAGTTCGAAAATACTATTTTATTTATTCAGTCATTCTTTCCTTTGCATTTTTCCCAACATTATCAATTGTCAATAACTTGTCTTGGGCAAAACTGAGGGAGCTCAACGCACAGTGGAATTGGGTGGGGGCTGCGGAATTGCTTGATTGTGCCCCCTTTTTTTCATGCGGTTTACAACCTGCATGGAGGGTCCCTGCACAGCTCACACAGTGATTAGAGTGCCCCTCGGTTAACAAACGCTGTGTATATATTTTTCTTAATTCATTCAATATCTTAAAAGTTTACAATAGGGTTTTTTCAATTGTGAAAAATAAAGACCCATTCTTCATGTGTCCGGTGAGTGCAGGCCTCCTGCCCGCAGGCTGGCCATCCGCTCCTAATTCTCTTGCCTTGTCTATGTGGAGGGTGGCACGGAATTCAACGCTCCCTCCTCCATGCGGTGGATGAGGAACCGTGCTGCCTTGATTACCATAACTTTGTTCTTGTTACTTTATCAATCATTTTCCTATCAAATGTGGACAGCAATGGACAAGCCGTCCACTCAACGCAATACTGTATAGCCTTAATTGCATTCCAATTGGCATTGTTCATTCTCCCTTTTTTTTTATTTCCAAACTCTTGCCTTATTCTTACACATTATTCTTTAAACCTTGTGTTCGCTTTACTTATTTCCGCTACTTCTTTCAATCTTTACACGCACATGCAAAGCTTACTTTCAACATACTCAATCCAACATTGTCTACTTAGCTCATCTTCAATTTCCGAACCATCAATACTCACCACCTGAGAACAAATCTCAGCTTCTGTGTTCTTTCAAACTTAGCCTGTTGCAGACATGTGCACATTTTCAGCATGACATCTTTGATCCTCTGTCGAAACGGAGACTGTTCCTCTCCTCTTTCGTCAACAACTGCTTCAAAAACAAAGTGTATGCAGAAAAGCGGTCAAGACTGCTTTTCTCTCCCCCCTGTGATTGAGAAGAGAGAAATTGCAGCACGCAAAGAGCACATCTGGTAACAAGTTGACTCGAACCTAAAACAATCATTCTCTTCACACTTCTACTTTCAAAAAGAGCACCCCATCCTCCCAGCCCCCTCTCTCTCTGGGGGACTGTGGAATCCTCAACGCCTTTTTCTCCTCTCCCTACATTCTGTCTCCTCATCGAGGCCGTCAAACATCATCATATATATCAAATATTACAGGCTATAAGAGCAAAAACACAAATAACATGCCCAGATCAGAAAACAATTTCTGACTACTCATTATACTGCTTACTTCACTTTAGTGTCTATTTTCTCTAATAAGAAACGTACTACATGTGCCAATGTCACATAAGGATTCCAACAGAATGCCATTCATCACTAGTATGATTATCAGTCTCTCTCCTTTTATTATACAGAATTATCATCATTACTCATATGTATTTTATTTACCTTTTCGCTTAACCCTCATATTTTGATAAACATAGTTCAATAAACATCACCGTCAGACTAAATTTATCCTGCTTCATGAATAAATATATATAATTACGTTGCATTATCGATTTGGTATTTGCCACCGACAAGCATTCATTCATTATCGTCAATTCGGCACCTCCAGACTCGGGGCAGTTTGATTTGATCGGTCCTTGTTGGACTTCACCACATTCCGACACTTCGCCCGCCAAAGCAGAAACAAGGGTGTCGTCGCCTTTTTTGATGCGGGGCCCCTAAAACTGCCTGAAATCTGAGGATCCCGAAGCCGCTTGTAGGTCTGTTGTTTTTTCTTTTTTCGCCTCCTCATTCTGTCTAAGTCTGCATAGTCGCTTTACGTGGCCTTTTACGCCACAACGAAAATATCTACCCTCTTTCAAAAGTTTTTGTTCCTCAGAAGTGAATTTGGAGGAATCATACGGCTTTCTATGTTTGTTTGTTTTTTTTTCCGAGGACTTTTGGTGTTTTGGTTTCCCTCGGCGCAATAAACATTAATTACTTGCACAACCCGTATCGGTCCATCATCATCTATCCCAGCTAATCGCGTGTTTTTGACGAACGTTTTTTCTTCATCTTGACACACTGTCGCCCGTTGCGACATGTTTAATCGCAAGGAGTCAAGGAATGTCCTTGCATCCATGTTGGTGCCTAGCAACAACCAAAAGTATTCACGGGAATTTACAGGAAGTCGCACTCTTGCTCCGGTATGTTTTTTCAAACCAAAATGTTACGTACCTGCGCCGAATTGAATAATCACTATCACTATCGAACCGGAGCGAATTATTCAAGTTCAATATTCGCAACTTCCTTCCCCTCTTTTTTTTTTTTTTTTGTTAGTGTTTAATCCCAATTTGGTCCAGTTTACAACCGCATAGGGCAGACACTAAAACTGGATTTAATCAATGGGACAGCAAGTCAAAATCACAGTCGTGGTCACTAGTTTACGAGTGGCGGATAAAACAGTAGCTAGTTTACTAGTTAAAGCCCCTTGACGCCTTGATATCGAACTAGTGAGTGTCAAAAATGTTACTTGTTCACTGGTGATGCCCCAAACATACACTAGTTGCACTAGTGCGACATTTAATGTCACACTAGTGCAACTAGTGAGGTCGAAAATGTTCACTAGTAGAACTAGTGGATGCCAACCTGCGCACTAGTAAGCTAGTTTCACAAAAAATAATGAGGAGGTGGGGCAGAAATGTGGCTGCAGGATTCCTATTGGATCTGCAGTTAAAATACACCAATCGGGATTCAGATTTTGTCATAATCACACCCACTTTATTTGCATGTTTTACACTAGTTTACAAGTTGTCCTGAGGATTTGCAGCTAGTTCACTAGAGGATGCTCATTATTGGTTACATGTCGACGAGTGAATCCAGAAATCCAAACTAGTAAACAAGTTGCAATCGATTTGACCTTACATGTTAACTAGATGGTTTCAAAATGTGAACATGTTCACTAGTCAATGTAGAGATATCCACTAGTTGCACTAGTTGGGCTCATTTTCACTTTACTTGTGAACTAGTGATACACATGTTTCCTCACTAGTAAACTATTTGGGTTCAGAGTGACACAATGTAGTGAGCTAGTGACACCGATTTTCATTTCACTAGTTAACTAGTGGAACGTATTTTGTCTCACTTGTCAGGCTCAATGCTGAACTTGTATAGACTTTGAACATGTTTGACAAAACTGGGAACTAGGTGACATCTAGTTTACTAGTGAAATAATCCCATTTGGCTAGTTTGCATTTTTGACAGTTACAAAACTTTACAAGTTCACTAGTTGTGCACACATGTCAACTAGTAAGCAATTTTATTTAGCTAGTATGATGTACATGCCAGCTAGTATGCCAAAAACATGAGCTAGTGCAACAAAAATCCCTACATGTTAGATATTTGCTTCACTCGTTGTGCACAGTCGCTCACTTGTGCTGATTAACACCAACAAGTGAAAAGAAAAGCCCAACATGTAGGAAAAATGTCAAACGTGTTCAGTCAAATCTTGCACAAGTTCATTTCTTGGTCTGACTAGTGAGACAAAATGCCTCCCACTAGTTAACTAGTTGAATAAACACGAGCGTCTCTAGTGAACTAGTGGCTCACTCTGCACTCAACTAGTTTACTAGAAAGAAAACATGCGTTTCACTAGTTCACAAGTGAGGTCGAAATGAGACCAACTAGTGCAACTAGTGGAAATTGTAGCATTTACAAGTTAACTAGTGAACATTTTGAACCTTACTAGTCAGCTAGTAAGGTTTGGAAGATCCAACTAGTGTAACTAGTGGACATAATATGCCTTACTAATGAGCTAGTGATCACATTTTAACTGACAAGTTCACTGCTAAGGCCAGAACACCTTAACTAGTGTACCCAGTGGACATTTGGCCCTTACAAGTGAGCATGTCAACTGTAACATTCGATCATTCATGTCTCACTTGCGACTCGAACACCGACATGTTCACAAGTGGGCTGCATGCAAATGAAGCAGGCGGGAAAAGAATTTTGATTGGTCAATATTCAGACAATGAATATTCCGTTTTAAAGCTTTAACCCTTACTTGCCCGGCTCGTAATACCTTAAGAAGAAAGTAGAGTAGTGATTTTATAAAAACAATTCATACTTTTGATTAATATCTCTCTCTCTTTCTCTCCCTCTCTCTCTCTCTCTAGCTGTATATACCGTGTGTGTGTGTGTGTGTGTGTGTGTGTGTGTGTGTGTGTGTGTGTGTGTGTGTGTGTGTGTGTGTGTATATATATATATATATATACATTATGGCCTTACATGTTTACTAGTAAGCGTCAAAATGATCTTACTAGTGAACTAGTGGGCGTTTTGGGGCATACATGTTCACTAGTAAGTTTCAAAACTAGTGGGCGTTTTGGGACATACATGTTCACTAGTAAGCTTCAAAATGATCTTACTAGTTAACTAGTGGGCATTATGGAATAAATACTCAAAGGGCTTGCAAGCCCTTTGAGTATTTTACGATTATTTTATGCGGTAAAGTTATTGTGTAAATGTCAAATATGTGGTCAATTTATCAAGATGAAGCCTGCTTAAAAATTTACTCCAACGATTTCGGAGATGTGTCCGACTTTGACAGCAATGGCGGCAGGTCAACGCTGACAGTCGTAGCCGGTGGCATATTTATTTCGGCAGGACTTTCTAAAATCTGCCGTTTGCTCTGACAGTTCTCTGTCTGACAGTCACATTTTCTCTTATTACTCACAAGCTAATTGACATAAAAAAAGAGTTAAAGATAATGTTTGGAACATGATTTTGCGATTACTGTTTGCTGCCTTAGTTCGTTTGAATTATTCGCTTGCCTGCATTACATGAAGTACATTTTAAAAAAAATATTCATATGACTGTAACTGTGTGTAACTGTTTTACTGGATCTACAACTAAACTAAACTAGGTCCTCATTTCTGGGAGAGTCCACAGCACCTCCTGCATCACAACCATTCTGCCGGCACACCTTCAGCAGCACGATGTTTCTAACGGGAGCTGGAGGGTGATCAGCTTCATTGAAGAACAGGAGGAGAGGCACAGCGTTTGTCATCTGTGATATGTTTTGAGACTTTTCTCCGAATAAAAAAAACCTGTATGTTTTGTTTTCTTGATATAGTTCTTGTATTTAAATATTTTAACAATCAAATATTTTTCAACTGTGTTTTGGATATGAATTGTATGAAATAAATCCGTGAAGCCCCAATAAAATTCTACTCGATCTGACCTGCTCGATCACACTGCTGTCTACCTGCTGTAAATAATGCCTTCATTTATGATTGTAGAAACCTCAGAACGGTAAACATGTGAATTATTTTATTTTAAAATATAAGAAACCTATGTTTTTCAATTGTGTTCATTTTCGTTGTATTGCACGACAAAGATAATAGATGAGCCGGTTTGAGGACATCATCAACCAAGCTGCTGCTCCAATTGCAATGCGATATATTGTCCTGCTCTCCTAAATTCGCATCTACACCACAAATTATAGCATCCTGAACTGATTTAGCAACAACTGAAAATTCACATCATCATTTAGGGAGAATATGTTGCAGAACTGTTACATTATATGGTGCCGTATTCATTTTATTTAGTATAGCATACATATATAAAAGTGGAAAGCTACTGTAGAGCTGTACCATTACCCCTCATCTCCGTGTACATAATAAACAAACATAACCTACAGATACATTGACTGGTACAAATTGCTAGATTCCTTCTGTATACTGTAGATATTACATAAATGGCAGTAAATAATTGAAAGCTCAGAATCAGGCTTTACAGGGTTAAGTTTTTGCTGGGTGGAGCACTTGTCAGGAGCCAATAGGATGTGTTCACTTCTGGCACTGTCCTGCCTCCTGATTAGCATTTAGCGTAACTAGTGTGACTAGTGAGCCATTAGTGTTTCACATGTTGTACTAGTGAACATTTTGCCGTCACTAGTTAACTAGTTCAATCAAAAGACCATTTAACTAGTTGACTAGTGAGTAGGGTGACATCCACTAGTTGCACTAGTGCGACATTTTGACTTCACTAGTTTGACTAGTGAAGTCAAAATGTCGCACTAGTGGAACAAGTGGATATTTGGGGCATCACTGGTGAGCAAGTAACGTTTTTGGACTCACTAGTTAGATATCAAGGCTTTAACGGTCTTAAACTAGTGCACTAGTCAATGTTTTATCCTCCACCAGTTCACTAGTGGATATTTTAGCTCCCACTAGTGAAATAGTGCAGGAAATCATAGGCCACTTGTTAACATGTTAGAACAATCCACGTTTCATTAGTTAACATGTTAACACTTTTTAAATCTTACTAGTAAACTAGTAAGACTTTGAACCTCACTAGTTTGGTCCAGTGGGCCACTAGGGCATAAAAAGGCTGACTAGCTGGGAAGTTCCCTCTGCTTATGTGCTTCCAGGTGTCACTAGTTAGAATTTTGTCAGCACTAGTTGGACAAAAGTGGCACTAGTTGCCAAAAATGAGTGGCTAGTGAGGATTTCCATGCAACTAGTTCAACAAAGTGCGTCACTAGTGTGGCTGAACTAGTCCTGAAAAAGATCGAACTAGTGTAACACACTCATGTCTGATATTAGGGATTTGGAATAAATGCTCAAATGGCTTGCCATATGAACACATTAAGGCGCGTTCCCACGTTGCAATTTGTGGCATAGATTTTGTGGCATGCAACACATTGCAACGTGTGAACCCCGAAGTTGGACAGACTTTTGTGGCATACAAAGTGTTGGATGCGTGTAGCATGAAATAGGACTTGCTCTATTTTCTTGCAACGTGTGGAATGAACCCGACCAATCAGAACGTGTTTGGCTATCACGTGACAAAAACATCACGTCGTAACACGGAACGCGGGAAGTATAATGGCGTCGAAACAGAAATTTAAAAAAATCGAGCTCTCCCGGGGCGACACCGAAAGGTTTATTAATTATGACCATTCGCATGATTGCTTGTGGAACGTCGGGAGCCAGTTCTACTCAAGGAGGGAACACCGACAAGCTGCCTACACGAGCATATCGGAGTTGATGGGCGACTGCATGACAGGTATGGATGGCGATCGAGGGAGCGTCTTCGATTATTATGTCGACAATAATCTCATAATTACTTATTGTCGAATATTGTAGGGTGGTTGGAGTGAGAAAGATTACCGAATTTAATTTATTCGGCGACTATTTTGCCAAAATTATGAGCACAACAAAAGTTCAAAATTGGTGCGATCCATTCGAAGGAAATTTCTGAAACTATCGGGGTCCTCGGCCGCCAACTCCTGCATCAGAGCGTTGTAAGCGCCGAGTTCTTTCCGTCTCCCGATCCACGGTCGTACCCAAAACGACCGTTTGGGTTTTGGCTCCTCTAGCTCGGCTAGTAGACCGATAGCTGCCAGTTCGAGGAGATCATCGTCGCTGTCGTATTGACAATTAGCCGCCATAGTCGCAGAACGAAATAACGTTAAACGCGCATTTGGAAAACTATTCCCGCGAGATTTGAAATTGTTTGCAACACATTGCAACGTGGAAACACATTCGGTTTGCAACATCATATTTGCAATTTGTCTTATGCAACACGTTGCATAAGACAAATTGCAACGTGGGAACGCACCTTTACACAAACGTTAACGTTCAACAAAGACCCACCACGGTGATCCCTCACTTGTCGCGGTTAGTGGTTGTCACGTTGCGTGGTGGTGGTGGACCCCAAAGAGCAGGCACGAGGGAGGAGCAGGGTGTACTTGACGAATTGTATTTAATAAAACACAGAAAACTAAGTCCAAAACAAAGTCCAAAGTATCAAACAAAACACATGACTGAAAATAAAAACTCAATAGCAGAAACATGACCGAAACAAACCTGACAGCAGCAAACAGCAGTAACAAACAATCATGACAGTAGCAAAAGCTACAATGACCCGACCCCGAGTGGTCGGGAGGGAGTCCTTTTATGCTCCTAATTGCTAAACGACCAACATGTGTGCAGCTCAGGGAGAGCCCTGCAGTGCCACCTGTTGGTCCCAAATCGAATCATGACAGTGGTGATCGGGACCCTGCCGCGATACGTGAATTTTTGTGTTTTGTGTGTATGTGGGTGCCAGCAAGTTTAAAATATTTAAACAGGGATTATATTTTGACATATTTGAAACAAAGACGACAGCAATACATGTATTTTCTCTTTAATTATAAAACCTTACAGAGTAATTAATGTTCATTAGCACTGCCTTCTGAGAGAGGCGAAGAGACTTGTGTTGGTGGCATACAAGGCGGCCCTCACTTTACGCTCTGTCGGTGTAGCCGCCGTTGGCCTCCAGCTATCTCCTGGCCAGCTATCCCCAGTAGCCGACGTGTTTATGATAAGACAATCAATATTGATGAGGAGGAGGCGAAGAGAGACGTGCGGCTGCTGCTACAAGCCCAATCACACACACACACTCTCTCTCTCTCTCTCTCTCCCTCCCTTCACTTCCCTTGTGTCTCATCACACACTGCGTGCAAGATGCACAGCCAATCAGCTCACGGGATAAATCCGCTGGTGCTGCCATTGGTCGAGGTTGCGCTGGGAACCAATCATGCACCTTGAATGAGTGTCCGTTGCCTTGTTGCAAGAGTAGTTGTGATGGCAGAGGAAAGGGTTTTATTGACCAGGACCAACTGCCCCTTGTTGATAAAGAAAGATGCCAACCAATGAATCAAACATGGGTTCACTCCATAACTGAGGACCGTAGAAATTAAAATGCTTGATTGGATCGTATTGAAGGCAGATGAAAGCTATAGAAAGAGAACTCCTACATAGTTAGTGGATTTATCCAAGTGTCAGCCTGTATCACTGATTTTAAATTATTTGTGAAACATCTTCATGCCCTTTAAATCTGAGTTGTTCACTCTAAGATAGGCCAGGGTTGCCCGACTCATTTTTGTCGCTGTGACAGTGAAACTTCAAAAATGTTTCATTGTCTCATTGCATTATTACTTGTACACAACTAATTCAATGGATTACTAATTTTGAAATCAGCCATCTGTAATAGTTTGTTCAATTCTTTTTCACGTGAGCACGGGGTAACAAAAACAGGTCAGCAAAATCCCAACATTACTAATTATGCGTGACAATTTTACATTTCGGTAGGGATTTTAGCATACATCATGCAATGTGACACATTATTTTCTTTCATGGGCCTCATAAAATAACATTTCATTACAGTGACAAATCACAGTTCAACATCTGTGCGATAGGCCAATAATTGTGTGCATAAAATGAATCATTTTGGCAAAATCCTGTTTAATTTTTGGGTCACTTCTTGTCGATTGTGTGGCATTTGTAGGTCACTTTCTGTTGATTTTGGGACACTTCCTGGTCACTTCCTATTGATTTTGGGCTACTTACGGGTCACTTCGTGTTTATTTTGGGGTACATCAGGTTCTCTTCCTATTGAGTTTGTGGCACTTCAAGGCCACTTCCTGTTGTTTTTGTGGCACTTCGGTGTCACTGCCTTTCAAATTTGTGGCACTTACAGGTCACTTCCTATTGATTTTGGGGCGCATCCGGAATAGTAGTAGTAATAATCATAATAATCATCATAATATTACGAACAAAATAATGTCAGTCATAATAATAAAAATTATTCATTTTTTATAAAGCTTGGATAATGTATGAATGCCTACTGAAGCTTCAGTTATTTTTGTTCATTAGCTACCACTTTAAATTTAAACAAATGGGCATTTTGTGACAAGAAATTCTGTATCATCTTCCATCATGTATTTGATCATAAGAGTAACTACTTAAGGTTTTACTATTTAATTGCTTTGATTTTTCAAGGTAACAAGTTCACTGTGTTCCAAGTAAACTCAATTTTTCCAATGCACTGTGGGGGGTTTAAAGAAACGTGCAGAGAGCTCTGAAGAAATTTGATTCATTGTTTGGACTTCATGTATTTATTTTCTTTTCATGCTAGCAATGTCTATAAAATGATCAAAAGGCACTCCTCAACAATCATTTTCTGTGGGAAAAATTGGTTACTGGAAAATCTGATTGGCTGGTCATTTGAGTCACCGAGTTTAAACTGTCACCAACCAATGAGAAGGATTGAACTGTCTGTGGTGTGGACAAGAATAATAAGAGATAGTTTGTTCCAGCAGTGTATGGTTCAGTGTTCATTATGATAGGAAGAGACGATGGCTGAGGCAATAGGAAATATGACAGGTGTGCAAAGAGCATGAAGGTTGAAATGTGAACTGAAACGGGTGAGGGTGTGGATTTGGGTTTTGTGTCGTGCCGGTGGAGAAGAATGAATGGCGTACTGGACGTTATGCTATGTCCACACCGACAGGGAACATAGCATAATAAACCAGTGGTCCCCAAACCCCGGACCGCGGACTGGTACCGCTCCGTGGGTCATTTGGTACCGGGCCACACAGAAAGAATAAATAACTTGCATTACTTCTGAAAGATGTTTTATTTTGGAAAATTACCGGATTCTCTGTTACGCCGGTCTACAGCATGTCACACTTCTCGGTCACGTGATAGGTTACTGCTAAAATGAAACCCGGGAGCGAGCAAAATGTCTTTGGAAAGTTTCTTTGGGAAGGGGAAAAAGCCCATCCAGGAGACAGAAGAGGAGCTCACGACTTCCATGAAAAAGAAGGCTACATTTAATAGACAATATCAGGAGTCCGACTTAAAATAAGGATTTGTCTCAACTAGAGATGCCCACACACCAAGCCCACTCTGCATAATACAGTGAAACTCCTCTACAACAAAATCATGTTTGCAGCAAGACATTTTCCCAACAGGGGTTTTTTCACTGTAGCAAAGTTGATCTCAGATGTAAACACACACACCCACACACACAAATGTATGTTTACACGCACACACAAACGTATGTGTACTCTATTTTTATTCCAATAGTGCATAAGTATGAGCACATACTTATTTGACACTTGATATTGTCAGTATAGAAAGAAAAAAAGGGAAAGAAATTTACGATCAGCATTCACATTCACTTACATAAATTTCTTGGATAATGTATTTTATTTTGCTTGCTCCGTCTTTCATTTTGATCACTTTTACCCCCTCTTCCAGCATCAGAGCTCTTCTAGTCTTAGCTGCTTGACATCCATAGATGCGTTTTGTAGCCATTTTAGCAATGCAACGTCCATCCTCATCTGAATATAACAATAACAAATACTTCCTGGCATGCAATGAACTTTGAAGCCAGCCATGAGACGTTTCGTAGTCCTCGATGGCCATAGTTAGCTCTCGAAGGCTAAAAACGTTACGCTAACTGGAGCGCTTCTCTCTCATTAGCGCTCCTACAAATGTGCTGAGCCTGTCATTTCTCTTCTCACAGGATAAATCTGTCATTCCTTTATTCCCACCACAACACAACAGAGGAAAAAGAGGGGGCTCATCTTTTTCGTCTGACAGAAAAAAAGACATTAACATCGCTAGTCAGTAAGGTGGCCGGGGGTTGTGGTAAAAAAGTGGCTATGCTAACTACTGGTGCTATCTTTGGTCACCGTTCAGCAAAAGAAAAAAAGTATGTCCAGTGCTAGTTTCTCAGGTAGCCAGTTGTTTGCGAAAACTTTGGATAATGCTTACCAGCTAATGCTTACCAACTTTAACTAAAATTCTTTTCACTGAATAGGTGAAGAAGAAGTTTATTTTGGGGTTTTGTTGAGAATGTGGCCCAACTGCTCTAATGCAGCTTTCAGCAAAGCGTGGCAAATGCTTCTCTAACACCTAAAGAGCAAAGGGCATCTCGGAGTGCACCATATGTGTGTCATGCATTCTTTATGAACCATTTCCACAAAGTTAAGCTGGCAGCACTTTGAGTAACACATACATAGTGCAGCTGACCGCTGAAAGCACACCATCTCTGTTGAAAACTGAGAGGTGAACTAAAATTAGAATGATTATGTATTTGTGGTAATACAACCAAAATGTAACTGAAAAAGTTCAGCATATATTTTTATATGGTCACACTGCCAGCCTTTTGAAAACTTTTCTCCTTGTACATTTATTCATGAACATTAAGAATTAATGACTCATATCACTTGAATCTGTGCAGGGCGGCCCGGTGGTCGACTGGTTAGCCCGTCGGCCTCACATTGCAGAGGTGCAGAGTTTGATCCCGGCTCCGGCCTTCATGTGTGGAGTTTGCATGTTCTCCCCATGCCTGCATGGATTTTCTCCGGATACTCCGATACTCCACATTCCAAAAACATGCTTGGCAGACTGATTGAACACTCGAAATTATCCCGAGGTGTGAGTGTGAGCACGGATGGTTGTTTGTCTCTGTCTACCCTGTGATTGGCTGGCAACCGGTTCAGGGTGTCCCCAGCCTACTGCCCGAAGACATCTGGGATAGGCTTCAGCACCCCCCGCGACCCTTGGGGGTTGCTGGAGGGAAATGCAAGGATAGATGGATGGATGGATGGATGGATGAATGAATCTGTTCAGCGTACAAGCTCTGCCGTTTTTGGTGTGTCAGTGTGACGAAGACTTGGTGACGATTTGGCTCCCAGCTGTCTGTGGGCAAAGAACCAAGGTGACATGCAATATCCTTCATGCTTCACCATAGATAGGATTAAGTCACAAGCTTGAATTCACAAGCTTCACATCTCAAGCAAGGCTCAAGTCATTTGAATTTTTTGGGTTTTTTTTGCAAATCAACTCCAGTCTTACCTGCAGTACAGTTTGTCTAGTAGTAGGCTGATGACGATAGAAGACCAGCAAGGTGAAATTATTTTTTTAATTGTAGCAATTTGTTATTCATTATTGAAGCCTGTGTGATATTTTTTGAGTCCTCTAGATGGTGCACTTGGTTTAAATATAATGGTTAGTGCAATGGAAATGTATTACAATTCCACTGCATCTTTAAACCAGAGTGCTACCTGGAGGAGTAAAAAACGAAGTGTTTTATGAAGCTTCAGTTGTGCATCACTAGTGTTTATCACCTATCAAGATAACAGACTCAAATTCAGCACAATTTCACAACACTAAACATCCTGTACTGTACTCAAAAAGAACTTCTTTAAAAAAAATCAACTGACCAGTCTGCATCATTGGTCTGTTTGCAGAATATCTACAGTCATTTCCTTTTTACTGCTCATATTTCAAAGGTTCTTGCCCGCAAGTCCGAGCCACAATGTGGCCTCGTCATGATTCCACTTTGGCTGAAGACCCTCTCAACTGGGATGCTTTTGATGCTGGTGAGAAACGTAGGCTTCCACCATTATCTACTATATTCATTACATATGGATTCCATATTCATTCCATGTACTGTTTTTAACTTATATTTACTTATTTTTTAAACTAAATTGATTCCATGTAACCGGTATTGTTTTGTTTGTTTATTTTCTATTTAGTTGATTTGAAATCCTGTTTTTTCCACATGCACATGCTGTTCCACACTTCGATTTACTTCATTTTCAAACCATTTTCAAACCATAGTTATTCCATGTGGTCTAACGTTAATTTTGTGAAACACTTATTCCCTTGTTTGGTCAACTGTTATCTCACCATTTCAAATTCTATTTATTGTTACTGTTTTTGCCATTGTCCTCTTCACGATGCACTGGATCGTCCAAGTTTGAACAAATTGATGATAATCATTTTCCTGGTCATGTGTATGATAACAGTGTAGAAATATTGTCAGAACTTGTTGCATTGAGCTCTGGATAGGTTCAGACTGAGATATTTCCAGCCGAGGCAACGACATTGATGCAAATCAGATATAGGCTCAACTCTAACTTGAAGTTGATTAATTGAATCTCGGGTGAAATTTGAGCTTAGGGGCAAATACTTGAGTAGATGGAGGGGCTCTTCTTTTATCTTCTCTCTCTCTCTCTCTCTCTCTCTCTCTCTCTCTCTCTCTCTCTCTCTCTCTCTCTCTCTCTCTCTCTCTCTCTCTCTCTCTCTCTCTCTCTCTCTCTCTCTCTCTCTCTCTCTCGCTCACTCTCTCTATCTATGCCTCTCCCAAAAAGTTCTCCAGGCTCCCCCTCAAACATCTCAGCACTCTTGTCCACTCTTTTGCTGACCACACTCTTTACTGAAAGACCTCTTGTTTTCATGGCAATCCTTATTTCTTCGCAGAGTTGCCTTGTATTTTTGGTTGTTCTCCCACAAGCGCTAAGTTCCGCCCGAAACCACCGGAGGTGGACTTACAATGAGCATGAATTGAAACATTGAAAAAGGCCAGGAAAACCACCCAGCATGATCCTCACGAAAGCGCATGGGACCTGAACCACAAAAACCCTACCAAGCTTTTGTTTTCCTGCTCCCACCTGTCTGCTTTTTCCTTTTTATTTTTTCATTTCTTCATCTGCAAACAAGTCAAACTTACTTCCACCTGTTGATCACATGACAATACGCTAACCAAACGTTTACAGCCTACTTGAGCTTCAGTTTGTTGCAAACAAAACTTGGATGAATACCAGCAAACTCTTATAAGGTCTGTTACTACAATCCTCATTACCACCTTTTGCTAGATCCACAAACAGGACATGAGAGAGCTCTTCGAGCAGCAGAAGATCAAGAAAGCTGCGGGGCCCGACAAAGTGTTCTCCTCCTGCCTGAAAGTCTGCGCTGACCAGCTGGCTCCGGTCTTCACACAAATCTTCAACAGATCTCTGGAGCTGTGTGAGGTCCCACCCTGCTTCAAACAGTCTATCATCATCCCAGTTCCCAAGAAACCAGAAACATCGGAACTGAACAGCTGCTGGACCCTCTGCAGTTTTCCTGCCGGGCAAACAGGTCTGTGGAGGACGCAGTCAACATCGGGCTGCACTACATCCTGGAGCACCTCGATGGGACAGGGACCTTCACAAGGATGCTGTGTTTCAACTTCAGCTCAGCAACAGGTGAGGCTGGGAAGGACATCATCAATGCGAACGATGAGCACTGGGGCCCTCTGAGGATGTGACCTCTCTCCGCTGCTCTCCTCCCTTTACACAAAACAACTGCACCTCAATGCACCCAGCCATCAAACTCATAAAGTTCGGAGATGACAACACAGTCATCAGCCTCATCGACAACTCTGCATACCGACAAGAAGTGGAGCAGGTGGCGCTCTGGTGCAGCTAACACAACCCGGAGCTGAACACACTCAAGACTGTAGAGATGATCATGGACTTCAGGAAACATCCTTCACCAAAGCTGCCCCTCACACTATCCAACTGCCCAGTGTCAACCGTCAAGACCTTCAAGTTCCTGGTAATCACCGTCTCTCAGGATATCAAGTGGGGGGGAAAGGTGTGGCTTTCCATGCGGGATCTGCATCTGGACGGTGCTCATGGGACCATTTGAGGTGGAAGCCATCATCAACTCCGTTTCGGTCAAGCTCCGGCTTGTCACACACATGAAGGTCCATCCTGTCTGCCACACTTCGCTGTTCAAGTCTGTCACATCCAGTCCCCTGGCTTCTCCTCCCATCCCGCCTCCTCTCGTGATTGACGGTGATCCTGTGTACATCGTGAAGGAGATCCTGGACTCGAGGCGCAGGGGTAAGCGTGTCCGATATCTGGTCAACTGGGAGTGCTACGGACCAGAGGAGGGGCAGTGGATCACCCGCTCCTGGATCTTGAACCCGTCCCATCTGAGAACCTTGCGCTCATCTCATCCTCCGAAACCACGCCAGGAGTCGTTTGTTGTGGGGGTAGTGCTGTCATGATCCTGTCGTGTCTGCTTTGTTTTTTCAGTCTCCAGCTGGAGAGTGGGCGTTCCCTCATGAGGTGCACCTGACACTAATCATCCTCGTTACTTTGCTGCCGTTAAAAGCCAGGTCATGTCGACAACTGGATGTCGGATTATCAAGCCTTGCTCACAACTCCAAGTGCTTTGATGTTCTTGATGTTCTTGACATTTTGCCTCAAAGCTTCTCACCACATTTGTTCGAAGTATCTTTTCATGCAAGTCGTTATATTTCGGTTTTGTATTCTCGCATGTTCGATTTCCTTGTCCTTTGAGTTAGACAAACAATTAGTTTTTCTCATTCCCTGCCTTTTGCAAGTATTTTTGGTTTGTTTTTGCTTTTTCCTGGTTCTTTGTTACTGGTGTCCTTTATTGTAGTTTGTCAATCTTGCATTCTTTGTAAATAAATATTTTTTTCAAATCTTCTGTCTGTGCCTAAATTTGTGGAATCCAATTCTGTCCAGAGCATTTGGGACACATGACACATATCCAAGAAAATTAACTACTATTTAATGATATTGAAATAATTGTATATAGACCAACAATAATGGTGCATTTTGATAATGTTATGGCTTTGTAATACCTGATTAATTTGGCACCAGGTAGCACATTTTTCACTTGGCAAAAATACCACTTGGTTGGTCAGAGAGGGCTCGACTTCTTAAAATTAAGTAATACATTTGTAAGACTCATGCAAGCAGATAAAACAAAGAAAGTACATATGACCTTGTGTTTTTTTTCCCCAAAACATAGTCTATAAATCCACACCGCTGAATAAACTTGGGTGTGCCAGTGTTGGATGGCTTCTTCATTGGAGATCTGAGAATACTTTTGCCAGTACAGGGGCTCATTTGGAGTGTTGCTGAACCTCCTGAAGCAGGACCGACCAGCATGAATGGGGTGCAGAGATTGAGGTCCTGGTTTATCTTCTGCGATGAGAATTTTGACTTGTGATGATCATTGATTGATTTATAAAAATCATACTGATGAAACTTCATGAAAACTGATTACACCAGGGGTGCCCAAGTCCGGTAGAGACACTTGTCAACCTTGTCTCCCTCCTCCAATACACCAAATTAAAACGATCAGCTCATCAGCAAGCTCTGAGACGCAGATAACAATCCTAATCTATAGAGTCGGTTTGTTGGAGGAGGGAGACCTTACTGTGTGGAGTTTGCATGTTCTCCCCGTGCCTGCCTTGGTTATCTTCGGGTACTCAGGTTTACTCCCACATTCCAAAAACATGCATGGTAGGTTAATCGAACACTCTTTGTCTTCTTGTCTCAAGTTGTGATAATGAGTGTGTTGTTGTTGTCTCCGTTGACCCACATGAGGATACGTGGTTCGGATGGATGGATAGATGGATGAAAGAATTTCAGAAACAAACAAATGAAAACAAATCAATTTGAAATGAAACAGTATATTTATTTCCCAAAGTCACAGAGAGCCACAGCAGAAACATCTGAAAAACACCACTCGGGCAAAATAACACTTTGGGACCTTTTCCAGGCACTACTTTATTTTCTCACAGTGTATTGAGTAATAACAAAACAATGTGATCAACATTTACAAAGCAGGGCATTGCACAGCACTTTGTATGCAGCGAAGGCTGTTGGAAAGTGCTTTATAAATACAGTTGAGTTGAGTTGAGGGTTGACGTGTTATTATGGCTTCCATTAAATGTAAAAATATTTATTGATTTGAAATAAATAGGCTTTAGCTGCGTACAAGTGATAGGATAGAACAGGATTTTGGACGTACTGGTGACACACAAGCTAACAACGTCAATATTTAGCAAAGATGGAAGAAAAAACTTGATTGACACACATTTTAAACTAACAATAAAAACAATTCAATTCTTGTGAACATTTTTTCCAAAGATGCTTTTGAATATTCTCAATCATCCAGGTAATTTTATTTCATTGAATCAATTGCAACAGAACTGTTGTCGTGATCTTAAAAGTTGCTGCGCTTCTCCTCCAAAGGAGGTTTCAACAGTTCATGCATAAGGTCAGGTAGGAGAGTACAAGCCGGGGTGTTGGTCTGAAAACCAACTACAGTATTTCGCCTCTGAGTTATAGACACATAGACATTGTAGATGTCTGTTAGAATGTCCCCCATTAAAATTCCATGCAGTTGCAAAAAAAGGTTGTGCAGCCACTTTCGGGCCAAATGAGACCGCACTGTTATTTGTTAGAGGCTTAATTATTGTGAAGGGATGATGTTGTATGTGGGACATATTGCAGGTGGTGTCATAGGCCTCCACCTGCTCCTCAGTTCAGAGATGGTCTTTCTTTCGTTGAAACACCACGGAAAGATTGTGATAAATTCATTTCATATGTACCTTTGGCCGGGAGAGCCTGTGTCGCCAAAAATGCAAGAGGAAGTGAATGAGGCCATCGATCACTGGAACAACCTTCCCTATTGACACTCGCTGCTTTATTCGCTGGTGAAAAGGACACTTTGATTCGCTCCTCTTTCATCTATAACTGCTTCAGACAACAAAGTGTATGCAGGAAAGTGGTTAAGAGTGCACGATTGTCTGTGTCTCATGTGTTGTTATTTTGTCTTTTTTTTGTTAACTTTTCTTTTGATGGCGGCGCGGACACCCGCAGCGGCTCCTCTTGTTTCATGTTGAGAGGGAAAAAATTTCATCTGTGCTGGATGTTACACATACAGTACATTTGACAATAAAGTTTATCCAATCAAATCCAATCCAATTATTGTCAACCGTTTCCTCGCTAACTCGCTAACCACTTCTTCCTGCATTATTGCACCATGTTTTTTTTGTTAAAAAAAAAAAGATACAGTTTAATACATTGTGTGTGGAGCTTTAAAACCCCAAACATGGTCGCAGTTTTTCGTTTGCTGTATTTTGCAGTGCTCAGTCAGTGTCACTAGTTGGTGCACCTCTGGTTCTCAGTCATTTGACATTTCAAAGTACAATTCTGAAGAGGTTTCAGTCAACATCTAAAAACCCTCTAGCGACTGTTCAGCTCAATAAAAAAAAAACAAAATTTGAAGACTATGTGGCATTGAAAATGTGTATATACTGTATCTCTATATATAAATATATAAAATCAATCATCCGCCCATTGTTTTTATAGAACACATATGCCCATAATATATACACTGCATATCTGCTGTCATTATGTGTCCATGACTCTGCAGGACAAAACATTTGCACTAATACTTTGTTGTATCTCTCGCTGTACTTGTAACACACCCGATTCAAATGATCAGCTCATCAGCAAGCTCACTGGAGGCTTCAAAGCATCATGAAAAATTTAATCAGGTGTGTTGGAGTAGGGAGGGATCTAAAACAGTTCCCTACCCCTGCTCGAAAGCAAGGGTGTCCGCAATTAGGGAAACCGAGAACTATTTGTTGGGCACCGATTAATGTGAAGGGCTACTAGTTTCATGCACAATACAAAATGAGCTCAAATGAACTTTAACGCTATGTTATCATGGATGATTAATGCTGCAACTCTAATGAGGACAAGCGGTACAGAAAATGAATGGATATTGATTTATGTGAAGACTGATTCATGTTCATGATTTGTCACAATAATTATCAATGATGATTTTAGATCGGAAACAGATCACTTTTTCGACAAACCTCTGCAAGTGTTTACATTTTAAATTGATTATGCTCACAGTATTCCTAGGAGATCACAATGTGTCTTTACTGGTGAGAAATTTTTACAACAGGCTAAGTCGCTTATGTGGTCCTCGTGGCTTCAAATATAATTGTTTAATCTGACACGACCATAAGCATCTTTTAACTGAAAATGTTTTGAAAAAAATGAAATGCTTTCTTACTCATTTGGGAAAAGGCTGTTCCAACAGCATGGGGCCTCCAGGAAAATGTGTTTACATATGTTGATATTTCATAACTCTGTATAATATGCGGCGATGCTGAGTCATGCTCTTTGTATCTTATTTTGAAGGCACGTTTAAACGTTACCATAGAGACCCGAGAGTGTTGCGGGCAATTAGGATGTTGCTCGTGTCATGATTTGTGTTTATTATTATGTTTCGAAAATACCACAGTTTTCATGCATGTCATCCGTGGGGCGAAAAAAGTTGGGGACTGCTGATGTATCCAACACATACATGACTTCAAATTGGAAAACTTTCAGAAAACGGAAGGATGGTCCTTTAGGCATTTTGTTGTTGTTGAATTTGTTTCAGTGTATCTTAAACAACGTCCATATATTTTCAAAACAAATAAATGACTGAAAATGAATGTACTCTAGTCCCTGTGTTAGAGAACAGCTGCAACAAAGTTAGCATTGCATATAGGTTACTGTAGGTTTTAACACACTTTGATAAAAGAATTGTTTAAAAATAAAGGACAGCTCAGGCTTTCTTTTTCACCAATTTAGCTACTTTAAGATTTAAAAGAGTTATAAAACATGTCATTTCAATAATTTATCATTTGAATCTGTATTAAATGATGTTATGACTTGACGTCATGACATATAGTTACATGTACGTATAGTTTAGAAATAATACCTACTGATGATTTTTAAAGTGTAAGTAAAAGGAAACACCAATGTGGAAGCTTGAGTTGTCCTTTTATTTTGACTGTTTGCTGGTAGCTTGTTAGACGATCTCCACATTGACCAAAAAACCCCAATTTTATGTGTCAATTTTGTGTTTGTGCTGCTTTATTTGTTCATCACTCGCATATCTATATTTCACATCTTTTTTCCTGTTTCCATGTGTCAAACCAATAAGACAAGAGACACAATTTCACTTTGTTCTTTGCGGGGTATTTTTTTTGGGGGGGGGGGGCACGTAATTTTTATACTGTGTGAACATGAGCCGAACTTTGTTTCAGAATTTTGTTAGACTTTTGTATACCCTTGAAGATAATGCTGAAGAATGGATCTTTTTTTTTTTTTTTTTAAGATATCTACATCTATACATCTGTACCTCTACTTAAGAAATTGATTGGTTCTGGATTAAAATAATGGTCTTTTAACTTTTAACTGCATCCTCATTATCATCATCCTCTTCAGCCCATGTTCTTTCTCATAAGTGATTTTTGCCTGGTGTTTTCTAAAGAATTGATCCAAAGACGTTTGCTTTTGTCGGTTTTTACCAATCCTTCGAAAATGTCCAAGGCAAACATCAGCATAGTGAGCGATCGCCGGACTGGTGAACACTTTTTCTGGGTGGTTCACATTTATGTAAAACTATGGGAACGCTGCATAGACACATCTCTATCATTCTACACTAGTGGTTCTTAACCTTCTTACAGGTACCGAACACAACCAGTTAATATGCACATTCACCGAACCCTTCATGAGTGAAAAATAAACATATATATTATTTTTTATTTATATATTATTTTTTTAAACAAATTCAGGATATTTAAAAAAACGCATTTATTAAAAACTGAAAAAACTAAATAAAATTTCAAGAGATAAGTAAACTCTTTTTTTGTACGATGTACGATCACGACAGTCAAACGTTGACTACTAAGCGAACTAAATTTCACAGCACTGATTGGACAAGCAATATAATGTGATCATCTGCAGCCCGTGATGGCCAAGCGGGCGTGTTATAACTAATTGACATGTTGAGTCGCGCGTGTCCTACCCTTCATAGCAGAGGCTCCGTCGTCCCCCTGAGACCAATTCACCAAACCCCTGGAGTTCGATCGAACCCAGATTAAGAACCACTGATCTACACATAGACACATACAATTGAGGTCCCTCTCGACCAATGGGATGCCAGGAAGATGCTTGTTAATAGCCAATGGCAGAGCAGCCATAAGTATGTTGTGTTCAGGAAACTTGGAGCTGTGAGTAGCAGCCCATACTGTATTTTTACCTTTCGTATCTTGAAATGTCTTTCGAACAAGAGGCAATATTTTCCTGCTGAGACATCTCATAACTTGAAAATTTCGTATGAAGAGACGTTCGTAAGTAGAGGTTACCATTGTACAGTATCTATTCAAAGTAATATGGTAATTCAGTTCAGATGACAGGTCCTTTCATGTGTGCGACTTTCCATTTAAAAAAAGCTGTCAATCATTCTGATGTCCAACTTTGAGAAAAGACACATTTTGTGTGAACCTGTCTTTGATTTCATTCGCCATAATGTCGGACATCATCAACAAATAACCATAACAAAGCAGACAAAACCTGGCACAAGAATACGTTTTATAATCACCAAATGAGGCAGTTTTTAGTTGTTATTCTACGGTGTGCGTTGCAAGGGAACAATATTACTACTGTCAGAATAGCCCATTTCCTGGAAAATGTGAGGCCATACAAAAACTCCAAGCACCCTTCCTTGGGGGGACTGGTTTTATAGATAAAGATAGCCTATCCAATAAACCAAATTAAAAAGGCCAAAAGCTGTCGGGAAAAATATTCGTGAGTAAGAATCAATCTTACTCACTCGCACATGCATCTTGTTTTCTCGCCAGGCACCTGAGCGACAGTCATCAAAGCAGCAGAAGAAGCTTGTGCAGTCTTTTCCATCCAAACACTCGTAGGTAAAGTCATCCTCATCATAGTGCATAATGTTGTTCATTTGCAACAGGGATGGTCCAGGGCGGATATTGATACTAGATGCCATACGAGATGGCTTGTGCTGTTGAGAAAAGAAAAAAAAGAAGAAGAAAATCGTTGCAAATAGGTAACCCGGTATTTCTCCCAATATACTGGAGGTCAGTATCTCGGGACATGATTTGACTCTCAGACATCTATATTAATTGAGAACTAAAGTATGTATAGTAAAAATGTGACTTAGTTCTAAGCTTGTACAGAATCCAGGGCATCTGGAAAGAATTCATTCATTTCTTTTTCCAATTTTGGTTGTCTTACAGCCTCAGGAAAAAGTATAAAATTATTTTTTTTTCTTCAAAATTTGAATGGAATGCAAAAATATTCAGAAACGTTTTTCATGCTGTCATGGTGGGATTTGTGTTTAGAATTTTGAGGGTGGGGGGAAACTGATTCAATAAAAATGCTGCGAGGTAGAAAATATAAAGCACTGTGAATGATGTCTGGATGTACTCAAAGTCATTCCAGTCAGTATCCCACACAGTGCTAACCTTCTGAGGCAGCAGGGTTTCCCAGCCTTTATGGAGTCATGGCACATATTTCACATCAGACAAAATCTCACGGCACACCATTGAGCAAAACAATACATACAAAGTTGATATCCTGGTTTATTCGGTACTCTGTCTCATCAGTTGAAGAGCATTTTTTGTTTTGCCGCATTTTATGTGGCTGGCCTAGATAAATTGACCCCCAAAAGGTTTTTGGGGAGGTTTTTCATTATTATTTGTCAAAAAAATCAATTTTGGAAACGTCATGCTTCAGAAGTCATCACCAGAGATGTTTGTGGGGCTCATGGACAGGCTACCGAATTTTCACGACCATTCGGGGCACCGTATTGTTGGGCACAGTCTCAGTAACGGGTGCTATTTCTGTATTTGACACATACACAAAACGCACTGTATTATTGGGCGCAGCCAGGCATGGTAAAACATACCCCAGCTTAAACATACAGCATGCATGCACGCACGCTAGAAACACGTTTTTAAAAAGGCAACAGAAGCAAAACTGAGTTCGGTTGTACTTTATTTAGCCATTTTACAATGTACTCACATTTTTCTCTTCACCTCTTACACGCCCACCCTTCACTCATTGGCGACTGGTATCTGCAAGGGGCGTGCCTTTAGCGTCCTCTTACACGCCCAGCCTTCACTCATTGGCGGACTTCCGCATGCCTGTTATCACTCACGCCCGCCTTTTCTCTATATAAACAGCGTGTCGGCGAGAAGCGTTCTCAGTCAGGCTTTGAAACTCGGCTCATACACTAGACCGGGGTGGGCAAACTTTTTGGCTCGGGGGCCACATTGATTTCTAAATTTGACAGGTGGGCCGTGTCAGGACAAGATACGGTACATTTTTAAAAAATGCATATGTTGACAGTCCATACCAAACATCAACAGAACAAGTATTCCCATACCTTTTTTTTTTTTTAATGAGAACAGTGAAACAACTATGGTACATGTCCTGTATGAAGGTTCAAGTATGTGAGCAACATACATGTGACAACACAAGCAACAAAGTGCAACAATATATTGGCCAAAAACTGCAGCAAGCAGTACAGGTATATGACAAAATATAACAACGTTAGGACTATTTGCTACAAAATGAGACGTGTAAGAGACCTGGTGGCTTTTCTTTCGACTCACTCATTGTCTCTGACTTGACCTCCCCTCGATCACCACACATGACAGCGTTGCTCAGCTGATGTCGCGTAGCGAACTTTTGAAGCCAGACACGGGACGCTTCGAAGTCTTCTATGCTCATAGTTAGCGCTCTGGGACTCGCTTCCTCTCTTTTTAGCGGTCCAGTTTGCGGAAAGTTTTTAGCACGATAGCAGTCAAACCATTCCAGGAAACGTTTATTTACTCGACTGTCCTTCAAGCGCAAGCAATTCACTCTGGGCATGGAAATAGCCAGAATCGGACTGAGCCCAAATCACTTTCTCGTTTTTCAAAGTCTTGTAGATTTCAGTCTTTCAGACTCCAAGCGTCTCCTGAATGTTTCGTATTTTGTAATCCGCTTCGTTTAATCAGATTTACTTCACTTTCTCTTCCGTGGCCATTTCTGTTCCTTTTCATTGATCATGCCATGATCGACAGGACGTGAAAATGTTCGCAATTGCAGTAAAACTCACTGCAACAAAGAGTCACTTGCATGTCGCTGTTTTGGATCCAATGATAGAAAATAGCAGCGCGGACACACTTATTGCGTCGTATCGAGCGGGAGTTGCTTGAGTTGGCGCTACTGCTGGCTTCCGTATCGTCTCACCCTCCCTCCCTGTGCTCTGCAAATTCAAGTAACTGCGCCACCTGGCGTTGAAATGCCTGTCATTACAAGTCCAAATGAAATGAATGCAATCATTTATATCGAACCTTAATTGTGTTGTGTACCAACCTTCGGCGGGCCGGATTAAAAAGCCCAACGTGCCGGATCCGGCCCGCGGGCCGTAGTTTGCCCATCTATGCACTAGACGCTCCGCATTATAAGGCGTCCTGTCCATTTTGGAGAAAATTTAAGACTTTTAATGGCGCCTTATAGTCGTGAAAATACGGTACTTTAAAGGAGCGTGTGCTTTTGCATTCACTTTTCAAGAAATCCTTCCATTCATCCTTTCACCGAACATTTCATCAGAATGCTTTGCTCATCATGGAATACTTCAGAGACGGTACAAATTGAGAGTTAACCAGGTTGCCAAGCAATGGGCTGTGCGTGTGGCGCATGAAATAGTCCCAAACATCGACTGTCCATCGTACTGTTGATTATTATCATGACTGTATTGTTTGTGACCAGCGCTTCAACTGTACATTCCATCAACATGCGGAAATGCTCCTCACAGGTGAATAAAAAAGTCTGCTAGTGCTGTTTTTTTCACCAAATATGACTGGGCAGTCAGTGAGGGTGACTGGGACCGGTGTGCCACCAGAAAGCCTCAGGACTCAGCTTACGAATGTCACATGACCGATCCCAAATAGCAGATGACCCGTGACTGGTCATGTATCGGCACTGTGACATCATTTTTCAGTCTACAGCATTTGGCAAAATGGCCACCTTAAGAGATGGGTTTTGCTGCTTAACTCATTCACTCCCAAAGACGTTTTTAAACGTCTTTTCAGACTTGGTCCAGAATTGGCTGGTACTGAGTGAGTTAATTGAGATTCCACAATGCAATATTAATTAAAATGCCGTATTTCGAGTAGCGGGGGACACATAGACCATATTATGAACAAGATTTTGACTTCCTCTTTAAACACAGGGAAAAATATGCCCCTTGAGAGCAGATTGTGACACGGTCACTCCTCTCCCTGAATAATGCTGCTGATGTCACTCACTAAAAGGTTTTTTTGGGCTTCTTTAAAATTATCACAATATTTCTGGCATCAACTGCTGCTATTTCATTTGATTTACCCGCTCGTTATCGGTTACTTAGTACACTTGTGGTTTATTTCTTCTCCAGACCACTTCAAACGTTTGGACTGGTTATTACCATTGTTTATGTTGTGGTTCTGATTGATTTTCCATCTTCAACCTGCCTTATTTCTCAAATCATGTGCATGTGAATGTGTAGGCCTGGGGGGGGGGCAATTTTACTATATACCTCATGATATCTTCGACTGTATTTCAATGAGTCAGAAATAGTCCACATACTGTCATGTTAATGCGTGATTGATATCATTTTGCAAGACAACTTTGACTGTACCTTAATTAGTGCCGAATATTTTATTAATTTTTAAACGTGTGCATATGATTGCGTGTAGGTCTGGGAGAGTGCAATGTATTTATATACTTTTTATACTTTTATATTTTTAGATTTCACGACACTTTGGGGGTGGAGGCTCCCGCAAAATTTCGTTGTAACAAGTGTGCAATGACAATAAAGTATTTATTCATTCATTCATTCATTATTAATGACTTGTTTTTCCACCTGGAAACAGCTCTCTGGTTTCCATGTTAGTTACATCTCAAACTGCGTTAAATCCCTCCTGATGCAAGCTTCTGTCTTTTGTTTAAAGCTGTGCTTTTTTTTTTGTTTTTGGTTAAGGCCAGGGAGAGTGTTACTCACGTGTGCATTACTCTTGGCTTTAGACTTTTTGCTCTGTCTGTTGCTGGTGAAGTAATGCAGCGTTCCATACTCCATCAGAGCAGCAAAGGTGAAGATGAAGCAGACAGAGACAAACAGGTCCATAGCAGTGACATACGACACCTTAGGGAGGGACTTTCTGGAAATGGTGCTCAGAGTTGTCATGGTAAGCACTGTGGTGATACCTGAAAGTTATAGCAGAGAAAATGTATTTATCAGCGAGACAAATACGTGACACCAGCTGTCCCCAACCCCTGGGCTGCACGACCGGTACCAGTCCGTTGATTATTTGGTACCGGGCCGCATAGAAAGAATACATAACTTACATAACTTTCGTTTTATTCATTTCGAAATCTGAAAGATGTTATATTTTGAAAAACTACCGGATCCCCTGTTACATCCGTCTACAGTGTGTCACGCAGTTCAAGTCGTTTCTCGGTCATGTGATAGGTTACCTCTAAAATGAACCCCGGGAGCTAACAAAGTGAGTAAAAAGGGGGAAGGGGAAAAGGCTCAGCCAGGAGACAGAAGAGGAGCCAATGACTTCCAAGATAAAGAAGGCTACATTTAGACAGTATCGGGAGTCCTATTTAAAATACGGATTTATCTCAACAGGAGATTCCCACGCACCAAGCCCACTCTGCATAATATGCGGCGATGGTGAGTCGTATTTTTCATGCACTTTGTATCTTATTTTGAAGGCACGTTTAAATGTTACCATAGCGACCAGAGATTGATGCGGGCAAGTAGGACGTTCCTCGTGTCATGATTTGTGTTTATTATTGTATTTCGAACATACCACAGTTTTCATCCAGGTCATATGATATTATTTTGTTGTATTTATCCGCCACACCTTAAAGGCCGGCCCCTGAAAATATTGTCTGACATTAAACCGGTCCGTGGGGCAAAAAAGGTTGGGGACAGCTGCGTTACACCTCATGATGGTGTTTAAATGCATGAGTGCTGAGGCTTGTTACCAGGGAGGTTCCAGCTTAAAATATTCATTCATTCATTCATTCATTTTCCGAACTGCTTGATCCTCACTAGGGTCGCTGGGGGTGTTGGAGCCTATCCCAGCCATCTCCGGGCAGCAGGCGGGGGACACCCTGAATCGGTTGCCAGCCAATCGCAGGGCACACAGAGACGAACAACCAACCACGCTCACACTCACACCTAGGGACAATTTAGGGTGCTCAATCAGCCTGCCATGCATTTCTTTTGAATGTGGGAGGAAACCGGAGGATCCGGAGAAAACCCACGTAAGCACGGGGAGTACAAACTCCACACAGGAAGGCCGGAGTTGGAATTGAACCCGGTATCTCTGCACTGTGAAGTCAACGTGCTAACCACTCGACTAGTGGGCTGCCCGCTTAAAATATTCAAGTATTGCTAGCACAGCCAGTAAAGTAATCTGATAAATGCTTGAAAAAGTCAGACTAGATTGAACCTAAAGATGTGCGAGCAGGGACAGCATCCTTGTTGATCCAAAAAGAGACCCAGGACAGGACCACAATCATACTGCATGGAATGTAGGTCTGGATGGTGAAATAGCCCATTCTCCGACTCAGGTCAAAAAAGATCGTCATGATGACATATTCCCCTGATAATAAAGGAAAACAAAGCAAAAAGAACCCCAACAACAACAAAAAACATCAAATCAGTTTGGTTGGGCATAAGAGAATATATATATATATATATATATAGTATTTTGAAAAAGAAGAAGCTGAGCAATGAGCAAACAAAAGTTAATATCCTACCTGACTGGGTGTGTGCCACATCCGAAGTGTTTCTCATCCCTACAAATGCAAACTGATAAAGTCTCCAATATCGCTGGTCCGCTACCTCCACTGCGCGTCTTTGCCACCGGTATGAAATCTCATTCCGAGGGTAACCATCTACAGAATAGCCCACGCAACAAAGATACCACCGAGACAGACAGATAATTAATCTCAGAGGAAGTAAAACAGAAAACTCATCCAGTATCCCTCACAAAAGGGTAGTAATGTGACAGAGGTCAAATGGTAGCATTCGAGATGGCAACTGACAAGGTCAGACTTACAAAATTCAATCAAACGAGCATAATGGCTTCAATTGAAAGCTGAAATAACGGAAATGATTTGACCGCGCACATACTCCCTCTCCCAAAATATTATACGATGAGGCCAATACAGAATGAATTGAGCAAAATTAACACAACCGGCGTCGTGTGTGAACAAAAAGCCTGTTTTGGACGAGAAGTTCTTCTCTAAACACATTTTCTTGTTTCAAGTTGAGATACTATGTTCAAGAGTCAACATTATTTTGTTATCTGGTAACTTAGAGAACTGGTTTATGCTCGTTTGGTGAATTTCAGTTGATCTTCAATGCACCAAACATCAATCGCCCCTATGGAATGGTTGTTGCATTTTTCATTGGCATGTGGACAAGACATGAAAGGTTGAAGCACAAGAGACAAGTGAAAGGTGACACAGACAGCATGAATCAGACTACAGAGTCTGTATAATTCATTAAGTCTGTCAGAGCAAATGGTACGAGGTGACATCTTCTCTCCGCTGGTAGCGCAAATGATAGATTGGAACAGGCTTTGAGAGGGCGGCTAAAAGCAGATGGATCTTTGGGCAAAGAGAAGAAATTGGCTTAGTCACTAACACTAGCCCACTGACAAGCCCCTATCGCCAGGCAAGCTAAATAATTTGACGTCAAGATGACGGGCTTAGAATGGGAGGAGGAGACATTCGACCACCTACAGCTTGAAAACTCCAGCGGACATGAGTGCTCATCCATTGGAAAGTTATGCAGCTTAAGGTAACACTCCGCATTAATTGTCAACCTGACAAAAACAAAATTGTGACAGAGAAAAGGTAAGTCTCATCATTTTTTTTTCCCCTACCAGGTATGAACGAACATAATTTTTTTTTTTTTTTGTTGCGTATGTCATCGCGCCAACAGGAAATAATGATTCAATCATGCTTGAACAAATTGTGGTCACTTAAAATAACCAATAGAGATGCAGACACAAAAGAAGCACAAACAACAAATATATTCTGAGCGAATCAGTTATGCAGAGAAGGCTTCAACAAAGATGAGCAAATTGGTTGCATTATTGCCTTTACCTACCTCAGTGTATACATCACTCTACCATTGCTCCACAGCCTCAGAAGGCGGTTTGGTGTGGTGATCCAGTGGGCGTCTGATTTTCTGGAATTTCTGAAGAATGTGTCAGGAATCCAGATTTTGCCTACCATGTTGCTGTTGAGCATAAGTAGCTTCATCGAGCTGTTGAACTTCAGTCTGCTGTCGTACCATGTCTGGGCAAAGAAGATGTCAATGGTGTATTCCTGTAAAATATGTAGAAAACAACTTGTCAATGCTGATATACTAATTAATCATTCAAATAAATTTCGGAATAATAATTTGAGAACTTTGTAAAAGTAATATGATTGAAAGCATCATTAAAAAAACAAACAACAACAACAACAAAAAACGAACAAACAAAAACTTTATGGTCAGATCAACAGCCTGCCTGTCAACAGAAAGAATTGTCCTTGGCATTTACAATCAAAAAAACATTCATGAATGTAAAAACAGTGGTAAAATGTGACTTTTCCAGAAAACATTCTCATAAGTCTCCAATGTTTGGCAATCATGTTCTTTGAATCCATTGGACCAAATAAAGCAAGGAACTAAACACTAATAAACTGACGAGACAACAAGGAATACGTGGACATACACTGCTAGTTCCAGGCCAGTGCCCAGGTTAGCAGTTCTTACTTTTTCCACCACCTAAATTGGATATAGCTCTCACTCTGGTGCTTCAGCTAGCCCCAAATATTTGTTGGGCCAGATTCTGGCATCAACTATATCAGGGGGCGGGGAGCGGGTTTATCATGACGATCGCAGATGTAGAGGAATGACTCACTGGACACACGGAAGTTTTGCACAAACAGTTGAGCATTGAACTCCAGCACAATTATATCCCACCAGAAGCGCGATCGCCGAGGCGCCCAGATAGCATGCGATCTCCGAGTCGCAGCCAGCCTCGTGATCATCTACAATGATTAAGAAAGAGCATTCACTGAGTGCATGTTCTGGACTGTTATATACTTCAAATAAGTATAATAGATGCTATGCTAAGTTGCCTCGCAGATGCTAACAGCGCATTATTATTATAATATTTTTTTTATTATTATTGGTATTATATTATTGTTATTAATAGCACAAGCGCTCTTGGGTAAACATTGATGTAAGCAGTGACGTTTGTACGTGGAGGGTGATGTAATAACATAGCTCCTACTTCACACTTTGCCAGTGGAAAACCAAACACGTTCTTCATAAGAACGTGTTAAGCACCAATGAAGCACAGGACTGGCTCTGGAACCAGATGAGCACCAGGTTTTATGGGTGGAAAAGGGGTATAAGTGGAAGAGGGAGCTGATTGGGTAACACAAAGGATTCGTTAAACGGGTACAGGTGGGGACAATAACGAAATGACAAACACACACACAAAAAAAAACGAGGACAACATGAAACTAAATACAAAATCAAAACCATAGTCAAAGACTGATTGGGGAAGGCCAGACGAGAGGTTCCCTGGCAGGACAAGTCAAGTGGGCGTCCTGGAGGACAAACGAGATACTCTTGGTGGGACCAATCTGGTGGCCGTCCTGTCAGATAGATGAGAGGCTCTTGACAGGACTAATCCAGTGGCCGTTCTACCAGCCAGGTGAGAGGTTATTGGTGAGACCAATCTGATGGGCATCCTGGAGACTAGATCAGAGGTTCTTTGCGGGGCCAGTCCGGTGGCTGTCCCAGGAGGTGAAGGCGGCTATATGGCTTGCATCACTCGAGCAGGTTCAGAGGGCAGCTGCATATTTTGCAGCGCTGTTCCCAGGATCTGTTGCAACCACTCATCTAGTTTGGGGGTCACTGCCCCAAATGCTCCGACCACCACAGGCACGACTGTCACCTTCCAGGCTCTCTCCAGCTCCTCTCTGAGCCTTTGGTATTTCTCTAGTTTCTCGTGTTCCTTCGTTCCGATGTTTCCATCACTTGGGACTGCTACATCCACTACAACGGCTTTCCTCTACCCTTTATCTATGATCACGATATCTGGTTGGTTCGCCATTAACATCTTGTCAGTCTGTATCTGGAAGTCCCACAGGATCTTCGATCGTCATTTTCCACTACCTTTGAAGGTCTTTCCCATTTTGACCTTGGAGTTTCGAGTCCATACTCCGCACAGATATTTCGGTCGACTATGCCAGCCACCTGGTTATGGCTTTCCATCTAAGCTTTCCCTGCCAGCATCTTACACCCACTTATGTGTTGGATCGTCTCAGGTGCCTCTTTGCACAACCTACACCCTGGGACTTGTCTGGTGTGGTAAATCTGGGCCCCTATGGCTCTGGTGCTGAGGGCCTGCTCCTGAGCAGCCAGGATGAGTATATATACACACATATATTGTGGTCGGGTCACCTGTTCCTTGTCATCGCTTCAAGTAAAATCAAATTGTAAGCCATCATTGTTATTTTAACTGTGCTTCCGTCATCGCTAAAGTACAGTTCATCATTATTATTTTAGGACGTCATTTTCATTTCATTTCAATTTCATCAGTGCGCCCAAAAAAGAAAAAAGAAACAGAAAGATATGTCATAGTCCACCAGATGAAAAATCCAAGTTGATCAAAATGTTATATGGAGTGCAATTATACTGTATATCAGTGTGTCGACATCATATGGTGCCTATCCAAAGTGCTTTAAAAAGCCTCACATACATTGAGTGGCAAATTTAATCTATTGAACTGTGGTGAGGGACCAGACAAAGCATGGCTCAAATGACCCCTTATGGTGAGTCAAATATATGGACCCTTTATGGTGAGTCAAATATATGGACCTTGGTTTCACGGGTGACTGGGGCCCCTCTCTGGAGCCAGGCCAGGAGGTGGGGCTGACGAGGGCCTGGTGGCCAGGCCTCCACCCATGAGCCGGAAGAGGCAATGTGGTTTTCCTTCCCATGGGCTCACCCTCTATCGGAGAGGCCAAAGGGTCGGGTGCAAACTGAGCTGGATGGCGGCCAAAGGCGCGGACCTTGGCGGGCCGATCCTCGATGACAGAAGCTAGCTCTAGGGACGTGGAATGTTAACTCTCTTGCAGGGAAGGAGCCCGAGCTGGTGTGCGAGTTAGAGAAATTACGACTGGATATAGTCGGACTTGCCTCCACACACACAGCATGGGTTCTGGTACCAGTTCTCTCGAGAGAGGTTGGACTCTCTTCCACTCTGGAGTTGCCCACAGTGAGAAGCGTAGAGCAGGTGTGGGCATACTCATTGTCCCCCGGCTCACTACCTGTACGTTGGGGTTCACACTGGTAGACGGTTGCCTCCCCCTGCCTTCGGATGGGGTAAGGACCCTGTTGTTTGTGCGTATGCACCCAACAGCAGCTCAGCGTACCCACCATTTTCGGAGTCATTGGAGGGTGTGCTGGAGAGTACTACTGCTAGTGACTCCCTTGTTCGGCAGGGGGACTTCAATGCTCACGTGGGCAATGACTGTGGGAACTGACTGTGAGGTACAATACAATACAATACAATACATTCTGATTTATATAGCGCTTTCACAACAGCGGCAGCTATAACAAATCGCTTAACAAAACAGTTAACCTAAAGTAAAATAATAAACACAACACATAACATAAAACACGGACAGTCATATCTTTCTTACCTGCCTGTGTTTGCTTCACTTACATCCTGCTTTATCAAAGGTAAGGGTGAATTCTATCAGAATGGTCGGATCACATAAATGAAGACAAGTGAAGATCAAGCCTTTGAAGAGTAAGGCCAGTGAAAATTGAGCCGAAAGTAATTTCAGATGAACGTAGGTGGAGGTGATGTGAGCTCAAGATCAGTTTATGGCAGGTTTGATAACTACTTTAGAAATCTCCAAATTATAATGACAATGGTAAGAAAACTTTGAGCTGCTGATTATCAGTTTATGCACTATGACTGTAACAGTCACATTTTCACAAAAAAAAGGGCCTGTGCATTCAATCAAGGTTTTTGAGATGGTGACAGTTTCTTGCAAGTATAATTAATCAGTTTTTGATTGTAGATGTATTTCAAGATACCATTTTTACAGTAATTAAAAATTGAGAAGAAACAATCTCACCATATTGATAGGGTCGACTGGTCCAATGCTGTTGACATACACTGCTGTTTCAATCACAGTTGGCCGCACTAAATGAATCAGAGAATTCATAATAACCATGCACAAAAGAATTACAATATAGTTTGTTTTATATCTTACCCTGCACAAGTGTCATTTGTTTCATTAATGTGATACAATATTTATGCATTTCACAGCAACCATTTATGGTGACAAGTGATTTGTCTCAAGATATTTGCGCTTAATTTAACATACTGTATTAGTGTTCTTCATGTTTTGGGTATAGGATATAAAAATAAATAGGTTGAGTTTTACTTGCCCCCAATATCAGGTCGTAGTTTGTTGTCATAGCCTTGCAGAAGTTTATTAAGTATCATTGTCACATCACTTTCATAGACCTTTGGAGATAAGACCCACGTCTTATTAATGGGGACATCCTCATAATCCTCCTCCTCTTGTTTACCAGGGTGAAGGGTGGCACTGCAAAAACGAAGAAAATGTGACAAAAATGATAAATAAACAAGACAAAATATGTCAGATTTTGGAACCATGTAAAATGTATGCGCTAATACGATGCATGCATTAAATGCACGTATTAAATGAAGATAGGAGACTTGACATTTTCTTGTCTCTCCAAGGGATCGGAAGAGTTATTGGGCCTGAAGTGCAGCCACTGATGTTGTCAAACGCAGGGTTTTGCCATACAGAAATGGAATACTGTGCAGGTCATTTTAAACATCCATCCATCCATTTTCCAAACCGCTTGATCCTCACTAGGGTCGCGGGGGGTGCTGGAGCCTATCTCAGCTGTCACCGGGCAGCAGGCGGGGGACACCCTGAATCGGTTGCCAGCCAATCGCAGAGCACACAGAGACAAACAACCATCCACGCTCACATTCACACCTAGGGACAATTTAGAGCAGGGGTGTCAAACGTACGGCCCGCGGGCCGAATCCGGCCCGCAAAGGGGTTTAATCCGGCCCGCGAGATGATTATGTAAAACAGTACAGTTATCCCTCGTTTTTCGCGGTGAATGGGGACCAAAACCACCCGTGATAAACGAAAATCCGCGAAGGAGCAACCAATTAACATAAATATTTGTTAAAAATTGCCCCACGTGGGACTTTGCGCTTGAGCAGCGCACTAACACACACACACACACACACACACACACAAACGCCAGCGATCTCCGCTGGCGTGCAGCAGACGTGTTTATGATTAGTCAATTAAGGTTGTTTAGATAATTAAGGATGGAGAGACCTGCTTTGGTTCTTATAATTCTCTCTCTCTCTCTCTCTTTCTCTCAGCAACTCACATACACTCACCTGCGTGCCCATGCGTGCACACACACACACACACACACACGTGCCCCACGTGTACCTTCCGCGCTTGAGCAGAGTGCGTGCACACACTAGCACGCAAAGTAAACAACACTTAAACACAGATTTTTTGCGGACTTCTAAAAAATAAAAAATTTACGAATGTTTGCAAAAATCCACGATGCACCGAAGCCGCGATAAACCGCGAAATAGCGAGGGATCACTGTATTGTCAAACATACGACCCGCGGGCCGGAACCAACTCGCAAGGAGGTTCAATCAGGCCCGCAGGATAATTTAAAAGTGAAAAAAAATGCATAAAAGACACAGAATTAATATTTTTAATAAGGTGCAATTCATTGAGTATCTGCTAGGGGACACTGTTTTGATCAGAGAAGAAGACAACAGCAGCCTCAGTCCGTCACTGAGACAGACCCATGACAGCAGACGCTATCAAACACACTCTCACATTTACACATTTAATAGCACTCTCCTTAGTTTGTAATGTGTAGGCAGGGATTACATTTAGATTTTATATGCACGTGTAAATGGTTTAAAACTTTGTTTCTTTATAAATCTCATTTAATCTTAAAGTGCATTCCTATATTTTTCAATACCAATTCCTTGTTAAAGTTTGTACAATCAGTGGGATCAGTTGCAATGCATATATGTGAATGATAAAAGTCAATTGCACATTTGTCGAAGGAAATGTAAGGTGCTTCATGAAATGTTTTGGAAAAGATATGTTCATTAAATTTCAACATTTTCCTCATTTTCTTGTGCTTCTTTATACCAAAACAAAGGAAATAAATGTTGTTTTGGTTATTTATAGCAAAGTATGGTATCATTTTAATGGTCCGGCCGACTTGACATCTACTGAGGCCGTATGTGGCCCACCATGTGAAATGAGTTTGACACCCCTGATTTAGTGGTGTTCACTCAGCCTTCCATGCATGTTTTTGGAATGTGGGAGGAAACCGGAGTGCCCGGAGAAAACCCACGCAGGCCCGGGTAGAACATGCAAACTCCACACAGGGAGGCCAGAGCTGGAATTGAACCCGGTACCTCCGCACTGTGAAGTCGACGTGCTAACCACCGGACTACCGGCCGCCTTCATTTTACACAGTGTTGTCTAAAAGTGACATATTTAGCATGTTGTTGTTGAACCGTGTTAGTAATTACTGCTCTTTCCAATTTGCAAGATTTACAAGATCATTTGTCTCCTGTTTGCATGCAGGGTGGAAAATGTGACTTTTTTTACATCTGAAGAGATTTTGCTCTCTTAGACTCAATATTTAGCATTCATAAGCTGCACAAGCAGTTGTTGTACGTGTGTGTGTTGATAATTTCAAATGCAAACTACAAACGAATGCAATTGTGTTCAGTGTGGTTCATGAAAACCCTACAACAGCAGATTTTCGTGTCACATAAACATTCATTCCGGAAGCCCTTCCCGTCATGAGTCATTGTCATTGAGTAATTTGTTTTCCCTCACAAGAGGGCAGGATGACGGAGGACACAGCGATAATTCAAAATAGGCTTGATGTGTGAATGTGTGTGTGTGTGTGTGTGTGTGTATATATATATATATATATATATATATATATATATATATATATATATATATATATATTAGAGCTGTCAGTTTAGCGCGTTTTTATTGGCATTAATTTAAATGAATTTTATCGGGATCAAAAATTTTCTCGCGAGATTAACGCCGCAAACATCACAGCGGATGTTACGTTGCTCTATAAATAAACCAGAAACAAAACATCAATCGCTCTGCACAGGTCCACACACGTTTGTTTTGCCAGCCACGGCAGCGCGAGACACCGAAAACGGATACTGAAATAGTTTATGAATGGAAAGTTTACTTTTAAAAAGTTGCCAGATTTTTCCAATGACAAGACCAAAGTTACCTGTATGTTTTGCAGTCGTAAACTGAGCTATCATCATAGCACGTCGAGTCTGAAATACCACTTAATGGCCAAGCACACAGCTGACGTGGGTAACTCCGCCCCCTCGTCTCAGACCGACAGCTATGGATCATTTCAAAGCAAACAGCGCGGGCTAAAATGTTGCTAGAACAGGGGTGTCTTTATTTAGCTCATTTTTGCATAGTTGTCATGTTTGTCCGTCTGCAATCTGACGTTTAAACGAAGTAAATTGCGTTTCAGCTTGGGTTTCATGCCGGCGCTCCACTTCCGGGATTGAGTATTGGGACTTGTAGTTCTTTTGTTCGATTCGACTTTATGTTTGTGTTGTATGGTTTCTTACGTTTAAAACAATGAATAATGATGATGATAATGATACATAGTGAAATCAGGGTTGATTCAATTATTTATTAAACGTATTGTTAAATAAAGGTATTAATTAATGTCAATTATATACATATTTACATTGTGATGCAGAAAGATAGATATATTATTTTTTTACTGCATTTATGTGTAGTTTAGGTTATTACCTGCTTCTGATACTTCTGTTACAACTACTACTACTACTACTTCTGCTGCAAAGTGCTCCAATAAATGATCAAAAAAATACAGAACGAGAGATCCTTCCATGCTGACCGACAATCCCTATTCAGGGGGCCGTGAAAAATTATAGGCTGAGTACTAGTTTACCTTAGATGTGCACTTTATATTGCGCTGTTTTGATTCCATAAAAAGAGCTGTTCAAGCAGCTGTTGTGTGACAAAATATTTTTTTCACTGTTGTTGATGGACAGTAATATTGTGTGAGAGATGATGTGTGAATAACTGCTCCAAGTGAAAAATGTTCATGTAAAATTGAAAATCGAAATTATTTCAGTAAATATTTGCATTTTGCACATAGAAAACTGATTCATGATTCCATGTTGATGAGAGCATTAAAATGGGGGAAAATAGGACAAAAAATATAAAAGGAAATTCAGAAATGATAAAAAATGCGTGAGTAATCATGATTAATTTTTAGTTAATTTGAGTTAATTATGACAGTTGAGTTTTTAATTAGATTAAATATTTTAATCGTTTGACAGCTCTAATATATATATATATTAGAGCTGTCAGTTTAGCGCGTTTTTATTGGCATTAATTTAAATGAATTTTATCGGGATCAAAAATTTTCTCGCGAGATTAACGCGGCCGACGTCACAGCGGATGTTACGTTGCTTTATAAATAAACCAGAATAAAAACATCAAGCGCGCTGCACAGGTCCACGCACGTTTGTTTTGCCAGCCACGGCAGCGCGAGACACCGAAAACGGATACTTAAATAGTTTATGAATGGAAAGTTTACTTTTAAAAAGTTGCCAGATTGTTCCACTGACAAGACCAAAATGACCTGGATGTTTTGCAGTCGTAAACTGAGCTATCATCATAGCACGTCGAGTCTGAAATACCACTTAATTAATGGCCAAGCACACCGCTGACGTGAGTAGTCCGCCCCCCCTCGTCTCAGACAGACAGCTATGGATCATTTCAAAGCGAAGAAAATGGATGACAGGACAAAGAACAAAGTTGCTGACGCAATCGGCAATTTAAACAGCGTGGGCTAAAATGTTGCTAGAACAGGGGTGTCTTTATTTAGCTCATTTGTGCATAGTTGTCATGTTTGTCCATCTGCAATCTGACGTTTAAACGAAGTAAATTGCGTTGCAGCTTGGGTTAACATGCTCCACTTCCGGGATTGACTTTTGGGATTTGTAGTTCTTTTGTTCGATTCGACTTTATGTTTGTGTTGTATGGTTTCTTATGTTTAAAACAATGAATAATGATGATGATAATGATACATAGTGAAATCAGGGTTGATTAAATTATTTATTAAACGTATTGTTAAATAAAGGTATTAATTAATGTCAATTATATACATATTTACATTGTGATGCAGAAAGATAGATATATTATTTTTTTACTGCATTTATGTGTAGTTTAGGTTATTACCTGCTTCTGATACTTCTGTTACAACTACTACTACTACTACTTCTGCTGCAAAGTGCTCCAATAAATGATCAAAAAAGTACAGAACGAGAGATCCTTCCATGCTGACCGACAATCCCTATTCAGGGGGCCGTGAAAAATTATAGGCTGAGTACTAGTTTACCTTAGATGTGCACTTTATATTGCGCTGTTTTGATTCCATAAAAAGAGCTGTTCAAGCAGCTGTTGTGTGACAAAATATTTTTTTTCACTGTTGTTGATGGACAGTAATATTGTGTGAGAGATGATGTGTGAATAACTGCTCCAAGTGAAAAATGTTCATGTAAAATTGAAAATCGAAATTATTTCAGTAAATATTTGCATTTTGCACATAGAAAACTGATTCATGATTCCATGTTGATGAGAGCATTAAAATGGGGGAAAATAGGACAAAAAATATAAAAGGAAATTCAGAAATGATAAAAAATGCGTGAGTAATCATGATTAATTTTTAGTTAATTTGAGTTAATTATGACAGTTGAGTTTTTAATTAGATTAAATATTTTAATCGTTTGACAGCTCTAATATATATATATATTAGAGCTGTCAGTTTAGCGCGTTTTTATTGGCATTAATTTAAATGAATTTTATCGGGATCAAAAATTTTCTCGCGAGATTAACGCGGCCGACGTCACAGCGGATGTTACGTTGCTTTATAAATAAACCAGAATAAAAACATCAAGCGCGCTGCACAGGTCCACGCACGTTTGTTTTGCCAGCCACGGCAGCGCGAGACACAGCGGATACTTAAATAGTTTATGAATGGAAAGTTTACTTTTAAAAAGTTGCCAGATTGTTCCACTGACAAGACCAAAATGACCTGGATGTTTTGCAGTCGTAAACTGAGCTATCATCATAGCACGTCGAGTCTGAAATACCACTTAATTAATGGCCAAGCACACCGCTGACGTGAGTAGTCCGCCCCCCCTCGTCTCAGACAGACAGCTATGGATCATTTCAAAGCGAAGAAAATGGATGACAGGACAAAGAACAAAGTTGCTGACGCAATCGGCAATTTAAACAGCGTGGGCTAAAATGTTGCTAGAACAGGGGTGTCTTTATTTAGCTCATTTGTGCATAGTTGTCATGTTTGTCCATCTGCAATCTGACGTTTAAACGAAGTAAATTGCGTTGCAGCTTGGGTTAACATGCTCCACTTCCGGGATTGACTTTTGGGATTTGTAGTTCTTTTGTTCGATTCGACTTTATGTTTGTGTTGTATGGTTTCTTATGTTTAAAACAATGAATAATGATGACGAAAATGATACATAGTGAAATCAGGGTTGATTACATTATTTATTAAACGTATTGTTAAATAAAGGTATTAATTAATGTCAATTATATACATATTTACATTGTGATGCAGAAAGATAGATATATTAATTTTTTACTGCATTTATGTGTAGTTTAGGTTATTACCTGCTTCTGATACTTCTGTTACAACTACTACTACTTCTGCTGCAAAGTGCTCCAATAAATGATCAAAAAAGTACAGAACGAGAGATCCTTCCATGCTGACCGACAATCCCTATTCAGGGGGCCGTGAAAAATTATAGGCTGAGTACTAGTTTACCTTAGATGTGCACTTTATATTGCGCTGTTTTGATTCCATAAAAAGAGCTGTTCAAGCAGCTGTTGTGTGACAAAATATTTTTTTCACTGTTGTTGATGGACAGTAATATTGTGTGAGAGATGATGTGTGAATAACTGCTCCAAGTGAAAAATGTTCATGTAAAATTGAAAATCGAAATTATTTCAGTAAATATTTGCATTTTTCACATAGAAAACTGATTCTTGATTCCATGTTGATGAGAGCATTAAATTGGGGAAAAATGGGACAAAAAATATAAAAGGAAATTCAAAAACGATAAAAAATGCGTGAGTAATCATGATTAATTTTTAGTTAATTTGAGTTAATTATGACAGTTGAGTTTTTAATTAGATTAAATATTTTAATCGTTTGACAGCTCTAATTATATATATATATATATATATATAAAGTGGCTGGATAGCTCAGTTGGTAAGGCACTGGTTTGGGAGACGGGAGTTCAAATCCCGCTTGGGGCAATATGAGCACATAACACAATCCAGTGTTGGTCCTTGGGCAAGACCCTTCACGCTCATGTCTACCTCATACAACGATGAGATACGAATGAAATAAAACAAATGACAATGGCTCAGACGTGCCCGGCCAAACAAGGTCTGTGTCAGGTGCTGGTGAACCAGAGCACTTTGATGGAAAATGGGCTACTGGAACGAAGCGGAGATGGGCGAGCGGAGATGGGCGAGATGCGATAACATGGCTGTGTTGGAATGCTACTCCTCAAGCAACCCTAGTCAGAGGGGTTACATTCAGAGAATGTGGGCTGAATGGTTACTTCGAAACCCAAAGTCACGCTAGAGCACGAAACAAATAGTCGCTCAGTGTTCCAACATCCACAAACTGCAATTGTTATCACAACTTGAGATTGATGAGGTACAACGCAGATTCCATTGTACCTCTCATGATTAAGACTCCTACTACAGGGACACTCCCCAATGGTGTTCTGATGCTCCCCTGTGTTCTCCTCTCCACTGATATGGACAGGAACAGGTTTTCACTCTTTTTGAAAAATGAGTCTCTTAAGTCAAAGGCCATCCCTAAAGGCCCTGTTCTTGCCCAGCCAAGTACCCAGTTCACGCCTTGATCCAACTCTTTTCAGTTTTGGCGACTCTCCCATTCCTGAGCACTTGAGAATAAAACTGGCTGAACGTCCAGAAGTATTCTCACTGTCAGAATGGGATGTTGGGCTTGCAGCTGGAGTGGAACATCGAATCAGATTAAGAAAAGACAAACCCTTCAGAGAGAGAGTGAGGCGACTGGCCCCTGCAGATATTGATGATGTTCGACGACACCTGCAGGACCTGCTGGCACCTAGCATAATTAAAGACTCACGCTCGCCCTATGAATCACCCATTGTCATCGCAAGAAACAAAAACGGTAAAGTAAGAATGTGCATTGATTATCGCAGCCGAAACGCCAGAACCATTCCAGACCAAACATGCTTCCCAGAAGTCACGATGCCTTGGCCCGCCTTTCAGGAAGCCGCTGGTTCTCTGTGCTTGACCTTCGTAGTGGCTATTACCAAATTGCCATGTCAGAGGAAGATAAAGAGAAAACAGCTTTTATCTGTCCCTTGGGATTCTACCAGTTTGAGCGCATGCCCCAAGGCATTACTGGGGCTCCAGCTACATTCCAGAGGTTGATGGAGAAGGTTGTGGGAGACATGAACTTACTCCAGTGCCTTGTATATCTAGATGACCTCATTGTTTTTGGCCGAACACGAGAAGAACATGAAGAGCGTCTTCTAAAAGTTCTCGACCGACTGGCTGAGCAAGGGTTAAAGCTCTCCGTTGACAAATGCCAGTTTTGCTTGCCTCAAATAAAGTACCGTACGTTGGGCTCATTCATACCGCAGATTATCAGCCTAATTAACAAACAACTAGAGGAAGGCAGACAGACAAGCAGGAGGACATGAGGGCAGTGCATATGACTGTGAAGTACCGTCCATTGTGTGTAGAGTATATATCGTCCGGCATTGTATGTATTTTCCAATGTATGTGGTGTAACGTATGTGTATGTATGTAGCAGCAAGGAGTGCATGTTCTCCGAGACAGGTTTCTCCTATGGGAGACCAAATAAAAAGTCAAATCAAATCAAAATCATTGTCTCGGGTACTGCCACTGACCCGGAAAAGACAAGAGCTGTGGCACAATGGAAGGCTCCTACCAACCTTAAGTCACTCCAGTCCTTCCTGGGCTTCTGTGGCTACTATAGAAAGTCCATCGCTAACTACTCAGCCATCGTGCGCCCCCTTACAGATCTCACAAAGGGCTACCCACCAACACAAAATAAAAGAAAATCCTTAGAAATTTCTGAAGTCACCCACTTTCGCCCTTCCGAGCAGTTTGGGGACCGCTGGAATCCCGAGTGCACAGAGGCCTTCGACCAAATAGTCTACTGTCTCACTCATGCACCGGTCCTGGCATTTGCTGACCCCACCAAGCCATCCTACACGTTGACGCCAGCTTGGACGGACTAGGGGCAGTCCTTAACCAAGAGTATTGTCATGGCTTGCTTTTTTGTAAACTACATGCTTGTTGATAGGTTGATTATTTTTAGTTATCATACATTCGCTTATTATTAATGTTATTATGAATGTTATATTGATATTGATTGATTGCTTGATTGATTTTGCACGCAATGAAGAACGCTTATGCCTGCAATGATAAATTGATTATGCTTGCAAAGAAGAACGCTTACGCCTGCAATCATTAATTGAAGTACGCTTATGCTTTTAATAAAGATATATATTAATCATAATTTACTCACATTTATAATCCTTTTTATCCATTATATACTCTCATTTATACTCAAGAATGCTTAGTGCACTGTGTAGAAGTTTAGGGACACAACCATCTTTTCGAGGACGCGGTTGGGATGAGATAAGTATTAAGACTAAACAGGAGCAAGGTTGGACAGTGTATGGAGCCATCAACACCAGCTGCAACGTGATGTTTTTGGAACAATTGCACACATGTACGTAATTTACACTCACATACACACACATAGTCAAACAAGTTCAGTGTGTCTCCAACAGCCCCCACCCTTTGGGTTGGACACACCTATGTAGTAGATTTCCCAATAAATGAGGGGGTGAAGGAAGAGATCGTTAGGGGTGACGTGCCGAAAACTGAAACCTAACACTTCTCCTCGTTCCCTCCTGGTACCAGAATTGAGTCTCCTGTCTCCTCTTTGTGTTTTATTCCTGACTGTCAAATTGGATAAACCTGACACTTGTAATGTAGCTTTCGCCAGTCGTAAGTTGAGCCAGTCCAAGAAGAACTACCCTGCTCACCAACTTGAATTTCTGGCTTTAAAGTGGGCGATAGTCGACAAGTTTCACAATTACCTCTATGGGGTTCGGTTCACTGTGAGAACTAACAATAATCCCCTCAATTACATCCTATCCACCGCCAAATAGAACACTACAGGCCACAGATGGCTATCAGCTATGCCGAGTAACTTTGACATTCAGTACAAGCCGGGCAGCGAGAACGTGGACGCCGATTGGTTGTCCAGAAATGCTGTTAAAGGCCAAGTGTGAAGTAATTTCATGAAATGCCAATTAGGGTCACAATGAAAGTACTTAAACATTGTCCACCAAATAAAGCATGAAAAAATAATTTATATGTTGTATATTTGACAAAATAATCGTTTTTCCGAAGTTCGAGCCTGAAAGGGGAGTAAATGATACGTCACATGGAGAACAGCGATGGCACAGCTCCATACGGCCGAGATGCAAAGCATTTCAAACAATGATTCAAACAGCGATACAAGCGATAGATCGAGCGTAAGTGGGGATATCCAAGTTTTTGAAGAGTTGGGGGAAGAAGAGGAGGTTGGAATTTTACATGTTGGACCATACATGTATGAGCCAGACGCTAATCAGGATGCAAACAATGTGTAGATTTGTTCTTGGTTTTACTGTTTGGTGCTTTCTACCGTCTTTATTACCGATTTGTTTTACTGTTTATTGGAATATGTTAAATTGCTCCACGTACTGCACTTTTTATGCGGCGATGGCTGTTTGAAAGTGCTCTATAAATGCAGTTGACTTGACTTGACATGGAATGGAGCCATCGAGATGAAGAGATTGGTAAGATATAGGCTGTTATTATTTTTATGATTTGATTTTTATGATTTGAAGATGCAGGCATGTGCACATAATTTTATGTTTTAGTCTATCTCATGACATTGTTTAAAAAAAATCAGACTTCATGTTCAAGCAGTTAGTCTACTCGGTACTTGAGTATTCTTTTTTGCAAATAATTTTTTGACTTGTACTATTGAAATGTACTTCCAGAACAATTTGTCTGACTGCCATTATTACTCATCGCTTATATGAATAGCATCGATCGGGGTTTGCCTCGAGCCGAAAACTAACGTCGCTAGCTTCTCCTGTTCAACGTTGCTAGCTTCTCGAGTTAGCTTTCGGCTAACGTTGCTACCTTCTACTGTTCATTCCACAAGAGTTGGCAGCTATGCTTTGACAAAATCATCATCATCTGTCCAAAAATCAGTTACTTTTTTGCAAATCCTTGATCATAAGCAGACCGGTTGAGAAAGCAGGAATCTTTGAAGTGGAGATAGCAGAGAACGCTCGTCGATGATGGCGTGAAATTCATTCGCTTCGTGTGAATAAAATATGTCCATTTACGTGCCCTGCTATCCTTTGGCCACTGGTACAACTCTTCTGTCGATTGCGAACAATACATCGCCACACAACGCCGTGGCATCTTACCAACTAGCAATGCAACAATGCTGTTCAATGGCGGACTTCCCTCGCAGTTCTCCATGTGACGTCATTTCCGAAGATTGCCGAAGAAAAGCATGTTCGTTGTCAAGGGCGTTGCTAAGGGTTAAACAAAGAATCTGGAAGGGTTGCGTTAAAAAAACTAATGGAAATACTGTATGCTTATAATTGTTCAGCCATTGATATTACTCAAAAACATGGTTGGCCAACTTTACTTCACACTTGGCCTTTAAAGATGAAGGATGGAAAACCATCTCGCTCTCTGGTGTCAAAGCTCTTTGTCATCCTGTCTTTGCCTCTAAGCCTCCAGAGTCTTCAAGCCGATTTATTGATCAACTAGGATCCTCTCTAAGTGCAGTTCCTGATGTGTTTGCATGTTTTACTCACCTGCAATCAACAGCTCTTGAAAGACTAAGCAAGAATGACTTAAGCAAAGCTCAAGACCTCGACCCTGTGATTTCCATTGCAAAGAAAGCCGTAACAGTTGCTTCCTGGCCCCAGCCTAACAGTAATCCAGATCTAGCGCTCCTTCAAAGAGAAAGCCCAAAGCTCTTTATCAGAGATGATCTATTGCACAGAAAAACACAGAGCAACACAGTTTATCAGCTTGTCCTCCCAAGTACTCAAGGCTTTACACGATGCGTCTGGACATCTCGGGGTTGAACGCACTGTTGAACTGATAAAAGATAGGTTCTATTGCTAACGTTCTATTGACATCACAGAGTACATCAAAAGCTGGCTTGCTATGTAGCCGCTTCTCACTCCGATCCGATCTCTACTAAACTTTCATCCTCCTTGTGATTTGTCTTTGCCCTTCTGTTTTGGACTGTTTGGACTGTGGGTACTGTGATTGATGCAACTTGAATCATCACTTGAATCATCACTTCATCCGATCATTCAAACCCCATCGTAACACAGTCCACGGGCTAACGTCGGTAGCTTATGCTAACCAACTGTCACTACACCGGCTTTCCTCCCTCGATATGGGGCACAAAAACCTCCTCACCGCTTTTGGCTTACTTTGGATACTCCTGACGTTCTGCCATCATCCAGTGGCAGCACTGCTCAACTACTCTGTCGTGGATCTTCTCCGGATACGGTGATTGCACCGGGGCCTCCACCACCAAAGCTGCACCATCATCCGGACATCGCTCGGCTGCCTCGACGTTGCTACATTCACAGCGGGTCGCGCAGACATGTGGAGTACAAAAAACGGCTCAATCAACTCGACCTGGTCCACTTCTCGACGATCTCCCAGAAACTCCGGCTGCAACATCAACCACCATGCTTTAGCCCGCCTGGCTAGGCCGGCTAACAGCACTGCCGCCGTCAAACATGATACCTCCGCCGCCAACTTTGATCTGCTGAACATCCGTTCACTCACGAGCAAAGGACACCTCATCCAAGATGTCCTTGCCGACCGCAAACTCGACTTCCTCGTTTTAACAGAAACCTGGCAACAGACGAACCACTTCGCTGCACTGAATGACGCAACTCCTCCCGGCTTTGTTTACATCTGCCGTCCCCGTGGCAACGGCCGTGGAGGAGGCCTCGCTGTAATCCACCGCGAGAAGTGGAAAGTTCTGCCTGTCTCCGTGCCTCCATCAAGCTCTTTTGAATGCCTGGTTTTTAAGCTCCCTGGACCCTCGCCAACCATCATCGCTACAGTTTATCGCCCACCGAAGCCAGATAGTGATTTTATCAATGAATTTTCCAGCCTAATCACCCATCTATCCACTCTCTCGCCAAATGTAATTTTGCTGGGAGATTTCAAAATTCACATGGACAACCTTGACCTGCCACTCACCAGAGACTTCGCATCATATTTGGAGAGCCTTGGGATACGTTGTCTGATCGACCCCCCCACACACATCAAAGGCCACACATTGGACTTGGTTTGCTGCTCTGGTCTCTCCCCCTCCAAGCCCACTGCTGATGTACTTCCTGTAACCAACCACTTCCTCCTCACTTTTAACACCGTACTCCGCCTTTCTACAATCAAAACCCCCCGCCTCATTTCATTTCGTAACATCAAAAATATCAACATTGACACCTTCTGCTCCATTATCGACCGTTCCCTGCCCCCAGACACCCAGCTCTACCTTTCCTGCAAACCAAACTCCATAGTTCCACCCCCCTCCCTCACCTCTTGCCTCTCCGAACTCAAAACATGGTTCACAAAAAAACGTTCTTAAATTAAATTGTAATAAAACTGAAATCCTCCTTCTTCACCAAATCCACTCTATCTAAAGTTAACAGTTTCTGCCTTAACATTGACAGTTCCTCAGTGTCCCCCTCCCCTCAGGTTAAGAGTCTGGGCGTCACCCTTGACAGCATGCTCACCTTCCACTCACATATCAACACCATCACCCGCACTGCTTATTTCCATCTCCGCAATATCAACAGACTTCGCCCCTCCCTAACCACTGCTACTCTTGTCCACAGTCTTGTCACATTCTGCCTAGATTACTGCAACGCTCTCCTCTTCGGCCTACCGCAAAAGTCTCTCCATAAACTCCAGCTGGTTCAAAACGCCTCTGCTCGCATCATTACAAAAACACCCTCCCACCAGCACATCACCCCTGTCCTTCAGCAGCTCCACTGGCTCCTTGTCCATTACCGCATCAATAACAACTGCTCCTATATACTTACATGGCTATCCACAACCCGAAGGTCTTCGGGTGTATACCCCCACTCGCTCACTCAGATCCTCATCCTCCCTCTGCCTGTCAGTGCCCCCTGCCCGCCTGAGCACCATGGGAGCCAGAGCCTTCAGTCGCACTGCTCCTATGCTCTGGAACAGTCTACCTCCGGACCTCCAAAACTAAACCTCTCTCCACTTTCAAGTCCCGTTTAAAAACTCACCTGTTTAGGACTGCCTACAATACCTAATTCTCCCACTTCCCATGTCTTGTGATTTTATGTCCTGATTTTATATAATACTTCTCTTATCTATTTTTATATTGTATTTCCTCATTGTCTGTACAGTGTCCTTTGGTGGCATGAAAGGCACTTTTAAATAAATGAATTATTATTATTATTCTTAAAAGTTGTGGCCGATGGATAGCCTGCAAAATCCAGCCACACTGTGCTGCACTGCTGAACCAAATCAAAAGTACTGGCCCCCTTGACCTAGTCTGTGTAGATTTTCTTTCAATCGAGCCCGACTTCAAAGGGGTGATCAATGTCCTTGTAGTCACTGACCAATCCACCCGCTACGCCCAGGCCTATGCCACCAAAGACCAAAGAGCCCCTGACAGCAGCCAGGGTCCTTGTTGAAAAGTTCTTTGTGCACTACGGCCTACCAGGTCGAATCCACTCAGACCAGGGGAGGGCTTTCGAAAGCCATCTAATTAAAGAACTTTTGCAAGTGTTGGGCATAAAGAAATCAAGAACGACTCCCTATCACCCCAAAGGTGATCCACAGCTAGAGCGTTTCAACCATTTTTTGTTGTCCATGCTGGGCATGCTCAACCCCTGTGAAAAGCAGAAATTGAGTCAACATATCAGTTTGCTTGTCCACGCCTACAACTGTACACATAACGATGCGACCGGTTACTCGCCATATTACTTGATGTTTGGCCGCGAGGCTCGGTTGCCTGTTGACCTCTGTTTTGGGACGTCTCCTGATGGTTAAGACAGCCAAACCTACCTGCAGTACGTTGAAAACCTCAAAGCAGAGTTGCAGCAACCATACGAGTTGGCACAAGAAGTGGCAGAAAAAACGCATCAGCGAAACAAAAGACATTATGACACAAGAGTGAGAAACCAAGTGTTAGAGCCAGGGGATCGTGTTCTCATCAGAGCAACAGGGGTGCCTGGAAAGAACAAGCTGGGTGAAAAGTCATTGTCAAACCCTTATGTGGTGCTCGAAAAGCTGTCCCATCTTCCGGTGTACAGAGTAAAGCCAGAAACGGGCCAAGTCATTGTCAAGACTCTCCACAGAGACCACTTGCTGCCTATTGGTGACCTAGTTCGGTTCCCAACAGGCCCTGACAAGAGAGACACACCGCAGAGGCCATCAACTAGGTCCTCTCAAAACAAAACAAAGGTCACTGAACTGGGCAGGGAAGAAGAGAGCTTAGACCGAGAAGAAGATGAAGACTGGTATCAGTCCGCTGCCCAAAGGGAATCCATTTCCCAAACTCTAGACCTCCTCGCTGATCATTTCAGTCAAAACCCACCATATCAAGCCGAAGACCAGAGCCTACCTTCACAAGCTTGTCCATCCGAGCCAGGACTTGCTCAAAGCCCTTCTGATGTGGTAAGGGACCCAGACCCAGAGGATTTTCTGCAGCTGCCCAAAGACCCTGTGGTGGACACAGGTCTGTAAGAGGGTGAGCTCCCCCCTGCTAGTCAGTCAGAGAGTGATGAAGAGCCAGTCAATGAACGTCGGCCTCGCCGAGAGATCAAGCCTGTCTTCTGTTGAAAATTATGACAAGCCTGGGGACTCTACTGACAAGCCTATTGTGATGTTCCACCGTGGGTTGAGGATCACCATACGCCGAGATCCTGCCCCACAGTGCCTCCTCTAGTTTCGATGGGTCGTGCTACGAATGGGGTTAAGCGATTAAGACATTTAACCATTTTAGGTAAATATAGTCTTTTCGTGACTTTAATGTAGTCTGATGAGGGGATCTGGACTTTTAGAGGGGGGAGGATGTAGCCCCTGATTTGTTTGTGTGCCTATTAGGTAGTTCTGCCAGATGTTTATTGTTTTCCTATGAGTTAATTAGCCGGTCGCGCATTGTAGTGGTCTAGAGTGTAAGCAGGAGAACTAAAACGGCGTGCCCCGTTGAACAGGCGTTACACCATAGTGAAGGGTGAATCAATTTCACAGAATTGTGAATAATTGGATAAATATTATTAACAGGGTTTTACATTTTCAAAATATTAAAATGATTTGTAGAGGTCTCTCACATGGACTATGGAAGACAACATTCATAAAGGAATTCCACTTAAAAAAAAAGTTTATTATTACTGTACGCTATGGAGGCCTAACCTCTATTTCGTCTTTGGACATTGATAAAACAAGAAGCTACTAACACTTAGGTGGAGAACTTTATTCAAACGTTACATAAAGTGTAAATCACTGTGACTGAAATAGCATTTGGGAGAATACGTGTGATAAACAATGAGAATTACACATGATAAGAAGACCACTGGCCATGTTTTGATGAATTCTTACAGTTGGTTACATATACGGGTAAAGCTCACACAAATTGTGTCAATTTAGCACGCCAAGCTTCATATGTGTAGCTTGGCTAAGCTTTTCTTCAACATTCTCTTTCAAATGTTTGTTGAGATTTGAAGTTCAAAAGCCACTATTTTGCATTGTCATTATGCGGTATTGTAGGCCTGCCTTTATCTGCACTCAAGCCATCACCATATATGCTGCTGAGAAGTTGTTTTACAGGCAACGGGTCTAGTAATCATGAAGACTCCAACCACATGACAGTCTATGTGCGCTCTCGCCGAACACTAATGAATATCGAGAGAAAAAAATATTCACTTTAACGACCAAATGAATCCCAATCATGGACTTAATTTAGCATTTCCTTCTATTCATAAGCCTGCAACGCAAATGCAGACAGCAAGATGCAGCACGATGCATTTTTCAACCTTGACACCCCCCCCCCCCCCACCCACACTGTTCACATGATAGAGGCACTCAGACTTTGTCATTGTGTCAGTGCACACTTACCAGAATCCAAGCACAGCAAAGAGAGCACACAGGCTCATTGCATGCACGGCCCTTGCGAACAAAAGCTTCATTTACGACCCCGATTCGTTTCCAAGGAAAACAAGAGCTAAATTGGAGCTGTTTGTCGGGAGGTCTCTTCTAAATTCAATAGATTCGGATTAAATATTGCGTTAGCGTGATGAGCAAGGTACGTCCATGATCCGTATGGAGGAGTAGGGGGAGGAGGAGGAGGAGGAGGAGGAGGAGGAAGAGGGAGGGAGGAATGAGCAAGGAGTGAGTAAAGATGTTGCCGGGGGCTGCTCCAGCTTCTGTCCTCCATCTTCTGTGCTCGTTGCTGCTGGACTCTCATCTAACATTGAGCCATTTAAACAATGCCTGTTAGTATCACCAATTGTTTTGTTTTATAAAAGGGGGAAAAACGTTTTAGTTCAAATGCAACATGTAGCCTGTGTTCATATTTTACATGTCAGTCATTTAGTCCATGAATTAGATACGTCACTTTCAGCAAGCTACCGGAACTCAAATTAGTATAAGTCACGATTAATATACATCTAGCTAAGCTGTTAACAAAACAAGCCTGACTTCATTTAGTTATACTTTTTGAGCAGGTTACCAATATGGCAATTTGTATTTGTTCAATTGTGTGGTGAAGGGAGATGCATTTGGGGAGGTTTGATGCATTCACGAAAGGTACTCATCAATATTGACAAATATCTAACAAGTTGCAATTCCCAAATTTGTTTCCATCTGCAGTGGGATTTAAAGCTTGTTCCTCTTGGTCCAAAGCCAAGAAATACTGTTCATTTTGAAGATCATCTTTTCAGCCAGTGAAAGTACACTGTAAAAACAAAATTTTTGGTCTAACAAATGATATCTAAGGATGAAGCGGTTCGGTAGATGAATGAATGAATGAATGAATGAATGAATGAATGAATGAATGAATGATATCTACTAAATAACATCTACATATAAGTATTAGGTTTTGATGACTACTTAAAATAATTGTGTAAATCTTCAAAACATCAAGAGTAACATTTACTTCACTCAACATTCACTCATAATATATACACAATTAATAGACATGATGAATAAAACTCAAAGTATACTTTACTCAAATGGAATCTAGTTTGTCTGTGCATGCTCATCGACCAACATGCGAAAGCAGCATGCGTCAGTCACTTCAGCCAATCAAAGGAACAGGAGCATCCAGCCAGTCCTTTGTCATGTTTCGGTTTTTGACCAACAGGTGGCACTGTGGGGCTTTACCCTGCAGCTGCACACCTGTTGGTCCTTTGGCAATTACGGTAGTATAAGAGGACTCCCTCCCGACCACTCAGTGTCGGGTCATTGTAGCTTTTTGACACTGTCATGTTTGTTTGTTACCATTTGTCTGCTGCTGTCAGGTTTGTTTCGGTCATGTTTCTGTTATTGAGTTTTTATCTTCAGTCATGTGTTTTGTTTCATACTTTGGACTTTGTTTTGGGTTTAGTTTTCTCTGTGTTTTATTAAATACAATTCGTCAGTACACCCTGCTCCTCTCTCCTGCTTCTTGGGGTCCACCACCACCTCGCTACGTGACAGAATGACCCGACCAACTGGACCCCGCAGGTACAAAGGACTGGTTCCAATTCCATCATGTGCCTGGCGGAGCACGTCTGCGGCCGACACCCTTTTCCCCTTCAGGCAGCGCTGGTGATGCGGCTGTCCTGTTTTCGTCTCGTCAAGCCTCGTCCACGGTGGGCCGAGGCTCGTCACGTGTCTGTTCGAGCTGAGTCACAGTCACGTCGACGACGAGCCATGCCACGTCCACGCCCACGTCAGGCCGAGCCCCTGTTCACGTCCGGCTGTCCCATGTCCCCCGTTACGTCAAGCTCCGTCCATGTCAGGCCACGCCCACGCAAAGGATTGCCGTCGCTACATGTTCCTGTTCCTTGGCGAGACGAAGGGCGCCGTCGCGTTATGTTCCTGTTCCCTGGCGAGGCGAAGGTCGCCGTCGCTTTTGTTCCCATTCCCCGGCGAGGCAAGCCTTGTGGACAACTTTGGGACGTCTGGGATCCGTCCCTTGAGGGAGGGGTACTGTCATGTTTCGGTTTGTGACCAACAGGTGACACTGTGGGGCTTTACCCTGCAGCTGCACACCTGTTGGTCCTTTGGCAATTAGTATAAGAGGACTCCCTCGCGACCACTCAGTGTCGGGTCATTGTAGCTTTTTGCCACTGTCATGTTTGTTTGTTACCGTTTGTCTGCTGCTGTCAGGTTTGTTTCAGTCATGTTTCTGTTATTGAGTTTTTATCCTCAGTCATGTGTTTTGTTTGATACTTTGGACATTGTTTTGGATTTAGTTTTCTCTGTGTTCTATTAAATACAATTGGTCAGTACACCCTGCTCCTCTCTCCTGCCTGCTTCTTGGGGTCCACCACCACCTCGCTACGTGACATCCTTACATTCGGACGACTTGTTGGAGAGAGACACACTTTATTCGGGTAAGTGTCATTATTAAACTACTTAGCGTAATTTATCCTGCTGGATTCTCGACTACAGTAGTCTGTCCTCCATTCAACCTTGCTAATGTTAACCTGCCACGAGTAAGCTAAACTAATTTTCACATTTTTGGGATATCCTTGAAGTGTTTAGAATGATCCAGGGAATGTTTTAAGAAGAGCAGGTGTGACCACACGGCAGGGATAGCTCTACTAATCGCTTGGCTAACGATTTTGTCGATGTGTCTGGACAACATTAGCTTGTGGCAGTCAAAAGGAGCAGACACGATTGACTGTAAACACGTCTTTATTCCACGACTGCCAACAAGTGGATCTAAACAATTACAAGTTTGCGCCAAAGACATTCACCTGAACACGCCCCCTACTGTATGCCTGCTGGGTGAGAAGCATGGTCCTAGTGTCCGCCCTACAGCCCCCCCCCGAACACCCAGAAGGATAATCACAATGACAACTTCACAGGGGGTTTTATTAGCCTGCCACAACAACTACTACGCAGCCCGTCTCTTGGTGGCGCAGGCGAAACTAGTCGGGCAGGAGGCACAGGTGAGACACGAGTAGGAGAACGACACAACACTGACACGCTGAAGTGAGGCTGGGGGCTTCGGAGGACGACCACGGCGAGGGACCTGCAACAGCACATTGCCCGCAACCAAATGAGCTGGTTTGAGCCTATCTAAGGAAACACACTCCCTTCGCCCACCCATATCAATCACAAAACTCTTATCAACGTGCGCGAGCACCCTAAATGGGCCGTCATACGGTGGCTGGAGGGGCGAGCGGTGGGCATCATGGTGCACAAAGGCACACAAACAAACGGGCCGACATAAGCGCAGGCGGTACGAACACTTTGGAAACAAAATGGTGAACCGGTGTCGGAGTTAGGGGTCCCTCCGACAAAAAGGGGAAGGAAGGCGCGCTGGAACCTTCTGGCAGAAATTCACCGGGAACACAAAGTGGCTGACCGAGCACCAACAAAGCAGGGGCGGCATTAAGATCTTCTTTCTGAGCCGAACGTAAGCTGAGCAAAACCCACGGAAGGCGGTTGTCCCAGTTACCGTCCGAAAGCGCAGCCCGCAGCGCAGCTTTTAGCGACCGGTGAAAATGTTCGCACAACCCGTTAGCCTGTGGGTGGTAGGCCGTAGTGCGGTGTACCTGCACACCCAAGGACCCTGCCATGGCTGACCAGAGCTATGACACAAACTGGGGGCCCCTGTCCGAGGTGATATCGCATGGTGTGCCAAAACGTGCGACCCAGGACAACAGAAAAGCACGAGCTATATCTACAGAGGTTGTGGAGGACAGGGGAACTGCTTCCGGCCACCTAGTGGTCCGATCTACCATCGTGAGTAGATTTGTGAAACCCTGCGACAGAGGGAGGGGGCCTACCAGGTCTACGTGGACGTGGTCAAATCGCCTGGCCGGAATTGGAAAAGGTTCAAGGTTCGCCCTGGTGTGCCGGTGGACTTTGGCGCGCTGACACGCCACGCATGCAGCTGGGAATGGAGTTGACGTCCTTGCGTAAACCAGGTCAGACAAACTTGGCCCCAACCAGTTTGACTAAAGCACGAACGCCAGGGTGTGAGAGGGAATGGATTGAATCAAAGATTCGGCGACGCTAATCCAACGGAACCACAGGGCGAGTATGACCCGTAGACACATCACAGAGGAGAGCGGGACCGCCTACACGCATTATTACCTCCTCAAGTTTAAGAGCTGTACTGGCTGCCTTGAGATTGCGGATGTCAGGATCCTCGGATTGGTCGGCGGCCATTTCCGAAAAATCAACCCCGAGCTGGACCGGACATACGATTGCGCGTGACAAACAATCAGCCACAGGGTTACACTTACCGGCCACATGCTGAATGTCAGTTGTGAACTCAGAAATGGCTGTTGCTGCCGAGCCAACCACGGTTCTGTCACCTTTGACATTGCAAATGTAAGTGGCTTGTGATCCACAAAAGCGGTGAAAGGGCGCCCTTCAAGGAAACCAAAATGGCGCGTCGCAAGATAGAGTGCCAGCAACTCTCTGTCAAAAAACGCTATACTTGCGTTCGTTATCCCGCAGCTTACGACTGAAAAACGCAAGGGGCTGCCATACGTTCTCCACCAGCTGCTCAACCACCGCCCCAACAGCAATATCAGATGCATCTGTAGTTAAAGCCACTTGCGCAGTTGCAATCGGGTGGAGCAGGAGGGCTGCACTTGCGAGAGCGTCCTTAGCTTGTTGAAACGCCTGTGCCCGTTGAGGAGACCACTCGATCGGATCATTAGCCTTCTTCTTACTCAAGGCGCCGTAAAGTGGCTGCAGGAGGTGGGCTGCGCGAGGAAGGAACCGGTTATAAAAATTAACCATGCCCAAAAACTCTTGCAACGCCTTAACTGAAGCGGGGCGGGGGAAATCCACCACCGTCTGCACTTTGGCGGGCAAGGGGATAGCGCAAGGGGATAGCGCTGAATTTGCGGAATGGGGTAGCGGTCATGCGTGGTAACATTGTTAAGCCAATGAAAATCACCACAAGGCCGCCAGGAACCATGACTTTTAGGCACCATGTGTAAGGGCGAGGCCCACGTGCTGTTTGAACGCCTAACGATTCCCAAACGCTCCATTGTAGCAAACTCCCCTTTCGCAATTTCCAGCTTTGCTGCGTCGAGGCGACGCGCGCGGGCAAACGCCGGCGGGCCAACTGTGGGGATGAAATGCTCCACCCCGTGCTTAGTATCGGCGTCGGAAAAGGCGGGAGTCGTTAGCGACGGGAAGTCTGTCAGTAAACGTTGATAAACGTCACCCGATGCCAAAATATTTGCGCGCGTGAATGGTCCGAGTCCCCCAGCCTCACACGGAAAAGTGGCGAACGACACAGCGTCAATTAACCGGCGGTTAGCGACATCAACGAGCAGTCCATGTGCACACAGAAAATCCGCAACAATAATCGGAACTGTGATTGAGGCCACGACAAAATTCCACTGGAAATTGCGTCCATGGAAGCACACGGTCACCCACCTGGAACCAAAGTTGATGATGGGCGAGCCGTTGGCTGACCTGCGATCCGCTGTCCACCAGGAAACGTCTTCCTGATGATGAGTCTGTGATGAAAAGCAGCTCGTTTCTGTCGCCGGCGTCCACGACTGCTACTGAACGCCGGCACTGGCATTTCCCGGGGCCTCGTAGTTGCAGGGAGGAAACAGCGCCGAACCTTGGCGCCAAAACGCTGATGGAAAAAACAGTCTTTTCGCGCTGCTTCCATGTAACCACCCGGCCACCACTGTTGGGTCCACGCCTGGTGTCGCCTCGAGGAGGGGATCGGCTGTCGCACTTTGTATGGCGAACTGTCGTGTAGCCAGCAGAACTTGATCCGCTTCTTCATCCAAACCCCGATAGTCGCTGGTCGTCAGACATGCCGAGTTAGCCAACACCGCGCGCACTGGGCCTGGTAGTTGGCGTAGGAAAATGCGCGGGAAAAGAAATCCGCCTTCATCCGAGCCTAACAGCGACAGCATTTTGTCCATCAGACTGCCGTGCCATCGCCCAGCCCGGGAAGGGAAAGGAATCTGTCTGCTCTCTCCGAGTCCGACAAACGGAACCTCCTGAGCAGAAGCTGTTTGAGCACGTCGTATTTCCTGACTTGTGGAGGCGCCCGCAAGGGCTACATCGCACGACGTGTATTCTGCTGGTCGAGGGACGCCACGACCATGTAATATTTCGGATCATCGGTAGTGATTCCCCGTAGGTGGAAAAGCGCTTCCACATGCTGGAACCACGAAGCCGGGTCGCTCTGCCAGAACTCCGGTAGCCTCGCGGCAGAGGCGGCGGCTGCAAGTTGCGGGAGTTGGGGCGACGTGGCCGAGGAAGACACCTCTTCATCCGTTAACCGAAACATCTTAACGTCAGGGTCACCAATGTGGCAGTCAAAAGGAGCACACACGATTGACTGTAAACACGTCTTTATTCCACGAATGCCAACAAGTGGATCTAAACAATTACAAGTTTGCGCCAAAGACATTCACCTGAACACTGTATGCCTGCTGGGTGAGAAGCATGGTCCTAGTGTCCGCCAAAAGCTAACGTTATCTGAGGCAATCTGTTTTCTCTCTGAACCATCACACATAATCCTGTCTAAATAAATCTTGATGTAGTTTGGTAAATATGTAGTCTATAGTGTTTTGGTAATATTTCTGCGTGCTGATTGTGTTATTCAGCAAAAAGGATAGCATGGCAATTTGCCGCCATTGCCTCATGTACTCTTGCTAATGTTAACTAACCACGAATCAGCTAAACTGATTTTAGTTTGTTATACTATTTGGACATCACTGAAGTGTATGGTGTGACCCAAGGAGTTTTTATGAAGAGCAAGTTTTACCACACAGGAACAATGGGTTTGCTAATCGTGTGACTAACAATTATTTCGATGTGTCCTGCTAGCATTATCTGAGGCAACCTGTTATAACATTTTAACCATTGAGCATAATAATTTCTCAATTAATCTGTTAGACTACATTGTTTGTCCACGGTGTCACCCCTCCCTTTTGTTTTGTTCCCTTTTTCAGTGTGGACTGGGCGCCTCCCTAATTGGTGCACCTGCCTCCCTTACACACCTCCGATTATTCAGCTCATCAGCCACTTGCAGCATAAAAGCTAGCCGGAACAGCCACCCGTTGCCAGTTCATCAGTGATCTTTCCTGCCACACTCGCTTCTGCCAAGCCGTTAAACTCCTACGTCCTGCACTCCTTGAATTGGTCACTTTGACTTCCATTCAGTTCCTGCCACCTCGACCTGTCCCACTCCTGGCAAATAAATCCTTCTGAGTTCATTGTGTCTGCGTGTGAGTCCTGTCAAGACAATCTCTGCTCCACCCTCAGTCCAATGGTCAGACGGAGAGGGCTAATCAGATGCTGGAGACCTCCCTCCTCTGCATGGCTGAAAACAACCCCTCTACACGGGCATCACATTTGGCATGGGTGGAATATGCTTACAACAGCCTTACTAGCTCAGCAACTGGTGTCTCTCTCTTTGAGGCCTCTTGGGCCCCCCCCCCCTTTTGACCTCCCAGGTAGTAGACAGAGAGGTACCCTCAGTCCAAGAGTACATTGGCCAGTGTAAGAGGATTTGGCAAAACACCCGCCAGGCCCTGGAAAGCACCCAACGGTCTGCCCAATCATCTGCCAATACACGCAGATTCCCAGCCCCTCTGTACCAGCCTGGCTAGGAGGTTTAGTTGTCCATCAGGAACATTCCGTTGCTCACAGAATCCCGCAAACCTGCCCCCTGTTACATTGGACCCTTTGTAAGAGAAAAACTAATCAATACCTCAGCGGTTAGGCTTACGCTATCTTGATAACATGAAAATTCACCCCACGTTCCACATTTCCCAGGTCAAACCGATTTTCACTAGCCCGTTGTCCCCTTCGTCCGAGTCCCCTCCACCCGCACGGATCATTGATGAGCATCTCGCTAGTCCGCTGCCTGATGGATGTGAGGGGTATGGTCCTGAGTCACGTTCCTGGGTGCCCCGGTCTTTTTTTTTTTACCCGGATTTGATCACTGCCTTTGATCGGGCGCACCTGGGGAGGCCCGGTGGGTCATCGGGAGGGTCCCGTTGAGGTGTGGGTAGTGTTAGAATGCATTGTTTGTCCACGGTTTTGGCCCTCCCTTTTTTTGTTCCCTTTTTCAGTGTGGGCTGGGCGCCTCACTAATTGGTGCACCTGCCTCCCTTACACACCTGCGAGTCTTCAGCTCATCAGCCACTTGCAGCATAAAAGCCAGCCGGAACGGCCGCCTGTTGCCAATTTGTCAGTGATCTTTCCTGCCGCCCTCGCTTCTGCCAAGCCGTTACACTGCTGCTTCCTGCACTCCTTGAATTGGTCACTTTGACTACCATTCAATTCCCGCACCTCGACCTGTCCCACTCCTAGCAAATAAATCCTCCTGGGTTCATTGTGTCTGTGTGTGGTTCCTGTGCTCATTTCTCACGAAGCCTAGCGGTATCTTGATGCCGTTTAGTAAAAATGTAATGTGTTGATAAAACACAGCCCTATCTTAAATAAAGTTGTAATCCGATATGATTAGTTAATCTTGTTTAATATGACACATTTTCTGTTTTTGCTTTCAGGTTTCGTTAGTGTATTGCAGTTAGTCTTTTGGTCAATTCAGAACAGTATTCATAATACAGAACACCGGTCCAATCAAACACAGTGATCTTTTCCTGCCACACTTCATATATTTAAAATAATCTTTTACAGGTTTCTTGGTGTCTAATCAGTTTTAGTGAGTATAAAACATGATTTCCACCATTGTTTTTTAACAGATTTGGCCTCGAGATGAAGATTGGGTGGCTTGAACTATTCTATGACATGGTCCTGCAAGTGTTGCAGTTTTAGGACTTCAAGTTGTTTCAAGCACTTTAAACATTAGAGACTGAAATATTTTCACACCAGTCAGCGCCGGTCACTAGCCTACTTGTACTCAGATTGTCCTTGGTCCTTTAAGGTTTGGAGTGCACTTCACTCATTTGTTTTGTGATCATACCAAAAGTGCCCCCTGAGAACAAACAGTTTATTTTTCGTGCCTTATTTGTAACTTGTGTCGTTTTCATTCAGAGAAGCAATATTCTGAATACCTTGCGACTTATCTTCAAAAGCAAGAAACTGTCCAGTGTGTTTTTTTGAGGGTGTCACAAAAGCACTTATACACACAACTTTTGCTTCACATGAAAGTGTCGGAAGCACACTCCTCACAGCCTGGAAGATTTTAAGGATACTGTATTTCGGCATTTCTGGATCAGGCAAGAAGATAGTTTATATTTATTCGGGGTGCCTTGGGTGTTCCAAAGGTGTCGCGCATGACACGAATGAATTAATCCAATGTTATTAGACAGGAAACATTGGAAGTAGGGGAGTTGAAATGCATGCATGTGCAGAGCCTATAGTATGTATTAAATGAACCGATGATTGGGACTTGTATTGAATATGGAAGTGATTGCAATTAAATTGGGATAGTCTGTGAACTGACCAGTTGCATTGTGTAATTTAACATGGTACACATGCTTATTTGACACGAGTCGATGATTGTGTGCTTTTGATGAAAGATGTCAGCCAATTCAAATGATTAAAACGGTTCTATTTGTTTTTCTTGTTAACTGCATGTCGCAGGACAACTGCAGTAATGCAGTTCAGGATACCCTCAAGATCCTGGTGGTCCAAGGGGTTGAGGGAGAGGATCCAGTCGATGTCTCCATCCAAGACAATGATGTTGTATTTACAAGATAACCAGCCTCCATGTTTGTGATTTGTTTTATTTTGATATAATTGGAAAAGTGAATGTTTGGTGGAACATTTATTTAAACATATTTAGTTACAAATACTTAGCTGTATTAAGTTAAGAGTTCTGTATAATTAAGTTACAATTACTTATTTGTTGAATATTGTAATCATTTCATGTATTTAAGGTTTACTTAATTGTTTCATGTACGTAACCTAATTACAATAATTACATTTTACTTAATTATAGTCCAGGCTCTCACTTAGAGATAAGGTGAGAAGCTCGGTCATCCAGGAGGGGCTCAGAGTAGGACCGCTTCTCCTCCACATCGAGAGGAGCCAGATGAGGTGGCTCGGGCATCTAATTAGGATGCCTCCTGGACGCCTCCCTGGTGAGGTCCCACTGGAAAGAGACCTCGGGGATGACCCAGGCCCCGGATAAGCGGTGGAAAATGGATGGACGGATGGATGGATGGATAGTTTGAAACTTTATAATTGAATTGAGTAAGAGTTATCACGTGGCTGGTGGCCTGGTAGTCGAGTGGTTAGCACGTCAACTTCACAGTGCTGAGGTTCAATTCCAGCTCCGGCCTTCCTGTGTGGAGTTTGCATGTTCTCCCCGTGCTTGTGTGGGTTTTCTCTGGGTCTTCCGGTTTCCTCCCACATTCCAAAAACATGCATGGCAGGCTGATTGGTCGCTCTAACATTGTCCCGAGGTGTGGATGTGAGCGCGAATGGTTGTTCGTTTCTGTGTGCCCTGCAATTGGCTGGCAACTGGTTTAGGGTGTCCCCCGCCTACTGCCCGAAGACAGCTGGGATAGGCTCCAGCACCCCCCTAGTGAGGATAAAGCGGTTTGGAAAATGGATGGATGGATGGATGGATATCTCGTAGCTAGCCTGCTACTAGTCACGGAGTCATGGCTAACAGCGGTGACCCCGGACACACACGCCAAGTTGGAAGGCACTTTTCTCCAGCTGTTCCATCCTGCCTGCACTCTATTCTTCACTTCTCTTCCACAGTCTCCACTGCTCTGCACTGTTGATCATAGGTACTTAAATTCCTGTACCTTCGCCACCTCTGCTCCCTGTAACCTCACCGTTCCACTGGTCTCCCTTTCATTTATGCCCATGTACTCTGTCTTACTACGACTGACCTTCATTCCTCTTCTCTCTAGTGCAAACCTCCACCTTTCTAGGTTTTCTTGTAGCTGCTGGCTACTCTCACTACAGACCACAATGTCATCTGCAAACATCATAGTCCAGGGAGACTCCTGTCTGACCTCATCTGTCAATCTATCCATCACCAAGGCAAACAAGAAGGGGCTCAGGGCCGATCCTTGATGCAGTCCTACCTCGACTCTCCCCCATTCACCCATTGTAAATAGCACAGCCACCTTATGCAGCACATACGCAGTTGTATATGCTTATATCTTATATTTTGTATTTTTATATTTCATTCTGTATTGTGTACAGTTCTTTTTTTATTTTGTGCATGCAAATACTTGTTTTCTACTTTTTCTACTTCCTTCCCTCCAAACCTTGCTGCTGTATATTGCAAATTTCTCCATTGTGAGACAATAAAGGTTTTCTTTTCTCATCTTAAAATGAAATTTCGTACATGCAATCTTTAGTTTCATGTAATTGTTACTTAATTCTGATGAGAAGGATATACAGTACTTGAAACATGAGCAGTAAAATGTACTTACTAAGAGTGAGTGCAAATACTTGCGAGGATTTTCAAAAGTAAATGTTATTAGTTGTTTTTTTCAGTGAGGTTTCAAGAAAAAAAAAACAGCAAGTGAACATCAACCAAAAGAGTCACACTTAATAAGGGCCAGAAGTATCCAAGTGGCAAAGGATTTGTTTTTGTCTAAAGATCATTTTTTTGTTTTAGATAGTACATCTGCCACTCTGCAATTGTGTTTAGAGATCCATTTTGCCATTGAAGGAGGTTTTTTCCTATGGACAGACAGATGACGGACAGACAGATTGATGCTAATAGTGGCAATGGTGCTGATGGTGGCAAGGGAGGTGATGGGCTGTGCTATGGCATGATTACAGCCTCTTCAGCGATACACACAAGTCAGCAGAACTGCAGTCTCAGCATTTTCTCAGGATATTTGCTGTGTATGGAAGGATTTGCCCCCAGGCCTGCTCATGCACAAGAGTGTATCCAGTACCCTTGTATGTCTGATAAAGTGTATCGCATGAATATACAAACCGATGCTTACATTTTTACATTTTGTGAGGGTGTCGGGGGACAACTAAATAGGCATGTTCAATACCACTCAGAACAGTACCAGTACGACTCTCAACTCTTCAGTAGTCGCCGATACGAAGACCAAATACTGATCCCACTAGTACTTTTGATCCATAAAATGAACAAAAAAAATGTAAAGAAAGATCTATATATCCCAGTGTAGTATTTTCCCTTAATACTGCACAAAATTACGAGCAATTATCAGTTATCTTTTTCTAGTTCTATTCATACACTTACAGAAATTGCGTCTTAACCCTTGTGCCATGGGCATGGGCATCATGGACATCAGACATGTATGGCTTTCGCTCTTGATCGTAAAATGGTCCAAAGAGGGTGAATGATACGTTGCTGGTACCAATGCCTTGTACAAAATCCGGGTACCAGGGCCCGGTGCCGATACCAGGTATCTGTACTCGTCTTAATTTGTTGCAGCTTCACTACATCTCGTTTTTCCCCGAAGTACTGTTTTATACATGACTGTCCGCATGATTGGTTGCCGGAGCAACTTCGACGGATTTATCCCGTGAGCTGATTGGCTGCACATCTTTGCAGCCCCGCCCAGTACCTTCCCTTGTGTCTCGTCGCGCTGTTGACTCTCTAATTGTTCGTCTGCCACTCTCTGGCATACACTTTTCTGTTGTGTTTACGGCAGGGAGAGAGAGAGAGAGAAAAAGTCAAAGTGAGCGCGAGCGAGCGAAAGAGAGAGTGGGGGGTGGTTGGTGGGGTGGGGGTTGATTGGGCTTGTCCGAAAAAAGGCTCTGTGGGGCTCCTACAGCGGCACACTTGTAAAAGGACTCCCGTGAGACAAGAACAGTGACAGAAACAATGACCTGACCACTCTGTCACTCTTTCTGTATTTCTGCCATGGATTTTTGTTTGCAGTGCTTTCATTTTGTCTTTGTGTCAGCCATTGTTTTTTGTTTGTTACTTTGGATTCTTGTTGTTTTCAGGACTTTGTTTTGGATTTAGTTTTCTGCGTGTTTAATAAATTACATTTTGCTAAATTCCCCCTGCTCCTCTCTCCTGCCTGCTTTTTGGCGTCCTCCGCCATCACGTTCGTGACAGAGGAAGATACAAACAGGCTTTTCCTCTCACATTATTGGCTTCAGTGGGTGCTGAAACCGTCTTTATTTTGTGCTTATACATGGGGCTTATTGTTGAGTTCAATTCCGATTCCAGTATTTTGCCCTGGTCATTTTTTTTTTCTTGTCAATGTTAAGAGCACAATTCTGTTCTTTTTCCAGATCTGAAACAGCTCCCCTCAAATGGCCATATAAATCAGATATGTATCAATGCAAGTGCAGCGTGGATCCTAATGTCGTGATCATCCGACCTACGCGTCAACAAAATGTGACAAACATCACAATTGTTCAACAAAACAGACAGCTGTGCGTAGAGAAAGGTGCACAAAACAGTCGGTGGCAGAACGAAAATGTTTTTGAAGTGATAAACATATGTGGCTTCCAGTCAGGTCAAGCACAAAGTATCATAAATGTTGAATCATTTCTGGCATGTGGCTTTTTATCTTCAGATTACATGAAACTGAGTCTTTCGCCAAATCATTTAGTCAAATGCAAGTGGTAATTCAACATACCCATTGGCTCAACTGAAGCCACTCTCTTCTATCGGGCTCTATTTTCGTGACCGGTGCAAGTTTAGCACAAAGCGTGGTCATGGGTCGACTTTTCTTTCTTTTGACATGTTGGTAGAACCGTACTTTCCGAAACAGTTGGGTTGCGCTGTTGTGGGCGTGAACACAACCGACCAGCTTCACGACCAAAGGAAGCGGCGCCTCTCAATACCTTTCAATTCACTGAATGAGAGAAGCACAGTTTTTGACATTGCAGAAGCAGAAACTGAATCAGAGTCCACGCAAGTGATCAAAGTGTGCAAGGGGTGTGTTCCAACTACAGAGGGATCACACTCCTCAGCCTCCCCGGTAAGGTATATTCAGGGGTGCTGGAGTGGAGGGTCCAACGGGAAGTTGAGCCATGTGCTTTGTGGACTTGGAGAAGGCGTTCGACTGTGTCCCTCTGGGAGTTCTGTGGGGGATGCTTCGGGAGTATGTGGTACCGAACCCCCTGATACAGGCTGTTCGGTCCCTATACCACCGATGTCAGAGTTTGGTTCACGTTGTCGGCAGGAGGTCGGAATCGTTTCCAGTGAGGGTTGGACCAAGGCCGTCCTTTGTCACCGATTCTGTTCATAACCTTTATGGACAGAATTTCTAGGGGCAGACGAAGCACTGAGGGCATCTGTTTGGGTGGCCACAGTATTGCATCTCTGCTTTTTGCAGATTATGTGGTTCTGTTGGCTGCTTCAAGCAGGGCTCTCCAACTCTCACTGGAGCGTTTCGCAGCCGAGTGTGAAGCGGTTGGGATGAGGATTAGCACCTCCAAATCTGAAACAATGGTCTTCAGTTGGAAAAGAGGGAATTCTGGGCTTCCCTGCTAAAGCTGCTGCCCCCGCGACCCCCGCGGTAGAAGATTGATGGGTGGATGCATAAAGTATAACTAAACAAGCCCGAACACTAAGTTAAAAAAAAGTATATCCACACTGTGCAGACCAACGATTTTGGTGAATTTATACTGTGTTGATCTTATCACACTTGTCTCGATCTGATCTTGATACAGTACTGACTTGGTAGCAATTTTGTTAAGATTTTGATTGATTAGACCACCACTATTCTATAACTCCTGTGTGAAAGGTGCTAACGCGAAGGGAGATAAGGTATATTTTGATGGAGAAGATTGACTCTGGTGATTTTTGATCGTATTTTCATTATGTAGATGTTTTCCATTTTGTTTTGTGTAGAGTTTTGCGTGCATCACATTGTGTTGTTGATGTATTTATTTGTATTTGCTTGCTGAGCCTTGCCATCATTGCAAGTGAAAAATCTGTTCACACTTCTCTTACCGGGATAAATAAATAAAAGTTGAAGAAAAAAAAACAGATCTAGATGAAAATGTTGGTAGCTTAACCTTACAGTATACATGGCCAAATTAAACAGAAGAACATATATTATCATAGTATGTCAGAAACTCAAGATCTGTCAAAGGCAGTGTAATGTCACTTAATATAAACGTAATATGGAAGGGGGCTCATCTGTGAAGAACTCATTTCAAACATATGAGTATACAACACAAGTGTCAAACTCAAGGCTCAGGGGCCAGATCCGGCCCACAAAAGAAAATCATGTGCACAGACTTCATGTTTGTTGCTTAAAAATATACACACAATAAATAAATCCAAAGTCTTTTCACGTTTAACGTTTAATAGATATTGTAAAAATTGTTTGAGCAGTACTCGTAAACTAAATGGAATAGTGCTTTAACAAACAGTTTTTTTACTGGATTTCAAAATTAGTCATCCATTTGTGGCGCTGTAGGTGTAATATGAGGCGATCATACATTTATTCCATTTCACAGTCATAACTGCCCTCCAACATAAACCCTCATTATGATGTGCCCCGTGACAAAAAATGAGTTTGATACACTTGCTCTACAGTAAGATATGTGTTTCCACAAATTGTCAGTGCCCATAAGTGAAATTCAGTCACACAAGTCACAATGACAACTTGAAATGAATCAGTGCTTGGCATCCAACTTCATGGTGTAGTGTACAGTACCTGGGAAATTGCATCAATTATACAGAAGATGGAAATTTTCTATGCATTTAAACAGCCTTTTGACTTGTAGAAATAATACCAATGTCTGGGCAGAGTGCCTGCTGCTCACTGAGAATGATCCCGATCTTTAATAACCAGTTCTCTGTTGAGGTAAGTGGCCCAATAAACAAGGTTAAAGCTGCCAAATAGCACAGGGAACATGATGCGGGAAATGCGGTCGATCTTGCTGACACTGTTGAACGTTTTCTTGTGATGTTCGGGTTTCTTCTCTGAGGAGGCCTTGTTGGGATCACTGATGGAACACTTGGAAATTATGGGTAACATCGAGTCTTTCGTTAAATTAGGAGCATAGTTGGACATGGCCACAGCGTAGGCATTGTTCTTCACCACAGAGGATTTTTTTTTCTACAGGGGAAAATGCCATTGGATTAGATGATGAGTGGCGTGAATATTGCATTCGTGCTGCGGAAAAGCATCTTCATCAATAAGCAAGCACAACATCTGCTAAACATGCTGGAAATGTGGAGGAGTAAATTATATCGAAAGAAAACAGGTACGGTTGTTGCTTCAGATTACATTTTTTTAATTGTCAAAAATTGACATCATGGTGGTATTTATTTACATATTTATGAAAGTAAAAGGGCAGCCTAGTTCGATTCCAGCTCCAGCCTTCTTGTGTGGAGTTTGCATGTTCTCCCCATGCCTGCATGGGTTTTCTCCGGGTACTCCGATACTCCACATTCCAAAAACATGCTTGGCAGACTGAACACTCGAAATAATCCAGAGGTGTGAGTGTGAGTGCGGATGGTTGTTCGTCTCTGTATGCCCTGCGATTGGCTGGCAACTGGTTCAGGGTGTCCCTCGCCTACTGCCTGAAGATGGCTGGGAGAGGCTCCAGCATGCCCCGTGAACCTTGAGAGGATAAATTGGTTCCAAAAATGGACGGATGGATGACAGCATGGTGCAAGAGTGGTGTCTCTCAGTTTTGTGGTTGGGAGTTTGAATATAACCTTTTGTTTGCGTGTTCTTCCTGTGTTTGTGTGGGTTTTCTCTGGGTAACTCAAGTTTCCTCCAACATTATGAAAACATGCATGTTCGAGTGATCAAAGACTGTCAATTTTCAGTCGGTGTGAATGTAAGTCTAAGTCGTTGTTTGCTGTGATAGGCTCCAGCTCACCCACAACAGTACCGGTATATAAAATGGAATGATTTTCAAAACCTTTTGAGCCTTGACCATTTCACCCTATTTTGAAACCATTCACAACAAAGCTGTTTTACCACAACTTGATTGTCGAAAATTGCCTTTCATTAAATGGTTGACAAAAATAAAGAGGAATAGGCTCCAGCCTGCTTGCACCCCCTAGTGAGGATAAGCGGCTCGGAAAATGGTTGGATATAATTTGCTGTTCAAATAAAGAACACAAAAGGGCCGTTCACACGGCGAGATTTATTTCGGCGCTGCACAGGAGAGACAGGGAGACGAGAGAGAGCTCGATAGCGCTCCAGAGGAAAAAACAACACGGTGGAAAGTGGAAAGGTGAGAAAATGGATAGGAAGCGCAGTGAAATTTGGACTCATTTCAACTTAATTGATAGTTCAACAGCAGCGTGTAGACTGCGCAAAGTTAAAATATCCAATATCAATTTTTAATTTATAATTTGTTGTGTGGTAATCAAAGCTTACTTATGTTGTTTTACTGAAAATAGTTAAAAGCTTATAAATATACACAATCAGACATTGGAACTTTTTGTTGACCTTGTTTTGAGATGGGTCTTTGTTTTTGTACTTTGTAATTTATTTTTGTAGCACTCCATGTTGTACTCCATGTTGAGTATGTTCAGAAGAATATAAATAAAGCCATATGAATAATAAATATTTGATATAGTGTATATTTTTTACATTAGTAATTCATTTTACACATAATTTTACATGATTTTTGATAGTAAATTAATTTAACCAACAAAAACCTAAGGAGCCATTTGGGAGCCGAAAGAGCCGGGACTTTTTAGTGAGCCGAGCCAAAAGAAAGGAGCCGGAATTCCCATCACTAGTGCCTTCTGCTAGAGAGTGACCGCCTCCGAAAACGTAAATCAACGATGAGTTCAATGACACTCAGAAAAGCAAAGATGTAATGCGCCAAACACAAAAATCAAGAGATGACATCACAAAATAATGGATGGCAGGGGGGTTGTGAACACACAACAAAGGAACAAACTACACAAACAACTCCGAGACAGTCCAGTCTCCTACAAACGGAAAGATGACGTTCGGGGACTAACCCCCCCCGTTCTACTTGAGATGGTATAACCCAAGAGGTGCTTTGCTACTGTTAGCAGCCATGTCTTGTGTCATTATTAAACAAACACCTGACGGAAGTTCGACAGAGCACGAAAGCAACGCATTCTCGCCGTACGTAATCAACTCTTCTCATGCGCAGCGAGGCTCCCCCCCCCCACCCTCGCAAACGAGCATTTGCTGCGGAGCAAATTGTAGCGTTCACACGTGCACATTTGCATCAGTGCTGCTTCGCAAACGAGCATTTGTTCTGGAGCAAATTTTTAAACCACCTCCCTGAGGTGGATCAAATATGATCCGAAACAAGCTGTTTTGGGGCGCTACGCTGGAACAAAGTTGCACGTATGAACGCTCGAGGGGAGCAGTTTCGGCGTAGGTCCGAAATAAATCTCCCCGTGTGAACGGCCTTAAATGTTCTATATTTTAATTCGCTCAAGTCAGTCGCAACGTCCATTTTAATTTTTCATAGAGGATGGCATGTCAGTGTATTTTGAAAAGGGCAGTTTGCACCATTGTCGGCATGAACACGGCTGACTCTATGGGCGTGAACACAGCTGACTCTACTCACTGCCAATCAGAGTGGTTCCTCTCATTCGCCTTAAATGTTCAACATTTTTAAAAAATGTGCTCACATTTTGCATGAGACATTTTTATGCACAAAAACAAGCAGCGATCCACGTGTGACTAGAGCATTATCACTGCTCTTTCCCGGTGTGGCAACAGACAATGCAAACCGGTACACTCATTGAATGAGCTGCTGTTCATCACTGGAATTTTAAATTAGACTAAAAGTCTTGCACCAAAAGTTAGACATGGTCTGAGGAGGTGTAAGCTTAGACTTGGGGTAGGCAGCTCTGGTCTTTGAGAGCCGCTATGCTGCCTGCTTTAGAGGTTTCCCATCTCCAACACACCTGACTCAAATGATCAGCTGAGGTGGGGAACCTCTAAAACAGGCAGGAGAGTGGCCCTTGAGGCTTGGTGTTGCCTTCCCATTACCTGGACCAACTTTCAGCCTTGCTGATCTGTGTAATTCACCGAGTGATGTCAAAGGATACACATAAATCAGGACACACACATGGCATTTCCGCATCTGCCGTGGACCAAAATTACAGCCCGTAAATGTGTGACAGTCGTACCTTGTCATTGACGATACTCTTTCCGTCCCAGGCCCAGCCTCGCTTGGTGAAGTAGTTGACTGTGGCAAATTCAATGAGAGCAGAGAAGACAAACGCATAGCACACAGCGATGAACCAGTCCATTGCTGTCGCATAGGCCACTTTGGGCAGTGAATTGCGGGCACTAATACTTAAGGTGGTCATTGTGAGCACTGTGGTTACACCTGGAATGAAGACAGTAAAACATAGAATTGTCAATCAGAATCAATTCAATGTTTATAGCGTAGCAATAGTTCTGAAGGACTTCATAAAGTCAGATTAATACATTAAAAATTGACATTTTTTTTCTCAGTATGAATGGTTTAGGCCAGTGGTCCCCAAGCCCCCTGGCTGCGGATCGGTACCGGTCCGTGGGTCATTTGGTACTGGGGCTCACAGAAAGAATACATAACTTACATTATTTCCGTTTTATTTATTTCAGAAACTGAAAGATGTTTTATTTTGAAAGAATACCTGATCATCTGTTAAATCCGTCTACAGCTTGTCACTCTTGACTCAGGTCAAGGCGCGCTTCTCGGTCATGTGATAGGTTACCGCTAAAATGAAACGCAGCACCTAGCAAAATGAGTAAAAATCAAATGCTTTGGAACAATTTTTAAAACCACCTCCCTGAGGTGGATCAAATTTGCTCAATCAGCCTGCCATGCATGTTTTTGGAATGTGGGAGGAAACCGGAGCACCCGGAGAAAACCCACGCAGCCCGGGGAGAACATGCAAACTCCACACAGGGAGGCCAGAGCTGGAATCGAACCCGGCACCTCTGCACTGTGAAGCCGACGTGCTAACCTCTGGACTACTGGGCCGCCCAAAACGTAAACAAAATAACCATAAAACAAGGAGACATTGAAACCAGTGCCGGATGCTCGTCTGTCAAAGAGGGGAAGCTCAATTTTGGGCGACATCATAAAATGTGTCCGTTTATTTATACGTGAATTCTACTCTAGCTCCGTTCCTTTTCAAGAAAATGATCTGTGACCCTGTCATACCAACAAGGCGTCTTTTCCAGTCTCCAGCTCAACTCGGAACAGAATGAGAGTTGAAAAATTGCTCGCGACGGACCTCGACACTAAAAGCTCGGTGACTGGCTCATTTCAATGTCAATCGAACTGGCACACAGGCTCAGACAGATCATCCAATCGGATGCGGAAAAGCCTGCCGTCCGGTACCCTCCCACTGCCATCCAGTCCCAGAGACGACGAGCGTACGTGGGCGGGACAAAAACCAGATTTTATCCAATGACTCGTCTCCGTTCAACGCATTGGGACAACCTACCCTGAACTCACTACCGTTTAAAACACAGCGAAGCTGCGGGATGAATGAGAAGGGAGTCGCGTCGTAACCAGTAAGAAGAAGCTGATTCGGAACAAAAGTTGAGCACGTTGTAGCGCATATTTAGTCAATGACATGTACACACAATGAAATTTTCATTCATATATTTGATCACTTATTCTTTGACATTTTAGGGGAAGCCGAGCTTCACTTGCAGTCCGAGAGCAATTGCCACTGATTGAAACCCCCGCTCGCCGCCAAAGGCGGCGAGAGAGTTGGGTGCCCAGCGGCTGGGTGTTACAGCCATCTCGTTACCTCTGCGTCCCGTGTCCTAGACGGCCCGTGGTGTTCGTCAAATAGTTCGTTGAATCTTTTCGATACAGCAGTGGATGCTATTTAATATTAATTAACTTAATATTATGGTGCGAGCATGCGACTGCAACACACAAAACGCGGTTTAAACTGTTGTTGGAGATCGTGGCCGCCGCCATGATTCAATGTTGTTGACAGACGACAGGGCAAACGACACAATGTGAATATCGCGAGAGTTTGCACCAATGTAAACGCTCTAAATTCATCTTTCCTTTTATTATTTATAATTTTGTCTGTGGTTTTATTGTTCTTGTTTTAATTGTAAAGCGTTCTTGAGTGTTTTGAAAGGCGCGTGTAAATGAAATGTACGATTATTATTATTACACAAAAATGTAGAAGGTTTGAAAAAAAAAATGCCGACCGTAAAGTTTTTTTTCAAGGTAGAAATTCTCGGTCGGTCGGGTTATCGGAAACACACTACTTTTTTTTCTACGCCTAAGCTGTTTTCCAGCGCTATGCCGGAGCAAATTTGCATGTGTGAACGCTCTACTGGCGCCGTCGCACCGAAACAAATCTTGCCGTGCGAACACCCCTAATATCCGGTGATGGTGAGTCGTATTTTTCATGCACTTTGTACTTGCGGTGTATCTTATTTTGAAGGCACGTTTAAACGTTAACATAGTGACCAGACAATGTTGCGGCCTAATAGGCCGTTCCTAGTGTCATGATTCGTGTTTATGTTACGAATATACCACCGTTTTTATGCAGGTCATATCATATTATTTTGTTGTATTCACTTTAAAGGCCAGTCCCTGAAAAAATGTTTGTGGACCGCTGATTTATCCATTTCAAAGAATCAGTTTGTTGATGCACACATACAAGTGCATACTCCCAAATACATTACAACAGCTACAATGTTTTTTAAATAACAATATATAAAGCAGACTATTTACTTTAACAGCAACTTGAACAAGAGGAGGGTGATCACACAGTGTGCGTGACATCTGTGATATTGACGTTGTCCATTGTGGCGGATTGCAGACAAACATGTCTCTTTTGGGATTTTTAATTTATTTTTAACTTACATGAGAGGAACAATGAACTATTCAGTGAACAAACATTTTGAATTAACTGATTCTTATGAGTCAGTACACAGTACACTGTCCCCCCCCCATCACTAGTGCGCTTGCAATGAGCTAGCTTGGCTTCGAACTAAAAGTTAAAATATTACTACAAAGAATCTCAATGATAATATAGATAATCAGACACATAATCAACATAATATAGGTTTAAGAAGTTCACCCACAAATCAGGCTATTTTATGTTCTGCTGTACCAGCTGGAGTGTTGGGCATGAACCTTCAGCGGCGCACCTGTGTCTTGCCATGCAATCAAGCTTCAGTGCATTTGAGGACTTCCAAGATGCCTTGTGTTTGCCAAATTATTGATCTTAATTGCTGTTCTTACCCAAGTGCCATTCTCTTGCTCTTTGTTGCTTTCATTGTAATAAGAGGTGTTCACACGGCAACATTTGCACCGGTGCCGCCCCAGTAGAGCGTTCACACGTGCAAAATTACACCGGTGTAGCCCCTGAAAACAGCTTAAACCGGAGCAAATTTAACCCTGCTCAAGGAGGTGGTTTAAAAATTTGCTCTGGAGCAAATGCTCGTTTGCGGGACAGCACCGATGTAAAATGGTACGTGTGAACACTACAGGGTTAAATATTAGCTCCAGAGCAAATGCTCGTTTGCGGGGGGAGTAGCCTCGCTACGCATGAGAAGAGTTGATTACATACGGCTAGAATGCGTTGCTTTCGTGCTCTGTTGTACTTCCGTCATCTTTCCTTTTGAAGCAGACTGGACTGTCTCGGAGTTGTAGTTGGTTCCTCTGTTGTGTGTACACAACCCCCCATAGAATTTATTTTGTGATTTCCTCTCTTGATTTTCTGTTTGGCTTATTATGTTTGCTTTTCTGAGTGTCATTGAAGTCATCGTTGATTTATGTTTTCGGGGGGCGGTCATTGAACACCTCTCAAGTAGAAGGCACGGAGACCGAGAAGGGAAGGACATGCCTGTACAGTAATTGCTTGAGTTGTGTATACGTTTTAAAAAGAACCAGCACGACAGCTGTTTGTTTTCTATCATTTTGCACCGCTGCAGAAACTGCCATGTGAACGCAAGTGGGGCGGGTTAACACGCTCGGCGGCTTTGTACGTGTGAACGCTCCACAAAATTTGCACACAAAATTCACAAAAACACACAAAAACAAAAAATTTTGTTGCGATATATCTTACCGGTGCAAGATATATCACAACAAAATACATCGGTGCAGCACCGGAGCAAATGTGTGCCGTGTGAACACCCCTATAGATTAATGTTTTGTAAGTACAGTGATACCTTGGCTCACGAACTTAATTGGTTCCCAGAAAGTGTGTGTGAGCCGAAAAGTTCGTCTTCCGAACATTTATTTCCCATAAGAAACCATTAAAATGAGAATAATCCGTTCCCAGGTCCCCATAAACATAATTTTCTATGAAATAAGCCTTAAAACTACACATAAATATACCTTATTTTATGTACCGTATTTTCACGACTATTCGGCGCACCGTGTTGTTGGGCGCAGTCTCAGTAACTGGTGCTATTTCTCTTCACCTCTTACACGCTCAACGACTGGTACAAGCTAGGGACGTGCTTTTAGTGTCCTCTTACACGCCCACCCTTCACTCATTGGCAGACTTCCGCATGCCTGACGTCACTTACGCCCGCCTTTTCTCTATATAAACAGCGTGTCGGCCAGAAGCGCGCTCAGTCAGGCTTTGGAACTTGGCTCATACACTAGACTTTTAATGGCGCCTTATGGTCGTGAAAATACGGTATAATAAATGTGCTATTGTATTGAAATTAAAGAAATAAACTGTACTGTATAATAAAGTCGTTTTATTTACCTTTGTGATCGTAGTTGATGGCTTGATGGAATGGAGTAGGAGGGGGAGGGACAGAGGGAGTTACGGTTTGGAAGGAGAGTCACCTTCCATAAGGACTGTAGGCAACTCAACCTCCGGTGTGGCTTCTCTTCTTTGCTTCTTAGAAGGAGACTCTTTATCCTTTTTGCTGACTAAAAACCTCTTAATTGACACTTGTTGCGTGTTAGCGTACTGGTACTGGGACGCTAAGTTACACAAACGCACACCTCGTTCGTGTTTTTCAATTATCTCCTTCTTCTGCTCGATCGTAATTTTCTTTAGTGTTTTCTTAGGCTTAACACTAGCCTGTGGTGGGGTCTTTTTCGTTCCCATAATAGCAAAAGTGTCTATCAAACTCAAAACACGTCCGCATTCAAAAAAAGGGGGTGACGAACTGGGACATCGTGAGCGTGTGCCAGCTTCTCGCGGCCGCCACCGTGGTGCTGTTTGACTGCTTGGTTTGGTTCGTCCGCCGAAAACTAGTTCGTCAGCAGAGACTATATGCTCGCGAAATTAATGTTCTTGAGGCAAAAAATTCGTGAGCTAAAGAGTTCGTGAGCCGAGGTATCACTGTATCCTTTTGTCGAACAATTGTTTAGTTTTGTGTTTGTGTGATTGGACTTATTTCTTTTTGTCGATTTTCGGTGCTTAATGTCAATATAAATTCTGTAGGGGTGGCTATAGAATTATTTTGTGATATCCTCGCTTGCTTTTCAGTTTTGATGTATTATTTTCAATTTTAATAGTTTCATTGAAGTAATCATTAGTTTACATTTTTCGGAGGCCGTCTTGAACGCCTCTCGAGTCGAACGGAAGAAGGCACGTAGACAGACAAAGACGTACCTGTATTTGTTGAGACTGTTTTTAAAAATTAACACCACAGTTCTCCTTTTTTCGGAGCTGCAACAAAAACATATTTAATAAAGCAGCGACACATTTCACTGAACCAACAGCAAGTTATAACATTGGAAGCATGTCTCCAGGAAGGAGCCATCTTGGAGTCGATGTATTCCCGTAATGACCATACAAAAGACGCACCGGATTTTAAGGCGCTCGGTGAGCTTTTAAGAAAACTGAAGACTTTTTGGTGCGCCCTATAGTGTGGAAAATATGGTACATAAATTTCCTGGCCTTGTTGACAAACCACCTGTGACAAAAAGAAACTTTGAAACTTGAGTGTCTTCGCGGAGTCTGTATACTACGTGTGTGTACTGTTGCTTGAAATGCTGTTCCCCTCAAGAATTGTGGGTAGTATTGGAAGGTCATTTCAAATGAAGAGAAAGGCAATGAAAAAAGCTTGATCTCCCTTTGAGCCTCCGCTTAGTTTTTTTGTCCCTCCAGTAGCGTCTGGTCCACTAAGCTGAGGCACCAGTTGCGTACGTAGAGATGGAGGTAAGGTGGACCAAGACCATTTTCAGATATAAAGACAAATAATTCTATCCTTCCATCCATTATCCAATCCGCTTTATCCTCACAATGGCAGGAGGATGGGGCAGTAGGATGGGGGGGACAAAGAAAGCTGGACCGGTTGCTGGACTGGTTGCCAGAACATCACATGGCATTAAAGACAAGTAAAATAATCCTAAAATGAACTCTAAAGTCTATCAGGAGCCAGTAAAGTGAGGCCAGAATTTGAGTTGTGTGCTCAGTCCTTTGAGCACCAGTTCAGAGGCGAGCAGCAGCATTTTGGACCAACTGGAGATGCTTGAGGCAGGACTGGCTGACTCCACAAGTGTATTACAGCAATCCAACCAAGATGTAACAAAGGCATGGATTACGGTTTCTAATTGCCGTTGTGAAAGGAGAGGCTTTACTTTAGCCAACTTCGAAAATAAATAATTAAAAAAGAAGCTGGATTTAACAACAGCACCGATTTTCCAGTCCAATTTGAAATCCCCGTATAAAAGGCTCTGGTACGAGCGCATAGTAAAAACACATGCAAGTACAGTTGGCTGCAGCAAACAAACTATTGATGTTTGCAAAGCTCGTGAGCTGACTATGTGAGATATTGGTATAAACAATCAGCAGCTGAGGCTGAGTTAGCATGCTGGTTTCTCATTCAATATCGAAATTAACCAGACATCTCACATCACCAAATAAGAACAACCGTAACCCACCACCAACGGAATCGAGCAATCCTATCCCTGTCTGATCCAGCTGAAGTTTCTCCTGTTGAGTCAAATTAAGCCGCAGGCTTCACTTCTGGTGGTGCCATTCTGTCAATTACATTACGCTTCAGCTTTGCAGCCATACTCCCCCCAGAACCCAAAGACATGGTGGTTTCCCAAGCAATGCCTAATGACTAACGCAACCCGATCGCGAGTCGACATCTCTTATGGTCGGAGCTCTGGTAAATGCTTTTGTGTAGTTATGCCAATTACAGGCCCTCAAAATATTTTTGCTGTTATTTTTGTGGTTGGATTATCTAACAGTCAAAAAATGTAATTTTTATTTATTTTTTTAAACCTGGGAGAACAATAATGGCACTTGTAATGTTATCACTTGCATTTTCTCCACTTACCTCTCTGTGAAAACTTAATTTATACTAGTTAGTTATCCATTATTTGAAAAACAGAAGAACTGAACATGGGTTAAAATAAGCAACCGTGAAGCTGTAAATAATACACAATTTTGACTTACTGTCTGTGATGTGACAGTCCACTCCAGAGAAGATGGACCCCGACCGCTTGTCTGTTTTTTTTTAGTTTTTACCTTAGCTTTCTCTCTTTAACTGTTTGAATTTTCGCTTACTGGGAAGCATCTACTTTGAGGACCCTGGCTCAGCTCATCAGGCATTTTCTCTCTCTCTCCGCCTTCTATTCAAAGCTCCAAATGTTTAAAGGTAAGTGTCAGTGTTGTGGTCCTTGAGCCGGTCTTTGGCCTTGAGGACCGGCTCGAGGACGGAAGGTCGGTCCTTGGTCCTTGGCCTTGGCCTTGGCCTCGGAGTGAAGTCCTTGGCCTTGGGTTGCCGGTACTCGGACACAACGAGGGATTAGAACCTCTAATCCCTCATCCACAGGTATAAAGTGGGTCAGAGGACATGGAGAAATCAAACAAATTCCATCCACGGAAACCCATTTTGATGGACTTATCTGGCGCTTTAAGAGGGGCGGGGCTGCCACTGACAGGTGACAGTAAGCGCAACGTATAAAGAGCGGCATCACAGTTTCAATCAAAGTGTAGTCATGCTGATGTTAACTGTTGGTAGAACTAATGATGACGTGTGTTAAATTCTTTCGTCAAATTGATAGTAGATTACACATGCATCGTCTTGGGAAGAGGATGTCAAGCCACATCAATACTTACCTGTATTAATGATTACCAGTAAATTAATCTTTGCAGTGTGAGATTGGAAAAAATACTCTGATGATGCCACATGAGTACACCAGTTTAGATCCATTTATTTTTTGGAATAAACCTGGAGTACACAGCTGCTGATGTAATGTTCATTGTTAATGCATAGTTTTCAAACATTCACCCGTGAAACATACTTTTGAGTTTCAGAATTCTTGATCATGAATATCAGTCAAAAGAGAAAAATGGGTTCCCATGATGAACGTTCACGGAACCCAAAATGAGTTAGCGTGGTTTCCCATTGGGTAATCCGACGGAACCGAAAAACGGTTACCATGAATTTCCGAAATCCTCAGGCCTGCTACTGAATTATTTACATTTTTGCAGCATTTGTTTATAATTGTATGTATATGTTGTTTGTGTTATTATCATATGCAATTGAATAAGTAGACCATTTCAGAATTTGAAATTTGGGACTCTCTCAATGCATAATGGGACTCATACTTTTCTGATCAGCGAGTCCCTGGGACTCGCTGCCGGTAAACTGTAAAATTATCACTGAGAGATTATCGCTTTTTCTGCAGTCAGTGATTGACTTCTATGCAAAGTCATTTCTCAACTTGTCTTCCGTGCCATGTCATGCCTGTTGTGTGTTGATTTACTTCATATTAAGAAACTACTGCACTAAAACATTCATTCATAAATGTATATCATATGCTTTTATTTTTTTTCTCAGTATAAATAACACGTACCCTGACTGTTCTACTCTTTGAATAAAAATACTTAATTCAAGCATTAGGGAGTAATAATAATAATAATAATAATACATTTTATTTTTAAGCGCCTTTCACAGCACTCAAGGACACTTTACAAGCAAGAGCAAACATTAAAATCACAGATAAAATTATAAATAAAAGAAGAGATAAATTAAGTAGAATATGCAAGTCTGAATAGGTGGGTTTTGAGCTGGGTTTTGAATGTGGGAAGAGAGTCCATGTTGCGAATATTGGGTGGAAGTGAGTTCCAGAGTTTGGGGGCAGAGCGGCTGAAGGCTCGGCACCCCATTGTGCTGAGACGGGCAGAGGGTATAGAGAGGTGACATGTGCAAAGGGTTATGATGGAGGGGTGTTGCAAATCATGAGGACCTGCCAAGTGGTATGATAGCATGGTTTTATACATGTCCTCGGCTAGGCCTCAGTTTCAAAATCAGTCCTTGGTCCTTGGCCTTGGCCTCGGAGGCAAGTCCTCGGTCCTTGGCCTTGGCCTCGGAGGCTAGTCCTTGGTCCTTGGCCTTGGAAAATTTCTCAAGTCCTTGGCCTTGGCCTTACCTCGGAAAATTTTCCAAGTCCTTGGCCTTGGCCTCGGAGGCAAGTCCTTGGCCTTGGCCTTGGGTTGCCGGTCTTTGGACAGAGCACTGCCACACATATATTTGATCACTTACTTTTTGACATTTTAGGGAAAGCTGAGCTTCCCTTGCAGTCTTAGAGCAATTGCCTCTGGTATTGGGCAACCCTGCCTGAAAATCTGAGGTAATTCCCTGACTAGCTTAGCGTTTTGCGCCAAGCACTGTTGTTTGCGCATGAGCGGTGATTCAGTTGTCATCTGATCGCATTGAGCTAGCCAAAGAGCCGCTTGCGCCTCGCGAGCCGCGGGTGTGCCACCCCTGATCTACTACTGTATACTGTACTCTATTCCACTACAATGTAAATGGTTCAGACTTCTGGTTATTATCGTGTTCTGTGAATTTAGAAGTTCAGCGCATTTATTTAGTGATTGTTCAAAGTGTTGGGTTCAGATAAATGGACTCACCAAATACAGTTCTGGCTGGAACGGACTCTCGATTAAGCCAGAAAGAGACCTGGGAGAGGATTACTGTCATGATGCAGGGCAAATATGTCTGGATCACAAAATAGCCAATTTTCCTCTTCAGGTGGAAGTGGGCAGTCATGACCGTGTATTCACCTAAAGATAGCGTAAAAACATCCATGAGCAGTCAATTTCACATGTTAAATGTTTTTTTTTTAATGTTCATGAACAGGAACCACGGTTATTCCAATCATATATCATTTGTTAATAGTGAGTCAATGGTCATTCTCTTCGTATATGGCTGGAGCAGAAATACTTTTGCACATGTTAGTACATCACAGTCAAAGGTTGTGGATAAAAATTTTATCAAAGACTTTTTTATGCACAGTTAGCATTTTTGTTCTACGCTCAAGTGGGTTTCTTCCCATTTGTTGCATTAATGGAAGACTAAACTGTCCATAGGCATGAATGTGTGTTTCCCGCATTTTAACATCTAGTCAAAAGGCTTAAGCGGTAGAAAATAGAATGATAAACAAAAAAGACAACAACAAAAATTTGAATCTTTACCAGTGCTGGATTTAATTGTCTCCTTTCCCACAGTTTGTCCCACCAAGTCATACTGGTTGAGTCTCGATCCATCAGCTGCCACATCCACAGATTTGGAGGCATTTCGAGTCCAAATGTAAGTAACTTCAGACTTCGTGTAGGCATCTGAAGCAGAGGGAAAAACAGACTTCTACAAATCCCTTATGTCATTTCAGTTCAAGTCAACTCAAATGAGACATTGACAGACTACCTGTAATTATCTCATTTACACTATATTAATATTTGCCGTAGCCTAACATTGGCATCAACTGTGGAACAAATAAACTGAAAACAATAATCAATGTAGTGAGGACAAATGACATGCACATTAAAAAAAAAAAAACACAACCGATGCCTGTGATGGATCACTGCACCACTGGACTGTTAAAAAAATCTCTCTCTCTCTCTCTTTCTCTTTCGCTCTCTCTCTCTCTCTCTTCCTTCTCTCTCTCTCTCTCTCTCTCTCTCTCTCTCTCTCTCTCTCTCTCTCTCTCTCTCTCTATATATATATATATTAATATATTTTTTAAAAATCCTCATCTCACCCCTCGGGTGGTGTCCGTCCCCCATTCAGCTCGGGTCCTCTACCAGAGGCCAGGAAGCTTGAGGGTTCTGCGCAGTATCCTTGCTGTTCCCAGCACTGCACATTTCTGGACTGAGATGTCCGATGTTGTTCCCGGGATCTGTTGCAACCACTCATCTAGTTTGGAGGTCACTGCCCCGAGTGCTCCGACCACCACAGGCACGACGGTCACCTTTACCTTCCAGGCTCTCTCCAGCTCCTCTCTGAGCCCTTGGTATTTCTCGAGTTTCTCGTGTTCCTTCTTTCTGATGTTTCCATCACTTGGGACCGCTACATCCACTACCACGGCTTTCCTCTGCCCTTTATCTATGATCACGATATCCGGTTGGTTCGCCATTACCATCTTGTCAGTCTGGATCTGGAAGTCCCACAGGATCTTCGCCCCCACATTTTCAAGACCCTTCACGCTAATGCCTACCTCATACAATGATGAGAGACAATAAATCGAATGACATGCCGGCTCAGACGTCGCCCGGCCAAACAAGGTCTGCGTCAGGTGCTGGGGAACCAGAGCACCTTGACGAAAAATGGGCTACTGGAACAAAGCGGAGATGGCGAGATGCGAGATATATATATATATATATATATATATATATATATATATATATATATATATATATATATATATATATATATATATATTCACTGTTTTTCTAAAATACTGTATTCATAAAAACTAATAATAATTTTTAAAAAATCATCAAAAAATCAAAATGAAAAATTTTAGCAGAGTTGTTTCACTGCTCGTGCAGATTGGCATCCTTCTGCCTAACATCCAAGAATGACACGATGAGTGAGGTGTTTCCTTCAGCCATGTATCGGCGTATTTTATTGAACAGGTGGAGAGAAGAGAGAAAAAGAAAAGGCGTGCCCCTTTTATAGGGCCGACCACGTCACTTACCATGAACAAAAGTAGAGATATATTTCCCTCTACTGGCTCAGTCGTAAAAGGCAATCATAAAATCTTGACACTTCCACTTATTAGTGACTTTTACACTGCACAACAAAAATATGTATGTGAATGCAAACACAGTCAACCCACATACAACAGGGTTGTATCCAAACAGTGAACACCACATACTTTTCTTGTGACATTTTCACACAGTGATCAGACTGGCTGAATTCTATGCCCAGAAAGTGTTTTAGCCTGCCTAGGTCTTTCATCTTAAACTTACTGGAAAGCATAGTTTTCAGCTGTTTTAGACTCTCAATGTTATTGGCTGCGATGATGAGGTCATCAACCCAAATAACGATTATTTTTCCTGTCTTTGTTGACTCTCTTGTGTAGACACAATGGTCAGCCGGGTTCTGTGTAAAGCCATCGTCAGTCAAACATTTGTGAAGCATCTCATTCCAATTGCGGCCCGACTGTTTCAAACCGTAAATGGACTTCTGTAGTTTACACACCAATTTTGCTCCCACTTTTTCATAACCATCAGGCTGTTCCATGTAAATGTCTCGGTCAATGGGTGCATGCAGGTAGGCCGTTTTTACGTCCATTTGATGTAATATCAAATTTTCTTCAGCTGCCTTCTGCATGACCACTCTCACGCTAGTCAAATTTGCTGTGGGTGAGAAGGTCTCACCATAGTCTATGCCTGCCCTCTGACTATAGCCTTCAGCTACAAACCTTGCTTTATATTGGTCATGCCCTTCACTGTTCTCCTTGATTGAATAAACCCATCTACCTCCCGCTGTTTTCCTGCCTTCTGGTAGGCTAGTCAGGTTAAATGTCTGGTTTTCTTCTAAGGACCTCATCTCTTCATCCATTGCCTGTTTCCATTTTCTTGACTCAGTGGATGCCATGGCCTCCTTGAAGGTCAATGGTATACCACAAACTACTCTGTAGCAGTAATCTACGCTAGTGAGTGTGCTGTCTTCGTCACGACTACCATCTTGAGTATAATCAGAGAGGTAACTAGGGGGTTTATGCACTTTATTGGGATACTTTGAGGCTTGTGGCATCACTCGAGGGTAGAAAGTAAGTAAATACTGCCCCTGTACATACATCTGTGAAAGACTGCATATATTTGAAACCGTCAATAGACTCATTGTTCACCGGTCCGGCTAAATTAGTTGTAACCAAGTCAAGTGGGGCGTTTACTTTCTCAGCTGCATCTCTATTTCTCGTCTGGGTAAACTTGCCTTCAATGCATACAGTACATTCTTTGTCAGGTCTACGTTTGTCACCTTTGATGTGCATACCCACTGTCACACCCTGAACCTAAGAATGTCATCGTAATTGCAGTGGCCCATGATTTCGTGCCCTGTTTGTATGTCATGACTGACATTACACACATCACTTTTATCACATTCAGTTTGTAGATAATACATTCGTTTGTCCAAGTGAATGTCAAAGTTTGTGCCGTCAGGTACCACAAGACTGTCTTTACCTTCATTGAAGATGACCTTGGCACCGCTGGAAGTGGCACACTTCACTGAAAATATTGCTTGAGGAAAGGAGGGAATATAAAGTGCATTCTTTAATGTCACTGAACATCTCCCTCCGCTGCTGTCCTTGAGGCACACCCGCGCGTCTCCTCTGCCTTGAGCCAACCCGAAAGTGTGTTTCCCATCCGCCAACTCCATACTGTGCCGCTCTGGCTTGAATGAGTTGTTGAAGGTCTTGAATCTGCTCCTTTCTTTGATGATATGAGATGACACGCCTATGTCCACAGTAAGCCCTTGGATAGGTTGTTGCTCCGCTGATCTGCTGGTAAACACAGTCTCTGCTCAAAAACTGTAGTCTCCTCCTTCAGCTCCTTGCTCATGGCTTTGCCTGCGATTTGATCCATGGCCACCGCCGCCATCTTGAGCACGAGCACACCGAGAGACCCTCTCTTTCTTCCTACATGCTTTGTCTGCGTGGCTTGAGCTTTTGCAGGAACTGCACCAGGTCTTCTTCGAAAATTCATCCTTCCGATGCCCTTTTTCGCCGCACCTCCAGCATGTCAGATCTGTAGGGGGGGGTCGCTCTTTTTCTTTGACAGAAATTTGGTTTTAAGTACTCTCTCCCCAGCTTCGCCTGCTGCCGGTGCGGAATCCTCTGAAGCTTCAAAGTTTCTCAGTTTGGCTTTGAACTCTGCTAGCTTCATGTCAGTTGGGCCATGAGTGACCATCAGTGTAAATGGCTTGTATTTTTCATGTAGATCTCTCATAACCATCGCCATAATTAACTCTTCACTTGGTGCCTCGACTGCGCCCTTGAGTGCTGTAATGATTTGCTCCGCCCTTATAATATACTCAATAGTCTCTGTGTCCGCTTTCTTCAATGACGTCAGTGTAATGTACATGGAGACGATGCGTGGCCTACTTTATCCGATGTAGTTTTCAGGCTTTCCCGACCATTGTCTGTGGTATCTCTGAATATGAGACTCAGACTTACATTGCCCAGTAATGGTGCCAGCGCGCAATAAGCATCCACGTTCAACTTGTTGTCCCTCGCTTGCTCATCTGCTGACTGATGCCCAACAGGCTTATTCAAAAGAGTCTCCTTTAATCCAACACTATGCATGCAACATAGCATTCTTTCTTCCCAGAGTTCGTACTCTTCTGCCCTTCCAATGAATGAATGAATGAATGAATGAATACTTTATTGTCATTGCACACTTGTTACAACGAAATTTTGCAGGAGCCTCCACCCCCAAAGTGTCGTGAACTCTAAAAATATAAAAGTATAAAAAGTATATAAATACATTGCACTCCCCTGGACTTACACGCAATCATATGCCTCCACCCCCAAAGTGTCGTGAAATCTAAAAATATAAAAGTATAAAAAGTATATAAATACATTGCACTCCCCTGGACTTACACGCGATCATATGCACACATTAAAAATTAATAAATATTCGGCACTAATTAAGGTACAGTCAAAGTTGTCTTACAAGATGATATCAATCAGGCATTAACATGACACTATGTGGACTATTTCGGACTCATTGAAATAGTCGGAGATATCATGAGGTATATAGTAAAATTGCACTCCTCCCCCAGGCCTACACATTCACATGCACACGATTTGAGGAATTGAGATTCAGTAGCCTGACTGCCCAGGGATAGAAAGTGTTTCTGTGTCTGTTTGTCCGGCTTCTCATAACTCTATATTTCCTGCCCGAGGGCAGGAGGTTGAAGAAGCACCTGCCAGGGTGGAATGGATCAGTCAGGATTTTCTTTGCCCTTTGTAGCCCCCTTGAGTTCGCGATGTCATCCAGGGATGGCAGGGGGCAGCCGATGATTTTTTGTGCCGCCTTTATGACCCCTTACAGAGCATTCCTGTCTTTGGCCGTACAGCCGGCATACCACGCTGTGATGCCGTACGCCAATACGCTCTCCACTGTGGAGCGGTAGAAAGTGCGTAGCAGGTGTGAGCCCGTCTGGCATTTGTTCAGCAATCTTAAGAAGTGCAACCTCTGTTGCGCTTTCCCAACCACAGCATCTGTGTTGGCATGCCATTTGAGGTCATCTGTTACATGCACACCCAGGAACTTGAACGTCGAGACCTTCTCCACACAGACACCGCCCATCTGTAGTTGGGAGTGGTCTGCTTTCTTCCTCCTCCAGTCTATCACCATCTCCTTTGTTTTGCTGGTGTTCAGTAGCAAGTTGTTTGATGAACACCAGCCTACGAGTCTCTTTACCTCCTCCCTGTACGCTGTCTCATCGCCATCGGAAATGAAAGTGGGCCATTTTGTCTTTGTTATGTTTGCCATTTTGCGCTCTCCGCTATCTAGCTTCACGTGGTAGCTTACCACCGTCTTGCTAGTGCCGCACACCTCTCATCAAACTTTCAGGATTCTCGTGTCTGCTGGCCTGGGCCCATAAGCTGTTAGCAGGGTTGTTTTACAGCGCGTGCAGATTGGCATCCTTCTGCCTAACATCCAAGAATGACACGATGAGTGAGGTGTTTCCTTCAGCCATGTATCGGCATGTTTTATTGAACAGGTGGAGAGAAGGAGAAGGGTCCAGCTGCAGACCCGGCCGGAGGAGTTTCAGGGAAACGTAGGTTTAGGCAACTAACGCTGCACCGGATTTGACGTCAGAATGATGATGCCCAAGTCCGAAGTAAGTCGCATGTGGATCTTAAAAAGTTTAAAAGGCCCTGTAATTGTAAGATAATTTAACAGCAAAAACTAACCCTAACCTAATCTGAATCTCTTCTTTTGGCCACCTGATTATTCCTGCAGAGTATCTGATGTTTATTGCCCGGGTCTTATTCTTGCCATTGAGCTGGCTTCTTAGGAATTGCCTCACCCGCTGGAGGTATTTGGCCGTAGCCGCTTTCCTTGTTGCCAGTTCGAGGTTGCCATTGGCTTGTGGTATACCAAGGTACTTGTAGCTGTCCTCAATGTCTGCTATTGTTCCTTCAGGGAGTGAGACCCCTTCAGTGCGGAGTACCTTGCCTCTCTTAGTTACCATCCGAATACATTTCTCAAGCCCGAATGACATCCCAATGTCACTGCTGTAGATCCTGGTTTCGCTCTTAGTATACAGCTTTATGTCATACATGTAGAGGCGGTGACTGATCGTAGCTCCATTTTTGAGGCGGTATCCGTAGCCTGTCTTGGTGATTACTTGGCTTAGGGGGTTCAGTCCTATGCAGAACAGCAGTGGGGAGAGTGCATCACCTTGGTATATGCCCCATTTGATGGACACTTTGGTAAGTGGCTTGCCATTGGCTTCAAGTGTGGTTTTCCACATCCTAATCGAGTTCGCAACGAAGGCTCTTAGGGTCCTGTTCACCTTATACAACTCCAAGCATTCAGTGATCCATGTATGTGGCATAGAGTTGTAGGCTTTCTTGTAATGAATCCAGGCTGTTCACAGGTTGGTATGTCGGGACCTGCAGTCTTGTGCGACTATTCTGTCAACCAGAAGCTGATGTTTGGCTCCTCTGGTATCTCTACAAATGCCCTTCTGTGCTTTGCTCATGTATTGATCCATGTGTCCACTTATCTTAGCCGCAATGATGCCTGACATGAGCTTCCATGTTGTGGAGAGACAGGTTATTGGCCGATAGTTGGATGGGACTGCACCCTTTGAGGGATCTTTCATGATCAGGATCGTTCGCCCTTCGGTTAGCCATCTTGGGTGAGTCTCATCCTTCAGCAACTGGTTCATTTGTGTTGTTAGGCGCTCCTGGAGTGCTGTGAGTTTCTTTAGCCAGTAGGTGTGGACCATGTCCGGGCCTGGTGCTGTCCAGTTTTTCATATCTGAGACTCTTTCCTGTATGTCTGCCACTGTTATGGTAACTGGGTTCTGCTTAGGGAGGTTGCTGTGCTCCTCTCTCAGGGTCACCAGCCATTGTGCACTGCTGTTATGTGCAACCTCCCTCTCCCATATGCCTTTCCAGTACCTTTCAGTTTCCAGTCTTGGTGGGTCAGCTCTGCTGTTAGGACCCTGCCACTGAGCGTACACTTTCGCAGGTTGTGTTGCGAACAGCCTGTTTATTCGCCTGGCCTCATTGTCTTTCGTGTACCTCTTTAGGCGACTGGATAAGGCTTGGAGCCTTTGTTTGGCAGTTTCGAGTGCTTCAGGTATGGTCATCTGGATGTACCTCTCAGGTATCGGCCTTTTCATCACACCTCTCTGGGCCTCCGTCAATTGACTCACATCTTTCCGAGCCGCCTTAATCTTACCCTCCAACCGTCTTGTCCATGGTGGGTAATGTGTCTCATGGTTGCTCCAATAGCCAAGGATTTCTAGGATCACTGACGCTGAAGCGTATATCAGCTCATTGGTTTCCGTGATCGTTATGGTAGGGATTGCCCTCAGTGCTGCATTCACACTTTCCATGAGACTTTCAGGTGGTACTTCACATAGCCGTTGTAATCGGTTTCTAGGTTGTAATCGGTTTCATCCTCGCCATGATCTTAGCTTTCAGGTCAATTACTGCCTATATATATATATATATATATATATATATATATATATATATATATATATATATATATATATATATATATATATATATCTAAACACATATATTTATAGATAAGTCCCTAAGTACGTAAGTGAGATAAATAAACCTAGACTTTTCCGGGACTTTATTTTGAAAATCTAATTTGCCTAAACTAACCCTAACCCCTAACCCTAACTAACTTACCACAGCCACTTCCGGCGTATATCTACCATTGCATTGCCTGAAGATACCTCCTCCGAGTCTGCAGCTGGATAGTATTGCAATCAAGGCGCGTGATTGGCAACAAAGACCAATGAGAGCACAAGTGGATTTATCCTGTGAGTTGATTGGCCCTGCACCATCGCAGCCTCACCCAGCATGTCCCCTTGTCTCGCATACTGCATCTTAGTGTTGTGTTCGCAAAAACTTTTTTGTTCAAGCGCTAACCTCGTCCCTCCACGCAAATGGCACCATCAACAGAGAGACATTGCTTCAACGGTGGCGGCAGGGAGTTGGCTCGCAGCCATGACCGCATCGGGTAGGCCTTATTTTGAAAATTTGTGAGCTGTTTTTTAGACACGTCACAAGGAAGCAATGACAGCTCAGACCAAGACTTATGTGACAGCCAAAATTGTCAGCTCGGTCAGAGGTTTCATCTTCACGAAAAAAAGACCTATTGAGGCTTATGGCACATCTTTTTAGCTTGTCTTTTAAATAACGTACTAAGATAAGATAACCTTTATTTGTCCCACATTGGGGAAATTTGCAGTCTAGAGCAGCAAAATTGAGGGGGGGGAGAAAAAAACAGTGTTTCATTGCTCTCTCTCTCTCTCTCTCTCTCTCTGTCTCTCTCTCTGTCTCCTCTCTCTCTCTCTCTCTCACACACACTCATCACATTCAAACATATTTATTTGCCTATTTTAATTTATCTGTGTATATCTATGTATATGTATATATGTATGTATGTGTGTATGTGTGTATATGTAGTATGTATGTATATGTGTGTGTATTTTTTTTATGTTGTTAGTTAGAAATGCTTTAAAGAATCTTACAGCACTTTGAGTTGCATTTCTATGTCTGAAGTGTTATAAAAATAAAGTTTGACTGATATAAAAGAAACTAAAACTATTTCAACGAATAAGAAGACAAGGTAAACGTCATAGCGCTACCTATCACCATGTTTTATCCCCAATCTAAAAACCTCAGTTACACCGACAGAGTCTCCGAGTGAACGTAAAGCCTGTACGAGTCAAGTGAGTGGCGCCTACTTCGTCACCAGCACAAGCCTCTTCGCCACGCTCAGAAGGCAAAGCTGATGATCGTTAATTACCGTATAAGGTTTTATAATTAAAACTTCAAGTAAATGTGTCTACTATTGTAATTTATTTCTCAAATATGTAAAGTATAAATACTGTTGACATATTTTAAACATGCGGGTACCCACATACACATCCATGAAAATTCCTCGGGGCAAATCCTACCTCATGGTTTTCACCTTATGAGGTTTCTGGTCCCCATTAACCTCGTAAAACGAGGGATTACTGTATGACACACCTTGGCAGTTTGGAAGAAATAGATGATCACAATAACTAGCTTCTAAAATGTGAGCGGCGAGTGAATTCGTGCTTGTCAATAAAAAAATCTATTCATTTATATCTGGGGTCGGCACCCCAAAATGTTGAAAGAGCCGCATTGGATAAAAAACAAACAAACAAAAAACTGGAGCCGCAAAAAGTTAAAAGCCTTATATTAGCCTCATAATGAAGGCAACACATGCTGAATGTATCTATATTAGCTATATTAGCCTACTATCAAAATAACTAAGTTGGCTACAAATACACAATGAGCCTTCATGATTAAACGTTTTTTTTTTTCCCGGCAGTGCATACTGTAGAGCAGCTGTGCGCAAACCTTTTTGGACCGAAGATCTACTTTTCGATCAACCAACCTCCTGCGATCGATCCATTACCGCACATGCATGCATACACACGCACTTACACACTCGTGCCATCATGAGCAACAGCCAGAACAGGACCGAAGATGATCGAGGCATGGAACACACTTTTGCAGCGTGTTAACGATCGTAGCTCACATGTACTGTTTAAAAATGCTTCCCTCTGCCCTCCACATTCCCATTCTTTGTCAGTACCCTCGGTGAATTGTACATGAAATGCTGTTCTTTTACAAAAGCCACCTGACCAACATCTCGCCCTGCTAATTGAAACGTGCGTTGTTGCAGGCTATGACGCAAATCTTCGTTGACAAAAATATTGAAATGTAATATTTATTCTACACATTTTTACAGCATTGGAAAACAATAAGAATGGTTTTTTTTGTACCGTATTTTCTGCACTATAAGGCACACCGAAAGGTCATCCATTTTCTTAAAAGCTCACAGTGCGCCTTAAAATCCGGTGCGCCTCATGTATGGTCATTACGGTAATATGTCGACCCCAAGATGGCTCCTTGCTGGAGACATGCTGATAATGTTAGAACTTGCTGTTGGTTCAGTGAACTGTGTCGCTACTTCATTAAAAACGTTTTTGTTGCCGCTCCCAAAAAAGGAGAGCTGTGGTGGTGGTGGTGTTGTTTTTGTTTTTTTAAACGAACACTTATTAATGGTTTTTACAGTCTCAACAAATACATGTACGTCTTTGTCCATCTCCGTGCCTTCTCTTCTTCCGTTCGACTCGAGAGGCGTTCATGACCACCTCCGAAAAACGTAAATTAACAATTCCTTCAATGAAACTACGAAACTTGAAAACAATGCATCAAAACAGAAAATCAAGCGAGGAAATCACAAAATAAATTCTACAGCGGCCCAACAGAATTAAGTTTGGCATTTCCTCGTTTGTAAATACAGTACACAATAAAGGAATAAATAACAAACACTTCTGAGACAGTCCAGTCTCCGACATTTTATTGACATCTGATCGTTCTGTTGGTGTTACGCTCAAGGAAATGCCAAAATAAATTCTGTAGGGGGGGCTATAGAATTTATTTTGTGATTTCCTCACTTGATTTTCTGTTTTGATGCATTATTTTCAAATTTCATAGTTTCGTTGAAGTAATCGTTAATTTACCTTAATTTAGCATTGGGTCTTTCTGACCACAATTTAATACACTTAATACCTACATACAGACAGAAACTCAAATGTGTTAAACCGGTTGTTAAGACTGTGAAAAAATGGACAGATGAAGCAAAGCTAGCTCTACAAGAATGCTTAGACTGCAAGTCAAGTCAAGTCAAGTGTATTTATATAGCACTTTCAAACAGCCATCGCTGCATACAAAGTGCTGCACATGGAGCAATTTAAAATATACAATAAACAGTAAAACAAATTGGTAATAAAGACAGTAGAAAGCACCAAACAGTAAAACCAGGAACAATTCTAAGTCATGCTGAGTCGAATGCCAGAGAATACAAGTGAGTTTTGAGGAGGGTTTTGAAGATGGGCAGCGAGGAGGCTTGACGAATGTTCAGTGGGAGGTCATTCCAGAGAGAGGGACCAGCAACAGAAAAGGCTCGATCCCCGCTGAGCCTCAGCCTAGTTCTTGGTACTTCTAATAATGTCTGGTCCGCAGACCTGAGGCGCCGGGCAGGTGTGTAGGGGCGGATGAGCTCAGAGAGGTAAGGTGGCGCGAGATTATTTATAGATTTGAAAACAAATAAGAGGATCTTGAAAATAACTCTAAAATGTATGGGGAGCCAGTGAAGGGATGCCAGAGTATGTGCTCCCTCTTACGAGTACCAGTCAAGAGGCGAGCAGCGGCATTCTGGACCAGCTGAAGGCGCTTAATGGAGGACTGGCTGACTCCAAAGTAAAGGGCATTGCAGTAATCGAGCCGGGATGTGACAAAGGCATGAATTACTGTCTCAAAGTGTTCATGAGAGAGGAGAGGTTTTATTTTGGCCAGCTGTCTAAGGTGAAAGAAGCTGGATTTAACAACGGCACCAATTTGCCGCTCAGGTTTGAAATCGCTGTCCATTTTAAGGCCCAAGTTTGATAAGGAGACAGGGGGCACAAGTCTACAGGATGGGATGTACAAGGGCCACTGGGACCAAATAGTATCACCTCTGTCTTCTTTTCATTGTTTTTCAAGAAATTTTGTGCCATCCAAGTTTTGATTTCTTCCAGGCAGGACAGGAGTGGCCTTAATGAGAAGGCGTCTTTTTTGCTCAGTGGGACATAGATCTGGCAGTCATCTGCATAGCTGTGGAAGGGAATACCATGTTTCCTTAAGATGGAACCCAATGGGAGCAGATACAGCGAGAACAGCAGAGGCCCCAGAATTGAGCAGGGGAGCACTGAATGGGGCGTCTTTGAAACTTCAACGGGCACACTGGATGAACACACAGACATTGCAACATCATACATCAGTTTCTGTGAGGACGTGTGTACCAACGAAGTCCTTCCGCTCCTTCAAAAATAACAAGCCATGGTTCACTCCCAAACTCAGGCAACTCAGGAAAGAGAAAGAGGCCGCATTTAGAAGTGGAGATCGGGCACTGTACAAACACGCCCGAAACCAATTGACAAAGGAAATTAACATCGCTAAGAGAAGCTATGCAGAGAGGCTGAAAAAACGACTCTGCATCTGTGTGGAACGGACTCAAAGCAATCACAAACTATAGAATGCCATCCCCCCCAAACAGTGAACAATAAGGGTTTTGCTGATGAAATAAACATGTTTTTCTGCCGATTTGAAAAGGACACCCCCATTTCCCACATACATCCATCTCTACCAGAAATTACTCTATCAACCCCCCCCCCCCCCACCTTCATTTTCTCCCCTACAGATCCACGAACAGGACGTGAGACGGCTTTACAAGCAGCAGAAGATCAAGAAAGCTGCGGGGCCAGACAAAGTTTCCTCCTCCTGCCTGAAAGTCTGCACTGACCAGCTGGCTCCGGTCTTCACACAAATCTTCAACAGATCCCTGGAGCTGTGTGAGGTCCCATCCTGCTTCAAACAGTCTATCATCATCACAGTTCCCAAGAAATCGGCAACATTGGAACTGAATGACTATAGGCCTGTCGCTCTGACGTCTGTGGTCATGAAGTCCTTTGAATGCCTTGTGCTGAACCACCTAAAGAATGTCAGCGGACCCCTGCTGGACCCTCTTCAGTTTGCCTACCGGGCAAACAGGTCTGTGGAGGACGCAGTCCACATAGGTCTGCACTATATCCTCGAGCACCTCGACAGCACAGGGACTTACGCAAGGATCCTGTTTGTGGATTTCAGCTCTGCGTTCAACACCATCATCCCGGAACTCCTCACCCCCAAACTTCTCCAGCTCGGTGTATCCCCTACGATCTGCCAGTGGATCCCCAGCTTCCTGAAGGGACGGACACAACAGGTGAGACTGGGAAGAACAACATCATCAACACGCACCACTAGCACTGGAGCCCCACAGGGATGCGTCCTCTCTCCACTGCTCTTCTCCCTCTACACTAACGATTGCACCTCAACAAGTCCAGCTGTCAAACTCATAAAGTTCGCAGACGACACCACGGTCATCGGTCTCATCAAAGACGGCGACGAGTCTGTGTACCGACAACAAGTGGAGCAGCTGGAGCGCTGGTGCAACTGACACAACCTCGGGCTGAACACACTCAAGACTGAAGAGATGATCGTGGACACCACAGTTGCCCCTCACACTATCCAACTGCCCTGTGTCAACTGTCGAGTGTTTTTTTGATCGCCTGCCCAAACTGGTTGCTATGAAGAACACCAACGACTCCAGTTCTGGAAAGATGAAAGCAGCCAAAGCAGCCGCCACAGTGCTCAGCAACATGTTCCAGTACAAGAAACTGCACAAACACTACAAAAATAAAGGCTTTTTTTCCAAGTTCCTGGGAATCACAGTCTCCCAGGACATGAAGTGGGAGGTCAACACCAACTCCATCCTGAAAAGGGCCCAGCAGAGGATGTACTTCCTGAGGCTGTTGAGGAAGCATGGCCTGCCACACGAGGTGCTACGTCAGTTCTACACGGCAGTCATCGAATCAATCCTGTGTTCTTCCATCACGGTTTGGTTTGGGGCCGCCACAAAAAAGGACAAAATCCGACTTCAACGGACAGTTAGGACAGCGGAAAAAAATCATTGGCACCGTCCTACCCACTCTTGAGGACTTACACACTGCAAGAATCAAAACAAGAGCACGGAAAATCCTACTGGATTCACCGCACCCTGCCCACCACCTTTTCCAGCTACTCGCCTCAGGCAGGCGCTACAGATCCATGCGCACCAAATCCAGCAGACACTTAAACAGCTTCTTCCCTCAAGCCATTAACTCCCTAAACAGTCACTGACGTATACTCCACCGCACCAGACACTTTAAAGCGCTCAAAGACATCTGCACAATTGCACACTTCTTGTACAACAAATACTGCTCCTGCTACTGGTCACTTTAAAATGGTTTAATGATTTTCTGCACCAACTGTACAACTGAAATAGTCTTGTATGACAGTGATCAATATAACAAAATAAATTCTATAGGACCCCCCTTAAAGAATTTATATTGTGATTTCATCATTTGTGAATACAAATTTCTGCACCAACTGTACAACTGTCATAGAATTGTATTCTACCACTGATCACTTTAGCTCTGCTTGATACATTGCACATTGTCTCACAGTTGTCACTGGGTGATAACACCACAATACGGTTCACTTACATTATGAAATGTCCTTCCATACTTATTTGTCATGTCCTTGTTTATGATGATACTAATTCAGCGTCTTATACCGGAGACAAATTCCTTGTGTGTTCTACATACTTGGCCAATAAAGATGATTCTGATTCTGATTCTGATTTTTCGGAGGTGGTCATGAACACCTCTGGAGTCGGACGGAAAGAGTGTAGCTCCATCTAGTGGATGCATTGTCGAGGTAAGATCCATAAAAAAATCCAGCCTGACCCGACCCGGCCCGCGGGTATTAAAGCCTGACCCGGCCCTAGCCCGAAAAATTAACTTGATTTGCAGGCCCAAGCCTGCAGGCCAAGATCTTACCTCTAATGCAGGGGTGTCAAACATACGGCCCGCGGGCCGGAACCGGCCCGGAAGGAGGTTCAATCATGGCCGCAGAACAATTTAAAAGTGAAAAAAAATGCATAAAAGACACAGAATTAATATATTTAATAAGGTGCAATTCATTGAGTATCCGCTAGGGGACACTGTTTTGATCAGAGAAAAAGACAACAGCAGCCTCAGTCCGTCACTGAGACAGACCCATAACAGCAGATGCTATCAATAGCACTCTCGCATTTACACATTTAATAGCACTCTCCTTAATTTGTAAGGTGTAGACAGGGATTACATTTAGATTTTATATGCACGTGTAAATGGTTTAAAACTTCCTTTCTTTATAAATCTCATTTAATCTTAAAATGCATTACTATATTTTTCAATATCAATTACTTGTTAAAGTTTGTACAATCAGTGGGATCAGTTGCAATGCATATATGTGAATGATAAAAGTAAATTGCACATTTGTCGAAGGAAATGTAAGGTGCTTCATGAAATGTTTTGTAAAATATATGTTCATTACATTTCAACATCTTCCTAACTTCTTGTGCTTCTTTATACCAAAACAAAGGAAAGACATATCGTTTTGGTTATTTATAGCAAAGTACGGTATCATTTTAATGGTCCGGCCCACTTGACATCTACCGAGGCCGTATGTGGCCCACCATGTGAAATGAGTTTGACACCCCTGCTCTAATGCATTGTAGATTGCATCCAGTGCGTCCAATATATGAAAAAAAAATCGAAATAGGCCATTCATTCAAGGTGCGCCTCATAATCCAGTGCGCCTTTTAGTGCGGAAAATACGATACTCTTACCGAAACCATATTAAAACAAACATTTTCCAAGGAACCACTGGGGTGGAGCTAAAGAGCTGCATGCGGCTCCTGAGACGTGGGTTGCCGATCCCCGGATTTAGATCAATAGTAGATGGGATTAGGCTAATAAAATATGAACGAGTGACTTCTTTCACACTTACAGCTGCCAAACTTGAGAGGACATGAGTGAGAGTCCATGGGAAAGTCTTCCAGGTGCATGGGGCACTCAGCTTGAACCGTTAGCCTGGGGGTGGAAAAAAAAATCAGCTGCGGTACCAAGTTGACAACAGCAGTGTGGGGTGGGGCTAATTCTTTGAACTATTGTTAGGTTGATAGTTTTACGTTATCATATATTTGCATTTTATTAATGATTAATTGATTATGATGGATGGATCTTTATTGTCATTACACTTTCGTGCAACGAAACATCACTTAACAGGCACGCTCCGCACAAGAAACATGAAAAAAACAATGACGAACATGGGATACAGTGCAAAGGGCCTGTCGGTACTCGCTGTAAAGCGCCCCGAGATCTTAGTTAGAAAGGAAACCACAAGGGGAGGGGAGGGGTAAAAAAAACCACGCTCAAACTATACTCTTCTGAGGATAATTAGAGTACTAGGAGAAAAAAAATACCCAAGCACATTTAACAAGCATATGACAGCTACAACAAGTCACAAGACATAACATATAATGAGGGGATGGATGGAAAGGCGGGAGGGGGGACGCGACTCGGCCCGTCTGACCAGCTGCTCAGTCCAAAACGAGCGCTCCGCAGATCAAGGTCACGTCACGGGGGAAAACAAGAGGAACAACAAAGGCGTTGATGATAAGGGCAGGCCGCCGCTGCATCGTCAAGGTCTGCTCATGGAGACAGTCCTGGCTTATCAGTCCTTGGCCGAGAAGGAGGGGGTGATGGTTGGGACACTAGCTTCCATGTGTACTTTCATGGGAAAAGGTCCAGATAGCGTTGTTTTGTTTTGGGACGGCCGCCAACAATTCCAGGTGGCCTTGAGTCCGTGGCTGTATCCCTTCACTGGCGCCGATCAGCCAAATCCTCAATTTCTTTCCGAAGCGTGAATTCCAACTTCTCCATGATGATAACGATCGGACGGAGACGCTCCAGAACCGCATCCATATTGCGGTTGAGCTCAGTCACCGCTTGAGTCTGAGTGTTGGACATTCGCGCTCGACCATCGAGAATGACCGGCAGCTTCTTCACTTCCAATAAAGCTTCTCCCGTCGGTTGAATTTTGCGATAGAGCAGGAAACTGCTAACACCAAACAGCAGCATACCTGCTATCAGAAGGCCGATAATGTAGATGTCTTGCTCCTCCTCGACGGACAGTATTGACAGGCACACCATTCTCCGCTTCCTCCAGGGATCTAGGGTGTACCCGGCAGCAAATGTCCCGAGGGGCAAGCGGGCTCCCCACTGCCTGCTCTTCTGCTTATGCTTGCAATGACTAACGCTTATGCCTGCAATGATGAATTGATTATGCTTGCAATGAAGAATGTAAATGCCTGCAAAGAAGATTCAGATTCAGGAAACTTTATTTATCCCCATGGGGTAATTTGAACTTAACAGGCACGCTCTGCACAAGAAACATGAAAAACAATGACGAACATGGGATACAGTGCGAAGGGCCTGTCGGTACTCGCCGTATATAAATCAGCATGTATTTTATTGTATGTACATCGCCATGAGATCTTAGTTGAGAAAGTAAACACTAGGTAAGGAGAGGGAGAAAAAAAACATGTTCGAACTATCCTCTTCTGAGGATAATTTAAGTCTAGGAGAAAAAAATACCCTGCACATCAAAGCATATGAGTTACAACAAGTCACAAGTATGTTGTGTAATGAGGGGGCGGATGGATGAGGAGAGGGGGGAGGGGGGGGGCAACGCGACGCGGCCCGTCCGGCGTGCTGCCAGTCCATTCAGCGCACATCAGATCAGGTCACATCACGGGGAACAACCAAGGAACAATGATGGCGGTGATGATAAGGGCAGGTTGCAGCTGCTTCGTCAAGGTCTGCTCATGGAGACAGTCCCGGCTTATCAGTCCATGGCTGAGAAGGATAGGGTGATGGTGGGGGCACTAGCTTTCATACGTACTTTCAGGGGAGAATGTCCAGATAGCGGTTTTGTTTTGGGATGGCCGCCAACAATTTCAGGTGGCCTTGAGTCCGTGGCTGTATCCCTTCACTGGCGCCGATCAGCCAAATCCTCAATTCCTTTCTGAAGCGCGAATTCCAACTTCTCCATGTTGTCAACGATCGTACGGAGACGCTCCAGAACCGCGTCCATATTGCGGTTGAGCTCAGTCACCGCTTGAGTCTGAGTGTTGGACATTCGCGCAAGACCATTGAGAATGACCGGCAGCTTCTTCACTTCCAATAAAGCTGCTCCCGTCAGTTGAATTTTGCGATAGAACAGGAAACTACTCACACCAAACAGCAGCATACCTGCTATCAGAAGGCCGATAATGTAGATGTCTTCCACATCCTCAACGGACAGTATTGACAGGCACACCATTCTCCACTTCCTCCAGGGATCTAGGGTGTACCCGGCAGCAAATGTCCCGAGGGGCAAGCAGGCTCCCCACTGCCTGCTCTTCTCGTCGAGAAAATGTTGTCGAGAGACCAGCCAACCAATTCCATGGTTTGTTTTTAGGATGAAAATCCGATAGGATACTATACCACCGATATCAGAGTTTGGTTCGCATTGCCGGCAGTAAGTCGGAATCGTTTCCAGTGAGGGTGGGACTACGCCAAGGCTGCCCTTTGTCGCCGATTATGGACAGCATTTCTAGGCGCAGCCGAAGCGTTGAGGGGATCCGTTTTGGTGGCCTCAGTATTGCATCTCTGCTTTTTGCAGATGATGTGGTACTCCTTCAAGCAGGGCTCTCCAACTCTCACTGGAGCGTTTCACAGCCGAGTGTGAAGTGGTTGGGATGAGGATCAGCACCTCCAAATCTGAAACCATGGTCCTCAGTCGGAAAAGGGTGGAATGCCCTCTCCGGGTCGGGGAGGAGATCTTGCCGCAAGTGGAGGAGTTTAAGTATCTTGGGGTCTTGTTCACGAGTGAGGGCAGAAGGGAGCGAGAGATCGACAGGCGGATCGGTGCAGCATCTGCTGTGATGCGGACGTTGTATCGGTCTGTCGTGGTAAAGAAGGAGCTGAGCCAAAGGGCGAAGCTCTCAATTTACCGTCGATCTCCGTTCCAACCCTCATCTATGGTCACGAGCTATGGGTCGTGACCAAAAGAACGAGATCCCGGATACAAGCAGCCAAAATTAGTTTTCTCCGCAGGGTGTCCGGGCTCTCCCTTAGAGATAAGGTGAGAAGCTCGGTCATCCTGAGCGACTCCCTAGTGAGGTGTTCCGGGCATGTCCCACCAGGAGGAGACCCCGAGGACGACCCAGGACACGCTGGAGAGACTATGTCACCCAGCTGGCCTGGGAACGCCTCGGGATACCCCAGGGAGAGCTAGAAGAAGTAGCTAGGGAGAGGGAAGTCTGGGCTTCCCTTCTTAAGCTGCTGACCCCGTGACCCGGCCCCGAATAAGCGGTAGAAGATGGATGGATGGATGAATACGATAGGAGGCTAGGAAAAAGACAGCACAAGGACCGCACATAGACTGAGTGGCAAGCAAGGGGGGGGGCAGGAGCTGAGCAAAAAAGTGTCCGCCTTTGTCGAAAGAAGAATGCTTATTCTTTTAATAAATACATCATGCTTTTACTAAAGGATAACATTATTTTAATGAAGATATGCTCACATTTATGATAAAGAATGCTTAGTGCACTGTGTGACAGTTGAAGGATGCAAACACCTTTCCGAGAAAGTGCTTGGAAACAGATAAGTATAAAGACAAAACAAGAGCAAGGTCGGATGTGGATGGCGCTGTGAACACCAGCTGCAACTTGATATTTTTGTAATAATTACACACATGTATGTAATTTTCACTCATATACACACACACATAGTCAAACAAGTTTAGTGTGTCTTCAACAGCCCTTACCCTTTAGGTTGGACACACACATGTATTAGATTTCCAATGAGAAATAAATGAGGGGCAAGCGGGGAGATCTTGGGTGATGTGCAGAGAATTGACACCTAACGGTTCTCTTCATTCCCCACTGGTACCAGAATTGAGTCTCCTGTCTCCTTGTATTTTATTTCTGAATGTCTAATTGATTGACAACTATGGAGTTAGCTTTTGGGAGCTCAGGTGCGCTTTGTGGGTGCTTGGCTTCAATGTGACTCCCACTGCAGGCATTTCTTAGGCAATATGTTTACTACTTTCGTTGTAGTTAGATGTGGTCTAACACTGTATGAGATTGTGTTAAAAAGTGTTGTGTGTTTAGCAGCAGCTGAAGTGTCACTGAATGTACAATGCAGGTGGGTATAACTTGCATTGGTATCCCGTGTCAGATGCTATCTTCTCATCAAGTCGAAAATCACCCATGTGCTATTATCAATCAAACAACCCGAGGGAGAAAAACATTAACTCAGCTTCATTATTTTCGTTTTCATTTTTAACTACCGTATTTTCCGCACTATTGGGCACACCAAAAAGTCTTCCATTTTCTCCAAAGTTCACCGAGCGCCTTAAAATCTGTTGCGTCTTTTGTATGGTCATTACGGTAATACGTCGTCGACTCCGAGATGGCTCCTTCCTGGAGACATGCTTCAAATGCTATAACTTGCTTTATTAAATATGTGTTGCAGCTCCGAAAAGAGGAGAGCTGTGGTGTTCATTTTTTAAAACAGTCTCAACAAATACAGGTACGTCTTTGTCTATCTCCGTGCTTTCTTCCGTTCGACTCAAGAGGCGTTCTAGGCCGCCACCGAAAAACGTACACTAACGATTACTTCAATGAAACTACAAAAATTGAAAATAATACGTCAAAACTGAAAAGCAAGCGAGGATATAACAAAATAAACTCTATAGGACCCCCCTTAAATAATTTATATTGTGATTTCATCATTTGTGAATACAAATTTCTGCACCAACTGTACAACTGTCATAGTATTGTATTCTACCACTGATCACTTTAGCTCTGATTGATACTTTGCACATTGTCTCACAGTTGTCACTGGGTGGTACCACCGCACTACGGTTCACTAACATTACGAAATGTCCTTCCATACTTATGTGTCATGTCCTTGTTTATGATGATACTAATGCCGCGTGTTATACCAGAGACAAATTCCTTGTGTGTTCTACATAGTTGGCCAATAAAGATGATTCTGATTCTGAACAAAGGAATAAATAACTACGACTGACATCTTGTTGAGTTATTTTGACTTCAAGATGGCTGCCTTTCCAGCAGCTCATATTTATTTTGTTGATCTACTTCTTCCTCTCATAACTTTGCTGTTGTGAAGTGGGAATTTCTCCATTGTGAGACTATTAAAGGTTTTCTTATTTTATCTTATCTGATTGTACTCTTGGAGTTACGATAAAGGAAATGCCACTGGGTTTTTCGGAGGCGGTCATGAACGCCTCTCGAGTTGACCGGAAGAAAAGAAGGGAAGGAGACGGACAAAGACACACCTGAGTTTGTTGAAAAAATGAGAGCTGTGGTTGTCGTTTTATTTTTTTTTTTAAACGCAGACTTTATTAATGGTTTTCACAGTCTGAATAAATACAGGTACTGTACGTCTTTGTCTGTCTCCGTGCCTTCTCCTCCGTTCCACTCGAGATGCGTTCATGGCCGCCTTCTTACTTCAATGAAACCACGAAGAAACTCAAGCGAGGAAATCACAAAATAAATTCTGTAGGGGGATATAGAATTTATTTTGTGATTTCCTCGCTTGATTTTCTGTTTTGATGCATTATTTTCAATTTTTGTAGTTTCATTTAAGTACAGTAGTAGTTAATTTACATTTTTCAAGTTGAACGGACGCCTCTCGAGTTGAATGGAAGGAGTCTACCACCATCTGGTGGACGCATTGTAGATTGCGCCTTTTAGTGCGAGGGGTCTAATATATGAAAAAAAATTACAAAATAGCCATTCATTGAAGGTGCGCCTCATAATCCAGTGCGTCTTTTCGTACGGAAAATATGGTACTTTGTATTTATTCGCAAAGTGTTACCAAGTCACCTCATAGTATACAGCAGCGTTCCATCCTCCATAATCCTCAGCAGTTTGTTGGGCATTGTCATGTTATGCGCCACAGACTTCTTGCCGTTGTGAAAGAAGGTATCAGGAGTCCAGATCTTACTGGCCATCAAGTTGTTGAGGGGCAGAATGTTCATTGGGCCATGGAACTTTAATCGCTCGTCTTTCCAAGTCTGACGGAAGAAAACATCGATGGTGTACTCCTGACAAAAGGGAAAAAAAATGCACTATACTGTTAAAATGAGACCCAAAATTGCAATCCAAAGTATTATCCGAATTTTGAGCAGAGGATACACAAGAACACTGAAGTCTCATCTACAATTTCAAAAGGAGTTTATTCACTCCACGATATCTGATGTCTTTTTTGTTAGCTACAACAGAACAATTCATTGTGAATGCATTATACTGGAAGACTGGACACCAGTATAACCCATCGACAAATCAGTCAACTTTAAACATGAACATTAGCACATTATAGGCTCAATTTTAGTTCCCAGCGCAACTTTAACTGTGCGCAATGCTTTCTTTATTTTGGTATTTCGCTAGACTTTGCACAGGTGGAATTTGGTGAAGTGGGGCATTTGCGCTTTATTAAAGTATTGTGGAATGAAAGTAATGTTTACCCAATCCTAGTGGCATCCCTAATTTGCTCAGTACGACTGAGTACGCTGTGTTTGACATTGCAAAAACAGAAATATACTTGGGTTCTGTGCATGACATTGGCAGGTAAAATTTAAGATCTCCTGTTGCGGATGATAAAGTCACTTTGCACCCGCAAACATGCGTCCTTGTGTGACACCCTACCCCGAATAGTGACGGGGGTGTCTGCCTGTGCCTTGATCAAATACACGAAAATCATGTTACACCAACTGTGCTACGATTTAGCGCTGCTTCTGCCAATTCTAAAATATAGTCTATTTTTGTGACCAAATTTCCAGATGTGCCAGGGAGCACAGCAGGAAAGCCCAGTGAGGCATAACGCATCTCTCTCTCTCTCTCTCTCTCTCTCTCTCTCTCTCTATTTTTTTTTGTCCTATTTCTTTCCGTTTTAATGCTCTCATCAACATGGAATCATGAATCAGTTTTCTATGTGCAAAATGCTAATATTTACTGAAACAAATTCGATTTTCAATTTTACATAAACATTTTTCACTTGGAGCAGTTATTCACACATAATCTCTCACACAATATTACTGTCCATCAACAATTCACATCAACAACACAGCAGTAGGGCTATGTTGATTATGTTGGTCCTCCCTGCTCAGAAGTCTCTCTACGGTATTGTGTAGACATCATTTCGGATGACTACACTTGGATAGATGACAACACTGGAGACGTTTTATTTTCAGTGTGTTCGCTAGGTCGCTATGACTGAACTCTTGACGTGCCTCAGCGCACTGTCACTGTCAGATGAACACACAGAAGCTCCACCCACTTTATTTATATGGTCACGGAACACTGCAATCTTCCACACAACATAGTTCCAAACAAGTAACAATCGTGTCAGTGGCATACATCGTATTCGACAGGCTACCTGATCTTTATTCACCAGAGGCTCATCAACCTAGTCTCTTATTTCTCTCCCGAAACAGTGTCTTCTCCCGCTTGGTGTAATTTAGCCTTCTCCGTTATGTACAATCGCTGTACACAGATTGTAATGGAGGCTCTCGCTGGCTATCCGTAGTGGAGTCGTTAGATGCAATGCGAATGATTTCAGTTTGTGTCGAGCTGTGGACAATGTTGACAGGCTTGCATGCAGTAGCCATAAATTTAGCTATGGCTTCAGCAAATTTGTTCTTCGTCAACCTACCACAACCTACACCTTCGGTCTTGTCTGGTGTGGTATATCTGGGCCTCAATGGCTCTGGTGCTCCTGAGCAGCCAGGATGAGTGCCTCTGTGCTGTCCTTCAGGCCAGCCCTCTCTAGCCACTGAGAGGACTTCTTGAGATCAGCCACTTCACTTATGGTCCGGTGGTACATCCCGTGTAGGGGCTTGTCCTCCCATGATGGTCCCTCTTCCAGCATCTCATCCTCTGTTCCCCATTGTTTGAGACATTCTCTGGGTATGTCATATGTTGGAGCCTTCTCCTTGATGTATTCATGGAGCTTGGATGTTTCATCCTGGACAGTGGCTCTCACACTCACTAGTCCCCGGCCTCCTTCCTTTCGGCTTGCGTACAGTCTCAGGGTGCTGGATTTGGGATGGAACCCTCCATGCATGGTTTGGAGCTTTCGGGTCTTAACATCCGTGGTCTGAATCTCTTCCTTTGGCCACCTGATTATTCCTGCAGGGTATCTGATCACTGGCAGGGCATAGCTGTTTATTGCCCGGGTCTTATTCTTGCCATTGAGCTGGCTTCTTAGGACTTGCCTCACCCGCTGGAGGTATTTGGCCATAGCCACTTTCCTTTTTGCCAGTTCGAGGTTGCCATTGGCTTGTGGTATACCAAGGTACTTGTAGCTGTCCTCAATGTCTACTATTGTTCCTTCATGGAGTGAGACCCCTTCAGTGTGGACTACCTTGCCTCTCTTAGTTACCATCCGACTACATTTCTCAAGCCCGAATGACATCCCGATGTCACTGCTGTAGATCTTGGTTGTGTGGATCAGGGAGTCTATGTCCCTTTTCCTCTGTCCCTGACTCACTCAAACTGGATGCTGTAATCCACATCATTAAAAAACCCCAAATCAACCCTGACATCGTGAGCAACTTTCGACCCATCTCCAACCTACCCTTTCCGTCCAAAGTCATAGAATGTGTCGTCGCATCCCAAATTAAGTCGACCTAGACCAGCAGTCGGCAACCCGCGGCTCCGGAGCCTCATGCGGCTCTTTCATCCTTATAATGCGGCTCTGATTGGCTTGGGAAAATAAATTACTAAAAAATTTTTTTGTATTTAATTGAAGTGTGTTTTATTTGTGTTAGTTTTATATTATTTTAGTTCTAAATTTGAAGATTATTGTGATCTTGAAATATTACAATATTAATTAAATGATTTGATATTATTTTTTCGTCGCTCAAAATAGACGTCACAATGCGGAAGCTGGTATACCCGCTGAAACGGCGTCTATTTTGAGCGACTTTCAACCCCGGCAAAGCCAATGGAGAAATGTAAGAAAAGAAAAATATCTCAAGAAAATAGAACATTCAATGATGCCTGGGCAGATTCATTTGCATTTACCTCGGGCGAGAGTGGCCTACCAGTATGCCTAATTTGTGGAGAAAAACTGGCTGATGAAAGTGACTTCGTACAGCCCCGATTTGCAGAAGCTGTGCGCAGAGGTTCAGGAGCACAAGTCCCATTAACCAGGTAAAATAAATATTTATGCAGATATTTTGCAAATATTTAATTTTCATTGTTTAGTGACACAGTGCTTTTCCCCCCAATTTATTATATATATTCAGGTCAAGGCTCCGCTGCATACTTTGAAAGCCCAAGGCGATATAAGGATGACGGCTCACGGATTTTTCCCTTTTGTTTGCTGCATGCACAATTTAAATTCAGCTTTTTAATTTATTCGAAAGAGACATTCAGACATTATTTTTTCAAGAATTCAAAATGTGTTCATTACATCAGTAAAATTTAATTTTCTCCGTAGCACTTCATAAGACATAACCACACTATAGTTGTTTATACAAAGTGTAAAGGTAAGAAAAAGCAATATATACAGTGTTATCTTCATTTTAGATAAGATAAATGGATATAAGGATGATGCCTCATGGCATTTTTCTGCTTTCGTTTGCTACATGGACAATTTAAATTCAGCTTTTTAATTTATTTGAAAGAGACATTCATTGTTATTATTTTTCAAGAATTCAAAATGTTCAAAATGTGTTCGTTAAACGAATAAAATGTAATTTTCTCTGTAGCACGTGGATTTCATAAGAAACATGCTGCGGTAAAGTAGTAGAAGTTTTGTTTTTTTTTCATTTTAGATGTGCGGCTCCCAGTGTTTTCTTTTCCGTGGAAACCGGGTTCAAATGGCTCTTTCGGTGTCAAAGGTTGCCGACCGCTGACCTAGACAATAACCAACTCTTCGAACAATTTCAGTCTGGATTCCGCACACAACACCGCCCTCCTCAAAATCACCAATGACCTCCTCAGACTCCGGCCCACTCTCCATCCTCATTTTCCTTGACTTTACAGATGCCTTCGACACCATCAACCACTCCATCCTACTCTCTCGCCTGAAATCCCGAAACATCACTGATAAAGTCCTCACCTGGCTTCACTCATATCTCACAGACAGGAAACAATTCATACACAACAACTGCTCTTCCTACACTGCCCCAATGTCCCAAGGTGTCCCCCAGGTTTCTGTGCTTGGTTCTCTTCTCTTCATCCTTTACCTTCTACCCCTTGGCCAAATCATTTGTCATCACGATCTGCAGTTCCACAGCTAAGCTGATGATGTCCAATTGTACATCTCCACCAAATCGTTCACCCCAACAACCCACTCCACCCTGTTTAACTGTCTTTCTGATATTAAATCCTGGATGTAAATAAACTTAGACATTCCATTAGATTCACTGTTGTATTTGTCAAACTCTTGAAATACATATTAAAAATGCATCAAATGTCATTATAAGTTGCGTTTATAGGACACCAGGATCTTGTCTTGACACATTTAATAAAAAACTGATAGATATGCTGAGCTGTTCTAATGACAAGAAAACACGAATAATATGTGGCGACTTTAACATCGACTTATTAAACCCAAATGGACACAAAAACACAACAGATTTCATAAATTCAATGTATAGCAATGGTCTTTTCCCAGTCATTCTGAGACCCACCAGAATAACAGTTGATACAGCCACATTAATAGACAATATATTTATAAATAAGATTGATCATAAAAAGGAAAGTGGACTTCTCATAACTGATATAAGTGACCATCTACCGGTCTTTGCAGCCTTTCACAATTACTTCGATAGAATAACTAAATCAATAACCCACATCTCAGAAATAAGACCCAGAACCCAACATTCCATCGCAGCTTTCAAGCTCGATTTACACAAGCAAAATTGGTCTGAGGTCTACACAAATGAAGATCCAAATACTGCGTTTGACGCATTTCAGTCAACCATAACCTCCTTATATGACAAGCATTTCCCAGTAATTAAGGTCACCAGAAAGTACAAAAATCAAAATAAGCCATGGATAACAAAAGGCATAGAAAATGCATGTAAAAAGAAAAACAATATATACAAATCGTTTCTAAAATCCAGAACCAAAGAAGCTGAAACAAAATATAAGACTTATAAAAACCAAATTAGTAAACATTATAAAAATCAGCAAGAGAGACCATTTTCATGCATTATTAGAGCAAAATAAAAGCAACACTCAAGAAATATGGAAAATCTTAAATCATGTAATTAGAAACAGCTCTAATAAAGTAGATTATCTGGAGTATTTTATGAAAGATAAAAATACCATTATTGAGGAAATTGCAGAAACAGCAAAGGAATTTAATGAATATTTTGTTAATATCGGCAGTAATTTAGCAAAACAAATTCCTGATCCAATAAATTATTTTGAAATAGATAAATACATAGAAAAAAATTATTCCACAATGTTTCTTACTGCTGTGAATGAAAATGAAATATTAAATATTGTAAAAACATATAAAAGTAAAAAGTCAACTGACTGTTTTAATATTGACATGACAATAGTAAAACAGATTATAGAATTTGTAGTCCGACCTTTTACATATATATGCAACCTATCATTTAAAGCCGGTGTTTTTCCATCAAAAATGAAAACAGCTAAAGTTATTCCAATTTTTAAAAGTGGAGAAAGACAATTCTTTACAAATTACAGACCAATATCACTGCTACCACAATTTTCAAAAATATTAGAAAAATTATTTTCTCGCAGATTTGATAACTTCATAAATAAACACGTGCTATTAAGTGAAAATCAATATGGCTTTAGAGAAAAACGGACCACCTTAATGGCAGTAATGGAGTTTGTAGAAGCAATAGCGACTAATATTGACAATAAAGAATTCACGGTTGGGATTTTTCTAGATCTAAAAAGAGCTTTTGATACAATAGATCATACAATATTATTGAATAAATTAGAGAGATATGGTATCAGAGGCATAGCATATAAATGGATTGAAAGTTATTTAGAAAACAGATATCAGTATGTGCAGTTTAATAACATAAAATCCACCTCACTGAAAATTACCCATGGAGTGCCTCAGGGATCAGTACTTGGACCAAAACTATTCATTTTATATATAAACGATATCTGTAGTGTCTCAAAATTATTCAAATGTGTCCTATTCGCCGATGACACAACCTTTTACTGCTCCGGAAATAACATGGAACAACTCCTGAAAATTGTGGAAAATTAATTAACCAAATTAAAAAACTGGTTTGACAGAAATAAACTATCTATAAATTTAACAAAAACCAAGATAGTTGTTTTTGGCACGAGACCAATCAAAGAACAAGTTAAAATAAAGATAAATTCAATTGAAATAGAACGAGTTAATGAAAATACATTTCTTGGACTAGTAATAGATACCAAACTATCCTGGAAGCCACACATAGATAACGTTAAAGAAAAATATCCAAAACTATCGGGATACTCCACAAAACTAAGGACGTGTTGAATAAGAGTTCCTTGTGCACATTATATTATTCATTATTACTCCCATATATGACATACTGTGTGGAAATATGGGGGAACACCTGTAAAACAAACACACTCCCTGTCTTAAAACTACAAAAAAAAAAGCAATCAGAACAATCAATAGGTCTAAATATATAGAACCCACAAATCCACTATTCATCAAATTAAACACAATGAAATTTTACGACCTGGTTGACTTCAAAATCGCCCAATTAATGTATAAAGCACATAACAATTTCCTTTGTCAAAATATCCAGAAGCTTTTTGAAATTAGAGAAAGCAGTTATAATCTAAGGGGTACTAATCAATACAAAAAATCCAGAACAAGAACAAACATTAAGCAAAGGTGTGTATCAGTAACAGGTGTCAACCTGTGGAATAAGCTTGAAACGGACCTGAAAATGAGTAAATCGCTGGAGGAGTTCAAAAATAAATTCAAAAGATTAGTACAAAAAATCTATAAGAATCACAATTAAGAAGATACATTTGATACATTTATAAAATTAGTATTACAGCTCTTTGTTATTGTTTGGATTTTGATCAATTTATCATTTGTACTCAAGAAATGCAGTAATTACAATGAATATGAGAAATTCAAACAAAAGGTCAAAGAATAATTATAAATACACAAACCGAAAGGTGTATAATTAGAAAAGTAAAGTACTACAATGGTAAAAGTATTTGATGATATGTAGACTTCTCTTCTTCTTTGTTTTGAAAATGATCAATTTATATTCTACACAATAAGGGGTAGGACTAGATAAGTTGTTTACTTCTTCCTACTCCTTTGAGCATACAACTGTGATGATGAGTGTTTTTTTTCTCTTTTACATACTTTTAAATTTTCCTTCATAAATTTTGCCTACCTTTTGGCAATCTGTTACTGTGTGTAATATATATGCTTAATAAACAATAAACAAACAAACAAACTTGCTCATTCTTAACTGCACTAAATCTCAACTGCTAATAATCGGTCCCAGATCCCTCACCCAAACAGAACTCCAACCTTAACCTCACTATCGACAACTCCACCTGGTTCCCCTCCTCTCACTGTTGCAACCTTGGTGTCCTTTTTGATAATAATCTCTCTTTCGTCCAACACATCACCCAAATCACCAAAACTGCTTTCTTCCACCGAAAAACATTTCCCGCCTCTGCCCTTCACTTTCTTTTAACGCCGCTCAAACCCTCATCCACACCTCCCGCGTTGACTACTGCAATAGTATCCTCTATGGTACAACCACCAAACTCCTCAATAAACTACAGTACATCCAGAATGCCGCCCACCGCCTTCTCACCCACACCCACATTCGTGATAACATCACCCCCGTCCTTAAAAACCTCCACTGGCTCCCCGTTCCCCAGTGTATCCATTATAAACCCCCCCTAATGACCTATAAAGCCCTTCACAATCAGGGCCCCTCCTACCTCCTTGATCGAAAAACGTGAGTATGTTGTAAGATGGCTATATAAAGTACAACCGATCTCAGTTTTGCTTCCGTTGCCTTTTTAAAAACGTGTTTTTAGCATGTCTTAGCATGCTACGCTATGCTTCAAGCTAATGTGTTTTTAGCGTGCGTGCATGCATGCCGTATGTTTAAACTGGCGTATGTTTAAACTGGCGTATGTTTTACCACGCCTGGCTGCGCCCAATAATACAGTGCGTTTTGTGTATGTGTAAAATACAGAAATAGCACCCGTTACTGAGACTGCGCCCTACAACACGGTGCGCCGAATGGTCGTGAAAATACGGTAGGTTGCGTGTCCCCATGGTTCTCCTGTCTGGGGTTTAGGGTCCCTGGCAGGGTCCTCGATGGCACAAAGGATAATTATAGGTGAAGGCCCAGACAAAGCATGGCTCAGAACTAAAATGCGTGAACAAAGTTTTCCCTCGCATTGACTTTGGGTTGGGAAACGACTACACTACGACTGAGCCTTGCCGCCTTTTTTCTTTTTTTTAATTGTGTTTTTCAGTTATTTTTAATTCTTATTTCAAGGCCCTAATTCCTGCGTAATCGCAAATTGACATTGTCATATTTTAACAAAACACAATTACAGTCTACTGTTCAACAAATACAGGGCCCCTTTTCCTGGAGGGTAGGCTGTGTTGTGTCTGTAAAGCTCTGCAAAACAATCACCCTGGCCAGGCACACCTGATCAAAGTTGGAGCGTATACATAGCTGGCTGAGTAGCTCAGTTCAAGGTAGTGTCAAACACAACAAGAGCTAAATGCAGGCCGCAGCACAAGTGCTGGAAAGTAACTAAAAATACAAGCAGCAAATTGACAAGCCCTAAGACAATCCAGAAAGAAAGAAACCATCATAAACAGCCGGGCACAGAGGGCAGCAGGGTTCATCCAGTCTTGCAGAGAGCAAAAGGTGTGTGCATGTGTGTCAGAGCCAAGCTATCAAAGATAGAAAGGAGATATGCACATAGAGGTGGAGTGAAATTGTCTGTTGAAAGTTTGATGAGGATGGAGAATGAATTAAGCATGAGTCAATCTTCCTCTTTCTTTCGAAGGTGCTGTCTCCATCACAGTCACTTCCATTTCCCTATCTGCCATTTGCAGTCCACATTTGAAGAGTGAGGTGGGGAGGAGGTACGGTTGTGATTGAAGAAAGCTTTTAAAGCATCAAGATGGTGTGCTTGAGAGATGGAATAAAAACGTAATGGGGGTGGTGGGGGAAGTCGATGAGATGTGTGTAATGTTCATGTCAGAGCTCTGGGCAAAAGGAATGAATGAATAAAAGAATGACAAAGTTTAGGATCTTGTGAATTTACCGTTGGGCCTTGAGACACAAGTTGAATTTATTCCGTGATCTTGTTTGTCACTCAGAACACTCGTATCCCAAATCATGTTTTACCATTTAAATGAAGAATATTAAGCACACATAAATAAATATAAACATCCATCCATCATCTGAGCCACTTATCTTGACGAGGGTCCTGGGCGCGCTGGAGCCTATCCCAGCTGTCTTAGGGCCGTAGGCGGGGGACACCCTCAACTGGTTGCCAGCTATTCGCAGGCCACACACAGATGAACAAGTATCTGTGCTCACACTCACACCTAGGGCCAATTTAGAGTTTTCAATCAGCCTGCCATGCATGTTTTTGGAATGTGGGAGGAAACCGGAGTGCCCAGAGAAAACCCACGCAGGCCTGGAGAGAACATGCAAACTCCACACAGGGAGGTCGGAGCCAGGATTGAACTTCTGACCTCTGCACTGTGAGGTCGACATGCTAACCACTGGACCACCAGGCCGCCCTTGCGAATTGATTCTGCCACACTTGGTTCTAGATGTGACAAAAATGGAGTGTCATTTTGCCCAGGCATGTGGTAGGCAGTTTCTTGATGGCGCTAATCAGTGGGGGATTGCTGAGAAAATTACCACAATTGAAATTGTGTTCCAAACACAGTAGCCACAGGGATGAGACTGCCCTTTTGCCCTGCATCTCGCATCTTGTACAAAGGACCATTTTCATGTGCCTTTCTGGTTTCGATGGTGCATACATCAGTTCAAGCGTTTTGATTCGATCGAGTAATTCCATTGGTGCTCCTCCAGCACCCTCCACTCATGAGCGCTAATTCAAGATGGCGGCGTCCATGGTTACGGGACACTCCATGGTCGCGTCATGACATGCATCGTATCCTTCCAGCGTTTTTTTTTAATTTTGCAGTGGGGTGGACCAGCCATGGAGGCGGGTTCTTTTTTCCCTGCTCCAGTCAGCATTGTAAGTCATCGCTACCATCCAATGCAAAATCTCTGGTACATAAAACAGACATTGGAATTGCAAACGGCTGCAAATTTACATATTCATAACTGAGGATATTTGATACTTGCATGCAGCTAGTTGTTAAAAACTGGGAGGCATACACAGGCAGACTAATGTCCGTCAGTCCGTCACTGAAGGATGCCTGTTCGGTTGACGATTGACAATAGATGAAAAAAAAGACTGATCTGATGTAGGTGCGTGGAGCAAAAATAATTCATCCATCAAACAATGAAACAATATATTTACTATCCTGATCCCATAAACACAAGCTGACGTCGATCGAGAGCTTCATTTGGCTCGATTTGGGGATGACATAAAGTGGGGAGAAGACGTACCATGTCTGTGTCTGACACTGGGCCAAAGCTGGTCACGTATATATCAGTCTTGACTTCTGTTACACGATCTGTGGAGAAACAAAATAAAATTGGTTTGAAAAAGAATAGACAGTAATTCATGAAAGTTGTATAAAAAAGAAAGCAAATTAGGAAAATATAGTAGTTATTTATACCAGCTTTCTGCTACCAAGGTGCAAACTCCATCTTTTTCCCCCACAGCTAATCAAGTTCAAAAGCACGTCATCGTTAACCATTGTGCAGGCAGTCAGTAGTTTGGCCATAGATTGACCACTGTGCTGTATATAAACTCGGACTTCATGTAGAATTGTGAAAAGTGCAGACAACCAACAAATGTGTGCATGTAAACACACTGACCGTCATATGCATGCCCATTGTGTTTGGAGGTGAGTCTACTCTCCCCTCATTTAAGATTGATGGTTTTATCGTTGTCATTATCTTGTGTTTTGTGTCATGCCTTCCGGAGAACAGAGATTAAAATTTCTTGAGTTGAATGTGTTAATTGAAAAGATGTAAATAAGTTCATATTTGATCATGTATGTTTATTTATTATTGATTGTCTCATTGTAAACACTGTTCGAAAGTCAGGATAAAACAATGTGAGAGTAAGAGCTCTCTATTTTTGTGGATTGTTTTGCCTTTCAGGTATGTAAGAGCGTCTTGTATTGAATAGTAGATCTTTGACGTATTTCGACTCTCTTAGCCGAGTTGTCATTTCAGTTTGTTCGGAATAGGTCATCGACACAGCGAGTGTACGACAAACGCTTGAGCCTTTGAAGACTTTGGTCTTTTTACCACAAAACTCACTCAGTCCCAGATTTTCCCTTTTTATGTCTGTTGCTTGTAAGGACAAGGAAACCTCATAAAAAGCAAGAAAAGTAAACATTGTGTACAGAGTTTTCTTTACTGGTTCGCTGGCTGTCTAGCTGCATATTGTCATGTGTCGTGAGGACAGCACATTTTGTGGATATGCTGTATGTTTTTTGTTTTTTTTTAAGACAAACCCAATTCCACTGCAGGTATTATGTTGGGTTAAACGTAAATAAAAAGATAATACATTGATTTGCAAATCATGTTCCACCTATATTTAATTGAGTACCCTTCAAATACAAGATATTTCATGTTAGAGATGATAACTTTTGTTTTTAGGAAATAGTCGCTAACTTTGAATTTTATACATGCAACTGATTCTGATTCTGATTCTGCAACACGTTCCAAAAAAGCGTGAACAGGGTCGTGTGTACCACTGTGTTACATCACCTTTTGTTTTAAACACATGAACAATGGGAACTGAGGACAGTAATAGTTGAAGATTTGTGGGTGGAATTCTTTCCCATTCTTGTTTAATGTACAGCTTCAGCTGTTAAACAGTCACACATTTCACTTTGCATCAGTCGCTCTTAGATGAGCTCGGGCCCAGAAAAGCAGGGGGCCTTTCTAGGTGTTGTTGATAAATGTCTTGCTTGCATAGGAGAGTTTTAAGCTGCACCTAAAGATATAGTGGCCAGCTGTATTGACTGACCTTGGTTTTCTGAAGTGTTCCTGAGCCCATGTGGTGAAATCCTTGACACATTGATGTTGGTTTTTGATGCAGTGCCGCCTGACGGATGGAAGCTTATGAGCATTCAATGTTGGTTTTCAGCCTTGCCGCTTACATGCAGTGATTTCTCCAGATTCTTCCATCCATCCATCCATCTTCTACCACTTATCCAGGGTTGGGTCGCGGGGGCAGCAGCTTTAGCAGGGAAGCCCAGACTTCCCTCTCACCAACCACTTCCTCTAGCTCTTCCCGGGGGATCCCGAGGCGTTCCCAGGTCAGCTGCATGACATAGTCTCTCGAGCGTGTCCTGGGTCGTCCCCAGGAACTCCTGCCTGTGAGACATGCCAGGGAGGCGTTCGGGAGGCTTCGTAATTAGATGCCCGAGCCACCTCATCTGGCTCCTCTCGATGTGGAGGAGAAGCGGCTCTGAGCTATCAAAGGGAGAGCCTGGACACGCTGCGGAGAAAACTCATTTTGGCAGCTTGTATCTGGGATTGCGTTCTTTCGAACACAACCCATAGCTCGTGACCATAGATGAGGGTTGGAACGTAGATCGACTGGTAAATTTCCTAAATAGAGTTTGGCTCAGCTCCTTCTTTACCACGACCGACTGATACAAAGTCCGCAGCACAGCAGACGCTGCACCGATCCGTCTGTCGATCTCTTGCTCTTTCCTGCCTTCACTAGTGAAGAAGACCCCAAGATACTTAAACTCCTCCACTTGGGGCAAGATTTCCTCCCCGACTCGGAGAGGGCACTCCACCCTTTTCCAACTGAGGACCATTGTTTCAGATTTGGAGGTGCTGATTTTCATCCCAACCGCTTCACACTCGGCTGCGAAACGAGAGTTGGAGAGCCCTGCTTGAAGGAGCAAACAATACCACATCATCCGCAAAAAGCAGAGATGAAACACTGAGGCCACCAAAACGGACCCCCTCAGCGCTTTGGCTGCGCCAAGAAATTCTGTCCACAAAGGTTATGAACAGAATCGGCGACAAAGGGCAGTCTTGGCAGAGTCCAACCCTCACTGGAAACGATTCCGACTTACTGCCAGCAATGCAAACCAAACTCTGAAATCGGTGCTCCGGGGACCAAACAGCCCATATCAGGGAGCTCTGTACGCCATACTCCCGAAACACCCCCCACAGAACTCCCAGAGGGACATGGTCGAACGCCTTCACCAAGTCCACAAAGCACATGCTAAAGGTGTACAGCTGGTCCACTGTTCCACGGCCGGGACGAAAACCACACTGCTCCTCCTCAATCTGAGGATCGACTTCCTCTACAGCACCCCTGAATAGACCTGACCATGGAGGCTGAGGAGTGTGATCCCTCTGTAGTCGGAACACACCTTTTTAAAAAGGGGGACCACCACCCTGGTCTGACAATCCAGAGGCACGCTCTTCGATGACCACAAGATGTTGCAGAGGCGTGTCAACTAGGACAGCCCCACAACATCGAGAGCCTTGAGAAACTCTGGGCTGATCGCAGGGCACACAGAGATGAACAACCATCCATGCTCACACTCACACCTAAGGACAGTTTAGAATGTTCAATCAGCCTGCCATGCATGTTTTTGGAATGTGGGAGAAAACCCGGAGAAAACCACGCAGGCACGTGAAGAACTCTAAACTCCACACCGGGAGGCCGGAGACAGAATCGGACCCTGCACCTCTGCACTGTGAGGTCGACGTGCAAACCACTGGACCACGGGGCCGTCCTTGCCCAAAATTCTCCTCCCAAGTTTGGATGGTGTGTTCGAAGGCTGGGTGCACGAGCAAGTGTACCCTCTGGCTATCATTCCCAAACTAATGGCCAAACAGAACGGGCTAACCAGGATTTGGAGGCTGCTTTGCGCTGCGTTGCAGCTCACCATTGGGTGTCTTGGGGCTCATTCCTCCCTTGGGTAGGATATGCCCACAACTCCGTCACTTACTTTCCAACCTCCCTTGTTCCCTGACCAGTAAGTGGCAGTCCCTGCTGTTAAGGATCATCTCCGCACAATTTGGAAGATAGCAAGAATCGTCGGGGCTTCCCTCAATCGCACTGCCAAAAGTAACAAGCGCTTAGCCGACAGTCACCGATCCTCAGCCCCAGAGTATCAGGTCAGAGAGAAGGTGGCGCGTTTGTCGTCTCATGATCTTCCTCTACAGATTGAGTCACGTAAAGTTTGCCCCAGGTTTTGTGGGGCCCTTCACAACCTCAAAGATTATTCACCATTCCTCCGTCCATTTGAACCGGCCTGCATCCACCCAGCCTTTCATTTGTCCCTCTTCAAAGCGGTTTGCTCCAGCGAATCCAGCCCTCTTGCCACTCCCCCTCTACCCTTTGCATCATCAATGGTCATCCTGCTTTCACTGTTTCCGGGACACTGGATGTCAGAGGCCCCCGTGGTTGGGGTTTCCAGTGGATTGAGTAGGTTCCAGCCTGAGGAGCATTCATGGATCTCCCGTTGTATCATCCTGAAACCATCACTTCTTCAAGATTTCTACGGAGCAAGTCCTGGTGAACCTGGTCAGAGGATGGGTGACTGTGGTGTTTTGTGCTTTATTTTGGTGGGTCTAGTTCCAGTTCCATTTCGCTTGTTTTTGTTTTTTTTTTTTTTTCAGTTTCAGGCTGGGAGGAGCACTTTCTGGAGGACACTCACTCATACCTGCAAACCATCTCTAAACTCGGCTTAGTAGCCAGTAAGACTTGCACGCAAGTGCCAGATTATCCCTGTTTCACAGTGATACTTCAGCCTACTCAACAGTGTTTATTTAGATGTTTCTGAGTGTTTTCCCCTTTTGATGTTTTACTCCTTATCACCTGTTCCTCCAGAGGATTTGCTGCTGAGGCCCTATCCCAGCCTCGTTCATCTCATCATTCCAAGTCTCACTTTTCCACAAGGAACTCAGCTACTCACAGCCTGCTTTGAATCACTCCCAGATTCAGCTCCTGTGCTCAGTTTGTATCATTAAACCTTATCTCAACTCACATCACGTTTCCTCTTCGCTCTTGGGTTTACCTCTCTATATAATCAGCCCTAACAACTGACAACACACATAGCATATCATACTTTTAAATGCCGTTTAAAATGAGTTTGATGTTGTCATGTCCCGTTTTCGGCAGCAGGTGGCAGGCGGCGCATTCTGGCTGGCTGCACACCTGCCACCTATTTTGTCATTAAGCACCTGCTTTATTAGGGCTGTCTTTCTGTGTCTTGTTTGCCGGAGAATTGTTTGCCGTGCCACTGCTTTTGCCCATGTGTTGATCTTTTGCCTCTTGTAGTAACAGTAAGTGCGTTAGTTAGGATCGTCGGCTGTTTTGTTGTTGTATTTCCTGCGTGTAAATCGTGTTCGAGTTGATTTGTTCCTTGCCGTTGTGCGAGCGTTTTTTGTTAATGAGTTTGCGTGTTTCTCCTGGTACTCGTTTTGACCAGCGTTTTTTGTTGTCTATTTTCGGCTTTGCGGTTTTTGTTAATAAATATAATTTCTTGTACGGAGTTCTTGTTGGTGTCTGCTATTTCGGGAATCCCCTATTTTCAATTTGGTTGCGAGTGAAGCGCTTTACCTTCCGCTTCGCTCGCAACGTAACAGATGTATTGCCAAAAGAGTATCGGTTACCATGACGTCCACTAGCCAAAAGATGAGTTGCACTGTATTTGTTCACAGAGTAAACAAGTGGCTAGGAGACAGAGACATTTTTTGTCCCTGACCTAATTATGATCCATTTAGGTATGTGGACTCTTGGGTCCGTGATCGGCTTTTGGGTGCCGACCCACCAGTTAAGAATCACTAGCTTAGAACGCCCTGATGCCAACTATCTGTACGGGTATTCTTATGGTTGAACATGGTTGCAATTCATAATGTACAAAAAGTACATACAGTGGTACCCTTTATTTAAGAAATTAATTGTTTCTGGACTTGTTTGGTTTCTGAACAAGAACATTTTGTAAGGGGCGCGTTTTCCATGTAAAGGTCCAAATTCGTTCCAAGCCCAGCAAGTAGCAGCCCATACTGTATTTTTACCTTTCGTAGCTTGAAATTCTTTCATAGCTAGAGCCATATTTTACTGTTCAAGGCGTTTTGTAACTTGAAAATTTCATATGAAGAGACGTTCACAAGTATTTGTAGGATAGTTTTTTGCTTACCATAGCAATAGGGTGATAATGACACCATAATAATCTTAAGTCAGCAGTCTCAAACGTGGGCCTTGAACTGGACAGTGATTTCAAATTTGATCAGCAAATTGGTGCCGTTGTTAAATCCAGCTTCTTTCACCTTAGACAGCTGGCCAAAATAAAACCTCTCCTCTCTCATGAACACTTTGAGACAGTAATTCACGCCTTTGTCACATCCCGGCTCGATTACTGCAATGCCCTTTACTTTGGAGTCAGCCAGTCCTCCATTAAGCGGCTTCAGCTGGTCCAGAATGCCGCTGCTCGCCTCTTGACTGGTACTCGTAAGAGGGAGCACATACTCTGGCATCCCTTCACTGGCTCCCCATACATTTTAGAGTTATTTGCAAGATCCTCTTATTTGTTTTCAAATCTCTAAATAATCTCGCGCCACCTTACCTCTCTGAGCTCATCCGCCCCTACGCACCTGCCCGGCGCCTCAGGTCTGCGGACCAGACATTATTAGAAGTACCAAGAACTAAACTGAGGCTTAGAGGGGATCAAGCCTTTTCTGTTGCTGGTCCCTCTCTCTGGAATGACCTCCCACCGAACATTCGTCAAGCCTCCTCACTGCCCATCTTCAAAACCCTCCTCAAAACTCACTTGTATTCTCTGGCTTTCGACTCAGCATGACTTAGATTTGTTCTTGGTTTTACTGTTTGGTGCTTTCTACCGTCTTTATTACCGATTTGTTTTACTGTTTATTGTATATGTTAAATTTCTCCATGTACAGCACTTTGTATGCGGCAATGGCTGTTTGAAAGTGCTCTATAAATACAGTTGACTTGACGTGACTTAATAATGTTCATATCACCATTGCCAGGATGTGAAATTCACTTTCATCTTGAATTGGAAGTGAGTAGGCACATGGCGGTGTTCTGGATGGATTGGGGCAATTCACATCTGAAGATGACTGACAAACAACTCACAGTTATTAAGATGGAGATTTTCTAGTTACGAAATACCTCAACAGGAAAATATTGGCTCCTGTAATCAAAGAAATCTCAAGATACGAAAGGTAAAAATACAGTATGGGCCAGTATGGGCTGCTAATCGCAGCTTTGAGTTTCCTGAACGCAACATACTTATAGTTGCTCTGCCATTGGCTACTATCTAGCATCATCCTGGCATCCCATTGGCTAATAGGGGCCTTTACCATGTGTCTATGTGTGTAGATAGATAAATAGAGAGTGTCTATGCAGCGTCCTCGTCATTTGACTCTCCGTCATTTGACTCAACGTCCTTGGATCAGTTCTTTACAAAACGCCAGGCAAAAACCACTTCTAAGAGAGAACATGGACTAAAGAGGGCAAAAAACGATGAGGAGGCAGTTAAAAGTTAAATGACCATCATTTTTATTCTTTACTCTTTGTTTTTTACATTATTCACAACCATCATTTATTGTGCAATAATCTAATTGTAACATGTGTTTGTTACATATTTTGATAAATTTTTATGCTTTAGGAAATATTTATGTGTGAATTTTGGGGGGCTTGGAATGAATTGGGGCATTTACATGGAAAACGCGCCTTTACTTACAAAATCTAGTTAAGACATTTCTTCCTGAACCCATTAATTTCGGAAATTGAGGTACCACTGTTTCTGCTGGTCTCAAACCAGAAGGAAGGAGAGAGAGAGAGAGAGAGAGAGAGAGAGAGAGAGAGAGAGAGAGAGAGAGAGAGAGAGAGAGAGAGAGAGAGAGAGAGAAAGAGACTATTTTCCATACTGGATAAAGACTCCCTGATTACCACCACCTCATTGTCATTACCCCGTTTACAGTAAATACTTCACACAAATTTAACACAAAGCATGAAATCTTACCACCCAAGCCAGGTCTCAGCCTGTTGTCATAGCCATCTAGAAGACTGTCCAGGATCTTAGTGAACGTAGTGATGTCTTTGCGTGTTGCATTGGAATCAGCTTTGGATCTATCATTAAAATTTTTTGTCATATTAGAAAGAACATCATAGAAGACGACATCTGATGAGCCAAAATTAGCCATAAAGGTAGTAGGAGCAGTGTATGTGTGAGACACAGGGAGTTACATGAGGGAGAGTTTAATTGAAAGCTGTAAGACTTCAGGCTCACCATGCAACAGGTGCATTGTTCTTTGCCAAATCCCAGACAATAAAATGCTAACAACCTTAATCACACAAACATAACAACAAGAAGGCCTTCACCCGTGAATCTGAGACCTCGGACTGGCTCATAAGTGGTAAAAAGTTCAAATAAGTAGCTAAGAGCCTGTCACATATGTGCTTTAAAAGTAATGAGTGGAATCTTAAAACCACTTCTAAAACTGACCGGGAGCCAATTAGGTGATGCTAAATTTGGGGTGATGTGGTTCCACTTATTTGATTGAGTGAGAATTCGAGCTGCTGCACATCAAGAAGGCGCATGTGTAAAAAGGGGATGCATGATTTACCAGCTCAGGGGCAGGGTGGCCATCAGGAATTTCGGGAAAATATGTAATTTGCCCGCAGGGCCGGTGTAATTCCAGGACGGCCCCGGGTGTCACAGCTTGGCAACCGCCCGCACCAACCATCAACGACAACATTTCTATGCATGGCTGCTACACCCAGGGCCACCATCACGACTATTTTCGGCCCAAATTGTATTCCAAGTCCATACTTCAGATGATTTCTATTTTCAAAATGAGACGTTCTACACTTGGTTGACTACATTGTATTATTTTATATTTCTGAATAATTGACTCATTTTCTTTTCCTTAGGTGGAAAAAAAGACTATACGGCAGTTGAAACGTAATTGTGCGTAGTACATTTCAACTGAGCACCTTTCAGTTTTAACCTTGTCCAGTTTCCACACAATAGTTCCCAAACAATAATTGTGGAGGGTATCAAACTAGTCCCTTAATGGCACCATCTCAATGATGACAGTTGTACCACGAAAGGTGCTTGATGTCCTGGACTGTGGCATGAGCTACTTTGAGCTATTTAACACATGAGTGCGAACACCACACTGAAATAAAGTCGTTGAAGCACCTCCTGCGTTCACTGCAAAATCAGAAAGTCGCATGCATGTTTCCCCCTACATCAATCCAGCCTTGAAACAAACTAGACAGAACTTACCGTGTGTGCAATGCGATCACGTAGACCAAGACAGTCATAAAGTAAGAGCGCCATTGTCCTCTCATCGTGGAAGCCTGCGAGAAACGGGGGGTGCTTTTTAAAAAATATGGGGGGAAACATTCTCCATGACTGCAAACGCTCTATCACTTTTGCAGCCCAGCAACGCATGTGTGAACATCCTTTGTGAAATCCTACACATTGTGGTCACAATGTCGTTCTTTCGGCTAGATCTGAGCTGCATACCTGAACGCGACAGACAGGTGTCCGCCGTAGCTGCTTCTGTTCTGTTGAGAAACTGGAGTGTGTGTGTGGGGGGCTAACGTCTTAACGCGCTGAAGTCGACCACTCATCAGAAAAAAAGGACTGTGCGCTCATGCTCACTGGAAATCCTCTCGGGTCGTCTTCACCAACCTGAGTGCAAGATGCATGAGCAGAGTACTGAGCTCTTAATAAGTAGTGAGCAGAGCAGCTCCCGGGATCCTTGTCATCCTTGATGCACGAAACAATGGCTCGATAGGCTGCATTCCTTTTAATGCATCTTCAATGTCATTCAGTTGAAGTGGAAGAAAAAAAAATTCTCTAAAGAACGCGCACACAAACACACACGCACACAAAAGCAGCCCTTAAAAAAAACACGCTATCCACAGTGATGATTTTTGCCTGACAAAAAAAAAATCTGATGCCAAGTTCCAGTTTAGGAAAACATATAACAATAATGCTGCAATGAAATCAAAATACCGTATTTTCCGCACTAAAAGGCGCACTGGATTATGAGGCACCTTCAGTGAATGCCTATATATTTATTTTTTCATAAATTGCACGCACTGGACTATCAGGCGCAATATACAATGCATCCACTAGATGGGGTTACAGGTACATCCTTGTCCGTCTCCGTGCCTTCTCTCTTCGGTTAGACTCGAGAGGCGTTCATGACCGCCTCCAAAAAACGTAACTTAACATTTACTTCAATGAAAAAACAAAAATTGAAAATCACAAAATAAATTCCATAGCCCCCCGACGGAATTTATTTTGGCATTTCCTTGAGATTAGCTGCAACAGAAGGATCAGATGTCAGTAAATTTGCTCTTAGTTTTACTGTTTGGTGCCTACTACCATCTTTGCTACTGATTATTGCTTTATTGTTGTATATTAGTTGCTCCATGTACAGCCCTTTGTTTGCAACAATGGCTGTTTGAAAGTGCTCTATTAATACAGTTGAGTTGAATTGAGTTACATTGGAGGAGACTGGACTGTCTCAGAAGTGTTTGTTATTTATTCCTTTGTTGTGTACTGTATTCACAAACGAGGAAATCACAAATTAATTCTGTAGTGGGGCAATAGAATTTATTTTGTGATTTTCTTGCTTGATTTTTTGTTTTGATGCATTAATTTAAATTTTTATTGAAAGAATAGTTAATTTACGTTTTTCCAAGGTGGTCATGAACGCCTCTCGAGTCGAACGGAAGAAGAGAAGGCACGGAGACGGACAAAGAGGTTCCTGTATTTGTTGAGACTGTGAAAACCAAAAATAATGTGTGCATTTAAAAAAAACAAAAACACCACAGCTCTCCTTTTTTCGGAGCTGCAACATTAACTTATTTAATGAAGCAGCGACACAGTTCACTGAACCAACATCAAGTTATAGCATTGGAAGCATGTCTCCAGCAAGGAGCCATCTTGGCGTCGACATATTACCATAATGACCATACACAAGGCGCACCAGATTTTAGGGCGCGCGGTGAGCTTTTAAGAAAATGGAAGACTTTTTGATGTGCCTTATAGTGCGGAAAATACGGTAATTATTTTCTTGTCTGCCTCCAGTAGATGGCAGAGGAGGGCATTCCCTCCAGCGTGTACACCTGCTGCCAATGTTAAATCAGCCAGCTCTTTAGGGACTTCTAAGTTGTCATCCATGTGATCCAAGATGGCGGGCAGTGCGCCAGTGTGTCCAGCGATGGTCCTGCCGCTTCGGCTTTTTTTACTATTCGCAATGCCTTGGTGCCTTCTTAACTGAGTCTCGATTGGTTTATGATTGCCAATCATTGTTGTTGCTTCAACAACACGTCAGAAATTCAGCCACGTTTTGGTAAGGCGGCAGGGAAAAGGCGTTGCCTCCGTTCTTGCCAAATATACCGGCTTATCTCTTCCGCGTTCACACGCGTCCCTCACGGAATCGCCGCCGCCACGGCAAACGGGGTGGTCAACTCGTGAAGCTAAAACGGGAACTGAGACACATTTGGACCGCTGCTCGTTCCCGAACGCACGGAATTACTCCGTCGTGGCGTGCCATCGACCCCGTCGCTTGGTGCTTGACAACAGTCGTTGGCTCTCCTGCAGCGCTAAGGCATTTCTGTTCTCCGCGCATTTTTCAGTGAGGGGTCCATCTAAAGCTTTTGAGGATATTTCCCAGAGCTTGACGATCTGAAGAGGCACCCCCTCCCGTCACTGCTCCCAGAAGGATTGTGTTGTTAAATGCTTGGTCGTTGACGAACAAGACCCATATTCTGAGGGAGTTTTTCCTTTCCAATGACTTGGATTTCCTGTGTCTGACGGAGACTTGACAGCTTCTGGTGAGTACAACGCTTTAATTGAATTGTTGCCACCTGACTGTGCATTCCTGGACTCCCCGAGGACTTCAGACCACAGTGGAGGAACAGTGAGTATTTTTAAGAACAATTTCAAATGTAGACGTGCATATTCATCACATCAATCACCAGCTTTGAAGCAACCTTCTTTGAAGTTGGCCGGGTTTTCCCGGTGCTCTGCACTGTCATTTATGTCACGTTGCGTGGTAGTGGTGGACCCCAAGAAGCAGGCAGGAGTAAGGAGCAGGGTGAACTTGACGAATTGTATTTAATAAAACACAGAGAAAACTAAATCCAAAACAAAGTCCAAAGTATCAAACAAAACACATGACTGAAGATAAAAACCTCAATAACAGAAACATGACCGAAACAAACCTGACAGCAGCAGAGAAACGGCAACAATCATGACAGTAGCCAACTGCAACAATGACCCGACACTGAGTGGTCGGGAGGGAGTCCTTTTATATGACTAATTGCATAACGACCAACAGGTGTGCAGCTGCAGGGAGAGCCCTGCAGTGCAACCTGTAGGTCCCAAACCGAATCATGACAGTACCCCTCCCTCAAGGGTCCAAAAGGCTTGCCTCGCCGGACAACAAGAACAAAAGCGACAGCGACCTTCGCCTCGCCAAGGAACAGGAACATGAAGCGACGGCGACCTTTGCCTCGCCAAGGAACAGGAGCATGAAGCGACGGCAACCCTTTGGCTGGGCTTGGCCTGACGTGGACGGAGCTCAACGTAGCGGGGGACATGGGACAGCCGGACGTGAACGCCCTGACGTGGGTGTGGACGTGGCACGGCTCGTCGTCGACGTGAATGTGACTCGGCTCGAACAGACACGTGACGAGCCTCGGCTCAACGTGGACGCGGACGGGGCTCGGCCCACCGTAGATGCGGCTTGACAAGACGAAAACAGGACAGCGGCATCACCGGCGCTGCCTGAAGGGGAAAAGGGTGTCGGCCGCAGACGTGCTCCGCCATGCACATGGTGGAATAGGGACCAGTCCTTTGTACCTGCGGGGTCCAGGTGGTCGGGTCATTCTGTCGCGTTGCGAGATGGTGGTGGACCCCAAGAAGCAGGCACGAGAGAGGAGCAGGGTGTACTTGAAAGATTGTATTAAAACTCAGAAAACTAAATCACAAACAAACAAAGTCCAGAGAACAAAACGAATCCAAAGTAGCAAAACAAAAATCATGACTGAAGATAAAACATAACAGTAACCGAAACATGACAAACATGATGGCAGCAAACAAACAAACATGACAGTAGCAAACAACAGCAACAACAATGACCCGACACTGAGTGGTCGGGAGGGAGTCCTTTTATATGACTAATTGCATAACGACCAACAGGTGTGCAGCTGCAGGGAGAGCCCTGCAGTGAGTGCCACCTGTTGGTCCCAAACCGAATCATGACATCATCACCCAGAAATCCATCAAAGTCCTGATCTTCTGTATCCGAATTGAACAATTGTACAAGTACCGGTAATCCATCAAAAACGCTGGGTTCCCTCTCATTGTCAGAGTCACTCTCATTGCCATGTGGCTCCACAGAAATGATGCCGGCTTTGCCAAAAGCTCGAACAACAGTGCAAGCAGACACTTTTGTCCAAGCAGCCACAATCCATTCGCAAATAGTGGCGTAATATACAGGTACTGGCACCTGCTAGGGGTGTGCCTTTCGCGTCCACTTACACACCCACCCTTCACTGATTGGCGGACTGCTTTCCCGCATGCCTGTCCTCACTCACGGCCACTTACACGCCCACCCTTCACTGATTGGCGGACTTCTTTCCCGCATGCCTGTTCTCATTCACTTCCGCCTTTTCTCTATATAAACAGCGTGTCGGCTCTCAGTCAGGATTTGGAACTCAGCTCATACACAAGACACCCCGCATTATAAGGCAACCTGTCCATTTTGGAGAAAATGTAAGACTTTTAATGGCGCCTTATGGTCGTGAAAATACGATACTCCAGTAAACTGCCATGCTTGTTCTTGGAATGTGGGAGGTGAGTACATGGAGAAACCAATCACGCATGGGGAGAACATGCAAACTCCACACAGGAAGGCGGGAGCGGCAATCGAAATCTCCACACCTGTACTGTGAGGGCGACGTGATAACCAGCCAACCACCGTGTCATGTCATCAGACTGGTTAGCATGTCTTGGCACTTGTTCGGAGCGCATAATCTATCTGCCTCAATCAAAGTTATTGTCTTGGTTCATTGGAGCCTTACAGCTACTGTAAAGGAAGCACAAAGCGTTACAGTCAACGGAAGCAGCTAAAATTCAGACCTGCGAGCAAACACAAGAGAGAGGTGGGGCTGTTTCTGTTAGTCATCAGCCAAACAAGCGTCATCAGTGATGGACTGAGAGGTCCATCAATACTTGACCTCTTTTGTGAAAGTTACACTGTCAGGTTTATCCAATGTGACACTCAGGAATAAAACACAAGGAGGAGACAGGAGACTCAATTCTGGTACCAGGAGGGAACGAGGAGAAGCGTTAGGTTTCAGTTCTCCGCACGTCACCCCTAACGATCTCCTCCTTCACCCCCTTATTTATTGGGAAATCTACAACATAAGTGTGTCCAACCTAAAGGGTGGGGGCTGTTGGATACACACTGAACCTTTTTGACTATGTGTGTGTATGTGAGTGTAAATTACGTATATGTGTGCCATTGTTACAAAAACATCCCGTTGCAGCTGGTGTTGATGGCTCCATCCACAGTTGAACCTTGCTTCGGTTTAGTCTTTAAAACTTATCTCATTCCAACCACGTCCTCGAAAAGGTGGTTGCGTTCCTAAACTTCTCCCTAACCTTTCACACAGTGCACTAAGCATTCATGAGTATAAAGGTGAGCATATAATGAATAAAAGGATTATAAATGTGAATGTTAATCATTCACATTTATAATCAAGCATTATATCTTTATTAAAAGCATAAGCGTTCTTCAATTAATGATTGCAGGCATAAGCGTTCTTCTTTGCAAGCATAATCAATCAATCAATAATAATGTAACATTAATAATAACACTAATAATAAGCGAATGTATGATAACTAAAATAATCAATCCATCATACTGACGGAAAAAAAAACAACATTCCCATGAAACGTCAGCAAAACGGGCTTCTGTCAGGACTGAGTGAATGTCCACCTCTGTAATAAACCACTGAAGTCTGCAACCATAAGTTTTTAGAATGTAGCAGCTAATGCAAACATAGCTAGCACAACAGCTAATATATGGTCTGTCTGCATTTGTAGACAAACGTTACACCTCCAGTAACTCCATATTGTTGTTTGGAACATTAAATCGACTGAATTACCTCATTTTATTGAATTAAAATTTTTGTTGTGAACATTTTGTGTGTACATCAGTTTAATGGTCTGCATTCTATTGTTTGATTGCATGCACTCTGACCAGACTCTAAGAATGATCATTTCTTCACAATTGTGGGTTGGTTCTGAGGCAACCTCTCTGGTGGTCCCTGGGAGTGATTTTATTTATTTATTTTTACACCTGGTTGCCTTATTTTGTGGTATGTCTTGTCACGGGTGATTTGTCCTGCAGCTGATTGTCAGATGCATTCTCTGATGATGTGAATGTGATACAAAGGAATGATGGAAGCTACACAAATGCCTTCCTGTGTATGTGTATGCTTGCATGCGTGCATGCGGTGGTCTGGCAAAAAAGTGCTGAGTGAATTAAGGGAGGTGGTATATGACAGCTCATCTCGAAAATTACAGCATTCATGAGTGAGGACATGGGGCATGTTGACCATGATTGTGGCTTTCCCTTGTCATTCGGAAAGCAACAATTTCCATCTGTCCTGAACCCACCACAGCTGATTTTGGGGTTCTCTCTATGTTGACGTTATCTCTGCGTCGCTTATAAAGTATATTTATTCATGCTGAAATTGAGGGTCAATTATTTGTCACAAGTTCAGGCAAATAATTTCTTGCAATGATTCAAGAAAAGTTGCAACTTACAGAAAAATAGTGCCTGTCCTTACAAGGGTGAGTCTTGTGTAAAGAACAAGTAGCACAATAAATCAATACAAAATACAATACACCTTTATTTATATGGCGCTTTCACAACAGCTGCAGCTGTAACAAAGTGCTTGACAGAACAGTTAACTTAAAAGGGCAAAATACGGTTATGCACAAAACGTAACATAAGGAATGACAGTCATGCAATCATAATCATATTCCATCATACGCCTTGTTGTTTCAAGCAATTCTAGATGAAAGAGGACAGAATCAAAGTGTCCTTTCACCAGTGGAGACATCATGCTCAAAATCTGCACACATCTGATACAAGCTAAGTTTGAAAGTAAGCACAAAGCTGTAGCGTCCATTGATGAAAAAAGAGATTGGTTCGGTCCACTTCTCCCATCCCATGTAAAATCCGCCTAAATTCCGGCAACTCTCAGTTCCAAATACGGATCAGCACTCCGCGCCGACGCTCCTCTATCCTCATCCTTGGCTTCACCAGCCATCCACCTAGATGCACCAATGCAGACTGTCAAACAGCGGCTATATATTTGCTGAACAGAACGGGGCTGTGAAAAATGCTGCCCATAACAGGTGCAAAAATCAATAAAATTACAGATGCTCCCCGGCTTACGAACATCCGGGTTACGAACAACGGTACATACGAACATTTTCACAGGTATGTCGAAAAAAAAAGAAAAAGTTAGATTTTGTATTGCGCGCCTTTTTCCGAGTGCCGAACGGGGCGGAGGAGGACGGCGGAGGCAACGGCGGCGGCGACGTTCAAAGGCGGCCGCGAGGAGAGGCGTGGGGGGGCGGGCGTGTAACGTGGAACGGGCGGGGAGGCGTCCGGCGCGCCGGTCGACGACCGTTCGTCTACTCTCCCCCGCTGAAGCCGCTGCTAGTTTACCGGGCAGCTAACCCTCGAGCCCTGAAGAACGTGACAAAAGCTCTCTCCCCGTTATATGGATGTCAAACATATAAGCCTTAAACATACATTCCAGACAAAATATAGCACTGAAGCAACATACGAACGAATCCACCTTATGAACAATCGTCCGGAACGTAACTCGTTCGTAACCTGGGGAGCGTCTGTATATAATCTCACTGTAAAGATATTTTTTAAAATCTGTGGTGGGAAAGAAAGAGACCTGCATTAGCAATTCACCTTTTATAAAAACTGGTAAAACATTTGCAATTTTGATTTTCACAAGAACTTTTCCATTTTGAAAGGATACATTACATTTTTTTTAATCAGTTTTGCCATTTCTTTCTAAAAAAAAAAGCCCTTGCTGATGGCCTTTCTCTTCCTCTGCGTGTTGGTTAATTTCTTCTGGTCAGGATGTTGGCTATCCAAATACAGGCTGGAGACGATGAACAGTACCTTCAAAGGTTTAATTTACAGAATATTCCCAGCACCCATGGTTTACAGACAGTGACTGCGGATCGCAAGTGCAAAGATGGAAGGGATTCACAATGTATTTATATCATCAGAAGGATGGTACCGAAACTACAACATCTAGCTACAAAACAGAGTTTCCCTGCGGACATGAGAAAGTTATACAGTAATTGCATGACTAAATATGGGCAGAATACACACTTCGACAATTACAGTCATATGATATTAAAAAATGTACTTCATGCAATGTAGTAAGACAGCAAACAATAATAACAAAATCACGTCCCAAACAATAACTTTAGCTCTTTTTTTTTCATACCAATTAGCTTGTGAGTAATAAGGTAAAACGTGACTGTCAGATACACGAAAGACCTGGTGAGCAAACTTATACTCATCTGGTACGCCACGAGGAACCCCAATTGCACCAATGCAGGTGGAATCTCAAATATCCTCTGCTGTGGACAGAAACATAGTCATTGGTAAAAGCATCTTCTCAATTATTTTCAGTAAGCAGGAAATACCTTCAACAGCATTCTATATTGTTTCTTTCAAATCCAACTAACAGAGAGGAATAATATCTTAACACTAGCCACATACAGACCTTCAAAATCCGTTTATCTTTTGTTTTGAAATGTGTTCACAATACCAACAATTTCTATTTCATCTGCTTGTTATAGATAAACAAACTAATTTGAACAGACAACATTCAATTCTTTGGTTGTGACAGAGTGTCACAATTTCCCCAGCCAGTGTAGGCTGAATGTAAACAACGTAATTCTAAAAGGTTGACCGCCTCAGTTAGTTGATTACCATCATGCATGTAATCTGTAGCCATTTTACCTGCTTTTCTCTTTGTATGTAACACATCCTTTAGCACTTGCCAGATCCCTTTGATCACCTTGGTGGTATCCCAGATCTCTTGGTGGCAAAGCCCCAGGAGTGGCTGAGATACGGCGAGTTCCTAAAGCACGGGTGTCCAAACTCGGTCCTCAAGGGCCGCTGTCTTGTCTGTTTTCCAGCTCTCCTGGGAACAACACACCTGATTCAAATGATCAGGATCGTTCTAATGCTGCTTCAGGGATTGACGGATCATTTGAATCAGGTCTGTTGTTCCCGGGAAAGATAAAAAACAGGCAGGACAGTGGCCCTCCAGGCTCGGAGCTGGACATGCCTGTCCTATAGGCTCTGGATTTTGTGGGGCTGTCCGAGTTGACACGACTCAACAACATCACATGGACATCGGGGACAGTGCCTCTGGCTTGGCAGGCCGGTGTGTTGGTCCCTCTTTTTCAGAAAGGGACCAGAGGTTGTGTTCCAATTACAGAGGAATCACATTCCTCAGCCTCCCTGGTAAGGTCTATTTGGGAGTTCTGGGGAGGTCGATTATCGGATCCAGGAGAAGCAATGTGGTTTTTGTCCCAGCCGTGGAACAGTAGACCAGCTCTACACCCTCAGCAGGGTCCTCGAAGAGGTATGGGAACTCACCCAACCAGTCGACGTGTTTTGTGGACTTCGAGAAGGTGTTCGACCATGTCCCTGTGGGAGTTCTGTGGGGGGTGCTTTGGGAGTATGGCGTACAGAGCCCCCTGATATTGGCTGTTTGGTCCCTGGACCACCAATGTCAGAGTTTGGTATGCATTACCATAAGTCACATTTGTTTTCAATGAGGGTTGGACTCCACCAAGGCTGCCATTTATCACCAATCCTGTACATAACTTCACTGGACAGAATTTCGAGACGGAGCCGATGCAGTGAAGGGGTATGCTTTGGTGGCCTCGCTATTGCATCTCTGCTTTTTGGAGATGATGTGGTCCTGATGTCCAACTCACACTGGAGGAGTTCATTGCCGAGTGTGAAGCGGGTGAGATGAAAATGAGCACTTCCAAATTTGAGACCGCGGAAAGGGGTGGAGTGCCCTCTCCGCGTCAGGGATGAGATCCTGCCCCTAGTGAAGGAGTTTAAGTATCTTGGGTCTTTTTCACATGTGAGGGCAGGATGGAGCGTAAGATCGATAGACAGATCAGCGCAGTATCTGCTGCGTTGAGGACTCTGTATCGGTCTGTCGAGGTGAAGAAGGAGCCGAGTCGAAAGGTGAAGCTTTCAACTTACTTTCAACTTACCTGTTGATCTATGTTACTCTCATCCATGGTCACAAGCTGTGGTTCTTGACCAAAAGAACAAGATCCCGGACACAAGCGGCTGAAATGGGTTTCTTTTGCAGGGTGTCCGGGGTTAGAGATTGAGTGAGAAGGTCAGTCATCTGACTGTCTCCAGGAAGTAAAAGTCTTAACAAAGTTTCCGTAGGTGAACCTGCGGAAGGATCATTTCTGGATATCAGTCCCGAGGGCACCGCGGTGGCCTTCCTATTTGTCGTGGCCCAGCCCTTGCGACGTTCCTCTGTCGGCGATGGCCGGGTGTGGGCTAACTGATTCGGTGTGTGTGTGTGTGTGTGTGTGTGTATATGTATGTATATCCTCTTCTCTTCTTCTCTCTTCGACATCCGTTCATCTCGGGAGACGATGGTGTAGCGCGATCATGTACGATGATCGCGCTACGACATTTTCTAGAGTGGCAGTCTCTGAAGCAGCTGCTGCACACGAAAGAGGATTGTGGCACGGCAGAGGTTGCCCCTGCCTTCCTCTTTGCTCTTTTTTCTGCCTGACGGTTGCTCCTGGTATCCTCTGCCCTCTTGACTCCATTGGTGACTGTGGCCCTCCAGAGAGGACGAATGTTTGCTGAGGCTTCCCACGAGTTTGGGTCGATTCCAGCCAGTTTCATGTCACTCTTGCAGACATCTTTAAAGCAGAGCTGTGGCCTTCCAGTGGGACGAGCCCCCTCACGCAATTCCCCATACAGCAGATCTTTTGGGATGCGGCCAGCAGCCATGCGACGGACGTGGCCGAGCCACCTCAAGCGCCTCCCACTGAGAAGAGCGAACATGCTTGGGGTGACGGCACGAGGGAGAACTTCGACGCGAGTTACCCTGTCCTGCCATCTGATGTTCAGGAGTCGTCTGAGGCAGCGTAGGTGTAAGCTGTTGAGTCATTTCTCCTGCCCGGCATATGTGGTTCAGGACTCGCTGCCGTAAAGGAGAGTGCTGAGGACGCAGGCCTGGTACACTTTGAGCTTGGTGTTCACGGTCAACTGACTGTTGTTCCACACACGCTTGTTCAGCTTGGCCATGGTGGCTGCTGCCTTTCCTATCCTTGCACTGATCTCAGTATCCAGAGAGAGGGAGCTGGAGATGTTCGAACTGAGGTAGGTGAAGCAGTCTACCACCTCAAGGTGCATACCATCTGGTGGAGTGGGAGCGTCTTGTACTAGGATGTTTGTCTTCTTCAGACTAATAGTCAAGCCAAATTCCTTGCAGGCATGAGAAAGGCGGTCCACTAGCTCCTGCAGACCAGCTTCTGTGTGAGACGTCAGAGCTGCACCATCTGCGAATAGTAAGTCACAGATCAGTATTTCCTGGACTTTGGTCTTTGCTCGCAGACGGGCAATGTTGTATAGTTTTCCATCAGCTCTGGTGTGGATATAGATGCCTTCTGTACAGTTGCTGATGGCATACTGTAGCAACATGGAGAAGAAAATCCCAAATAGGGTTGGGGCGAGGACGCACCCTTGTTTCACGCCGCTGCTCACAGGAAAGGGATCAGATGTACCGTTGAAGGAGACTGTGCTGTGCATGTCCTCATGGAAGGACGTGACCATCTGGAGCAGTTTTTGGGGGCAACCGATCTTCCGTAGGAGGCTGTATGTATATATATATATATATATATATATATATATATATATATATATATATATATATATATATATATATATATATATATATATATATATACACACACACACATACATATATAATATGTGGATAGACAGACACAAACGCACACAGGTGCTCACCCAAAAAAATTTAATATCATGAAAAAGTTTATTTATTTCAGTTACACAATTCAAAAAGTGAAACTTGTGTTAGGCCGACATTAATTTCACACAAACTGATACATTTCAAGTGTTAATCCATTTAATTTAGATGATTATATCCAAAAACTAAGAAAAAAACAAAAGTTGTAATAAAATAATTGAGTCAACATGCTCATCAGACGCAATTTTACATCAGCAATAAAACGACATCTCAAGTGCAGAACTTTTTCTGATGGTAAGTGACTTTCAGGTTTCCGGGCGTGCGGTGCTTTATCAGCAAGGTAAAGTATTTGGCTGCCAAACAGAATTCAAACCAACCAAGACAGCCGTGATTTGGATCGCTCAACCACTGGAAACTCGATTTTTATTTCATGTATTTCAAACATGCATAGGCTGTGTCATTTGATAGTGATTTCACTGATCAGCTGAATTCAGTGTTTTCTGACATTTGGCTGGATATGTGCACCGCACAATTCAGAGAGGGGGTATAGATGCAAAATCAAGGAACGACACTGGGAAACGAGACTGACAAGAGACAGTTAAGACATTTCTTCATTTCTTGGAGACAGGTTCGAAATGAGCGCCTGCGATGCATCACATGTGACCCAAAGCACATCTGAAGCGCAATGCTTTGCCACAGTACAGAGGGATATTTAGTGTATATACGGTGATGAAATGTCTTTTTATAGCGCACCGTAGTTTCATCCAATATGGTGCGTTACTTTGTTGCTGAGAAGTGTTATTTTGGCCACATAATGTGAGTGAAGTGATTTGAAGGCTGCGTAACTGCAAATCAATCGCTAATTTGACCAGCCGCAATCATAGCAGCACCATGATCTGGAAATGCTTCTTAATTTAAAAAATGAGAGTGACGAGAAAATTATTTCTGGCAGGCTGATCCTGTATTCCAGGGGTAGGGAACTCCAGTTCCTCGAGAGCCATATCCTGCCTGTTTTAGATCCCACCCTAGTCCAACACACCTGATTCAAATCATCAGCTCATTAGCAAGCCCTGGAAAGGCCTGAAACAATCATGAACAGTTGAATCAGGTGTGTTGGAATAGGGAGGGATCTAAAACAGGCAGGATATGGCTCTCGAGGAACCGGAGTTCCCTACCCCTGCCGTATTCCATCTTTCCATCTCCGCAAGCTCCCGTACTTGGCTTCTTTCTGTTCCCTCGGTTCATCTATATTGACATCAGAAATGTGCTCAATGAATTTACGATTTTCATTTATCTTTGATGATGTTCTGGATTTTTCTTTTCTGTTGGGATATTGTGAAAAATTAAGTTTTACAATCGCATTTCTGCTTTCCGCCTTTGGGTGAACTTGTCGGAGCTTCGCAGCGGGATTTTTTTTACGTCAACAGTCAATGATAGAAATACAATTAAGAGCAGTTCAACAAGTGCACCTGATGTATTGTCACTTAGGGCTGAGACCTTTTAAACATTGCCTGCAAGTTGAGCGTGTGCAGTTCGGCAGACACTTTCGTACTAGGATACAAAATTTCAGTGGCTGCCCGTTTGTTTGGTACCCACAATTTTTTTTTAACTCAACTGACTGACGCATGCGCAGGTGTTCTTGTGCGAGTCAGTTCTTGAAAAGGTTCACCCCGTTAATAGCATCCATCCTTACTTGACTGTCTCTTTGGAGGTGTGACGAGGATCAATATTTCTACAACGGTCCATTATTTCAACTGGAGTAGTACCTGCATAAAAAAAAAGAAAAAGAAAAAAAAGTTCAGGTCTTAACTGATCAACCATTACTTAGGCTGGATTTACACGACATCTCCGTCTTTCTGCTCTCAAGACGTACAATTCAGATATGTGCTATGGCAGGGAAAAAAAAGGAATGCAATAAGATAGCTTCAAGCACGAGCAGGACTACGCCAAATGCAGACAAAAATTTGAAACAGTCAACCTCCACATACTTGCGGGTCGGCACCCATGGAATTGTATCTGGACAGATTTTTTTTTGTGTTAAATATAGATTTTGGGTGATCGGGGAGTACAAGTTCCCCCCAACTTCCCATGGAAAGTTGATCTGAAGAATGATCTTTTGTTTTTTAAATGCATTTGGTTAAATTTTTTTTCTTCCCCCGCCAGATGCATTTCAATGGGTGTCATGTTTACATGGATTTTCACTCTTCGCGGGCCAACTTGGTCCCTATCGCCCCCACTGTCCGACTCTGATATGTGTCAACACCAGTGCAGTATCGAGACACAAAGTGGATATACTCTATTAATCTGAGTTGCCCATCATTGAACAACACCGCAGATGATGTGTCGACCAAAACAACACAAGTAAGCCCGTTTACAAAAAGAGCTTCTGTAAATATAAACTACAGTGCAACCATGATCTAAATGTATCAGTGGTCCTATGTGACTTCACAATAGCAATGGTGAAAAATTGCGGCGCCCTCCCTCATTTAAATTTCACAGGCCCTGGTTATGCAGTTATCAAAACCCTAAATTGTCCATAGTTGTGAATAGGAACTGTTTTCTTGATCCTCTCTTTTACGGATGCGGTAAAAGTTGGCTTTTTCCTGGTTTTTTTTCTTCTCTGGCATCACAGATGGAAAGAGCCAGGCCAAACCTTATGGACAGGCAAAGGTTTGTAGACGCGCTGCAAAAGCAGCCTTATAACAGACTGGTAATCAGTCCACGGTGTATGGAGGAATATATTGTAACTAATACATATTCAAATTGAGGAACGCAAAATGTGAGTGTAGATTTCAGCACCATTTAAGTCTAAGATGTCAATCAAAATGTGAAACTTGAACTGAAATGAAAAATGAATGAATTGAAAATAGATTTTGTTTAGCATGAGCAAATGTGTCCAAACCGTTGCCTTGTGAAAGAACCAGTGAAGGAGGCCAATGTGCAGTGTTGGTTTACCTTATTAGCGGCCTCCAGTGCCGAGATGAGTGTATTAAGTTCCTCTCTATTCATCTCCATGGAAAAAGAGTTGAGGGTTCCGTTCTCTCTTATATCCAGACTAAGACTTAACAGAGGAGTCTGAAGAGCTGAAATCTTGTCACTGGACAGCGCCAACTAGAGGTAGGGGGAGGTACAGGAATGCAAATAGAATCAACTGCTTGTTTCCATGACGACCATATATACAGTATTCATGATACCATTTCCAAACTTTGGGTCACGTCCAGGTTTTTATTGTGTCACAAAATGTTTGTTATTTTGCTATCATAGCTTTGATTGACCCTTTTGTCCATCCATCCATCCTTTTTTCTAGTCCGCTTGATCCTCACACACACACAACCAGACAATCACACACGCATACACACCCTTGGAATCACCGCCTTTGTAGTTCCTGTTGTTTTCCCCCCGTGACGTGACCTTGATTTGCGGAGCGCTCGTTTTGGACTGAGCAGCTGGTCGGACGGGCCGCGTCGCGTCCCCCCCGCCTTTCCATCCATCCCCTCATTATATGTTATGTCTTGTGACTTGTTGTAACTGTCATATGCTTGTTAAATGTGCTTGGGTATTTTTTTTCTCCTAGTACTCTAATTATCCTCAGAAGAGTATAGTTCGAGCGTGGTTTTTTTTACCCCTCCCCTTGTGTTTTTCTTTCTAAGTTCTCAGGGCGCTTTACAGCGAGTACCGACAGGCCCTTTGCACTGTATCCCATGTTCGTCATTGTTTTTTCATGTTTCTTGTGCGGAGCGTGCCTGTTAAGTGATGTTTCGTTGCACGAAAGTGTAATGACAATAAAGATCCATCCATCCATCCAGGTGTCTTCATTTTTGTTTCAACATTTGTACCAGTGCGAGAAGACATTCCTTGTGAGCTGGTCCTCAGCTCATAAATGCACAGCTATGAACCTTCTGGATTCAAGGCTCAAGAGCAACTTTGTTTTGTTTTTTTACACTAGGAGCATAATGAGCCCTAACCTCCCATTTTACTTTATTTGTGTTCATTTTTTTGCAATTATTTTTTAGCAAGTTGAAGATTTAGTGGGTGGTGCTCGTGGCGCAATGGATAGGGTGAAGATGATGGGTTTGACTCCTGGCTAGCTTGTGTGATTTTTGGCGGCCCGGTGATCGAGTGGTTAGCACGTCGACCTCACAGTGCAGAGGTCGTGGATTCCATCCAGGCTCCGGCCTTCCTAAGTGGAGTTTGCATGTTCTCACCATGTCTGCGTGGGTTTTCTCTGGGTACTCCATTTTCCAATCCGCTTTATCCTCACAACGGTGGCGGGGGGTGCTGGAGCCTATCCGAGCCATCTTTGGGCAATAGGCGGGGGACACCCTGAACCGGTTGCCAGCCAATCGCAAGGCACCCAGAGACGAACAACCATTCACGATCACACTCACACCTAGGGACAATTTAGAGTGTTCAATCAGCCTGCCATGCATGTTTTTGGAATGTGGGAGGAAACTGGACTACCCGGAGAAAACACACACATGCCTAGGGAGAACATGCAAACTCCACACATGGAGGCCTGAGCTGGAATTGAACCCGGTACCTCTGCATTGTGAGGTCGACACGCTAACCAGTGGACCGCCGGGCCGCCACAAAAATGCGTGAAAAGACTAATTAAAAAAAATTTACTGGTTGCGCTGCCGCGGGTAGATGAAAATGACAACATTTAGAGGCAGTCTGGAGGGCTGTGTATTATGACACATGGTAAAATACTTGCTACTCCAGTGAAGTAGCATGAATGTTTATAAATGCCTTTTTGTTAAATTATTAATGTTTTTGATTGAAAAAAATTCTAAGTTTAAACTGAAATGTAAATTTGTGTTTGAAATTGCCGCATTGAAAATGCTTTGAGACAAGAAAATAGTTTGCTGCTATGCGCCATATGAATTCAAGAAATACTAACTGTTGATTATGTAAAAACCAAGCCAACCATTTCAAAACCAATTGGTTGTTGGTTATTTAGTGAAGTGTATTATTTTCACTTTTGCATTCATAATTGCTCTTTAATCAAGCAAAAATGAAATGTAACTTGGAATTTTCAGGAGGATACCCAAACACTAAAAGATGCAATAGGTATAGCCCGATAGCCCCGTGTTACATTGTCATATTTTTTATGAAGAAAACTCTTCTTTCAGGTCCTTAGGATTAACTGTAAAAAAATAATTGTGTCTTAAATTTACAAAATAGCTCCTCAAATGAAGTCACAGATTAACAAAACTGATCCTCAAAGAAAAAAGTTATTTTGAGCCTTGGACGCATTTCTTTATGTACCAATTACCAATAAGTTGTTAAAAAATAAAACAGATTGTGTTCAATAGAAGAAGATGCTGTTTTTATACACGCAACTATTGAAAAAAAATTGGACATTTTTTAACTTGAACTTTGATACTACAATATTTTTGCTCACAGTTATGCCGAATTGACACATTATTGGCATGCATTTTTGCCTTTTGGAAGCCACCTGCCATAGGTCACATAAAGTAAGCAGTAATTCTCTAAGACGTCAAAGTACTTTTGTCAAACCTTTTGCATTAATAGAAAAAAGATTTGTATTTCAAGATTGTTATGTTTCTAATCCAATATTACAGGTGTTCATTTCTGTTCATAATTGCAGGACAAACAAGAATGCAACAATGTTACAAAAACTTTGGATAGTGCCTAAAGTTTTTTTTGAGGTGTGACAGCCTTGATGCCGGACATATTTTTATGTTCATCCATCCATCCATTCATCCATTTTCCGATCCGCTTTATCCTCACAAGGGTCACGGGGGCTGCGAGTCTCTCGCAGGGCATAAATAGACAAACAACCATCCGGACTCACACTCACACCACGGGACAATTTAGTGTGTTCCATTAACCTGCCCATTCATGTTTTTGGAATGTGGGAGTAAACCGGAGTACCCGGAGAAAACCCATGCAGGCCCAGGAGAACATGCAAACTCCACATAGGAAGCCGGAACCGCGAGTTCGACGCGCTAACCACTGGTCCACCAGGCTGCCCTTTTACTTTCATAAATATAATATATATAAATTATAAATATATATAGCACATCAACCCAAATAGGGGAACATATGCTATTTGACTGTATTTCTTGTTCACACACAAAAACAACAAAAAAAGAAAGAAACTTTATTCGTGTCCTATTTACAGGACACAGACATAGTGAATGAAGAAAATCGTTTATTCACCTTCAGCTGCCAGTCAAAGTCCTGTAACATAGCAGAGGAGATTGCGTGAGTTCTAGTCAACAGAGCATGGCAAATCTCTTCCCGTCGTGATCTCAGTACGTTGAGCACAGCTTCTGAGTGGCTGCTACTCAACTCAGACAGGCGAATCAGCACCTGAACACAACCAGGAGGAAACAATGGAAATCTGACTTGGAAATACAGTAGCGTCTCACCACCACAGTTCCTGTGTCGACTTTCCCTTAATGTGCTCTCACCTCCTCGTCAGAGCTGTTGTTCCCTACCGACAGCCGGAAGACCGCTGTCAAAGAGTTGGTAATCTCCAGCCACTCCTCCAGGCTCCAGGTGGCATTGTAGTCCCCTCTGCGAGGAGGTTCTCGGCCACAGAGTCCATCCACTACCCTGTGACAGAGCTGCAGACGCGCAGGACTGTAAGGCTATGTGTCATGGTTGAAAGTGTGAAACAGCAGCTCAGGCTTGTTAAGTACATCATTTTCATTGATTGGAGAGGGGAGAAGGGAGGGGGTGGGGGCTTTCACATGATGACCTGAACAAAAAATTTCTAGCAATAAGAAGTCAAAGTCTGGAGGCTCTCAGATATTCATTATTTATTAATAGAAAGCCTACATTTGCAAATAAAATATGGCCAGTTGTTGTTGACCAGTGTTGACGGATGCAAAAAAAAACCCAAACAAATAAAAAACATATCATTGAATACGTACCACATTGGGTGACATTTTTCATTAAGGAACTAATACAGTACTTCTTCAAAGTTTCACACAGATTTATATTCACCTCCGCACATCAAAATAAATCGCATACTTGACGTTTTAGTGAGACTTCCTAAAGCTGCAGAAACTGTTTGTTTTGTCCAAATGCGCAGTGAATGTTTACGTTCATCCATGAGGTCAGTGGGTTAGAAAATAAATGAGCACCACCATGAAGAAATTAGCACCAAACAACAAATTCTGGTGCTCATTTGAGAACTACACCAACATATTTATATGCAACTATTAACAATTACTCTTGCGTTCCGACGTGTGGCTCAAACGCCTTTTTGTTCGGCAAACCCAGTTTGCAGTGAGCATTGCGTCAACGTTCTATTCAGTTTAAAATGCATTCACGTGGTTTGATTGCTCAGAAAGCGTTCACAACGAACAATCTTTAAAAGTGTTGCTGTCCACATAAATAAGACACTTATTTGCACTTACTTTAAGACACTCCGAAAGGGACAAGCTGTTTATTTGGGCCACCATAATTTTCCCAGTTCCGCTTCTTTTTCGTCAGCTGACACACGGCGATAGTCACGTGACTGCGTCAAGAGGCATTGAAATGCATTGTGTAAAAATAAAAATCAATATAACCAACGACTAGCTTGTTTGTTTCATCTCACCACACTCATTGTTATTGTTAACGCGGTGCAAGCCTTGATTGAGCACGACAAATATTAGCGCGATAATATATTTTAAACCCCAACCACAACGTCAAAAGATAATACGAAATGAAATGTTAATATCGCTTTCATTCAATCCTTTAAATGTTTTATTGTAATTCTAGATTTGGAAAGGCAAGCTTCGATAACGGGATGTTGCGACACTTCCCTTGGAAGGAAGCGGAAGGGGAACAGAATGTGGGTGAGAGGATAATACATTGCCGCCGGTGTGTTGAGTTCAACTGGTCGTTTTTTTTTTTTGAGAAATAAACAAGTCCTGTAATGGTACCGATGAAGTGGACTAACTGAGGCGTCCACTGTGAATCAAACCGCCAATTCCTCATTTGGACAACAGGGTAAGTCTATCATGGGATGACAGCCGGTCCTTTAGCGTGTGCGTGTGTGTGCGTGTGCGTGTGCGTGTGCGTGTGTGTGTGTGTGTGTGTGTGTGTGTGTGTGTGTGCGCGTGTGTGTGCGCGCGTGCGTGGTTGTTCCATTGTGATGCATGAATTACTCACGCAAATGAACCATAACTACAGTGAACCTTTTTGATTTGGGCAATCGAAAACATTTACAGTATTCCCATGACACGACAAACCTATTCAAGTTAAAGAGAGCAGAGACGATTGGGAATGTCAAAGATCAATGTGGTTGTTTGTTGACAGCACTTTGCTAGATTCCAATTTAATAAATAAGATATAATAAGATATCCTTTATTTGTCCCACACTGGGGAAATTTACAGTCTACAGCAGCAATTTTGGGGGGTAGAAAGAATTTACGTAAGTATCCATTATACTGTAGACCAGCGGTCGGCAACCTTTGACACCGAAAGAGCCATTTGAACCCGGTTTCCACGGAAAAGAAAACACTGGGAGCCGCACATCTAAAATGAAAAAAAAAAACTTCTACTACTTTACCGCAGCATGTTTCTTATGAAAGCCACGTGCTACAGAGAAAATTACATTTTATTCATTTAATGAACACATTTTGAACATTTTGAATTCTTGAAAAATAATAACAATGAATGTCTCTTTCAAATAAATTAAAAAGCTGAATTTAAATTGTCCATGTAGCAAACGAAAGCAGAAACATGCCATGAGGCGTCATCCTTATATCCATTTATCTTATCTAAAATGAAGATAACACTGTATATATTGCTTTTTCTTACCTTTACACTTTGTATAAACAACTATAGTTTGGTTATGTCTTATGAAGTGCTGCGGAGAAAATTAAATTTTACCGATGTAATGAACATCTGCATAAATATTTATTTTACCTGGTTAATGGGACTTCTGCTCCTGAACCTCTGCGTACAGCTTCTGCAAATCGGGGCTGTACGAAGTCACTTTCATCTTTACGCAGGACTGTAAGCTGTCATCTGTGAGCCGTAAGCGGTGTTTGTTTTTAATGCAGTTCATGGTGGAGAATCAGCCTTCTGCATCAGTTCCGAAACAGCTTTTTTTCCTCTCTTCTCCCTCTGGATATTTTTCAGCAAAGGCTCTGTGTGTATTGTTAAAATGTCTTGCGACATTTGACCGTTTATTGTTAGCCAGTTTTTCTCCACAAATTAGGCATACTGGTAGGCCACTCGCCAAGGTAAATGCAAATGAATCTGCCCAGGCATCATTGAATGTTCTATTTTCTTGAGATATTTTTCTTTTCTTACATTTCTCCATTGGCTTTGCCGGGGTTGAAAGTCGCTCAAAATAGACGGCGTTTCAGCGGGTATACCAGCTTCCGCAGTGTGACGTCTATTTTGAGCGACGAAAAAATAATATCAAATAATTTAATTAATATTTTAATATTTCAAGATCACAATAATCTTCAAATTTAGAACTAAAATAATATAAAAACTAACACAAATAAAACACACTTCAATTAAATACAAAAAAAAAAAATTTAGTAATTTATTTTCCCAAGCCAATCAGAACCGCATTATAAGGATGAAAGAGCCGCATGAGGCTCCGGAGCCGCGGGTTGCCGACTGCTGCTGTAGACATTACAATTCAGGGGTGTCAAACTCATTTCACATGGTGGGCCACATACGGCCTCAGTCAATATCAAGTGGGCAGGACCATTAAAATTATACCATACTCTGCTATAAATAACCAAAATATCATGTCTTTCCTTTGTTTTGGTATAAAGAAGCACAAGAACATGAGGAAAATGTTGAAATTTAATGAACATATCTTTTACAAAACATTTCATGAAGTACCTTAGATTTCCTTAGACAAATGTGCAATTCACTTTTATTATTCACATATATACATTGCAACTGATCCTATTGATTTGTACAAAATTGCCTGCAATTTGTTGATCTTATCTCTTCTCTGTTTTCCTTGCAAGCCGTCAAATTTTTCACTGGGAAGAGTCTCGTAGTGGCGTTGAATATTATATTCCTTCAATACAGAAACTTGTTGCAAACACACCAAGCACAAAGGTTTTCAGTACATTTCTATAAATAAATAGGACGTGGTCCAATTTTCATTGAAAATTCTACACTCAGTATCTCCTTTTCTCTGTTTGGGTAATGACATTTTGGCTAATGAGGGTGTAGGGGAGGGGAAGAGACTAGGGTAGAAACAACCATCGTTACAAGCAACAGATGGTGCATTGATAACATCTGCTGTGTTGGTTCTGTCTCAGTGACAGACTGAGACTGCTGTTGTCTTCTTCTCTGATCAAAACAGTGGATAATCCATGAATTGCATCTTATTAAAAATATTCATTCCGTGTCTTTTATGCATTTTTTTCACTTTTACATCATCCTGCGGGCCTGATCGAACTTCCTAGGGGCCAGTTCTTTGATATTGGGCCAAATAATATGGTGTGTCTAATGGTCCAAAAATATGGTGTGCTGTTTATACAATGCAAGTGTAATATTTCTGCATAAAGTAGTTGGATCACAATCAATTAGATGAACACAAATGACTGGGGGTTTTTTTCTCTGCAGGATGAGGACCGAATGGATGTCTTCAGTGCATTACAGGGGAACGCAACGCAGTTAAGAACAAGACCTCGCTACCAAGTTGCATAAATGGAAAGACACGGATGGATGCGACGTCAATGTCGACAGCTGTTTGTGCGAGAAAGGGATCAAGGTGCCGTGCCAACCCAAAGTTCAGAGGATTCTCACATCCCCCCACTGAAATTTAAAGCAAAAAGAAGAACAATCAGTGTTGGGCATTGGCCCCATCAGCAAGAATACCGAGATGTTGCCCGAAGTTACAAGGGCAACATCATCCACACAACCAAGTACAGTTTGTTGACCTTCATCCCCATGAACCTGTTTCAGCAGTTTCACAGGTCAGATTTTTCACGATACTGTAACATATTTATGTGTTTGTTTATGTGTGCTGTAAACTCGAATCAAAATAATGTTCAGTCTTAGCTCTGTTGAAATGACTTCATTTTTCAAGAATGTCTCCCATTCCTTTTAAATGATCACCTACCGCAAATTAAATACTGTGCACTGCATCATTCGTCTTTCTATGGAAAATCACAAACTAAACTGTTCCAGATTAATTTGCATGTAGGATTAAAGTAAAGGAGGTTTTAGTTGTTCTTGAGGAACTCCTCTGTATTTTGATTCCCTAGGGTGGTATCTGAGCAGCAAAGACTTGTGTTTGTGCAAGTTGCTGGATTTTCATCATTGTTCGTTCATGGTTGCAAAAGGTTCCAAAGACATTTGCCTGACAATTACAAAGACTCTTGAGACAGTTATAACTGTAAATGTCTGACCATTAAAACGGTTTGCAAATGTCTGGTGAACATCTTGCAATCTCGAACAAACACTGATGAAAAAAGAACATTCATTCCATGACTAGCTGTCTATCACAACGACCTTGATAATCGAAGTAAATGACAATTAATTTAATAGGCGACGCATTGTTTATTTATATATTGATTAATTTAGCGCCTTGTTTTTCTCTTTTAACTACCTCGTGCTCCACTTCCTCCCAGTGGCTGTATGCCTGGCTGCAGCGCACATGTGCTGGTAATTCGGGTCAACAGAAGCATTGTGGTTAATGTTACGTCATAGCTAACTCGTGTTAGCAAAGAGTTCATAAATTTGAGTGAATTTCACCCAAAATTCTGAATACTATCCAAACCTCGCTCTCGTGGCAGCACGTCCATGATAACAAGCATCATAAAAAGAAAGCACGTTGTGGCTGATGCCTTATTTCATTTCTGATATCGGGACATCTTTGTGCCAGGGGGCTCGCACACACAGTGTGCGTTTGGCCCAATCCCATTACCCACAACTGCACCCTTGTGCCCCTCAATTGCGCATTCAAGTTGAGGGTGCAAGTCTGTAGGGTCTCCCAATTCTGTGCTCTGTCTCCCCGTCCCTTTTGCCTCCTTGTTCCACACTTCGGCTGAACAGGCATCCATAACCTCTCAGTTGAAGCTGTTCCCCAAAATTCATTGCGGATCTGACCGAAATTGCGGGAAGCCAGCAACATTCTTTGGAATTCCTCTGCCTGTTTCCAAAAAAAGCTTTTCAAGCTCAATATATTTTTTTTATCAGTTGAATTTGTGAGATTTCAATCAATGTTTTAAAGTCACCTACATATTTTGTCCTCGTGTGGTTGCCATACTTAGCAACCTTCTGGCCATTCACCGCAGATCGTGGAGGCCTGAGTCCAAATTTTCACTTTTCGACTTTGTGCTACTTTACTGCAATTGAATTTCATTTTACAGAGCAAAATTGCCGCCGTAACAACGTAACTATGGACGCCGCCATAACCATGCATGCCACCATTTTGGGTTTGCACTCATTGGGGTCGGTGGGCTGGGGACTCTGATTGAACCGATTGGTTTTGTCAATTGTCAAAAATTGTTATATATGTTTGTGTGCATGCATGAGTGTGTATGTGTGTGTTATCACACACACACACACACACACACACACAAATACGTGGTGCGCTACCATGGTTTGGACTAATGAGTACTATTACGGGGAGGCAAGTGAGTACTAATACGGCTTGAGGACAAGTGAGTACTCCCACAGGCGGAGACACATGACAGGATAGGATGAGATTGGAGGAAACACGCCCAAATTCCTACTGCCTTAGTGCAGCCCGAATAAACACTGGTAATGAATGAGCCAAAAAGAGTTATGGCAAAGTTCCCTAACACACGAATGAATAGTGGACACCAATGGACTGTTATGGCGAGGAACTAACTTGGCTGCACTAATCGAGAGGTAGTAGTGAGGTCGGCGTCCTGTGTTGTTTCATGGCTGTTGTCGTGTTTGTCAACCCCAACCCCTTGTGTATCCTTGGTGCCGCTGCCTCTCAACATAAATAAATATGATCTAACTTTGCTATAATTTTGCTTTGCCCATTACTGCATGTAGGGCAGCCAACCTCTACTTCCTGTTCCTGATTTTGCTGAACTGGGTACCGATGGTTGAAGCCTTTCAAAAGGAAATTACAATGATTCCTTTGCTGGTGGTTCTTACTGTCATCGCTGTCAAAGATGCCTTGGAAGACTACACACGCTATCTCTCTGACAAAAAGATCAACAACAGAATAGTACAAGTATATTGTGGGTAAGTGATTCTCTGCACTCCCCTGACTTGTATGCGGGCAGCGGGGGATCGGTTACCACTCATTGACGGTGTCAATGTGGGCGTGAATGGTGCTATGTGACTGACTGGTGACCATTTTAGAGTGTAGTCTGCCTTCCGCCCCAAAGTCAGCTGAGGAAGGCTCCAGCGACCCTCTTCAGGATAAGCGGTGTTGAAGATGGATGGATGGATGGATGGATGGATGGATGGAAGTGGGTGGCACGGTGATCAACTGGTTCGTGCGTCGGCCTCACGAGTAATGGGGACTCAGGGTTCGATTCTGGAGAGGGAGCCTGAGAACCGGCGACAACATCCAAGGAAGGCTGCAGGCGTGCAAATTACCCACTCCCGGCACGGGGATGTAGTGACGAAAAATAATAACACAGGACTCTTTTCGAGGCCCTGTAATTGGAATGAACAAACTCTAAACCAGTGGTTCTTAACCTTGTTAAAGTTACCGGACCCAACCAGTTCATATGTACATTCTCTGAACCCTTCATTAGTGAAAAATAAAAATATGATTCAAGTAGTGTTCCTTCAGTTTTGAGTTGCTCAACTTGGCATGACAAATAATGCAGATAGGACGCTGAGTCCCATCACTTTCCGTGATGCATGTGAATCCATGTTGTAATTATTTGTCAGACCGCTTTTTGCTCGACATAGAATGTTTTAAAAATTCACAAAAAAATCACACAATGTTCTATCACGACAGTCACACGTTGACAACTGAGCAAACTAAATTTCCCACAGACCTGATTGTACAAGCAATATAATGTGATTATCTGCAGCTGCTTGGCCATCACTGGCTTCAAATGATCATGTTACATTTCATGTACAATCAGTGCTGCGGGAAATTTAGTTCACCTCTTGACTGGTACTCGTAAGAGGGAGCACATAACCCCTACTGTGGCATCCCTTTGTCTTGTCCAGGGAAACCAAGACAACAAAAGTATTAATAAAAAATGATGAGATTAATTTAAGAAAGAAAAAGGAAAGAAAAGAAACACGGAGGGACACCGTTCACAGATCTGTCAAGGGAGCCTTCCCCTTTCCGCGTCTTGCGCTCTCACTTGATCTTGTTGGGAGTTGGTGAAGGCCAGCGCAATCAGCATTTTTCAGCAGCTACACAGAGTACAGACGAGTGCAACTTTGCTTATCAGCAAAATAACTGGTCAGCATTCAAAGGTACGGTCAGCATTCAATAGTACGAACAGTTACTTCCATTTAGCGCTGTTATATGTCAAATTGCCATTACACCTTCACTGGCTCCCTACACATTTTAGAGTTCTTTTTAAATCCAATTATTTGTTTTCAAATCTTTAAATGACCTCGCGCCACCTTACTTCTTTGAGCTTATCCGCCCCTACACACCGCCTCAGGTCTGCGGACCAGACATTATTAGAAGTACCAAGAACTACCAAGAACTAAGCGGAGGCTCAGAGGGGATCGAGCCTTTTCCATTCCTGGTCCCTCTCTCTGGAATTACCTCCCACTGAACATTTGGCAAGCTCCCCCTTGTTTTATTGTCGTATATATATGATAGTTGCTCCATGTACAGCACTTCGTATATAGCGATGACTGTTTTAAAGTGCTCTATAAATACAGTTGAGTTGAATTGAGTTGAGAAATTCCCGATTGCGAACAGCAACTGTGATTACGATGCAGCGAACAAAGTGCTACGGACACAAAGCAAACAAGCATGATTGAATCCAAACTATAACTCTACAGATCTGACAAAGAAAAGCGAATGCAAACGTATGTTACCATTGGGGCTACTATGGCGATGACGAGACGAAGTGAGTGATTTTCAATCGAAACAAACTGTGATACCTGAACCTGTCTGTGGCAACCCCACCCGTCTTAAAGCCCCAGGTCAATCCAACAATGGCCTCAACAAATCAGAACATTTCATTGACCACATTGCATAATTGCCCAAGTCATATTTCAATGTTCCTGGATGTTTTTTCGAAAACACTGGTATTCCCAACCTAACCCAAGTAGATTTACTCCCAAACTGTTGTGTCGTGCTTGTGTCATACCTGACCAGTTTTCCTTGCCCACATTAAAAGGGACATTTGATTCGGTTGAACATTGGCACTTTAAGAATATTCATCCATCCATCCATTTTCTACCGCTTATCTGGGGTGGGCGCACGGGGGCAGCAGCTTTAGCAGGGAAGCTACTGAGACGTCGGATGGTGGACCGGGTTTTCCTCGAAGACGTCTGGAAGTCGGCCTCCATGGCCTCACCGAACTCTTCCCACGCCCAAGTTTTTGCTTCGGCGACCGCTGAAGCTACGTTCCACTTAGCCAGTCGATAATCATCAGCTGTGTCTGGGATCCCACAGGCCACCAGCAAGTACGGGGGTTGCCAAAACTTTGTACTCAACTGTATTTATAGAGCACTTTCAAACAGCCATCGCTGCATACAAAGTGCTGCAAATGGAGCAATTTAACCAAGAACAAAGAACTGCAAAGGATTCCAAGATAGCGAACAGTGCGCCAGTGTGTTCGGCCACGCTCTTGCCATTTCGTTTTTTTTTTTTTTTTTTTTACTATTCAATGCTTGTCACCTTCCTAACAGCGTCTCGGTTGGTTTATGATCGCCAATTGTTGTTATTGATTCAACAACATGTCGGAGATTCGGACGCGTTTTGGCAAGACGGTGATGAAAAGACGCTACGTCCGTTCTTGGCTAACGTGCCGGCTAATCTCTTTAGCGTTCGCTCGCCCCCTTCACAGAAGCGCCGCCGCCACCGCGGCAAACGTAGCGGTCAGCTCGTGAAGCTAAAACTGGATTTGAGACACACTTCGATCGCTGCTCGTTCCCGAACGCACGGAATTACTGTGTAATGCTTGGAAGAAATCAAAATCTGGATGGCACAACATTTCTTGAATTTCAATGAACAGAAGACAGAGGTGAAACTGTTTGGTCCCAGTGGCCCTTGTACATCCCATCCTGTAGACTTGGGCCTCCTGCCTCCTTATCTTAAGTCAACAGTCTCAAACCTGGGCCTTAAACTGGACAGTGATTTCAAACTTGACCGGCAAATTGGTGCCGTTGTTAAATCCAGCTTCTTTCCCCTTAAACAGCTGGCCAAAGTAAAACCTCTCCTCTCTCATGAACACTTTGAGACAGTAATTCATGCCTTTGTCACATCCCGGCTCGATTACTTAACTATTGCAGTTAAGAAATTTCTTCAAGAACCAATTAATTTCGTAAGTAGAGGTACCACTGTATTTGCATACACTCCTCCAAGAACACACAAAATGAATTGTGTAGCACGGTTTCCACATCTGTTTGGATAAGCAGTTAAATTTGCACCTGCTTTGATTCTCTCCTCTTTCATCTCAAACTGCTTTAAACAACAAATCGTATGAGGGAAAAGTAGTTAGGATTGCATGACTGTCCGTGTTTTATGTTATACATTACAATACTGTGTTTATTATTTTACTTAATGTTAACTGTTTTGTTTAGCGCTTTGTCACAGCTGCAGCGGTTCTGAAAGCGCTATATAAATCAGGATGTATTGTATTGTTTTTGCACGGGCAAACCTTTAGTACATCAGGCCCTAAGTGTTTTGATGTATGTTTCTATTACTTTTTCATTGTCCTGTGGTCGTCTACCATCAACCGTGGCGTAAATGATTGTTTGGGTATTTTAAATGCAAGTGGAACGCAGTTGTCCACACTGTGTAAACACAAGGAACTGTGAAAACTACACTGGAAAGCAGCATTTCCACAAAACATCCTCAAACGAACCGTCATGTTCCAGGTGCTTTGAACAAGGGCATGCACAGGCTTGACAAGACGATTGGACAGAAATTGCATTTGATAAAATATGAACCTTGGATTTGTTTGCACTTTTTTCAAGGTGTGGCAAACATTCCTGTCCTCTGGGGAATTCACCGTTCATTTGGTCTCCCCACCTGAATGGTTCAGCATGTGTTTTTATTCCTCGAGAGTTAGTGTTTTTTCACTTCTTTTTGAAATTGACTGTATTAAGGAATGCTTTGTCAGTAGTTGCCTATAAAAGGGGTTGGACAATGTTGTTGATTAAAAACTAATATTCATGTGTCGTGCGCTCTTTTGATGAGCCAACATTCATGACATCTTTGTTTTGAGATTATATCAATAACAATGTAAAAATTGCAAATTCAATCACTTTCTATACAATACAATTTCTAACCTTCATTGATTCTTTTTATTCTTAAAACAGCAAGCAGAACGCCTACATTGGTAAACGCTGGAAAGATGTTCAAGTGGGAGACTTTGTTCGCCTGTCCTGCAATGATGCCATCCCAGCTGACATTTTGCTCCTGTATTCTTCCGATCCTCACGACATATGTTACATTGAGACTGCCAACCTGGATGGGGAAACCAACCTAAAGCAGAGGCAGATGGTGTCAGGCCTTCCACTGCAGGTACAGGAAAAAGGAATTTCTCATTTCATAGGAGGCATTTTTTTTTTTACATTGTTTACTATGAATAGCCTCATTTAATTTTAACCATTCATTTTCTGTGCCACTTATTCCCATGAGGGTCAATAAAAAAAATAAAACAAAAAGACAGATCATAAACATTTGACAATGGATAGTAATGTTATCCCAGAATCCGCATATAACATTTTTGGGTCATCAAAGGATTAAAAGTTGTAAAATACTCAATTTAACTGTATTGATAGAACACTTTTATGACAGTGACAGCGAACAAAGTGCTGCACATATTATCAAATATACAAGAAACACAAACAATACGAGGAATAATAAAAATAACTACAGCTGCGAGCAGCTATAAATGGCCCGCCCAGCCCTGGCCATGTTGTGATCCTGGCACATTGGAATTGGCATTTTTTGAAACTGAAGTGCATCATCTTAAAAGCTACTTTGATCAAATATACAATCTGTAAAATGGCAAAAATAAGGCAAACTTTGAAAGGAAGTTAAAAATGGCTAACTTCCTTTTAAATTTAGAGTAGGACTCCAGAGGCTTTCTGTAGGTCTTGGGCTGTTATATATGCCTCATATCATGCCACATTATGACTTTTGGTTGATTTTTATGAAGCATTCAACCGGGGCTGCTTTGCGAAAAATTTGTAAAGGGCGTAACTTGGCTTTTATTTTTATTTTTTCACAATGAAAAAAAAAAGAAATCAAATAGTGCTTATTTTACCAAGCATGATGTGCATGCCAAGTTTCATATGTCATCACGAATTTTAATAACAACAAAATTTGCTTTTAGTTTCGAATTTGAACACTTTCAGATGAAGCATCCATAGTTTCAAGATAACGTGATTACATCTCTTGGAGTTCTTCAAATTGAGACCTTTATAAAAGCCAACTTTGAAAGACAATTAAAACATTGTGGTCTTCCTGTATAGGTTGCCCTTGTGGCTCCCTGGAGCTTTTTCAAAAATCTGAAAATGGGAAAAATGGGGCAGGTAAATATATGTTTTGTTTTAATATGGTTTCTGTAGGAGGAAAAACATGACACAAGCATACTTAACGTTTTCCAAGGCTGCAAATATGTGGAGAATAAATATTAATTTTCAACATTTCTGCCAATGACGATTTGCGTCACAGCCACACATTTCTATTAGCAGGGCGGGACGTCCGTCAGGTGGCAGTTGTAAAAAAAAATAAATCACTGTTTCATGTACAATTCACCGAGGGTACTGGAAAAGAATGGGAATGTGGAGGGCCGAGATAAGCTTTTTTAAACGGTACACGTGAGCTATGAAGGCTAACACAGTAATATCCCCCCTCACATTCTCATTGGCCTCGCCATATCTCGGAGATTTCAAAATTTTGTGGAGAACGGAAGCCACAAAGGGTGCACCTGTGCATAAAAAAAGGCAGATTAATCATTGAATGTCCAGTATTTGAATAGCGTTTTGTGTAAACTAATTCTTGCGTGATCGGCCAGGTACGCAATGTTCAAGCAGGTAACAGGCAAGCTGACATACGTGCAATAGACGCGAGTGTTAGGAACACAAACAAAGAAAAGGACTTGAACGGAGATTTTTTTGTCCGACTACTGTACATTAAAAAGGTCGACAAACCTGGTAAGTCAGTTAAAATTATATATGTGTGTGTGTGTGTGTGTGTGTGTGTGTGTGATTGTGTGTGTGTGTATATGTGTGTGTGTGTGTAAGTATATATATATATATATATATATATGTGTGTGTGCATTAGTGCTGTCAAACGATTAAAATATTTAATTGTGATTAAAAACGCATCTTTCATTATTAACCCATAATTAATCGTGATTACTCACGCATTTTTCATCATTTCTAAATTTCCTTTTATATTTTTCTGTCCTATTTTTTCCCATTTTAATGCTCTCATCAACATGTAATCATGGTTCAGTTTTTGATGAAACAACAATTTCGATTTTTAATTTTACATGAACGTTTTTCACTTGGAGCAGTTATTCACACATAATCTCACACAATATTACTGTCCCTCAACAACAGTGAAAAAAATATTTTGTCACACAACAGCTCCTTTAACAACTCTTTTTAGGGAATCGAAACAGAGCAATATAAAATTATAAAGTGCACATCGAAGGTAAACTAGTACTCAGCCTATAGTGGATTTCTGTTGGTCCTTCTTGCGCGAAAGTCTCTCTATAGTTTTGTGTAGACATAATTTCGGATGACTACACTTGGTTCCAGGCCCAACACTGGAGACGTTTTATTTGTCTTGTGTGTGGTCGCTATCACTGCACCGCTGAACTCTCGACGTGCCTCAGCGCACCGTCACTGTCAGACGAACACAGAGAAGATCCACCCCCTTTATTTATATCAGGGGTCTCAAACTCAATTTACCTGGGGGCCACTGGAGGCAGAGTCTGGGTGAGGCTGGGCCGCATCAGGACTTCCACAAGAAAAGCGCTGATAAATCATTCCACTGTTCTCAAATATCTTTATTTTTAACACAAAATAATGAATTAAATAAAATAATTTAAAAATGAATGTCTGATTTAACAGTATTAACTTTATGAACATGAATGAAACATTAAACATGAACTGTTCTGAACATGACTTTTCTTGCCTACTTCTTGCTGCTCGAGACTTGGCAGCGCTTCTTCTCACATAGCCGAGCCACATTAGGCTTGAGGGAGGAAGCATTGGAGATCCTCAGTAGGGCTTGAAGATGCTCATCCGTAAGTCTGGACCTGTACTTGGACTTATTGAAGTTCAAAGTGGAGAAGAGCTTCTCACACAAGTATGTGCTCCCAAAAAGGCACATGGTCCGCTTGAATATTTTGGAAAGTTCAGGGAAGCTGGGGTCAACTCTCTCAAAAATTGCCCAAGCTTGCTTGCTTCTCCACTCACCTCCCTGAACTTGGCTTTGAGTGCAGAGTTGCACTGCAGGTCAATGAGCTCCATTTGAAGCACAAGAGGAGCATCTTGCACATCAAAGGAGAAGGGGTCCGAAAAAATTTGGAATGTGGCTCTGTGCGTCTGGAAGTCTGCAAACCTGTGATCAAATTCCTCCTGTAGCTTCAAAATGGCCTCAACATACTTCTCACCACTGAATGGTATGCCTGCATCCAAGAGAGCCTTGCATGCTGGGAAATGGCAAAGGTTTGTTTGAGAGAGCTGGGCTTTCCACAACACAAGTTTTGTGCAGAATGCTCTCACGTTGTCATAGGCAGCACTGACAAGTTGCCCCTGGCCTTGTAGCTTCTTGTTCAGAACATTAAGCTCATGTGTGATATCAACAAGAAAACTAAGTCGATAAGCCATTAGGGATCACTTAGCACAGGAACAGCCACCCCGTCCTTCTCCATGAAGTCTTTTACTTCTGCTCTCAACTCAAAAAATCTCTTCAATGCGTTTCCCCTGCTGAGCCAACATACCTCAGTGAAGTAGAGCACATCCCCATATTCTGATTTTATTTCTTCTAAAAAAATCACGGAACCTTCTGTGCTTTAAGCCCCTGGATCTGATTTGTTTGACGCATTTCACAACGACAGACATCACATTGTCAAACTTCAGGCATTTGCTGCAAAGGGCCTGCTGATGGATAATGCAGTGCAGAGCTATGGCCTCCTCCACACCCTCCTCTTCCATTTTTATTTTTTATTTTTATTTTTTATAACAAATGCAACCAGTCCATTCTTCCTCCCTGTCATTGATGGGGCTCCATCGGTTGTTATACCAACAAAGCTCTTCCATGGCAAACCAGCATTCTCAATGGCATCACACAGCTGGTGAACTATTTCCTTAACAGTGGTCTGGCCATACATTGGAATTACTGTGAGCAACTCCTCCATAACTTCAAAAATGTCATCCACACCACGGACATATATTGCGAGCTGGGCAGTGTCTGTGATATCGGTGGTCTCATCAAGAGCCACTGAATATACACTGAAATATTTTGCTTTCGCACACAGTTGATCATAAATGTCACTTGACAGGTCAGAAATGTGCTCTGCCATGGTGTTGGCAGAAAGGCTGACCTTTCTTTTCTGGACAGACAATATGTGCAGCCTGTAATATGCAGTTTTTGATAAATTCACCTTCTGTGAATGGCTTTCCTGCTTTAGCAATCATCTCACTAACGATGTAGCTAGCCTCGACTGCTGCATTATTTTCTTTGGTTGCTTTCTTAAAGAAATCTTGTTGCCTCAGTAGACGTGTTTTAAGAATGGCAACCTGGTCGGCTCTCTCATCTCCCTGGTATTTTTCGTACTCCTCACCATGTCTAGTTGTATAATGACGTTTCAAATTGTATTCCTTCTGCATCGCAACATTTTCAGTGCAAATAAGACACGTTGGGGTGCCCTTCTGCTCACTTTTCTTGAAATTGTCTGTGCTCATTGTAATGTTATTGAGAATGTCCACTCAGCGAGTTGTGCTTAACAGAGGTTCTTTACTAGTCGCTCGGAAACAGTGCAGGCCAGTATATAACAGTAACGAAGACACGTTCTCTTCACATGCCCGAGGTCTGTTGCTATAGTAACCCGATAGCAGCTCTTTACGGCATGTCGAACTGTTGTCGTAAAGTTCAATGCATATAGTCCTTATATGACATCTCCCCTTTTTTCTTTTTTTTGGGGGTTGTTTTTTTCTTTTTGTTTTCATTTCAGAACAACACAAAATTACTTTCCTCAGTGCAAAAATACCTTTACATTTTGAATATACAAATAGCAACACAAGCAGCTAGTGATTACTTTCACGTCTTTCAACATCTTTAACAACTTCAACATCTGTAACAATTTTTTTTTTTTCACAAAACATTTCGATCTGTTCGGGCAGCGTTCTTCGTACACCCTTACAGATTCAGCCTGTCCACTGGTCTACTCAGCCTGCCAGACTGCGTGAATGGCTGTCCATCTTGCGTTCGAGGCAAGCTCATTTCGGGAGTAGCCAAGGTGTCCGGTGGGGTTTCAGCCCGTTGGACAGTAGCTTCCGGCTGAGGATGCTGAAACTGTGGGGGTGGAGTACCTCCAGAAGAAGCAGGCACACACAGGAGGTGGCGACGGTTGCGTCTCAGAGTCGCCCCCTTGTGTGTCTCGATGACATAGGATCTCGGAGTCGCGCCGTCACCTGTAACAACAGCCGACGTTCTCCAAGCATCCTGATGATCCAGCTTTGTGAGAACAGAATCGCCGGTTCTCAAAAGGGGTAAAGGTCTTGTACCATGACGTTGATTGAAGTAGAAGGCTTGCTTCTGTTTCTCCCTCGCATCCTTGCTTCTTACGGCAACTAGGTCTGGCCATTGGGGTTGGAGATTCGACTGTAGCGTTGGGAGTGTTGTTTTAATCCTTCTCCCCATGAGTAGTTCTGCTGGACTTAGGCCTGTGGTTATGCATGGGGTGGAACGGTAACACATAAGAGCAAGTAAAGGGTCTTTCTGCTTTAGAATCCTCTTTGCAATTTGTACACTCCTTTCTGCATGTCCGTTGGCTTGTGGACAATGCGGCTCAAGTAATGTGATGAAAGTCAAAGTCACGGAAAACTTCTGGAACTCCTCACATGCAAATTGGGGTCCGTTGTCCGAAACAATCTGGTCCGGGCAGCCATAGCGAGCAAAGAGTGATTTCAGCTTCAACACGACCTGTGAAGCAGTTGTCGTTGACATATGGAGTATCTCGATGAACCTGGAGAAATAATCGGACACTACTAGGTAGGTTTGCTTGTTGTAGTCACAAAGATCGATTGCAAGTCTTTGCCAAGGTCTTTCAGGCATAGGAGTTGAGATCAGGGGCTCCTTACGCTGAGTGTGTTTCGTCTCACAGCACGTTTGACAGGACTCCACTTTCAGCTTGATGTCAGTGGAGATTCCGGGCCACCACACGGATGCATTGGCCCGCTCCCTGCATTTGGTTAGGCCCTGATGTCCATCATGGATCCGATCCAAGATGTCACCTCTCAATGGGGCCGGAATTAATATGCGACATCCTTTGGTGACAATACCTTTGTACTCTGACAGTTCACTTTTAACTCCTACATAATTTGGCCAACCTGACTTGATATATCTCAGTAGCACCTTCAGGTTACTGTCAGCTGCTGTGGCTAGCTTTATAGCCTCAAGCTTTTGTGGTGTGGCTGGCATGCCGGTGATGATGGCTGCAATGTAACACTCTACATCCGAATGAGTGTCACTTACCTCCGTTGTGCACTGTAATGGGCTACGGGTTAATGCATCAGCTATGGTAAGAGTCTTGCCTGGCGCATATTCAGCTGTAGGCTTAAATCTCATAAGTCTCATTAAGAGTCCTTGGCAACGCATAGGAACATTATCCAGATCCTTTTTATTTATCAGCGGAACCAGAGGTTTATGGTCGGTGACCAATTTGAAGTTCTCCAGCCCAACCAGGTATTTCTCAAACCTTTCGCATGCCTAAACACTTGCCAGGCATTCCTTTTCTATCTGGGCATACCTGGTTTCGGCATCTGACAAGCGACAAGAACAGTAAGCGACCGGTTTCCAGTCACCGTCGTGTTGTTGTAGCAGCACACCTCCAATGTCGTAACTGCTCGCATCTGCTGATACAGTAGTAGGTCGGTTCACATCATAGAACTTGAGTACAGGAGATGTAGACAGAATAACTTTGATATGCTCGAATGCCTTTTTCTGCGGGTGATCCCATGCCCATGTGGTATTGGACCTCAACAGTTCGTATAAGGGTTGACCCACTGTTGACAAATGAGGGAGAAACTTCCCCAAGTATGTGAACATGCCCAGGACACGTTTCAGATCCTGGACGTTCTGTGGCTCTGGGAGCTCTTTGATGGCTTTTACCTTTTCAGGGTCAGGTTTTACTCCTGACTTGTCAATCAGTTGACCCAGGAAGTGGAGTTGGTTTTTTCGGAACACGCACTGTTCAACTTCAAACCTGTCGACTTGATTCTCTCCAGTACTTTGCTTAGGCGCTCGTCATGCTGTCTGGTGTGTCGCCATAAACTAGTACATCATCCATGTAAATTCCCATTCCGTCAAGATCACTCAGGGCCTCCATCATTTTCCTCTGAAAGATTTCTGGAGCGCTGGTGATGCCGAAAGGCAGACGTTTAAACGCTGCACCTTCCAAAAGGCGTAATGAATGTGGTTAACTCGCTGCTTTGTGGATGAAGGAGTATCTGCCAGAACCCCGAAGCTGCATCAAGTGACGTAAACATGGTTGCGCCGCACAGTTTTGCAGTGATTTCCTCGGCAGTTGGGAGGACAAATCTTTCTCTCTTCACAGCCTCATTTAGCTTTTTCAAATCCACACAGATACGCACTTGGCCATTTTTTCTTGGGACAGGCACCATTGGTGCGCACCAGTCTGTTGGTTCAGTTACCTTTTCAATTATCTTGTTTTTCTCCATGCGCTGCAATTCCTCTTTTACCTTCCTCAAAAGCGGCAGAGGGACTCGACGAGCTGTGTAAACGGCATATGGTTCTGCATCATCTTTGAGTTTTATTTTGACTGGCTCTGTCTTAAGAGTTCCATGCTCGCCGAATGCATTGTGCACTTCCTCAATGCGTTTCACTAGTCCCATTGCGCATGCTGTCTCTTTGCCTAGCAGGTTATTAGATGTCTGGCTGTGGATCACAAACACTGGAAACGAATAGCACTTTCCTTTGTACTTTGCATTTGCCTGGAATTTTCCAACACAGTTTAGCTGACCACCAGGGCTATTCATTGGGGGGATATTGGATTGCACAAATTTTTCTTCAGGGACTAACATGTCGAATGTCTCTTTCTCCATGATGTTCAAATCTGCTCCAGTATCAATTTTAAATTTAACTGGTGTTGCACCGATGACAATTTCTACAGTCCATTTATCACTCTCTCTGGTGGTGTCTGTGACAGCCCCAAGGAAATATGGTGTCTGTAAAACAGTCTCTGTGTCCGTCACTTCTTTGATGGACTTACTGTGGCACATTCTTTCCCAGTGACCCACCTTTTTGCACTTATTGCATGTAGACTTCATGGCTGGACATTTACTTTGCTCTCTGTGCTTAATTTTACCGCATCTTCCACATTTTTGTTCAGTGTGCTCCCCACTCACTTGCTTTTTATTTTTCCACTGCTGCTTTCCTCTGAATGCAGTTTTCGGATGCAAGACCTCCTGCACCGCCGCACACGCTTCCCCTTGCTCGTGCACTTGCCTCGTCACCTCCTCGGACTGGCGTACGGCCTGAACGGTTTGGGCTAGTGTGAGCTGTGACTCAAGCTGCAGTTTACGAGACATCTCTTTGTCGATGATTCCCACTACTATGCGATCTCTGATGTGCTCCTCTCTGTGTATCCCAAAGTCACAATGTTCCGACAGTTCGTATAAAGCTCAAATAAACATCTCGACTTTCTCACCGGGCCGCTGTACTCTCTGGTGTAAACACGCCGCCGTGGATAACATTCCTTTCGGTAGAAGTATTCATCGTATTTTCCTAACACGACGCCGAATTTTGTCTTGTCCGCTTCATCCGCAAAGTGAATGCCTTGAAAATATTCTCCGCCTCCGCACCCATAGCGTAGATCAGAGAGCTTACTTGCACCTCGCCATCCTCGTTGTTCAATTTCGTCGCCACACAAAAACGCTGAAACCGCTGCTTCCAATCAGCCCACTCCGTCGGGCGGTCGAACGGAAAGTTACCCGGGGGGTTAAACTTTGCCATTATCCGAAGCTGCAGGTCCGTCGACGACTTCGGACACCATGTAATGTTATTGAGAATGTCCACTCAGCGAGTTGTGCTTAACAGAGGTTCTTTACTAGTCGCTCGGAAACAGTGCAGGCCAGTATATAACAGTAACGAAGACACGTTCTCTTCACATGCCCGAGGTCGGTTGCTATAGTAACCCAATAGCAGCTCTTTACGGCATGTCGAACTGTTGTCGTAAAGTTCAATGCATATAGTCCTTATATGACACTCATCACTGACCTTTCTCTTCATTGCAGGCTCTGAAAGCGACATCTTTGGGGCTCTGTAATGTGTGATTCCACTCTGAGTCAGTCTCGGATTTAACTTTGACTTTGACTTGTGCGGGGCTGTGTCGCATGCACACTTTCGCTTTCCGATCGTTATCCGAGAAAGGCGTATACATGGCAGAGAGATCTGGGTAGCATTGTAGTGAAATGTAAACACTTCTCATTTCTCACCACTCAGGTGTAGTGGTGTTGGTTTTACCTCCACAAAGTGAAACGAGCAGATGTACGGCTTGAAGCTGTCAGTGTATTTGCCGTTATGCGTAGCAACCGCGCAACTTTTAGCTACTTATGCTACACTTGCGCTACTTATTGCTTATTAAAATGTGTTTTGGTCATAGCACAGTACTGCTTTTATTGTCCATAGAGGGCAAAGATACAAAGAAAAAAATAAGAACTATATGTGTATGTATAGCGCTGATGCCACTGTTGAGTGGTTGACAGTAAAATAAATATTCAGGAATAACACTTTTACAATTTTTGTAAAAATGTATGTTGCGTTATATAATATTATTTACATCGACTGCAGCACAAGGGTTAACCATGTTATTAACACACTATTTAATACTTTTCAAGACAACATGTGGTTAAATATTGTGTTTTCGGAATAACTGTCGTTAAGTCATGTAACATAGATAAGCTGGAGTTATTTACTCTCATTATAGAGGCATCAACCAGCGATGCAGCAGAGGCTGATAACATGAGCAGACACTGCGACGCATAAACACAGTAGGAAGATCAGTCCATGTCAGACCACAGTTATGCGACTAACAGGCAATTAATAACCTCTTCACCAACCCTTACTGTGGGACCAAGCAACCCATGGATCCAACCAAAAAGTAATTCATCTCCAGCTTTACTAGATACAGGAACTGGCTAACCGGAAGTTCTAACACAATGCGGAAATACATTTCACAGTTAAAATGGGCGGGGCGGAATAGGGTCAATACCTCACCGTGATTGGTTCGTTCAGCTCCGCACACAACATTCATATCAATCTTACGGGCCGCACTAATATTAATCTTTCATATTAAGACGGGGGCTGCAACTTATCATCCCGGGGGCCGCAGTTGGCCCGCAGGCCGCACGTTTGAGACCCCTGGTTTTAAGGCTTTAAAATCTCTAAAACCCATTAGCTTCTGGGGTCTTTGCCCCTGGACCCCACTGGGGGCCTGGGGCCCCCGGCTGATTTTCAGATTTTTTTCATCACTAGCCACTCTCATCCCTGATTCCACCAAATTTAGTTTTTCCAGTAATAATGGCACTCATGTTTCAGGTCTTTTAACTTACTTTAAATAATATAAACACATTCAAAAATTAAATACAAATATTGGATTCCGATTTCCCCTTCCTGGATGCGGGTAAATTGGGGGCCTCCTGCGGAGCCAAGCTTGGAGGTGGAGCTTATTGGTGAGCGTGCAGTGGCCGGGCCTGCGCCCATGGGTCCTGGAATCAGCCCAAAAGGACAACGGTCCCACTTCCCATGGGTTTACCACCTGTGGGACGGGCCAAAGGGACTATGTGCTCTGTGAACTGGGAAGCAACCAAAGGTGGAGACCTTGTATGACTTCCCATATTGGCTACAGAAGCTAGCTCTCGGGAGTGGAATGTCACCTCTTTGACAGGGAATGATGGGAAGTGAGCTGGTGAGCGAAGCAGAGATGTTCTGACGAGCCTAGACTCACTACCACATACAATTTGGGTTCTGGTACCAGTCCACTCGAAGGGGTTTAGACTCACTTCCCTTCTGGAGTTGCCCACAATGAGAATGACAGGGCAGGTATGAACATACTTACTGCCCCCCTGCTTAGCACATGGTTATTGGGGTTCACCCCAGTGGATGAAAGAGCCTCCGCCCACCTTCGTGTGGGGGAACAGGTCTTGACTGTTATTTATGCCACTGCACCAAACAGCAGTTCAGCGTACAGACCATTTTCAGAGTCCTTGGAGGGTGCGGAGGAGAGCGCTTCACCTGGGGACTTCCTTGTTCTCCTTGGGGATTTCAATGCTCATGTGAGCAATGACAGTGAAACCTGGAAGGGCGTGATTGGGAGGAACAAAGGTGAAAAAAAGTTGAACGCCATCTCTCAACAATTTGGTACTCAATTGTTTGCAATGTTTGTACAGGGTTTCAACACTCAGATTCAAACATATTTACTGTATTTTGAAACTAATCATGAAAATATCTTGACAGCTTGTTTAAGATACTTTTTTTAATGCCCCCCCCCAGGGAGTGGAGTTTAACCCTGCGAGCTTCTACATTCGTATTGAGTGTGAGAATCCCAACAATGACCTTGGCACGTTTCGAGGGTTTATGTGAGTACCACTCTGGATTAATGACTAATTCTTTTTTATGTGATATTTCCGTGCAGTAAATGACTGTATTTTCATTTTTCTCAGAGAGCACTATAGTGGGGCACGTGCTGGACTTGACAATAAGAATCTGCTGCTTAGAAGTTGTACCATTCGTAACACTGAGACTGTGGTTGGCATCGTGGTCTATGCGGGTAAGGTTTTTAATATTAAAAAAACAATAAGTCTTACTGACTTACCACTTGCAAATATGATTTTCTTTAGTGTACCGTCTTTTCCACACAATAAGGCGCTTCGGAAGGCGCACCTTCAATGAATGGCCTACTGTTTTCATATATAGGGCGCACCACATTATAAGGTACATAGAATAGAAGCTACAATAGTGGCTGTGGTTGTGTTATGCATCCACTAGATGGAGCTACGCTAAAGGGAAACATTATACTACAATAAATCCATCCATTTTCTGATCCGCTGATCCTCACAAAAGGCGGAGGCGTGCTGAAGCCTATCCCAGCTGTCTTCGGGCAGCCAATCGCAGGGCACACACAGACGAACAACCATCCGGGCTCTCACACACATACCTCGGGGCAATTTAGACTCTAAATTGTCCCTAATTTTAGAATGTTCCATCAACCTTCCACACGTGTTTTTGGAATGTAGGAGGAAACCGGAGTACCCAGAGAAAACCCACGCAAGCACGAGGAGAACACGCAAACTCCACACAGGAAGGCCGGAGCCGGATTCGAACCTTGCACCTATGCACTGCGAGGTTGACGCGCTAACCAGACGAACACCGGGCCACCCCAAAACAATACAATACAGCTTTATTTATAGAGAGCTTTCACAATTGCTACAGCTGTAACAAAGCGTTTTACAGAACATTTAAAATACTACGTCAAAGAAATCAGAACATTCATCGATCTATAAGGCGCATCAGATTTTGAGAAAATCAAATGCTTTTCGTGCACCTTATTGTGCGGAAAATACGGTAATTTAAATTATTTTCTAACGGCCCACGTGTACATATGGTATTGTATCCCATCAGAGGAAAGCCAGGGACACTGTAGATTGATAGCAATTTACTGCCACATATGCAATAGTTGTTGTGCATAGAACACAATTTTATTTGGATCGACTGATGAAGTGGTATGGACTGGAGATAATCATTTTCAGGACTAGCTTATCTGCAGCTGTGTTGTAAAATGTTCTGATGGCCTGATGCTGCGTCATCAGTATGAGGTAACAGTGAAAAGTGCTTTGAGTACCCAAGGTAGAAAAGCGCTCTTTAAGTGACGGCCCATTTCCCAACCGCTATTGTGTGACTTAGGACATGAGACCAAAGCCATGATGAACAACAACGGGCCGAGGTATAAATGTAGCCATCTGGAAAAGGACCTAAACAATGACATCCTGTGGTGTGTGCTCTTGCTGGTCATCATGTGTCTCACTACAGCTATCGGTGTGTATTTGCAATGTCATGTACAAAAACAAAGTGTTCTTTGTTTGTTTGTTTTTACATTGTTGTCTCGTGAGTTTGATATAAGCCAGTGTCTTCATGGAAAAATAATATTTGAAAATATCACATTACCTTATTAACATTGTTTAAAATTAGATCAGAACAATGATTGCCTTCTTTAAGGAGACCTGTTGTGGTTGCAATTCATTTTCAGGCCATGGACTCTGGTTGAAGCAATTCAAACATGCAGTCTTTTTGGTTGATGAAGATATGCCACCTGCCTTGGCTAGCTTTTATGTGTTTTGGACCATGATAATTGTACTGCAAGTAAGTTGGTCAAATGTTCTTTATGTTTGCATTGCCTATGTATGAATTTTCTTCATGTTCCCACCGTACCCAACGAAGTGCTTAACCAAAATTAACAGGCTAATTGTTGACGAGGCACATGCATTTCTTTCTACCTTTTTCTTCTGTGTGATGTCACTAAACAATGTCATGTCATTAACAGGTGATGATTCCCATCTCTCTCTATGTGTCTATTGAGATTGTGAAGCTGGGTCAGATCTACTTCATTCAAAACGATCTTGACCTTTACAATGAGCATGCGGACTGCAGAATCCAGTGCCGTGCGCTAAACATCACTGAGAACCTCGGTCAGATCCGTCACTTGTTCTCTGATAAGACCGGAACTCTAACAGAAAACAACATGGTGTTTCGCCGCTGCAGTATTTATGGGATTGAATATCCTCATGTGGAAAATGGTAAATCCTCCTTTAAAAAAATTCTTTTACAACGACAAAAGGGTGGCACTCCTTAATTTGCATAATGTAAAATATGCAATGGCTGCTCTGTTTTTAATTTCATAATATATTATTCATTTGATGAAAATTTGTAATTGCTTCTTTTTTGTGTTATTTCCCTTGTTGGTGGAGTCCTTTGAAGAAAAAAAATCGTATTGCACAATGCATTGAAGGAAACCACACGCATGCAGGCATGCATGCAAGATGTCGAACATAATGGCGGGGAAATGTATCCTACTATCGGCCAAATTTGGCAGTACACTGTTTCTCTAATTTCATTCAATATCCATATCACAATCAAAATTAACAACAACCTCATTGGTGGATAATAACTAGTCATTATTGTGAACACTGCACCCCAGTAACTGCCAGACCAAAAGTTAACTTAAAGGAAGGGGAACAAAAAGCTTCTTAAAAATATTATTGTGTTCTTTTGATTTTAGCTGAAAATGTTTACTGTCAGACAATATAAACTTTCTTTTTAAAACAAAAAGATGTTTTAAAGGAAAAGAGTTAGCCCTCCCTGAGCTCTCACTTTACCCTTGTGGAGGGAGTTATGTGTCCTCATGATCCTAGGAAGCTTTCTGGAGCTTTATGCCCCTAGCAGTGTCAACCAAGGCAAACGTGTCCGAGGTGAGGGACCAGACATAGCATGCCTCAAAGACCTCCTATGATGAACATTAAATATGGATGCTGTTATCCCTTGCCTCGATGTGGTTCATTGTGGCCCCATTCTTGAGCCGGGTTCCTTAGAGCGCGCCTGGTGGCCAAAGCTGCACCCATGGGACCCGGCCGAAAAGGCAACAAGGGGTCCCACTTACCATGGGCTAACCACCTGTGAGAAGGGCCAGGTACGAGGTGAAGTAGGCCAAAGTCAGGAACCTTGGCAGTACGATCCCCAGCTACAGAAACTGTCTCTTGGGATGTGCAATGTCACCCCCCTGGCAGTGAAGACTCATGCATTGAATTTGTGTGTGATGTTTATCAGGTTGTAGACTGGAAACATACGAGGCAAAGGAGAATGAAGCTGCTGGTTGCTCTGTAACTCTAAAATCTGCCTGCAGAGGTAAATCTCTGAGCTGTCGTTCCCTCAGCTGCAACCGCAGCTCACTATCCCTTCACACACTCGCTGCTGATTCTGAGGAAGACGGGCAACTGTCAAATGACTTCCTTCCTCTGACCAGTGCCTTTTGCAGCCGAATGGTGAGTCACACATAGCCCTCTAAAACACATTGTGCACTAGCCCATTTCATGCATGAAACAGAAAAATTTGTCTTGATAGTTTATGAGTTTCATCTTTATAATATCCTTTGAGTATCATCTGTAAACCTAATCCTTTTATATCACATTTCTGTTTATTGTACAAACCAAGAAGCAATGTTATTGGCGTGATTTCAATGAATCATCTTTTTCAATCATCTTGATAGTTCACTTTCTATCGGTACAGAACATCGATTAATATTCTACTTGCATCCTATTGTTTGAAAACACTCAAAGGGATATGCTCCTTTTATTCTTTTAACAAAACGAGGAGCTAGTATTGACCTCATTATTGAAGATTGCAAAGATGTACTGTAACCTTGTGTCCTTTTATTCAGGCAAAGGAGGTAATACCAGACCCCGACCTAATGAATAAGTTGAGCAGGCTTTGCGCTTCGAAGCTGCTTTCCGGGGATGTAACTTTTGAGATGACATCCAGTTTGGAACTCAACTACATTACAGATTTTTTCCTCGCATTGGCCATTTGCAACACTGTGGTGGTTTCATCACCCACGCAACCTCAACATGTGAGTCAAAAACAAATTTCTAACCACCAGAGACTTTCACTTTGGCCATTGTAAAATATTCAAAATCAAAATATTTCACCGACTCACATAGCATAGGGCAGTTTTAAGACCCAGTGAAATATGGTGGTGATTGGTGAGATTGCAACTTAAAACTGCAGTCGATCCCTGCATACTCGCAGTTCAGCATCCGATGATTCCCATGTACCTTGCCAGCAGAGGTATGGGTGCATATGAAGCTTTGGTTCATGTGGTACGATGCCTCATGAGGCTTCATGAGCTCACCATCACCACTAAATTAATATAAAAGGCCAAAAACAAGACATAAAGTAGCAAACAAAAATTGAGAATGGACTCCCAAACAGAAACATAACAGAACACTTAACAGAAGTAAAGGAGACCATGGAACTAAATACAAGTGAATTGACGAGACAAAGAGGAACACCTGGACAAGACAAGGGTGGTTGACGCAGACAATTGGTAAACACAAGGACAAGAACAGTCAGACACAAAAACCTTGCGAGAAAGACAAAGGGTGAAAAGGGACACAGGGAAAACGTGACGAAACTCAAACTCAGATAGGTTTGCATTTAAATTCGTCCAACGTATCACAATGTATTCCGCCTCCGATATTACCTGAAAGACACTGTTTTCTGGACCTAATGCGGATCCTCGTGAGAAGCCAAAGAGAAACGCTCGCTCTTCTCTGATACTCAACTACAGTCTTGAGGTTGGAGGCACTGGTGAGCGATGTCTACCATCGACTGCTGAACATTGTTTTTACAACTCAAGACTTGTTTTTACAACTCAAGACTGCTCAGCAATAGTCAATATTTTTATTTTCCAAAACTTTTCCAGCTATGTTTTATTGGAAAATGTGTCTATGTGTACACATCTGAATTTCTAGATTAGACAAATTGACAAATAACCTTTTAATCATATTTCAGGGTTTCTGCCTGACTCTAAACATTGATTTTCTGTTGCATAAATTGCTTTGGTCTGCTGCTTCGTCTTTCTCTCATGTTGTCAACGTCTCCTTCCTTGCTACAGCTGGCTCAACCACAAACACTTTCTAAGTCTCTGGATGGAATCAAACTGATATTTCAGCGTTTCAGCTTGCCACTTTTCTCAGCCCTCTCCACACATTCACCTACTCGGAGCAGAGGCAGCCATGGAAAAACAGATGACATATTCCATAGTCGGAATTCATATTCCAATGGGGCCAGTGACAACGAGGAGGACATGAGAAATGAAGGCGGGGCTGAGAATGACATAGATAATGAACTAATGTATGAAGCGGTGAGTCCAGACGAGGCTGCTCTGGTCCATGCAGCTAAAGCGTATCGCTGCACCCTGCGGGAACGATCATCAGATAGCTTCCTCGTAGACCTACCTGGAATTGGTGCTATGACTGTCCGGCTGCTCCACATCCTGCCCTTTGACTCCAACAGGAAAAGGATGTCTGTGGTGGTCCGCCACCCTCTCACAGGACAAGTGGTGGTCTTGACAAAGGGCGCTGATTCAGCCATCATGGATCTTTTGGAGACACCTAAAGGTAATAAGATGAAGGCAAGGCAAAGACAGTTCTTTTTTATGATTCGAACAGGTTTTCTGTGGGGTATAATGTGTGGTTTCTAGGTGGAGAACAAGCTCAGGAGACTGACAGTCATATCAGAGAGCAAACCCAGAAGCATGTAGACAACTATGCAAGAGAAGGCCTCCGTACTCTTTGCATTGCGAGAAAGGTATTTCAGCTCTTGAAGTCTGAGCTCTTATTTTTTCTTAGATGAAAATTGATTACATTTTGAAATGGGAGTAATGCTTTTAAATGTGATTAAAACGGTAATAATGTGTGGTTGAATACCATAGATATAAAACGTATGTGCAGTGCTGCTCAAATGAATTAAATTCACTGAATACAATATGCACATACAGTGGCACCTCTAGGTTCTGGAAGAAATTTCTTATTAGGGACATATTTTCCATGTAAATGCCCAAATCCGTTCCAAGACCCCAAAAATTCAGACATAAATGTTTTATAAAGCAAACAAATGCATCAAAATATGCAACAAATACATGTTACAATTAGATTATTGCACAATAAATGAGAGTTGTGTATAATGTAAAAAACAAAGGATAAAGAATGAAAATGATGGTCATTTAACTCTTAACTGCATCCTCATCATTTTTTTTGCCCTCTTTAGTTCATGTTCTCTCTCAGAAGGGGTTTTTGCCTGGCATTTTGCAAACAGCTGATCCAAAGATGTTTGCCTTTGTCGGCTTTTAACAATACTTCAAAAATGTCCAAGGCAAACATCTGCATAGTGAGCAATCACCCGACTGGTGAACATTTTTTCTCGGTGATTCAGACTTACGTAAAACTATCGGAACGCCACATGGCCCAAGGGCCGAATGACAAGGTCGCTGCTTAGACACTCATCGATCAATTTATCTATCTACACAGATGGAAACAGGCGGTCAAGGTCCCTTTTAGCCAATGGGATGCCAGGAAGATGCTCGGTAGTAGCCAATGGTAGAGCACCAATCAGTATGTTGTATTCAGGAAACTTGGGGCTGCGAGGAGCAGTATTTTTACCTTTCGCATCTTGAAATTTCTTTCGTAACAAGAGGCGTGTGGAGGCGTTTCGTAACTTGAAAATTACGTATGGAGAGACGTTCGTAAGTAGAGGTACCACTGTATAGTTTGCTGTAGTATGCTTTTCGTGCTTTTTTAAAAAACTTTCTAGTTTTAACAATGAATGCTATTTTACGCTAGATTCTACATTGTGCATCCAGAGACATTGAACAGGCTTTGCACTTTGGAGATGCAGATGCGCAAGTAGTTTTTGTTCATAATTGCACATAATTCAGGTGACACATTGGTACACTGCACGCATGACCACTGACAAGTGTAATTAAAATGGCGACGCTGCGAAAGTGAATACAAACAGAGCTGCTGTGTCTGCTTTTGGCTTTAAAAGGAGAAAAGAAAAATTGGGCCATCTGTCTGTCTTTAGATTCCATAAAATTCAGTAATAAAAAGATAATACAGGTGAATCTCTACACACGAGCGCGCTTTTTTACAGACATCTGCTGTTGTTGTTTGTTGCTCTGGATTATTTGTGGTCGGCTTCCTTCCACTTTATGTAAGGCTCCAGTTCCAGCTGAAGTAAAATAGCCCCAAAGCATGATGCTGCCACCACCACGCTTTACTGCAGGAATGGTTTATTTCGATGACCCCTATTGCGTTGGCATCAAATACTGTACAGTGTTCCCTCGCTACTTCAGGGTTCAGTTAATGCAGCTTCATTCCTTGGCAGGTTTTCCTTTTGTGACCATAAACTAATCTATTGTAGTTTTACCTCACTATCTTGTTTTCTTGCTATTTTTCTTTGAAGTCGGACCAGTCAAGAAATGTTGAAGGGAAATTTGTTTCACAAAAACTGACACCTTGTGCATTGGGGGCATGTTCGGATATTCATGCTGATGCCTGTACACTACTCTGAGAGTGTGTGTGTTCGGAGAGGCAGAGCGCGCACACGTCTTGTTAATTTCTGAATGCAGCGTATGTTTCAAACCAATCAGCGTCTCATGTTTTTACTGTTTCAAGATGGATTGCCTGACGCACTGGCGCACTGTGTCCCCAATTGGAGCCCCTAGAGCGCATAGTAGTTTATGGTGGAGTCTGAAAAACCAAACTACAGATTTGAACAATGGTCTGAGGTTCTGAACTGTCGGAGAGAAGCAGTGTGCACACTCAGTGGGTATTTCTGAATGCGCCCGAGCACTTGTCACCCCTAAAATCACCATTCCCTCATCATGGGTATTTTCATAATTACGCTCTGTGCATGCTTCTTCACGCGGACCGTTCGGAAACTCAAAACATTGTTCAAGTGTGCCGTTTGCTTATTCAGAGTGCCCCAGCGCAGCCCAGTGCAGGCAGTACAACTCAACTAAACTGTATTTATAGAGCACTTTCGAACAGCCATCGCTGCATACAAAGTGCTGTACTTGGAGCAATTTAACATATACAACAAATACAAAGTACAAAAGAAAGTAAACAGCTGCTGCGTTCATAATGTGACCTGGGCACGCGCTGCAATCCAGCAGTGGACAAGGACGATAAAACGTGCGTTAATGACTACATTAAACAAGGGAGAAGGAATTATGAAGGATTCTAAATAGCAGTCAACCCTCAGGCTTTCCAGCAAAAAGAATGTCCGGGAAAGCCGACTAGGGCATTTGGAAAGATTTAATCAGAAGGACTTTAAATGCCACCAGCATTGTGTCGTTGTGTTTCCGGGCAGGGGCAAAAGACCTGACCCTATGGTCACTCAGCAACCCCTATATATATATATATATATATATATATATATATATATATATATTTTATATATATATTTTATATATATATATTTTATATATTATATATATATTATAATATATATATATTATAATATATATTATAATATATTATAATATATATATATTATAATATATAATATATATTATATATTATATATTTTAATCGCTTGACAGCTCATATATATATATATATATATATATATATATATATATATATATATATATATATTAGAGCTGTCAAACGATTAAAATATTTAATCTAATTAAAAACTCAACTGTCATAATTAACTCAAATTAACTAAAAATTAATCGTGATTACTCACGCATTTTTTATCGTTTCTGAATTTCCTTTTATGTTTTTTGTCCTATTTTCCCCCATTTTAATGCTCTCATCAACATGGAATCATGAATCAGTTTTCTACGTGCAAAATGCAAATATTTACTGAAATAACAATTTTGATTTTCAATTTTACATGAACATTTTTCACTTGGAGCAGTTATTCACACATTATCTCTCACACAATATTACTGTCCATCAACAACAGTGAAAAAAATATTTTGTCACACAACAGCTGCTTGAACAGCTCTTTTTATGGAATCAAAACAGCGCAATATAACATTATAAAGTGCACATCTAAGGTAAATTACAACTCAGCCTATAATGGATTTAAGCAATTGTGGCATACTTCATTTTTCTCAAATTTGCTTTGAACACAGCAGTCAGGCTATGCTGATTCTGTTGGTCCTTCTTGCTCGGAAGTCTCTCTACGGTTTTGTGTCGACATCATTTCGGATGCTTGTAATGGAGGCTCTCGCTGGCAATCCGTAGTGGAGTTGTTCAGTTAGTTCCGTTTTTCACGGCCCCCTGAATAGGGATTGTCGGTCAGCATGGAAGGATCTCTCGTTCTGTACTTTTTGATCATTTATTGGAGCACTTTGCAGCAGAAGTAGTAGTAGTAGTAGTTGTAACAGAAGTGTCAGAAGCAGGTAATAACCTAAACTACACATAAATGCTGTAAAAAATTAATATATCTATCTTTCTGCATCACAATGTAAATATGTATATAATTGACATTAATTAATACCTTTATTTAACAATACATTTAATAAATAAATGATATATATATATATTATATATATATATATATATATATATATATATATATATATATATATATATATATATATATATATATATATATATATATATATATATATATCACTTTAATTTGTCATGCATATTTGGTTTAATGAAGTGGGAAAACAAAAACACTGCTGTTATAATGCTCTTACAGGTGGTTCATCATCGTTAATCCTTAAACTTTTTACACTCTCTGTGGACCAGGTTCTGGAGGAAGTGGAGTATGAAGTGTGGCTGAAGGGACAGTTGCTGGCAGAGAGCAACATAGACAACAGAGAAGAGCTGCTGAAGGTTTCCGCTGAGAAATTGGAGACCAACCTCACACTTTTGGGTAGGAAATGGTCAACAGTTATTGTGACGAACAATTGATTATTTGAGTATTGATCATTGGTGCTGAACAAACCATGACAGTCAAGATCTGTGTCAATTTTAAACATGCAACTGTCCTAAAGCTTTCCATCAGGAAATTTGGGTTTAATGTTGACTCAATAATGTTAAACATTTACCACCACATCTGTTTTTATCAACTACATTTTCAGATTACCCAAAACACAAATAATATGATAATAAATTGTTGCCCAATAGTGCCCCTGATTGGTCAGCATTAGCATTTGAAATGCTAATGCCACCAAAAAACATAGACCAGCATTGTGTCGTTGTGTTTCCGGGCTGGGGCAAAAGAGCCAACAATCGAACACCTGACCCTATGGTCACTCAGCAACCCCCTCTACCAACAAGCCCACCGAGTGACACCAGCTGGTCAATGTTTGGCTCTTCGAATCTTGGCAATTTTGTATTGCATTTGCGGCTGTTTTACTCATGCTTTGTGTGTGTGTGTGTGTGTGTGTGTGTGTGTGTGTGTGTGTGTGTGTGTGTGTGTGTGTGTGTGTGTGTGTGTGTGTGTTTTTGAAGCAGGGCACATCTTCACTCTACTGCGGGCCTTTTTTTTGGTGGGGGCTAAGTGAGTGGAACTGGGTACTGTTATTGGCTGAAAGTCATGGAGGACTATTTATTGCGAGTGATATGTCCTTGTAGATTTGCATTAATCTCAAATCATGATAATTGGTGAAGGCAACTGGATTGCTCTTGTTTGTTGAAATAATCTTAGCAGTATCAGAAAATATTTGATATGCATTAATCTGCCTCAAAATAATCCTTGTTTAAACCTACTTGAAACATTTTTGACTAACTCATTGCATCAGTTGAACCATTGTATCATTCTGAAAACTAAAATCAAATAAATCAATGAATAATAATAAATTGAGGTCAGCAACATTATTCAGGAGCAGAATATGTAAGACACTTCAGTCTCCAAAACAAAAATGAATAAAACATTTTATGCTGATTTTTTTTTTTTAAATCGAACCTCTGTGTTGTGTTTGAAAGCTTTTCACATCTTTTAGTTTTACTGGGGCAAATTTGACTCGGGATTTTACTCATCCTGAAAGTACTTAAAAATACGATTTATAATCCAATGTTGTTTTTCACCTCATAGCTAACTTTGTGTGTATTCATATCCATGGAAACACTGATTTATTTATTTCCGTTTTTTTTTTTCTCTACAGACCTTTTATCTTACAATATACCACTCATTTGCAGTTATAAGAACTGGTTCAATTCACGAATCATATTTCCCATAGAAATAAAATGAGTAATTGTATTATCCATGCCTTATAAACTAATCTTGGAATACACCCACCCCAAAAATGGCTATATTGCTATTATTATTCTTAAATGAGTAACAATAGCGACATTTGGGTCCTCCTTATTAGATGTATAGTCTTGTTCTTCTTCATACCGAACCTCATCATCCTCATCATCCTAAGATACATCCACCTAAGATTGTGTGTGTGTGTGTGTGTGTGTGTGTGTGTGTGTGTGTGTGTGTGTGTGTGTGTGTGTGTGTGTGTGTGTGTGTGTGTGCGCACGCATGCGCGCACGTGTGGCACACTGAGCAATATTTGATCAACAGAGCAAACCTCAGCTTTGAAAGAGCCATTAGTCTCTGCTGTGCCATATTTGACCGATAACACCACAAATGTGACTTTTTTTTCATTTTATTTTGAGACCTTGAGAATCTTCTAAAATTGTGAAAAATAATTTTGTTGCATAATAATAGCTGTGTGAGAAGATTAGATTAAGTGTCGTTTCAGTACCAAAAAAGTAAATGGTACTTCTTACCTATCCAAACTTGAAAATGGGTCAATTTGGACCCGAGCACAATACAAGGGTTTTAATAAGACCTTTTAGATTGATTAGCAAAGTATAGGTTATCTTTTCTCATTTGCTTATGGGGACCACAAATAACCCCCCAAAAAATAATCATAAAAAGTGTTGCCGCATAACAGGAAACGGGAACTCGTAACCATGGGTATTCTGGCATGTCGACAGAAACACACCCTAAATGAAGTCGGTATCTTGTAAATTCTTCTGCCGGCCGTTTGATGTTTTCAGTAACTATAATACTGCGCCCACCTCGTCACCGGACTTGCGCTCACCTTCCTTGGTGGATGGTTCTTTCGAGATGACCTTTTGACAATGCGAAAGGTGTATCCGTGTCACTCTTTCTGCTATTTAGATGCTTCGAATCAGAACCCAATCTCCTGGAACAAAAAAAAAAACAGTTTGTCCTGCTGAGAGAAGCACAATCGTCTTCTGGCAATCTCAGTTCATTTCTTTTTGCTAAACTTTTTCACATATAATCAGACAAATTAGCTTCATTATCCAATTCCCATTGCGTAGAAAATATTGGTAATTTGTATTTAACAGTATTTCAGTATTATACATTGTGTCCATGGCCTATGACCTATGTGTTTCATGCATGCACTTCTTTAATCTAATTTTAATCATAGAAGTCATACTTTCTACCAATCCTGCAGTTTGTGGATGGTATGAACAATGGTGTCTCAAATTAATATGAAACATTTGTCCTATTTTGTCAATCACTTGGTTTACCAAATGTGTTCTACTGTCACTGTATATAGACTCAGGGATACTATCTCATGGTAGAATATCTTTGCATAACGCTTTAGCTACCGTTAATGCATCAGGGGTGTTTTGCTGGGAATATTTCTACCCAGTTTGAGAAAGCGTCAACTATTATCAGGCAATATTGTTCCCCTTCCGTTTTGCTTAATTCAATGACATCCATGTGTATTCTTTGAGATGGATATGTGGCTTTAAGAAACTGACCTAGTTTTGGATGCAAATTCCCTTGTGGATTTTGTCGAGCGTAAGTTAAACTAGATCGACAAAAATGTTTGGGATATAGGTTAAATCCATAGGTTGTGTCATGTTTCTGAACAAGAGATACCCTTCCACCTGCCGCCACGTGGTATCATCCATGACTCAGTATCGCCACCCCCTTTAAAAAAGTCTTTGGCAAAATGGGTTTGTGTCAGAGCTGACATAAATCCCATCGAGCTCCCTTGTTTTGCCACAATCTTTGACATGCAGAACAACGTCCAATCAATGAACAAATAGAACGTTATCTTGTTTTTTACGGTAAGCAATTCCCAAAAACAGTTTAGAACCTGGGGCGGCCCGGTAGTTCAGTGGATAGCACGTCGGCTTCACAGTGCAGAGATACCGGGTTCGATTCCAGCTCCGGCCTCCCTGTGTGAAGTTTGCATGTTCTCCCTGGGCTTGCGTGGGTTTTCTCCGGGCACTCCGGTTTCCTCCCACATTCCAAAAACATGCATGGCAGGCTGATTGGTCGCTCTAAAATTGTCCCTAGGTGTGGATGTGAGCGTGGTTGGTTGTTCGTCTCTGTGTGCCCTGCGATTGGCTGGCAACCGATTCAGGGTGTTCCCTGCCTACTGACAGCTGGGATAGGCTCCAGCACCCACCGCGACCCTAGTGAGGATCAAGCGGTTCAGAAAATGGATGGATGGATATTGGTTATTCTATAATTTACTGGTTGTAGCATGGTAACTTTATGAATAAAACATTAGTCACAAGGGGTAGTAATGCTAATGTTAACTGTTGGTAGAACTAATGATGATGTGGTTAGATTATTTCGTCAAATTGACAGTAGATTACACATGCATCGTCTTGGGAAGAGGATGTCAAGCCACTTCAATACTTACCTGTATTAATGATTACCAGTAAATTAATCTTTGCAGTGTGAGATTAGAAAAAATACTCTGATTTTGTGGTATGCTGTATTCATGATGCCATATGAGTACAGTACAATATATCCACTTATTTTTGGGAATAAACCTGGAGTACACAGCTGATGTAATGTTTATTGTTAATGCAGTTTTCAAACATTTACAACTGAAACATTATACTTTTTAGTTTCAGAATCCTTGAATATGAATATCAGTCAAAATAGAAAAATGGGTTCCCATGATGAACGTTGACGGAACCCAAAATGAGTGGTTTCCCATTGGGTAATCCGACAGAAACGAAAAACGGTTACCGTGAATTTGCGAAATCCTCAGGCCTGCTACTGAATTATTTAAATTTTGCAGCATTTGTTTATAATTGTATGTATATGTTGTTTGTGTTACAAGTAGACCATTTCAGAATTCAAAATTCGGACTCTAAATCAGGGGTGGGCAAAGTTTTTGGCTCGGGGGCCACATTGATTTCTAAATTTGACAGGTGGGCCGTGTCAGGACAAGATAAGGTACATATAAAAAAAATGTATATGTTGACAGTCCATACCAAACATCAACAGAACAAGTTGTCCCATACCTTTTTTTTTTTTTAATGAGAACAGTGAAACAACTATGGTATATGTCCTGTATGAAGGTTCAAGTATGTGAGCAACATACATCTGACAACACAAGCAACAAAGTGCAACAATATATTGGCCAAAAACTGCAGCAAGCAGTACTGGTATATGACAAAATATAAAAAAGTTAGGACTATTTGCTACAAAATGAGTGTAAGAGACCTGGTGGCTTTTCTTTCGACTCACTCATTGTCTCTGACTTGACCTCCCCTCGATCACCACACATGACAGCGTTGCTCAGCTGATGTCGCGTAGCGAACTTTTGAAGCCAGACACGGGGCGCTCAAGTCTTCTATGCTCATAGTTAGCGCTCTGGGACTCGCTTACTCTCTTTTTAGCGGTCCAGTTTGCGGAAAGTTTTTAGCACGATAGCAGTCAAACCATTCCAGGAAACGTTTATTGACTCGACTGTCCGTCGAGCCGCAAACAATTCACTCTGGGCATGGAAATAGCCAGAATCGGACTGCGCACAAATCACTTTCTCGTTTTTTAAAGTCTTGTAGATTTGAGTCTTGCAGACTCCAAGTGTCTCCTGAATGTTTCGTATTTTTTAACTCGCTTTGTTTAATAAGATACACTTCACTTTCTCTTCCGTGGCCATCACTGTACCTTTTCGTTGATCATGCCATGATCGATAGGACGTGAAAATGTTCGCAATTGCAGTAAAACTCACTGCAACAAAGAGTCACTTGCATGTCGCTGTTTTGGATCCAATGATAGAAAATAGCGGCGCGGACACACTTATTCCGTCGTATCGAGCGGGAGTTGCTTGAGTTGGCGCTACTGCTGGCTTCCGTATCGTCTCCCCCTCCCTCCCTGTGCTCTGCAACTTCAAGTAACTGCGCCACCTGGTGTTGAAATGCCTGTCATTACAAGTCCAAATGAAATGAATGCAATCATTTATATCGAACCTTAATTGTGCTGTGTAGCAACCTTCGGCGGGCCGGATTAAAAAGCCAAATGGGCCGGGTAGTTTGCCCACCTCTGCTCTAAATGCATAATGGGACTCATACTTTTCTGATCAGCGAGTCCCTGGGACTCGCTGGCGGTAAACTGTAAGATTATCACTGCTCTACACATTTATATTGTGATACATAAGGTAGATATATTCATTAAATTGCATTTGTTTACTTTAGGTTATTACCTGCTACCTGCTACTGCTCCTTATCCTGAATCTGCTACTTATCCTGCATCTGCTACTGCATCTGCTTATACTATCTGCTACTGCTTCTGATATCCTTCTACTATTTCTGCATCTACCATCTGCTTCAATAAATGATCAAATACTGACAGAGCGAGTAATCCTTCCATGCCGACTGACAAACCCTATTCAGAGGGCCGTGAAAACGGAAATAACTGAACACATATAAAATTACACATTTGTTTGGCTATGTTATCGCCCAAGAAATTACTTTTATCTTAACTCTTGCTTTACTTCACAAAAATATAATTTCTTTGATCGTCGTGTATATCAATACGGCTATTTCACCCAATATATTACTTTTATTGCAGCTGTTGCTTTACTTACGTGATCATTATGAAATTAGATTTGCTCGATCGCCGTGTATAACATGCTTATCTGCGTATTTTTTTAAATCAGACTTTTCGCTTGACTCCTCTTAGTATTCAAAATCAGTCCTTGGCCTTGGCCTCGGAGTCAAGTCCTTGGCATTGGCCTCAGGTTGCCGGTCCTTGGACACAACACTGACAGATTATCAGAAAAACGTGTCCGTCTGACTTCGAGCGTCGTGTCGGCGAGGCTAGCTTAGCTGTTGTCGTAGTTCAAAGCTTTTTTAATATGTGACGTGGGTTGCGTCAGCGTCGTGAGTACATGCTTGCGCTTACGCGCGTGCAGCAGAGAGCAGCGGGCTATCGACTGCTGAGGCGCGCTTCACTCGAGTGACGTTGCTACAGTACGTGCATATTATGGAGCAGCTTCCGGACAAACGCAAATTGTCCACCGTGTAGAGCCATTTTGATCTCCTTTTGGAGAATAAGGTATTTATTCAAATCTTGTCTCACCAAGTGCCTCTCGGATATTTGACATGTCTTATTCCATTGTCTTAGTTCATTGTGTGTGTGTTCTCCTCTGCAGGGGAGATAGCATGCAAGAAACGCAACAGACTGACATTTAAAACACTGCAGCATCTTATTTTACTAAATACAAATTTGTGAAGACAAAGCCCACAAGCATCCTCATTCACATGATTTCACATTATTGAAACACATTGGATGATACAATATGAATGCATGGATGGGAATGATAATTGCATACACTTCATCATCAAATCAGTCAGTTCAGTCTGTCAAGTGGGTTAGCTGCAGGGATTTTGAAGGTCCAGCAGGTGGCAGTGGTCAGCGACACAGTATCAGCACAGTATCAACACAGTGTGTCAGTGTGTCGACACGCCTCATCAGGCCTCTAATTAGTCATTAGAGCGTTAGCACTAATTTAGCGGCATTGTTACATTCGTACATAGTACTCCGAACGATCAAGTACGATCTTCAAAACAGATCCCTAAATACCTCTAAACACAATCAAAGTTACAACCATTGCTTTCCGAGGTGTACAGAAAAGGAATGTAACACGGCAGGACCAGTTAGAATGACCACAGTCAGGCTTTCTGCAGTGACTCGTTTGACGACACACGACGTCTGCTACCCACAATGCATTGCGATTACTATTTACATTTTCAGATTAAAATACGGGTAAACAAATGCTGACTAGATGGAGATTATTTTAAACACAATTACCTTTTGCGTGGAATAACATGAACTATGACGTTTCAAATGAGTAAATGTTATGAACCCCCTTTTTTTTTCTTCTCACCTTTATGAAATGCCTTTGAAACTCTGACTGTGGGCAGAGAGCGCCATCCATATCCAATCACTGAACACGTCGTGATTTAACTGCCACATTTTACAATACAATACATACAATACATGTTGATTTATATAGCGCTTTCACAACAGCGAAAGCTGTAACAAAGCGCTTAACAAAACAGTTAACATAAAGTAAAATAATAAACACAACACATAACATAAAACACGGACAGTCGTGCAGTCCTAACCACTTTTCTCCTCATACGCTTTGTTGTTTAAAGCAGTTTGAGATGAAAGAGGAGAGAATCAAAGTGTCCTTTCACCAGTGGATCAGAGACGTCATGCTCAAAATGTGCACACGTCGGCTACAAGCTAAGTTTCAAAGTCAACAAGAAGCTGTAGCATTCATTGACGAAAAAGAGATTGGTTCACTTCTCCTTTCCCATGCAAATCCATTCCAATTCCAAGCGGTGACTTTCAGTTACAAATACGCATCGGCGCTCTGCACCGACGCTCCTCTCTCCTCATCCTCAACTTCAGCAGACATCCATCCAGCCGCACCAACGCAGACTGTCCAACAGCGCCGACATCTCCACTGAACAAAACGGGGCTGTGAAAAATGCTGCCCATTACAGGCGCAAAAAACACAAGCGCCCCAGGGCTGTCCAGCACCGACAGTCAATGGCGCCGACATTCCTCCCAATCAAAATCTGTGCTAGTACAGGAGTGCTGCCGAGAAGGCGCAACCACCAAGCACAGATTCTTCTCCTTTGACGAATGTCGTGGCCAAAAAACGCTGAAAACCGTCCACATCAGGTCCACACGACGAAACAACAAACGTGACAAAACAAACAGACAAAAACAACAAAAAAGAACCAAAAAAAAGCAAGGCTCTTGAAGAGCACTTGCTGAAGGCTGCCTACTCGGGCGCCATCTTGGAAAAAAAAGTGGAAATTTTACATTTACATTGATAAAGCTCGAAGTTTATGCTCTTGTCTAAATCTATATTTAGAAATCCTGCCCCATGCATGCACAAATGCAATATGACTTGAGATCTTAAATTCTTTGTTAACTCACTCCATCATGAATTGGAATGTTTCTGGACATGATTAGGGGTGTTCACACAACAACTTTTACTCCGGTGTAGCACCGGGGCTGCCCCCGTATCGCGTTCACATGTACAAAGTTATACCGGTGTAGCCCCTGAAAACAGCTTAAATCGGAGCAAATTTAACCCTGCTCAGGAGGTGGTTTAAAAATTTACTCCGGAGTAAATACTAATTTGCGGGGCAGCACCGATATAAAATGGGATGTGTGAACGCTACAGGGGTAGACTCGCTACGCATGAGAAGAGTTGATTACATACAGGTATTGAATGCGTCGATTTCGTGCTCTGTTGTACTTCCGCCATCTTTTCACAGCGTTGATTTGTCTGAAGAAGTATAAACCATGGGTTTTCCATATGTCACAAGCCAGGTGGGGAAAAGGAAGTTCACTTTACACATGCGCATGTTTTATTTCCGTATTATTGTTATCGTATTGCGCGGCTGCAGAAACTGTCGTGTGAACGCAAGTGGAGCTGCACCGGGGTTAACACACTTCTCTTTAGTTAGCAGCTTTATCCGTGTGAACGCTCCACAAAATTTGCACCGGTGTAAGATATATCGCAACAAAACACATCGGTGCAGCACCAATGCAAATGTGTGCCGTGTGAACACCCCTATTGTTAGTTCATAGTTTTAACTCTAGTCTTCCAATTTCACAGTGAGGGAAGGCACAAAACAAACCAATGATAGCAAAGTTGTAACTGAATTTAGATAATTTAAAGATCATCATTTCTGCCACTGCAGTGATGGTTCTTCTCATACTTTGAGAGAAATGTGCTGCTTGTGAATGTCATCTATCCAACAATTTAATATGATCAGGATATTCTGGCAAGTACCAGTGCAACAGAAGCAGTTATAGAACAAATCATTTGAAAAAAACATCGACAAGTAACACTCACAAGCCATCCAAATATAAAGGCCTTCATTGTATACTAACACATTCTACCTACCTCCAGAAAATATCTCAATATCTCACAAACGTACATTCACTTCCATCACCCTACCATTTGACACAAACAAACGGTGCATCTATGATTTACAGACAACTTTCTTGCTTGTGTGTGTCCATGATTTTTCCTTTAAAAATGTAGTGGGTGCATCTTAAGATCAGGTGCGCTCTATAGTTCTGAAATTACGGTAATGACCGCAAAAGGTGGACCGACATCATATTGAACCTTATGGGTTAGGAATGGGATGGCACTTAAGTTCATGTGTGAGTCAAGGCAGGTGAGCAAATACCTTTGGTAATATCGTGAAGCTATCATAAACCAGAAGCAAAATTCTGAAATAAAAATCGCAATGGCGGTAATAATAGTTCAAAATATGTCACCCCTCGCCATAATTAGCAATTATAGCTGTCATAATAGCTTATAGGCATTTCTATTCAGACAAATGAAATTCAGCTCCAACTAAACATGAATCACAAAGCTTTACATGATTACAAATAGAGACTGTTATGTCTCTATTTGTAATTTAATGTAAACATACTAAACAAAATAAACATTTCTTCAGATGGCAGGGCTTAATTCTGATTCTGATTAATGTCGAACCCTGAATTAAAAGAAATTCTCTCAACATCTGTGGATGTGGACTTCACACTGGACCCTGTTAATCAATAGCAAATGTTGAAACTAATGTTTCAACAGTTTGATCATAGTTTACAACGAAATGGACATGTGCAATCATACCTTTTCAGGTACCACAGGAATTCTAGACAGACTGCAAGAAGATGTGCCAGAGACGATTGAATCTCTCCAGAGGGCTGGCATCAAAGTTTGGGTGCTCACTGGAGACAAACAGGAGACAGCTGTCAACATCGCCTATGCTTGTAAACTCATCCATCCCAGTGACCAAATTCTGACTGTCAACTGTCAAAGCAAGGTCATGAGCTGCAGAATGGACTTTCTCTCATTGAAAATGTTGGTTTCACGCAGCCTTTTGACTCATTCTTTGTCATCTATTCTGTGTTTCTTTGTCTTTTAGGATGACTGTGCTGCATTGCTGGAGGATCTGAAATTAGAAGTGCAGTGCAGTGAAGCGCGAATCAGTCAAAAACAGACTGCAGAGGATCATGGAGGATTGTCATCAGGCAGCAAGGTCGGCTTCATTTTGGTCATTGATGGCCGTACGCTTAACTGGACACTTGAGGATGCCTCAAACTGCTTTCTGGAGCTCAGCCATTCCTGCAAAGCTGTCATCTGCTGTCGCTCCACTCCACTGCAAAAGAGCCAAGTGGTGCGGTTGATTCGGGACCAGCTCAAAGTCATGACTCTGGCAGTGGGTAAGAACAACCTTTTATCTCACAGAGCACTTGAAACGCGATTGTTCTCAAAGGCTCCAATATGAATGGTTGATCTTGGATCACATTCAACATGTGTTGTCCTTGTAGGTGATGGAGCCAATGATGTGAGCATGATCCAGGTGGCAGATGTGGGCATTGGCATATCTGGTCAGGAAGGCATGCAGGTAATTACAACTAGAGAAAACCAAAGTGTACTGTTTGAGAAGAAAAATAATATTATTATTATTGGAATGAAAATAGCAATGCACGCTTGCCCTAAGCTCTGTGTGCAATATGTAAGCAAATACTGTATATAGATTTCAATTGTTTATCTTATTCCGCTCCATAAAGTATAGTAATTCCCCATGTTTTCGTGTCTGTGCCCCAGGCTGTGATGTCCAGTGACTTTGCCATTTCCAGGTTTAAGCACCTCTGTCGGCTGTTGCTGGTCCATGGCCACTGGTGTTTCGCTCGTCTTGCAAATATGATGTTATATTTTATCTACAAGAATGTGGTAAGTTTGGTTGTTCATTAGAAACAAACAGTCACGCCAGTTGATGGAACGTTGTTTGTTGAGTTTTACATTTAGTTGTTGAAAGCTAACCAGCCTGATAAATGTGAACGGGTAGTCCCATTTCTCTTTTTTGTAAACACAATTTGTGTTTAGTACGTGTCGTGAACTGTAGTCTTTGAATTGTCGGCTTCTAATGTTGGCCATATTTTACTGATTTACTGATATTTTATATCCAGAATCCATCTAGCACCAATGACAAACAACGAGTAAGAAGAACAATTCCCTAAAACGAAGATAAAATCATTTTGTTGTCTTTCAGATGTATGTAAACCTGTTGTTTTGGTATCAGTTCTTCTGTGGTTTCTCTGGGAGCGTTATGACCAACTCCTGGGTTCTGATCCTGTTCAACCTGTTCTTCACCTCCGTTCCTCCTCTCATCTACGGCATCCTGGACAAAGACATACCTGCTGAGCAACTGATGCGAGTGTCTGAGCTTTACCAAGCTGTGCATGCCTCTGAGGTGCCCAGACAAATGCACACATCTAAATTTAACAAAGATCCAGTTTCACTGATCACGATTCGCAGAACATCGACAAATTAAGAGGTATAGGCGGACCATAGTTTGCCCACCTCTGCTGTAAACGAATGCACGGCAATTTGACTCAGTTTCAAAAAGTGACAACTTACAAAGTGAATGTCTTTCATTCACCCCACCTATATATATATATAGATATATAGATATATATATATTTTTTTTTTTTTTTAAAGAAAAAAAATCCTCGTCTCACCCCTGATGTGGTGTCCATCCCCCATTCAGCTCGGTCCTCTACCAGAGTCCAGGAAGCTTGAGGGTTCTGCGCAGTAACCTTGCTGTTCCCAGCACTGCACATTTCTGGACTGAGATGTCCGATGTTGTTCCCGGGATCTGTTGAAACCACTCATCTAGTTTGGAGGTCACTGCCCCGAGTGCTCCGACCGCCACAGGCACGACTGTCACCTTTACCTTCCAGGCTCTCTCCAGCTCCTCTCTGAGCCCTTGGTATTTCTCGAGTTTCTCGTGTTCCTTCTTTCTGATGTTTCCATCACTTGGGACCGCTACATCCACTACAACGGCTTTCCTCTGCCCTTTATCTATGATAGGGCAGGGTAGGGGCTTGTCCTCCCATGATGGTCCCTCTTCCAGCATCTCATCCTCTGTTCCCCATTGTTTGAGACATTCTCTGAGTATGTCATCTGTTGGAGCCTTCTCCTTGATGTATTCACGGAGCTTGGATGTTTCATCCTAGACAGTGGCTCTCACACTCACTAGTCCCCAGCCTCCTTCCTTTCGGCTTGCGTACAGTCTCAGGGTGCTGGATTTGGGATGGAACCCTCCATGCATGGTTAGGAGCTTCCGGGTCTTAACATCCGTGGTCTGAATCTTTTCCTTTGGCCACCTGATTATTCCTGCAGGGTATCTGATCACTGGCAGGGCATAGCTGTTGATTGCCCGGGTCTTATTCTTGCCATTGAGCTGACTTCTTAGGACTTGCCTCACCCGCTGGAGGTATTTGGCCATAGCCGCTTTCCTTGTTGCCAGTTCGAGGTTGCCATTGGCTTGTGGTATACCGAGGTACTTATAGCTGTCCTCAATGTCTGCTATTGTTCCTTCAGGGAGTGAGACCCCTTCAGTGCGGACTACCTTGCCTCTCTTAGTCACCATCCGACTACATTTCTCAAGCCCGAATGACATCCCGATGTCGCTGCTGTAGATCCTGGTTGTGTGGATCAGGGAGTCTATGTCCCTTTCGCTCTTAGCATACAGCTTTATGTCATCCATGTAGAGGAGGTGACTGATCGTAGCTCCATTTTTGAGGCGGTATCCGTAGCCTGTCTTGGTGATTACTTGGCTTAGGGGGTTCAGTCCTATGCAGAACAGCAGTGGGGAGAGTGCATCACCTTGGTATATGCCACATTTGATGGACACTTGGGTACGTGGCTTGCCATTGGCTTCAAGTGTGGTTTTCCACATCCTCATCGAGTTCGCAACGAAGGCTCTTAGGGTCCTGTTCACCTTATACAACTCCAGGCATTCAGTGATCCATGTATGTGGCATCGAGTCATAGGCTTTCTTGTAATCAATCCAGGCTGTGCACAGGTTGGTATGTCGGGACCTGCAGTCTTGTGCAACTGTTCTGTCAACCAGGAGCTGATGTTTGGCTCCTCTGGTATCTCTCTGCGCTTCGCTCATGTATTGATCCATGTGTCCACTTATCTTAGCCGCAATGATGCCTGACATAAGCTTCCATGTTGTGGAGAGACAGGTTATTGGCCGATAGTTGGATGGGACTGTACCCTTTGAGGGATCCTTCATGATCAGGATCGTTCGCCCTTCGGTTAGCCATCCTGGGTGAGTATATATATATATATATATATATATATATATATATATATATATATATATATATATATATATATATATATATATATATATATAAAGACTCATGACAAGCAGACAGTGCATTTGTGATCTGCATAAAGGACATGACGTCATATTTAGCAAGCAGAGGTCTCCAATGAAATGACAACTTCGAGGAGTGTTCGACTCATTACCCCAAACATTCGTAACTTCTCCCACCGAGCTCCTTTCACAATCTCCCTCCTCATCGATGGAATTTTTGGTGAGAGGTGCTAGCATGTAAACAGAGCAGGGAGGAGCCAGGACCGAGTATGCTGCAATCGACAAATGAGATGAGCCCATACTTGCTCCTTCTTGGTTCGTGAGAGCGGAGTGGTGACAAAGCATCGTTGAAAGGCGATTGGCTGCCGCAGGCCGAATAGTAGCTGCTTGCACAGGATTCTGGTCTGTAAATAATCTATCATGGCATAATGATAAGCGACTGGATGTCTCAATAACAAGTGAAAAAAAAATCATTAAGTTATGACCCATGAAAAACGAACGGTCATGAGTTTTTCCAGATTCCAGTCACATCACACACACACATACACCATTTCTTTGGAAATGTTGATCTTCTCTTCTCAGTGTTGGGAGGAAAGCAAAAGTCTGTAAACGTCTTTTTTTAATGATTATTATTTGCTAATTATAAGTGGGCTGCTTAGTTTAGCTGCTGTGTCGATCCTTGTAAATCAGAGATGTCACACTGCAGCTTTAAGGAGAAGCTAAATTACGTCCTGACAGTTGTCAGTTATTTCCTGACCCATTTACTTTGTTTCTCCTCAGGCCTCTCCGCCGTTTGCCTTCTGGTTCACAGTCCTGGATGCCTTTTACCAAAGTCTTGTCTGCTTTTTTGTGCCTTATTTTGTAAGTACAATGACTGAAGTCGATCTTCCCTTTATTAACTGTCTCCCGAAGTCATACGGACCATTCCAATGAAGTTGCCACATTGTGTTGAACATAAAAACAGATTTGAATTATTTGCAAATCATGTTCAACCTATATTTAATTGAATACACTTCAAAGGCAAGATAGATCATGTTTAAACGTGATTGTTTTTATCAAATAATGATTCATCTAGCATTTTATAGCTGCAACACGCTCCAGAAAAGCTGGGACAGGTGGCAAAGAAGACTGAAAACGTTTTTTTAAGTTTAACACAACGTCCCAATTTCATTGGAATTAGGTTAGTAGTTGTGCTGCAAATCATCGACCATCAACAAAGGAGCTTTGCACACCCACATACACGCAGAAGCTAACGTGTAATCCAGTGCTCATTGGCTAGGGTACCACAAAATTTTGCTAATTGACTACTGTTCAGGAACGAATATTTCCAGGATTATATTGAACTTTTGATTATTTTCTGTAAATCGGTGTCATTCTATGATTCTAAGATGTTGTCGTCTGTCTGTCAGGCTTACGTTGGATCAGACATTGGAGAGCTGGCCTTTGGCTCACCAATCAATGCTTCGGCTCTCCTCATCATCTTGCTTCACCAAGTCATTGAAAGTCATACTCTGGTCAGACAATCTTATTTTTAAAACTGCAGTAGTTCATTATGTTTATGCGCATGATTTTCATTCATGACTGACTTTCGAGTAAGTCATCAACTGTGGTGATTGTGTACATGATTCATTTTGTGAGCGTTAAGTAAAGAAGCTGTCCTCTGTGTTGTTTTGCAGACGTGGATTCATGTTTTCGTATTGGTGGTCAGCGCGGGGTCGTACTTTGTCTTTGTGCTACTCTTCAGCGTTAGCTGTCTGACCTGCAGTCCTCCCACTAACCCTGTTGGTGTAGAGATGTTGCAAATGTCCCAGCCTCTCTTTTACATCGTGTGTGCCCTCACAACTGTGACAGCACTGATGCCCAGGTATAATTTTTTTGGCATGATAATATCATTATTTCAGGAATACATTATATTACAAAACTGACAACAATAAAAATGGAGTAAAACAAAAAATGAGCAGCCAAATTCTGGCCCTTTCACACCAGCTGACTCACAGGATCCAGCAGCTCCCAAACCTTTCCCCGCCACTGTGCCTAATTGGTGGATGAAAGGTGAAGGCATTGAAAAGTGCCTGGGAGAACTTTTGCCAGTCCGTTTATTTTTAATGCTTGCCTATTCCAACATCAATGACCAGAAAACGACATATTCTCAGCTGGACTGTTTAGTAGATGCTAGAAAGATCAACACATGGCCATGGAGCCTTTTTCTGCCAGATGCTGAAGTTCTAATCTAGCAAAAACGGTTGCTTGTACTTAGCCGTGTAGGAGGGCGACTTTGCCCAGCCCATGTGACAATGTGTGAATCCATAGTCTTAACTGAATTCAACTAGTGTACAGTGAAACTCCTCTACAACGAAATCATGTTTGCAGCAAGAAATTTTTCACAACAGGGGGTTTTCACTGTAGCAAATTTGATCTCAGATGTAAGCACACACAAACGTATGTGTACTCTATTTTTATTCCAATAGTGCATAAGTATGAGCACACACTTATTTGACACTTCATATTGTCAGTGGAGAAATAAAAAAAGGGAAAGAAATTGCGAAATTTACAATCAGCATTCACTTACATCAATTTCTTGGATAATATATTTTATTTTGCTTGCTCCGTCTTTCATTTTGATCACTTTTACCCTCTCTTCCAGCATCAGAGCTCTTCTTGTCTTAGCTGCTTGACATCCAAAGGTTCATTTTGTAGCCATTTTAGCATTATAACGTCCACGCTCGTCCAAATCTAACAATAACAAATACTTCTGGACCCGGTGGCTTTTCTTTCCACCATCTCACTGTCTCTCCCTCGACCTTCCCTCGATCGCCACCCAAGACAGCATTGCTCAGCTGATGTCATGCAATGAACTTTTAAGCCAGCCAGGGACGCGTCGTAGTCCTTGATGGCCTAGTTAGCTCTCGAAGGCGTCCGGTGGCTGTTTTTCGCACGATAACAAGTAAAGCATTCAAGGAAACGTTCGTTTATTTGAATGTCCGTCGAGCCACGGGACGCTTCGTAGTCTTTGATGGCCACAGTTAGCTCTCGAAGGCTAAAAACATTACGCTAATTGGAGTGCTAATGAGAAGCGCTCCAGTTAGCGTAAGGTTTTTAGCCTTCGAGAGCTAACTACGGCCATCAAGGACTACGAAGCGTCCCGTGGCTGTTTTTAGCATGATAACAAGTAAAGCATTCGAGGAAACGTTCGTTTATTTGAATGTCCATCGAGCCTTAAGCAATTTACTCTGAGCAGCTAATTGGATGCTATGGATCTAGCTTCAGTATCTACACACATAGACAGTGAGGTTCCTCTTGGCCAATCGCAGGCCAGGATGATGCTCGGTAAGCCAATGGCAAAGCACTTATGAGTATGTTGAGTCCAGGAAACTCGCAGTTGTGACCGAAATAAACACCGTTCACTATGTAAACCAGTGTGGTGGTTGCTGTTGCCGTTTCCGAACAAACCAGTAGAGGTCGCTGTTGGATAAGACTTCGTTGTAGTGAATGTCTTCGCGAGGCTGGAGCAGAGAAAATGATTTTTTATAACACAACAGGGGGTTTCATCGTATGGGGGGCAGGATAATAGGAATTGTGTTAATGCATGAAGATTTTTTTCACATAAGGGGGTATTTTCGCCCATGTAGGTTTCGTTCTAGAGGAGTGTCACTGTATTTTTACTGACAATAAGCCAGTACTTTTTCCCCACACGCTGTTTGAGGTTTTGTGTCACAAGGTTATTTAATTATTTTTTCAAGCAGTCAATACTTTTAGTCTCATCACATCTGACCAATGAAATTACCCAACACATCACAGTGGATTAATGAAAGTGCACGAGTCTGTCCTCTTCCTGAATATTCATCAGCCATTTGTCAGGATTTATAGAGCACTTTCAAACCATTGCTGCATACAAAGTGCTGAAGATGGAGCAATTTAACATATACAACAAACAGTAAAGCAAATCGGTAATAAAGACGGTAGAAAACACTGAACAGCAAAACCAAGAGCAAATCTTAAGTCATGCTGAGTCAAATGCCAAAGAATAAAGTGAGTTTTGAGGCGGGTTTTCAAGATGGGCAGCGAGGAGGCTTGCCGAATGTTCAGTGGGAGGTCATTCCATGGAGAGGGACCAGCAACAGAAAAGGCTCGATCCCCTCTGAGCCTCAGTTTAGTTCTTGGTACTTCTAATAATGTCTGGTCCGCGGACCTTAGGCATCAGGCAGGTGTGTAGGGGCGGATGAGCTCAGAGAGGTAAGGTGGCGTGAGATCATTTACAGATTTGAAATCCAATAAGAGGATCTTGAAAATAACTCGGTATGGGGAGCCGGTGAAGGGATGCCAGAGTAGGAGTTATGTGCTCCCTCTTACGAGTACCAGTCAAGAGGCAAGCAGCGGCATTCTGGACCAGCTGGAGGCGCTTAATGGAGGGCTGGCTGACTCCAAAGTCAAGGGCATTGCAGTAATCGAGCCGGGATGTGACAAAGGCATGAATTACTGTCTCAAAGTGTTCATGAGAGAGGAGAGGTTTTACTTTGGCCAGCTGTCTAAAGGGAAAGAAGCTGGATTTAACAACGGCACCAATTTGCCGGTCAAGTTTGAAATCACTGTCCAGTTTAAGGCCCAGGTTTGAGACTGTTGACTTAAGATAAGGAGACAGGAGGCCCAAGTCTACAGGATGGGATGGACAAGGGCCACTGGGACCAAACAGTATCACCTCTGTCTTATTTTCATTGAATTTCAAGAAATTTTGTTCCATCTAGGTTTTGATATCTTCCTGGCAGGATAGAAGTGGCCTGAATGAGAGGGCGTCTTTTTTGCTCAGTGGGAAATAGATCTGGCAGTCATCTGCATAGCAGTGGAAGGAGATACCGTGTTTCCTTAAGATGGAACCCAATGGGAGCAGATACAGCGAGAACAGCAGAGGCCCCAGAATTGAGCCTGTTGAACACCACATGACAGGGGAGCAGTACGTGACTCAGAGCAGCCAAGGCTGACACAAAAGGTTCTGGCAGCTAAATAGGATCTACCGCCAATGCCCACCAAGTGCTGCAAACGAGTCAGCAGAATGTTGTGATCCACTGTATCAAATGCTGCAGTTAAATCCAATAAAACTAGACACACATAGTCTCCAGTGTCATTTGCGAGGAGGATGTCATTAGAAACCCGTAACAGGGCTGACTCTGTGCTATGCATCGTCTTGAAACCTCACTGGAAGACCTCCAGATGTTATGTTCATCTAACCTGAACGAAACTTAAAAATAAAGTAGATACAAGAGTTAGTGGGTTTGTGAAAAGGAATTCACTGCCTACCTTTGTCGAGACCTGACACGGAGACACGGGATTTTGCAGCATGCTAAGTGCAAAAACATGACTATCGTAGTTCATGTGTACCAATTTAAATTATTCTCCGAGCGCTCCAGATTCCCATTGCTTGCCAGTGTCATCTGTGAATTGCAGCTGAAACAAACTTTGAATGGGAATAATGAAAAAAGAAGTATTGCAACAGCTTTGATCACAAGCTGCAATTGCAGACTGCTGACCACAAACAACTTCCGGTAATGCAGGTTAGAGGTGACATGCTTTTTCTTTTAATTTTTTTGGAATCCTCTTTTTGTGTGTGAAAGAGTCAGATAGGATGCTTCGGGTGCAGTGTGCACTAACACAAAAATATATCATATTAAAAAGGCAGTAGCAGCAAAACTGAGTTCGGTTGTACTTCGTTGAAGTATTTAACAATGTACTCACGTTATTTTTTTATCAATCCTCATCCATCAAAGTCCTAATTTTCTATATCCGAAATAAACAGCTGTTCAGAATCAAATATGCCAGGTTCCCTCAAGTCATTGTTAGAGTCAGTCTCGTTGCCATGCGGGTCCTCAGAAATAATGCTGGCTTTTGTGGCGTCACTTGCCCGGTGCTGCCTCCCAGTCTTTGGAAACCCGTGTTCGCCATCGCTCCCACGGCACTCGCAACTTCTCTTTGGCCGTTTCTGTCCATTACCACGGCAACCAAGCACAACAGTAAAAGCCGATTTCACGTGCCCCATTGTGCGTATTGCTACTGTCCTGGTCCCCTTCTCTACAGTGTGGTTCACCGGTATGTCGAAAGTGAGTGGCACCAACTTCATGTTAGTGATGTGGTTGGGCTTGATGTGTTGGTCGGCAATCTTTTTGCTGTATTTCAAAATGCAAAGTATGCCTCTCTCTCAACACTTGCCATAGCCAAAGTGATTATGTAAGATTGGTTGAGAGAACAGTCGGTAATGGAAGCAAAGTCATACTGGCAGGGCTGCAGAATAAGGGATTAAAATCTCCAAGCATCCACCAGTGTTCAGGGTAAATAAAAGTTGTTTTAACAAATCCATCTCTGTCACATTTTTCATTGCTAATATCGAATGTTAGAACTTGGAGACCTATGGCTATTACCGTAATACGAGATGGTCAATGTATTTCATTTTATGGCTAAATGTAACTCTTGCGGCTTTTAAGCGGTTGCGTTTTGTAGTGAGCAAATTCTGGGTGTATCTGTGCCAAGAGTACTGTAGATAAATGCCAAGCAAGGTCATCAGGTCACCCAATTGTGTGCCAAAGAAGCCTGCCCAAACAACAAACTGACATAAATTCATGATGTTATTTGTACTTATGCATCAGTATTTCTTGTTCATCAAAAATCAAAAAGACAAAAGATGAAGGGTGTATGTTGCTTTTTGTTTGTAGTATTTTAGAAATAATTTTCTTTTGTTTCCAAAGACAGAAATGTATTTTCGATTTGCATGTTTGACATTCAGAAAAAAACTCTTCAATGTGCATTAACACCACAAACAGGACTTGAGTGTAAACAGTACCAAACAAATAATTTTAGCTCTCATATGGGCTTGCATTTAGGGTTTATGCCAGTGCTAAAATTGTGACACTCTTTTCGAATTTGCTTCCTTTGCAGACTGTTGTTCCGGGCACTTCACAACACCATGCACTTGTCCGCTCTGATGCAAACATCTCTCAGGGAAGTAGAATGAGAGAAGTGCCAAGGAAGAATGCAGCACTCGAACTTAAACCTCTCTGTGGCTAACAGGCAGCCAGAGTGTGAGGACAAACCTTTCCCTTGGAGCCCAGCACAAAATCAATAATCATGGTCTGCACCAGAAAATAAAGAATGACAGAAATATTTTCGAGATGAGTATTTTCGCATTGAAAACTACCGATACCATTAGCTTTGCCCAATTCGCTCCATGTTTTCTGTTCACACACTCTTTTCAGGAGTACTTGATGCTATTGCAAACCTAATTCCAGTGAAGTTAGGTTGTTGGGTTAAACAAATAAAAACAGAATACAATATGATGAGCAAATCATGTTCAAGCTTTACATAATTGAATACACGACTAAGACAAGATATTTAATGTTTAAAGTAATAAACATGATTGTTTATAGCAAATAATAATTTACCTATAATTTTATATCTGCAACACATTCCAAAAATCTGGGACAGCTGGCAAAAAAAAAGTTGAGGAATGCTCATCATGCACCTATTTGGCACATCCCACAGGTAAACAGGCTAACTGGGAACACTGTAGGTGGGTTCCGTGATTGGGTAAAAGAGGAGCTTTCCTGAATTGCTCAGTCATTGAAAAGCAAGGGTGGGCGATGGGATGAGTGTCACCTTTTTGTGAACAACTGCGGGAGAAAATAGCAAAACACTTTCAGGACAATGTTCCTCAACGTGCAATTGCAAGATGGAAAACCGACACTGAATTGATCCCAGAGATTGGCCCTGCATCAAAAACCAACATCAATGTGTAAAGGATGTCACCACATGGGCTCAGGAATACTTTAGAGAACCGCTGTCAGTAAATACAGTTCAGCGCTACATGGGTAAGTGCAACTTTAAAATCGGCTATGCAAAGCAAAAGCCATTTATCAAAAACACTCAGAAAGGCCCCCTGCTTTTCTGGGCCCGAGCTTATCTAAGATGGACTAATGCAAATTGGAATAATGTTCTGTGGTCTGATGAGTCCACATTTCACATTGTTTTTGGACGCGATGGGTAAGCCCCATAAACCATCAAAACTTTCAGTAAACCGTGCTGGCACATGTACCAACACTTTATGAGTGTCGGTGCTATTCCGGTGCACCTTTTGGGGCCAGTCTAACGACGAGTCTTGAACGCAAACAACACGACAATGGCTTCTTCGTATTTTCTGTTTATTAAAAAATAAAGTATACAAAAAAGGTTCTCTTCAGTTTGTCTAATTCTTTTGTCTGTTGATATGGTAAAAAAAGTGTATCGCTTCTAATCTTGAGCTGGCCTCATCTCTCTTTCTGTCTGTCTCTCTCCGACTCCTCCACCTGTCGTCATTCGCCAGTCGCGTGACGTCACAACAAATAGTTCTGTAAAAGAAACACTTAAAGATGCATGAAATAACAATGGCGACTATTTCTACTCAATTAGGAAATATGCCAATTGAACGTATCAATATCACAGCAAATTGAACACACGAAATTCGGCCAATGTCAAATTGGCACCTACAATGAGGATTAATTTACTTTATAGCGCCATCAAGAGTTAACAAAAATCTACGACAAGCTAGTTTCCCTCTCCAAAACAGGTCATAGGACCACAGTGAGAACACTGTATTAGAACCAGGAATGTGCTGGTTCTAATAAAATAATAGGGAGAATTGAAATATTGATATTGACAGTATCTAGGTTTTTATTATCCATCCATCCATCCATCTTCTACCGCTTATCCGGGGCCGGGTCGCGGGGGCAGCAGCTTTAGCAGGGAAACCCAGACTTCCCTCTCCCCGGCCACTTCTTCCAGCTCTCCCCGGGGGATACCGAGGCGTTCCCAGGCCAGCTTCGTGACATAGTCTCTCCAGTGTGTCCTGGGTTGTCCTCGGGGCCTACGCCCGGTGGGACATGCCCGGAACACCTCACTAGGGAGGCGCTCAGGAGGCATCCGGATTAGATGCCCAAGCCACCTCATCTGGCTCCTCTCGATGTGGAGGAGAAGCGGCTCTACTCTGAGCTCCTCCCGGATGACCGAGCTTCTCACCCTATCTCTAAGGGAGAGCCCGGACACCCTGCGGAGAAAACTCATTTCGGTCGCTTGTGTCCGGGATCTCGTTCTTTCGGTCACGACCCATAGCTCATGACCATAGATGAGGGTTGGAACGTAGATCGACCGGTAAATTGAGAGCTTCATCCTTTGGCTCAGCTCCTTCTTTACCACGACAGACCGATACAACGTCCGCATCACAGCAGATGCTGCACCGATCCGCCTGTCGATCTCTCGCTCCCTTCTGCCCTCACTCGTGAACAAGATACTTAAAAACTCCTCCACTTGGGACAAGATCTCCTCCCCGACCCGGGGAGGGCACTCCACCCTTTTCCGACTGAGGACCATGGTTTCATATTTGGAGGTGCTAATCCTCATCCCAACCGCTTCACACTCGGCTGCGAAACGCTCCAGCGAGAGTTGGAGAGCCCCGCTTGAAGGAGCCAACAGTACCACATCATCTGCAGAAAGCAGAGATGCAATAGTGAGGCCACCAAAACGGACCCCCTCAACGCTCCGCCTAGAAATTCTGTCCATAAAAGTTATGAACAGAATCGGCGACAAAGGGCAGCCTTGGCGTAGTCCCACCCTCACTGGAAACGATTCCGACTTACTGCCGGCAATGCGAACCAAACTCTGGCATCAGTGGTATAGTGACCGAACAGCCCGTATCAGGGGGCTCGGTACCCCATACCCACGAAGCACCCCCCACAGAACTCCCCGAGGGACACGGTCAAACGCCTTCTCCAAGTCCACAAAACACATGTAGACTGGTTGGCGAATTCCCACATACCCTCAAGGACCCTGCTAAGGGTGTAGAGCTGGTCCACTGTTCCACGGCCGGGATGAAAACCACACTGCTCCTCCCCAATCTGAGGCTCGACTTCCTGACGGACCCTCGTCTCCAGCACCCCTGAATAGACCTTACCAGGGAGGCTGAGGAGTGTGATCCCTCTGTAGTTGGAACACACCCTCCGGTCCCCCTTTTTAAAAAGAGGGACCACCTTCTCGGTCTGCCAATCCAGAGGCACTGTCCCCGATGACCACGCGATGTTGCAGAGGCGTGTCAGCCAGGACAGCCCCACAACATCCAGAGCCTTGAGGAACTCCGGGCGGATCTCATCCACCCCTGGGGCCTTGCCACCAAGGAGCTTTTTAACCACATCGGTGACTTCAACCACAGAGATAGGAGAGCCCACATCAGAGTCCCCAGACTCTGCTTCCTCCAAGGAAGGCGTGTTGGTGGAGTTGAGGAGGTCTTCGAAGTACTCCGCCCACCGGCTCACAACGTCCCGAGTCGAGGTGAACAGCGCCCCACTTCCACTGTACACAGTGTTAGTGGTGCACTGTTTCCCCCTCCTGAGTGTCATGATTCGGTTTGGGGCCAACAGGTGGCACTGCCGGGCTCCCCCTGCAGCTGCACACCTGTTGCTCATTTGGCAATTAGTGCTTTAAAAGGACTCCCACCCCGAGCATTCTGTGTCGGGTCATTGTTGCTGTTGGCTACTGTCATGTTTGTTTGTTGCTGTTGTTTGCTACTGTCATATTTGTTTGTTTGCTGCCACCAGGTTTGTCATGTTTCCATTACTGTTATGTGTTATCTTCAGTCATGATTTTTGTTTGATACTTTGGACTTTGTTTTGGACTTCGTTTTCTGTGTTTCATTAAATACAATTCGTCAAGTACACCCTCCTCCTCCCTCCTGCCTGCTTCTTGGGGTCCACCACCACCACGCAACGTGACAGAATGACCCGACCACCTGGACCCCGTAGGTATAAAGGACTGGTTCCAATTCCACCATGTGCCTGGCGAAGCACGTCTGCGGCCGACACCCTTTTCCCCTTCAGGCAGCGCCGGTGATGCAGCTGTCCTGTTTTCGTCTCGTCAAGTCGCGTCTACGGTGGGCCGAGCCCCGTCCGCGTCCACGTTGAGCCAAGGCTCATCACGTGTCTGTTCGAGCTGAGTCACATTCACGTCGACGACGAGCCGTGCCACGTTGACGCCCACGTCAGGACGAGCCCCTGTTCACGTCCGGCAGTCCCATGTCCCCCGCTACGTCGAGCTCCGTCCACATCAGGCCAAGCCCAGCCAAAAGGTCGCCGTCGCTTTTGTTCCTGTTCTCTGGCGAGGCAAAGGTCGCCGTCGCTTTTAGTTCCCGTTCCCCGGTGAGGCAAGGGTTGCCATCGCTTTTCGCTCCTGTTCACCGGCGAGGCAAGGGTTGCCGTCGCTTTTGTTCCTGCTCCCTGGCGAGGCGAAGGTCGCCGTCGCTTTTGTTCCTGTTCCCCGGCGAGGCGAAGGTCACCGTCGCTTTTGTTCCTGTTCTTCAGCGAGGCAAGGGTTGCCGTCGCTTTTAGTTCCTGATCCCCGGCAAGGCAGCCCTTTGGACAACTTTGGGACGTCTGGGATCCGTCCCTTGAGGGAGGGGCACTGTCATGATTCAGTTTGGGACCAACAGGTTGCACTGCCGGGCTCCCCCTGCAGCTGCACACCTGTTGCTCATTTGGCAATTAGTGCTTTAAAAGGACTCCCACCCCGAGCATTCAGTGTCGGGTCATTGTTGCTGTTGGCTACTGTCATGTTTGTTTGTTGCTGTTGTTTGCTACTGTCATATTTGTTTGTTTGCTGCCACCAGGTTTGTCATGTTTCCATTACTGTTATGTGTTATCTTCAGTCATGATTTTTGTTTGATACTTTGGACTTTGTTTTGGACTTCCTTTTCTGTGTTTCATTAAATACAATTCGTCAAGTACACCCTCCTTCTCCCTCCTGCCTGCTTCTTGGGGTCCACCACCACCACGCAACGTGACACTGAGATGTCGGATGGTGGACTAGAATTTCCTCGAAGCCGCTCGGAAGTCGGCTTCCATGGCCTGACCGAGTTTTTGCCTCGGCGACCACCAAAGCTGCATTCCGCTTGGCCAGTCGATACCCGTCAGCTGCCTCTGGGGTCCCACAGGCCATAAAGGCCCGATAGGACTCCTTCTTCAGCTTGACGGCATCCCTTACTGCTGGTGTCCACCAACGAGTACGGGGCTTGCCGCCACGACAGGCACCAACTACCTTACGGCCACAACTCAGATTGGCCGCCTCAACAATAGAGGCGCGGAACACGGTCCACTCGGACTCAATGTCCCCCGCCTCCCTCGGGACCTGGGAAAAGCCCTGTCGGAGGTGTGAGTTAAAACTCCTTCTGACAGGGGATTCCGCCAGACGCTCCCAACAAACCCTCACAATACGTTTGGGTCTGCCAGGACGGACCGGCATCTTCCCCCACCATCGGAGCCTACTCACCACCAGGTGGTGATCAGTTGACAGCTCCGCCCCTCTCTTCACCCGAGTGTCCAAAACATGCGGCCGCAAATCCGATTATACAACCACAAAGTCAATCATCGAACTGCGGCCAAGGGTGCCCTGGTGATAAGTGCACATATGGACACCCTTATGTCTGAACAAGGTGTTCGTTTTGGACAATCTGTGATGAGCACAGAAGTCCAATAGCGAAACACCACTTGAGTTCTGATCGGGGGGCCGTTCCTCCCAATCACGCCCCTCCAGGTCTCACTGTCGTTGCCCACATGAGCATTGAAGTCCCCCAGCAGAACGAGGGAGTCCCCAGCAGGAGTACTCTCCAGCACACCCTCCAAGGACTCCAAAAAGGGTGGGTACGCTGAACTGCTGTTGGGTGCGTACGCACAAACAACAGTCAGAACCCGTCCCCCCACCCAAAGGCGGAGGGAGGCTACCCTCTCGTCTACCGGTGTGAACCCCAATGTACAGGCACTGAGCCGGGGGGCAATGAGTATGCCCACACCTGCTCTGCGCCTCTCACCGTGGGCAACTCCAGAGTGGAAGAGAGTCCAACCCCTCTCGAGAGAACAGGTACCAGAACCCAGGCCGTGTGTGGAGGTAAGTCAGACGATATCTAGTCGGAACTTCTCCACCTCACACACCAGCTCGGGCTCCTTCCCTGCCAGAGAGGTGACGTTCCATGTCCCTAGAGCTAGCTTCTGGAGCCGAGGATCGGACCGCCAGGGTCCCCGCCTTTTGCTGCCGCCCAGCTCACAATGCACCCGACCCCTTTGGCCCCTCCCATGGGTGGTGAGCCCATGAGAAGGGGGACCCACGTTGTCTCTTCGGGCTAAGCCCGGCCGGGCCCCATGAGTGTAGGCCCGCCCACCAGGCGCTCACCATCGAGCCCCACCTCCAGGCCTGGCTCCAGAGGGAGGCCCCGGTGACCCGCGTCCGGGCAAGGGAAACTTAAGCCCATTTATTTTGTTCACCATAAGGGGTCTTTTGAGCTGTGCTTTGTCTGGTCCCTCACCTAGGACCTGTTTGCCATGGGTGACCCTGCCAGGGGCATAAAGCCCCAGACAACTTAGCTCCTAGGATCATTGGGACACACAAACCCCTCCACCACGATAAGGTGACGGCTCACGGAGGAGCGATTTTTATTTTTTTTTAAAAAAAGGTTTTTAAAGGTTTTTTAAAAGGTTTTAATGTTTTTATTAAAAAAAAAAAACGTTTTTCCAAAATGGCAGGACTGGGGCTTTTCCGTTTCAGTTTGAGCTCATCCAAACCATTTTCAACTTTAGGATTTAGGCCCTCCTTTGATGTTCAAGAAGGTTGACTCAACTTTTGTATAATGTGTCACAAAACAATAAGCGTAAGAAAATAAGAAAGAACAGCCTCAGGATCTGAGAATAAGTACAGTAAGGAGAGTCAAAGTGCTGTGGACTTGGACAAAAAAAAAAAAAAAAAAATTGATTCGAGACTGCAGCAAATGTTTGTTCTAATGGTGACTAAAAAGATTTGGTAATCACGAACAAATTCAAGCTGACCTACAGCCACAACATGTAATGGTGACAGCTTGTCGTAAATTAAAAAGGGAAACAAACAAAGGGATGGGCAACTGGCAGCCCTTGATTACTTTTTGAAGATAAAAATGTTTGCTGTAGTGGAACAGTTTAAAGTTGCAATTACCTTGTTTACCACTGGATTGCAGATATTGCATAAGAACGCTACTGTACAGTACTTCTCCACCAGAGAAAAAGTGAGCAGGGGGCCTCATGTCGAAACACTTGCGTGGCTTTCATAATAAAACACATCGTATTGCGAAATCCACCCCCCAACACCTTGAAAAAAAATGTATGAATCTCTGTGTCTACATCAGGGGTCTAGAACTTGTACCCCGTGGGCCAAATTCAGCCCGCAGGACACTAGGTTTAGGTCCCCGCCTTGATATGAACGTTTAATGTTAGTGCGGCCCCTGCAAGTTTCATATGGATGCCGTATGTGTTGGCACTACCTAAATAGTCTGTCTCATTCCAAGGCCGACAGCTTCGGAGCACTACATCGGAAACGTGACCCTGCCCACGGTGCCCCACACAAGCTTGAATACAGGTGTAAAGCACAGATGTAAACAGGCCGCCGCTGCTGCCTTCACTCCTGCTGTTGAATACACATTTCAACAGATAAACAACACCCCACTGTGGTTGTCAACGTGGCCAGGTGCTCCGAAGCACCAGACCTGACGTTGCCCAGACACAAAAGAACGGAGAAAATGAGTGCCGAAACGCTAACACGGCGCTAGCAATATTACATACACACAAGCAAAGTTTAATGTCTATGTGTTCGTGTTAGCGTTTGCTCCATGCTAGCCACGAGCCAAACTTTTCAAACGTTATTACATTTTTTATTAATTTTCTTTTATATTAAACAGCTACCAGAAACACTTCAACCAATCACTAACTGTGCTGTGCTCGACGTCATATGCAGGCGCAGTGCCATGATTCTGTTTATGGCCAACAGGTGGAACTGTAAGGCTCCACCTGCAGCTGCACACCTGTTGGTCATTATGTCATTCGTTGCTGAAAAGGACTCCCGCACGACCAGTCAGTGTTGGGTCATTGTTTGTTCAGTTATGTTTTGGTCACTCTTAGATTTTAGCTTCAGTCATGATTGTTGTGTGATACTTTGGATTTTTTTTGTTCTTATGACTTTGTTTGTTTTGGATTCAGTTCTCTCTGTATTTCTTTGAATATCATTTGTCAAGTTCACCCTGCTCCTGCCTCCTGCCTGCTTTTTGGGGTCCTCCACCACCACTAGTGATGCGATGCGTGTGCCGAGTAAACCGGAAGAAAATCTGCGAAACGCACATCGAGGCATGTGTCGATTACGCTTGTGGCCACACCCGATGCCTCGGAAAGCGCGTTGCTCCGCCCGAAGCCTCGCAAGGCGGGATTCCTACGTCAACACCAACAAATGGTTTCGCGGGTGATTCAAAATAAAACGGCGCACCGGGACGACAATGACGGACGCCGGCCTTAAAATTTTCCTACAACTCTTAAAAAAAATTCATCAATGATGGAAAATTGTCAGTTAATGTACCCTCTGCAGAAACAGAAATACATGTTGAAAATATGTAAATAATTATACAGACTTGTTTAACTTACATTTCATGACACAAGACAGGCTTTCATTTGTTCTCACAAATCACCCCTCCTCCTCCCGAGTCATCACAAATGAAATTGGAAATGTCGGGTTGCTTCGGGCTTGTCATGTCCCGTTTTCGGCAGCAGGTGGCAGGCGGCGCATTCTGGCTGGCTGCACACCTGCTACCTATTATCCATTAAGCACCTGATTTATTAGGGCTGTCTTTCTGTCTCTTTTTTGCCGGAGAATTTCTTGCCGTGCCACTGCTTTGCCCGTGTGTTGGTCTTTGCCTCTCATTGTTGTATTTAGTGCGCTAGTTAAATCGTCGGCTGTTTTGGTGTTGCCTTTCCTTCGTTTATATCGTATTCGAGTTTATTTGTTCCTTGCCGTTGGTGTGAGCGTTTTTTGTTATTGAGTTTGCATGTTTCTCCTGGTACTCGTTATGACCAGTGTTTTTTGTTATCTATTTTCAGCGGTGCGGTTTTTGTTAATAAATATCATTTTTGTACGGAGTTCTTGTTGGTGTCTGCTGTTTCGGGAATCCCCTATTTCAACTTGGTTTGCGAATGAAGCGCGTTCCTTTCCGCTTCGCTCGCAACGTAACAGAATTCTTCGGCCACCATGGATTCTGCAGACATCAATAGGATTTTGTCCGCCCTGGCCAGCCAAGAACAACTGGTGAGTCAGCTTGGCCAAGTGATCTCAGAACTCCGAAACACGGTCTCCATGTTGGCCCACCAGTTCGAGGATTACGGGTCGCGAATGGAGCGTTTAGAAAACCGGAGAATGCCAACTCCGGAAATCCCCCGTGCTACCGCGAAGGTACCCGTCCGTTCCCGACAGGTTGTCGGGAACCAATACTGCCACACCCGCCACGCTATGGTGGTGAGCACGGTCAGTGTGGGCACTTCCTCCATCAGTGCTCACTCGTTTTTGATCAGCAACCGTCCGCTTATGTCAGTGACGACTCCTAGATAGCGTACGTCATGAGCTTGTTGACTGGTCAGGCGGCGTCATGGGCACTGGCAGTGAGCGAGACAAAGCCGAGCCTCCGGTCTTCCTTCCCGATTTCATTTTCGCGTTGCGTCTGGTGTTCCACCATCCCGTTCGGGGCAGAGAGGCCGAAGGCTGGTTGCTAGAGCTTGTTCATGCCTCTCTAAGAGACTGGAACTGGAGGGGGAGATTTACGGGCCGTCTCAGGTTCTGACGATCCGGGCTTTGGTAGATTCGGGGGCCGATGATTGCTTCATCGATACCAGCATGGCCGCCGAAATAGGTTGTGACATTGAGGACTTGAACGAAGAAAAACGGGTTCATGATCTCGATGGCCGTCTTTTGGCGGTGGTGAAGAAGATTACGGGACCCGTTAAGCTCAAACTCTTGGGCAATCATGTCTGTTATGCGGCGATACAGCAGGCCAGGTGAAGAAGAATAAAAAGGCAATTCAGCCAGGATTCAGGAAGGAGGTTTTCCAGTTTTCTTTATTTTCAGGAGTGACAGATGACCAGCCCACATGTAGCACTGCTCTCCAAGTTGTCCGGCGCCCCAGTGACTTCCTCATTCCTCTTATAAAGGGAGTTCACTTGAGCTTCAGGCCAATCAGGTCCAAGCAACAATTGGCCCTTCCCAGGTGGTTGCAATTACCTCATCTGAAATGATTAGCATCCTACAAAGTGCATTAAGTACAACAGTTTTGGATGGAAAGAAATGTGCACCTTTCTTCCATCCAAAATCCACAAAAAACAGAAATTTTAACAGATGTCTATCGTCATCATGACATCGCTTACCCCCTCTCCCCCAGGTTCTGACAACCTTGACAAATAATCAGCAATAACGTTCTTCTTACCCCGGCAATGCTCAATGGTGAACTGGTATGGCTGAAGGGCAAGACACCACCGCAGTATCCTGGCATTCTGGTGTTGCTTGGAGTGCATCCACTTCAGAGCGCGATGGTCAGTTTGTAACCTGAATTCTCTTCCGAGGAGGTAGTACCGAAGGGAGTCCACAGCCCACTTGATGGCTAGAGCTTCCTTCTCAATGGTTGAGTATTTCTTCTCCCGTTCAAAAAGTTTCCTACTCAGGAACAGGATGGGTCTCTCCTCACCAGCACTGCCTTGCACCAGCACCGCACCAAGACCAACATCAGAAGCATCCACTTGCACGAGAAACTCCTTGGAAAAATCTGGACTCTGCAATACAGGAGCTTGACAGATGAAAAACTTTAAGGCTTTAAAAGCTCGTTCACAGTCTGCTGTCCACGGTAGAGGAGATTTAATGTTCTTCCTTGTGAGATCTGTTAAGGGAGCTGCTAATGTGGCAAAATGTGGAATAAACCTCCTATACCAACCAATCAGTCCAAGAAATGATCTCAGTTGCTTCTTAGTCTGGGGAATTGGTATATTCTCCACAGCCTTCACTTTCTCCACCTGGGGCTTTATCTTCCCTTTCCCGATCAAATGCCCCAGGTAACTCACCTCTTCTTGTGCCCAGGAGCATTTCCTCTCATTAATGGTGAGACCAGCCACCTGTATTTTTCCAAGGACAGTCTTAAGGTGCAGGAGGTGGTCCTCCCAACTCTCACTGTATATCACGACGTCATCGAGATAGGCAGCCGAAAAACTGGAACAGTCCTTGAGAATAACGTCCATTAATCTTTGAAAGGTCGCAGGTGCTCCATGCAGACCGAATGGTAAAACTGTGTAGTGGAAGAGCCCTAACCCCGGAATCTGAAAAGTGGTGTATTCTTTACAGTTGGGGTCGAGCGGGATCTGCCAGTATCCTTTACAAAGATCGAGAGTTGTGATGAATTTTGCTCTACCCAATCTTTCCACGAGCTCATCAATACGAGGCATAGGGTAGGAGTCAAAACATGAGATGCTATTGAGCTTCCTCATGTCTGAGCAGAATCGTAGTTGAGATGAGTCCTTTTTGGGTACCAACACAACTGGGTTAGACCATTCACTTTTAGATGGTTCTATGACCCCCATATTGAGCATTGCTTGTACCTCCTGCTTCAGTGGTTCCACCTGCCGCTCTGGAATCCTTTATGGTCTCAAACGCACAGGTTTATTTTCTTTGAGCACAATCTTGTGTGTGATGAGATCAGTTCGACCAGGTTTATCTTTGAATAGTGAAGAAAATGATTCCTTTAACTCTGCCACTTGAATTTGTTGCTCTGGGCTGAGGTGTAACGGGGTCACTTCAGGATTACTTCCTTCCCTCTTGGGTGTCACCTCAGCCTCATCCATCTCCTCTGTCTCAGTCACTGGAATTTCTCTGATGAAGAGACTTTGGGAGCTGGGTGTCTCCGATTGCTTCTCGGCATATAGCTTCAGCAAATTCACATGAAGAATCTGCTTCTTCTTTTGTTTGTCAGGGCAGAAAATCTCATAGGTGACGGGTCCTAGTTTCCTGGTCACAGTGTATGGGCCCTGCCACTTTGCCAGTAGCTTACTTGGTCCAGTAGGCAACAATATTAACACCTTCTGTCCAGGGTGCAAATGTCTCTCTCTGGCATGTTTATCATACCATACCTTTTGGTTTTTCTGACTTTCCTCCATATGTTTCTTTGCCATGTCTCTGAAATTCTCCAACTTGTCCCTCATTTGAAGAATATAGGAGAGGACCCCACTGTGTGAAGTCGCCTCTCCAGCCACCCAGTTCTCCTTCAGCATGTCCAGGGGTCCACGGACCTGTCTACCATAAAGCAACTCAAAAGGTGAAAACCCAGTTGACGCCTGGGGCACTTCTCGATAAGCGAATAACAGAAAAGGCAGCCATTTGTCCCAGTCTTTACCAGTGTCATGAATGAACTTCCTCAACATTTGTTTTAATGTTCCATTAAATCTTTCAACAAGACCATCAGTTTCAGGATGGTAAGGAGTGGTTCTTATTCCTTTAACTCCAAGCTGGATATAAAGGCCTTTCATCAGGTGAGACATGAAGTTTGTGCCTTGGTCTGTTAATATTTCCTTAAGAATGCCTGTTCTTGAGAATAACTCAATCAAGCACCTGACTACATGTTTTACCTGCATAGAACGAAGTGGATAAACATCTGGATACCTGGTTGCATAATCACAGACTACAAGAGCATACTTGCATCCTGAGCTACTCTTTGGCAACGGACCAATAATGTCCATGGTTATCCTGTCATATGGAACACTCATGATAGGTAATGGCTGTAAATAACCCCTATCCGACTTTTTAGCTGGTGCTACCATCTGACAAGTGCTACATAGCCTGCAATATTCCTGCACATCTTTATATAGCCCTGGCCAATAGAATCGCTGACTGACTCGGTCATATGTTTTTGCCTGTCCGAGATGTCCTGCCCATGGAATAGTGTGTCCTAAATGTAGAATGAGCTGCCGGTACATGGTTGGAATGACCAATCTAGGTGTTGCTGTGTCAGAGATATACAGTAGATCATCTTTTAATATAAACGAGTCCCCAGTGATTCCTTGCAAGCTCTTTTTGACACCCACTGGCACCCCATCAACTTCAAAAACCTTCTCAAATGGTGATTTTAAAGTTGGATCATGTTTCTGATGTTCTCTAAAATTCTCAGGAATCTGCCACTCCGGGTAAATGATTGGGTCCTCAATACCAGTCTGTATTGGGAGGTTAGTAGGAACACTTCCCCGGTTCTTTTCCTGCCTACGTTGCCGTCTAGTTTTCTTTACCTTGCCTCCTGCTTGGACAAGTGTATCATCAAGATTAGGTAACGGTTCCAATCCTTTAGTTTGAGACCTAGTGATTGCCATGCACGTGCAATTTTCCGAGATTTTCTGGACAACATGGTCCAATATAGGCAAGTCATCTCCCAAAACAACATCATAATATAAATTCTTCAATACACCAACCTTAAGTGTGAAAAACTGGCCCTCAATCCCAAAAGTCAAATTGGACGTGGGATAATCCTGACTGTCACCATGAACACAAGTGATATTTACAACCTTCTCATAATTGAGCAAGTCACTACTGACTAAATTAGCTTTAACTAGTGTTTGATTGCTGCCTGTGTCAGCCAGTGCCTTTACCACTTGCCCATTTACAGTGACAGAGGTTGTATGTCTATGTCTACAATAATTTTCTTGAAATATTTCTTGCCCCGCTCTAGGCACTGAACAAAATTCTACAGGTTTGGGTTTTCGTACAGGACACATGGAAGCCTTATGGCCAGGTTGTTGACAGTTGAAACAAATAGTCACCTTTTGGTTGTAACTTTACAAACTGTCTCCGAGCCCCAATGTCAGCATTACCCAAGTCTGCCGGTTGAATGGGTCGGTGTCCTTCATACTTGAGCTTCCCAGTTGGCCCCTTCTTCCTGTAGGGCTCCCGGTGTGCTGCCATGTAGCGCTCTGCCAACTCTGCTGCTTCCTCCCCAGTCTTAGGATTGTGCTCCTTTACCCAAATTCGGACCTCAGGTTGAAGAACTCTCAAGTACTGCTCCAGAATGACAATTTCTCCAATCTGGTCTTTGCTGCGATGGTCTGGGCGCATCCACCTCTTGTACAGTCCTTTTACAGTCGGTTGTAACTTTCTCTGACAGTCTCTCCCAAGGGAACGATGGTGCTGCGAAACCTCTGCCGATATGTTTCTTCAGTTACGTTGTATTTGAGTAACACTGCTGCTTTAATAGCTTCATAGGACTCTGCCTGCTCTTCATCCATGCCAGCATATGCTTCAAGTGCCCTTCCAGTCAATAAGGTCACTACTCTGGCAGCCCACTCATCATGCCTCCACCCCCAGGTTTTAGCTATTCTTTCAAACCTAACAAAAAAACTTTCTGCATCCTCACCCTCTTTAAGATCTGGAATTCTGGGTTCTGATACCCTGGGAATTGCAGTTTGACTTACAGTGGGAAACGGTGGAGAATGAGCATATGGTAGGTAACCCTGAGTTGGAGTTCCTTGTGCCGGAGGAAGGTTTGTCAGCCTAAACATTCGAGGGTCAGGGGTTTGGGCATGTGGTTTAGGAGGAGGATAATGTTGACTTATATGTCCATCGAATGTCCGTTCATGCTTCCTGGTGTGCATCTGATCTCTTAACTCATTGATCTGTTCAATTAACATTTCCTCTGTACGTTTAGAGTATTGCATAAAGTCTCTTATTTCTTTAACAATTCCCTCATCTAGTAGATCTCTGGTCGTACTCACTGTCACAGTCTTAGGCCGAACCACTGGTTCCATGTCACTTGGCTCAGCTCCACCCTGGGCTTGGGAATTGTCTGATGCATCAGGGACAAAGGCAACAGCTTCTTTTCGGGTTAACTCAAGCTCCAGGCTTCCCCCAGCCTCTTCAGCGCTCTCCTGTTGAGTCTGGTTTGGCTGTGCTGCTGCACGGGTTCTTCCTCTTCCTACCTTCCTCATCTTGGCCTCCTCTTTTCTCTTCGGCAAGGCGTACCAATCCCACCGCTGCCACCAATTGTTATGCAGCGATACAGCAGGCCAGGTGAAGAAGAATAAAAAGGCAATTCAGCCAGGATTCAGGAAGGAGGTTTTCCAGTTTTCTTTATTTTCAGGAGTGACAGATGACCAGCCCACATGTAGCACTGCTCTCCAAGTTGTCCGGCGCCCCAGTGACTTCCTCATTCCTCTTATAAAGGGAGTTCACTTGAGCTTCAGGCCAATCAGGTCCAAGCAACAATTGGCCCTTCCCAGGTGGTTGCAATTACCTCATCTGAAATGATTAGCATCCTACAAAGTGCATGAAGTACAACAGTTTTGGATGGAAAGAAATGTGCACCTTTCTTCCATCCAAAATCTACAAAAAACAGAAATTTTAACAGATGTCTATCGTCATCATGACAATGTCGAACATAGGCGATTCTATTTGATGCAGTCGCAAGCCGTCCCAGTTATTCTCGGCTTACAGTGGCTTAAAACTCACAACCCATTCATTTTGTGGGATCGCCCTGCGATAGAGATTTGGAGCCCGTTTTGTTACGAGCATTGTTTGCGGTCCGCCGTTGGGGGTCACGTGCGTTCTCGTAAGGAACCTCCTGAAGCCATTTGTCTAGATGGAGTACCAGGTTGCTATCATGATTTATAGCAGGTTTTTAGTAAAGACCGCGCCCAATCCTCGTTAGGTACTGGGGTTTTTTATTGAAAAGATAAAGTCTTTGCGGCCATGTGTGGACTATCGAGGACTCAATGAAATAACCATTAAGAACAAGTATCCACTTCCACTGTTAGATTCCACATTTGCTCCCCTTCAATCAGCCGCCATCTTCTCAAAATTAGATTTTACGCAGGGCGTATCATCTGGTTCGCCTCCGGGAAGGGGATGAATGGAAGACAGCTTTTAAGACTCCCTAAGGCCATTTCAAATATTTGGTCATGCCTTTCGGTCTGACAAACGCCCCCGCGGTGTATCAGAGTCTCATCAACGACGTGCTAAGGGACCGATTTAATGTGTTTTGTTTTGTTTATCTTGATGACATTTTGATTTTCTCACAGACTCTACAGGAACACAAACAGCACGTCAGGCTCATATTACAACGGCTGTTGGAAAATAGGCTTTTTGTCAAGTCAGAGAAATGTGAATTTCATGTCAAAACTATATCATTTCTGGGATTCGTCATAGAGGGGGGTCAATTGAGAGCCGACCCCGTCAAGATTAAGGCGGTGGTAGAATGGCCGACACCCACCACTCATAAAGAGCTGCAACGTTTTTTAGGTTTTGCTAACTTTTACAGACGTTTTATTCGCAATTACAGTCAAAAGGCCCTTCCGTTGACCCGGTTGACCTCCATTAAGGTTCCGTATAGGTGGGACTCGGATGCCGACTCGGTGTTTACGGCGTTAAAGAAAGCTTTTACGAACCCACCTGTACTGCAACATCCTAACCCTGATTGTTCTTTTATCGTAGAGGTGGACGCCTCGGATTCGGGAGTGGGGGCGGTTTTGTCTCAGCGTTCCCCGGTTGACCAGGGACTGCACCCTTGCGCCTTCTTCTCTCATCGCCTTAGTCCCACTGAGTCAAACTATGATGTGGGTAACCGGGAACTGTTGGCTGTAGTGGTAGCGCTACAGGAATGGAGACACTGGCTCTAGGGGACTAAGGAGCCATTTACTGTATACACCGACCATCAATGCCTATTCCGCCTGCGCCTGTGGTAAGGCCTCGCACCGGCCCCGGCGGGGTTGCTTCAATGATATCCAGAAGACCGGTTGGCCGTGGCTTCCGAACCTTGGAGACGAATTGAGGATCCCGGTCGGACACAATGTCCACCAGGATTCCATGAACACCGAAGATGAGATGATGTTTGCAATCTCCAGGATGGATGGCAGCTTGGACAAGTCGATGAAGGGAGCGGATTTAAAGAAGCGGTCAACAATGGTGAAAATGACACACTTGCCTCATGTAAGAGGAAGACCAGTGATGAAGTCCATGGAGATGTCGGACCAAGGTCGACGTGGAACTGGTACGTACTTGTGGTCGGTGTACACGATAAAAGGCTCCTTTGTTTGTTTGAGCCAGTGTCTCCACTCTTGTAGGGTCAGGACTATGGCCAACAGTTTCCAGTTTCCCCCGTGTGTGGAATAGCCAGAAAGCAGTTACAAACTGAATCGTAAATAGTGCTTTCACATCTGCGGGTGTAACATAGCACTTTATAGAACAGTTCACATAAAATAAAATAATGTCACACAACACATAACACAGAGACAGTCATGCAATCTAAACCAGTTTTCCTGCATTCACTTTGTAGTTGAAGCAGTTGTAGATGAAAGAGGAGAGAATCAGTGTCCTTTCACCAGTGGATCAGAGACATCATCCTCAAAATGTGCACACGTCTGCTACAAGATAATTTTGAAAGTAAACAAGCCAAGAAGCTGTAGCATACATTGATGAAAAAAAGAGATTGGTTCCCTTCTCCTGTCCCATGTAAATCCGCTTCAATTCCAAGCAGTGGCTCTCTGTTCAAAATATGCATCCGCCCTTCACGTCGACACTCCTCCCTCCTCATCCTCGGCTCCACAAGCCATCCATCCAGCTGCACAAATGCAGGCTGTCCAACAGTGCCAACAACAACAAAACAGGGCTGTGAAAAATGCTGCCCTTTACAGGTGCAAAAAACACAAGCTGCGGGGCCCGGTAGGGTGTCCCCCTCCTGCCTGAAAGTCTGCACTGATCAGATGGCTCTGGTCTACACACAGATCTTCAAAATATCCTCGGAGCTGTGTGAGGTCCCATTCTGTTTCAAACGGTCCACTGTTATCCCAGTCCCCAAGAAACCAGCAACATTGACTGACTACAGGCCTGTCGCTCTGATGTATGTGGTCATTAAGTCCCTCGAAAGTCTTGTGCTGAACCATCTAAAGCAGTGGTCCTTAATCGCCGGACCGGTACCGGTCCGCAGGGCATTTGGCCACACAGAAAGAACTTGCCTTAATTCCATTTTATTTATTTTGGAATACGAAATATGTTTTATTTTGAAAAATTACCAGATTCTCCATTACATCTGTCTGTGTCATGCTTGACACACGTCAAGCCACACTTCGATTCCGCTAAAAACAAAACGCCGGAGCTCGCAAAATGAGTTAAAAAAACTGCTGCAAATGAAAAGTACGTTCGAGACAACTGGATTAAAGTTATGTCTGAATACTCTGAGATTGCCACAATAGCACTGTTGCTCATTCCGACACCCTGCCTGTGTGAGGCGGGGGTTTTCTGCAGTAACGGCCCAAACCACAAAGCCTACAAAAACGAGACCAACAACAAAACAAACGGTCGGTCTCCACATTAATGTTTAATATGTGTCTTGAACAGCTTCAGTTTGTTGACAAATGCAAAAACAGCATTTTTAATTTACCCTGCAGGGTCAGGTTCAGTCTGTCCAAGTGACACAGCATGTCGACCAAAAAGGCCAGATCCAAAATCCACTCGAGATCAGAGAGCTGGGATAGTCCTTGTCCTTCTTTTCCATGAACAGTTTCACGGCATCCAAAAGCTCAAAGAAGCGAGAGAGTACCTTGCCTTTTGACAGCCACCTGACACTGCAGTGCAACAATGGTATGTCACCTGGAAGCTTTTGCTCCAACTCAGTGATGAGATTCGTGAATTGCCTGTGGTTAAATTCATGTGTGCGGATGTAGTTGACAATTTCAATCACAGGCTTCATGACGCTGTCTAAATTTAGCGATTTAGACACAAGTTGCTCCCTCTGTATGATGCAGTGGAAATTCCAAAACTCTGGAAATGTTTGGTCAGCTTTGCACAGACCCACAAGCCCATTCGCATATCAAATCATGGCTGGATCTCCATCCGTGGCTATTGCAGTTAGTTTCGGTATGGGCAGATTTGCTTTCGCAAATGTGGCCATCATGGCTTCTTTCACATCTATGCCATGGGTTCTGTCTTTTAATGGCACAATCAAGGAGTTCTTCTTTGACCACACAATCGATTGACACAGACCTTGCAAATATTGCCAATTGAGGCTTGTCTTGTATGTCACAACTCTCATCCAATGCAACACTAAAATACTCACATGCTTGAAGGTCAGAATGCAAGTGTGATTCAATAGCCATGTTAATGTCTGATATTCTGCATTCAACAGTGTGGCGGGACAGTTGGACATCTGATATAATTTTTTTTTAGTTTGTCGTCTTCAGGATCCAAGATTTCAACAGCGAGACATTTTTTTAATGAAGTCCCCTTCATTGTATGGCTTTTTAGCCCGCGCAATGTTGTAAGCCAGTTTATATGATGCAAGCGGCACGGCCTCTGAGTGCTTTTTAATTTTTTTTTATAAATTGCACCTGCTTTTCTGTATTTGTTTACTTCTCAATGAAATGTCTAACACACATGCGTGATTGACGTCAATCAAAAAGGTGTGCTGAGAAGCTACCTCCATGTAGCCTCGCGAGACCACACCTACTCTTCCGCGCGGTGCACAACCATGCACACACGCGCATATGTACACACGCCACGATGAGCAACAGCTGGAACGATACCGAATCACACAGACACATAGATTCCCTCCCTCCATTTCTTCCTCCCACCCCTCGCGGTTGTCAGAACGCTGGCTCCCAGTCGATCGCAATCGACGTACTGGGCACGCCTCCCTTAAAATCAGAGATAATTCGCTGACTAGCTTAGCGCTGTTGTTTGCGCATGAGCGGTGATGCAGTCATTTGATTTGTTGCCCTCTATATCAATCAAGTAATGGGATTGATGATAGGCTGACATTGTGAGTTCCGCTGTATGCAGTGCCTCGACGGTGGCGCTGCACTCGACGCTTATCATGTGAAAGCCCGGGAGCCGCATGGCACCAGCCAAAGTGTCACATGCGGCTCGCGAGCCGCGGGTTGGCCACCGATGTACTATTGTACTACGAACAATGCATTCATAACCCATATATAGGAAACAGTTTGGGACTTCACTATCACCGTATGAGGTAAGAATCAACAGCTTTTTTTAATCACATTTCCACAACATTTTATGAACGCAAGTAATGAACAAATCTTAAATATGGCAGGGAATGTTTCCTTTTTTAGTTTTTTTATTTTGAGCAGCAAATTTGAAGTTATATTTTGGTGCTCACCAGGAATGCTTAAGCAAAATTGCAAAAAGGCTTATGTCAAATTTTCACTTAAAAGAATAGTGAACAATATGGGGCTTTTTTTTTATCTGTGAAAGTTTCAAGTCATGTGTACATTGAATACACTTCATCTTTAGCATGTTTAGTATAAAGTGGCAATTTTGTAGCAAATAGGGAATGGTATTTCAACAAAAATGGTAAAATTTGGTTTATAAAATTCATGGGTTTCAGGCTTTAAAATCTCTAAAGCCCATTAGCTTCCCGGGGCTTTGTCCCCTGGGCCCCCATCTGGGGTGTTGCCCCTGGACCCCTGCGGGCCCCAGACCCCGGGCTGATTTTCAGATTTTTTCATCACTAGCCACTTTCATCCCAGCAGAAGGAATAAATAACTTACATTCCATTTTATTCATTTCAGAATCTGAAATATATTTTATTTTGAAAAATTACCGGATTCTCTGTTATACACACGGGGTGTGTGTGTGATGGCGGCGCGCGAGAATGCAGCGGCCCGGATCTCTCTACCTCATCGTGGATTTAGTTTGCTTTTAATGATGTTTGTGTGGTCTTGTGCGAATGTGATCGAGTGTATGAATGGCTTGTACACATACACCAGTGCAGAGTTAAGAAACATTGGACTTGCGAATGAAATCGCGATAAATGCGGAGATATGTGGGAAATACCCCTCACGATAGCCCGACCACCGGGCTCTCCATGGATTGTTGTCGGGACTAGGAGGTGGCGCAGGCGGCGTCGAGAGCGGAGACAAAAGCGGCTGCAGGACAGACCTGCTAGCCAGGCCAAGTACCTTCCTGATGAATGCCAGACCTATCGTCAACAAAATTGCCGAGATGGAGCTGCTGTTGTCGGACAATCGATACACCCGGGACTGCAGCGTCTCTGTAATAACAGAGACATGGCTACATTCGCTCATACCGGATGAGGCGATTCACCTATCGCGTCGAACCACGCACCGTTTCGATAGAAACGACAGCTCCGGAAAAAAGCGAGGAGGGGGCCTTTACATCTTTGTTCATCAAGGCTGGTGTACAAACAGTAGAGTAATAAATACTTATTGTTCGCCCGATCTAGAGATAATGACGGTAATCTGTAGGCCATTTTATCTGCCGAGAGAGGTAACTGCAGTGCTAATCACAGCTGTGTATACAATATAACCCCCACTGCTAACGTAAACATAGCTCTTTCCAAACTTCACGGCACAATATGCAGACAGCAGATGCAGTACTCCGAGGGTGCCATTATTGTGGCTGGGGACATTAATCAGGCTTGTTTAAAAACTGTTTTCCCGAAGTTTGCACAATATATAAAGGGCCCCACCAGGGGCAGTAACACACTAGACAGGATCTATTCCAACTTAAAGAGTGCATGCAGGACAATACCCCTTCCTCATCTGGGGATGTCTGATCACATCTCACTAGTCAGTGTGCCAGCGTACAGACCGATCAGAATAAGAACCAAACCAGTCAGAAAAGCTGTCAAAACCTGGCTCGTAGATGCACTCCGCCAGCTCCAGGACTGCTTTGTGTCACGTTTCGGCCGAGCCGAATCGAGTTTGGATCCCAAAAGTGCAGATGACAACAAGGTCTCCGTTGCAAAAATGTTTTAATACAAAAATTCGCACCGACAAAGTTGTAACAAAAAGCGCAGGCCAACACAAGGACCTGGAAGCACAAAAAACGAAATAACAAAAAGCGCTTGCGAAAAAGGCAAGAGAGAAAAACACGAACCGAGAATACAAACGAAAACGAATAACACAATGGATCAACCACACGCAGGAAAAAAGCCAAATCACTAAACAAAGTTGTACTTACAAAATGGTACCGAGAATTCAAAAAGCGAAAGCGACGAGATCGAGAGCAAAACGGGTCTGTGGGCATGGAAACAACAAGGCATAAGGAATACTCCGACAACAGTAGACAGATTGCGGGTCCTTAAATACACAATGCCTTAATGAGAGATTGGCAGCAGGTGTGCAGCCAGAAAGTCCGCTCAGTCTGCCACCTGCTGGCCAGGCCAGGAACGTGAACATGACAGTACCCCCCCCTCAACGGACGCCTCCTGGCGGACTACCCGGTTTCGAAGGGTGAGCAGCGTGGAAAGCTTGGAGAAGGGACGGGTCCAAGATCCAGGAGCGGGGGACCCACTGCCGATCCTCCGGACCGTAGCCCTCCCAGTCGACCAAGTACTGGAACCCCTTACCCCTGCGCCGAGAGTCCAAGATTTCCCGCACCGTGTACACCGGGTCGCCGTCGACAATTCGTGGAGGAGGAGGCGATGTGGGAGGGGGAGCCAGGGGACTAGTGGCCACTGGTTTCAACAGGAAACGTGGAAGACTGGGTGAACCTTCATGGTGGGCGGCAGTCGGAGCTTGACGGAGACGGGGCTGATGACCGAATCCACCATGAACGGTCCCGTGAAGCGAGGCCCCAACTTGCGGGAAGTACCAGCCAGTCGCAGATCCTTTGTCGCCAGCCACACCTTCTGCCCCACCTGATAGCTAGGTGCTGGGCGTCGACGGCGGTCAGCAATCTGCCGGTTCCTCATAGCAGTGCGTGATAGTGCAGCTCTGGTCTCCCTCCACACGCGATGGGCCCGTCGCAGGTGGAGCTGTATGGACGGGAGTTCCACCTGACCCTCCTGGGAAGGAAATAAAGGAGGTTGATAACCATAGGCAGCCATAAAAGGAGACCGACCGGTGGCAGACGAGACGAGGGTGTTGTGGGCGTATTCCACCCAAGGCAGGTGAGTCGACCACGAGGAGGGGCGATGGAGACAAACGCAGCGCAGAGCTGCCTCCAAGTCCTGATTCAGGCGTTCCGTTTGGCCGTTGGACTGCGGGTGGTAACCAGAGGACAAACTAGCAGTGGCCCCCATGGCATGACAGAAACGTTTCCACACTCTGGAAACGAATTGAGGACCCGGTCCGACACGATGTCCACCGAATCCCATGAAGACGGAAGACATGTTTGATGAGAAGGTCGGCGGTCTCCAGGGCGGATGGCAGCTTGGATAGGGCAACAAAATGAACAGACTTAGAGAAGCGATCAACAATGGTGAGTATGACGGACTTGCCCCTGGAAGGAGGCAGGCCGGTGACAAAGTCCATGGAGATGTGGGACCATGGTCGAGACGGAACAGGTAAAGGTTGCAGCAACCCAGCTGGTGGTTGGTGGGATGCCTTACTGCATGCGCAGGTGGAGCAGGCCTTGATGTAGTCCAGCGTATCCTTCCGAAGCTCCGGCCACCAAAACCGCTGCGAGACGAGCTCTAGGGTCCGGCTCACCCCAGGATGGCAAGCCACCTTTGACGTGTGCCCCCACTGCAACACCTCCGAGCGCAGAGGTGGGGGTACAAAAGCTTCCTGCAGGACAGTCAGCAGGAACTTGGGTTCCGTTCTGGGCCTCCTGGACCCTTCTTTCAATTGCCCACCTCAGGGCCCCCAAAATACAGTGGTCGGGAAGAATATTCTGTGGTTCGTCGCTTCTCTCCGCGGGGTCGTGGATACGGGAGAGAGCATCAGGTCGTATGTTCTTGGAGCCAGGGCAATAGGTAAGTGTAAAGTTGAAACGTGTAAGAAGGAGCGCCCACCGGGCTTGGCGTGAGTTTAGTCTCTTGGCAGAGCGGATGTATGCAAGGTTCTTGTGGTCGGTGTACACCGTGAATGGTTCTTCAGCCCCCTCGAGCCAATGTCGCCACTCCTGCAGAGCCAACACGACGGCTAGCAGTTCACGGTTTCCTACGTCGTAGTTGGCTTCGCTGGACTGAGACGACGAGAGAAGAAGGCGCAAGGGTGGAGTCTTTGGTCGACTGGGGATCGCTGTGACAATACCGCCCCACCCCTGAATCTGAAGCGTCCACCTCTACAATGAAAGGAAATGATGGGTTGGGATGTTGCAAAACCGGAGGGTTAGTGAAGGCTTTTTCAACTCTAAAACGCGTTGTCGGCATCGGGTCCCACCTAAAGGGAACCTTGACAGAGGTCAACCGGTCAGAGGTAGGGCTTTCTGGCTGTAATTACGGATGAATCGGCGATAGAAATTAGCAAAACCCAAGAAACGTTGCAGCTGCTTCCTAGTGGTTGGTGTAGGCCACTCTATCACCGCCTTGACTTTGGCGGGTCCGCTCTCAGCTGACCCTTTTCAATAACGAAACCAAGGAACGAAGTGGATTCCACATGAAACTCACATTTCTCTGCTTTGACGAATAACCGATTCTCTAAAAGGCGCTGCAGAACGAGCCTGACATGGTTTTGGTGCTCTTGAAGATTACGGGAAAAAATCAATATGTCGTCCAAATAAACAAAACAAAATACATTCAGAAGGTCTCTCAACACGTCATTAATGAGGCTCTGGAACACAGCGGGCGCGTTGGTTAACCCAAATGGCATGACCAAATACTCAAAGTGCCCTAAAGGTGTCTTGAAGGCCGTCTTCCATTCATCCCCCTCACGAATACGGACCAGATGGTAAGCACTTCGTAGATCTAGTTTGGAAAATATGGTGGCAGATTGGAGGTGCGAACGCTGAATCTAACAACGGGAGGGGTATTTGTTTTTGATGGTGATCTCGTTTAGTCCCGATAGTCGACACAAGGGCGTAACGACTTATCTTTCTTCTCGATAAAGAAGAACCCGGCCCCTAATGGGGATTTAGATGGCCTAATGAGGCCAGCCGAGAGTGAGCTGTCAATGTATTCCCTCAAGGCCTCTTGTTCCGGCTGTGAAACCTGATATAAACGTGAATTCGGAAGAGGGGCGTGATCAAGTAAGTCGATTGCGCAATCGCACGGCCGAGCGGCGGTAAGGACTGAGCGCGGTCTTTGCTGAACACTTGACGTAAGTCGTGGTAAACACTCGAACATTATCCAAACAAATGACTTCCGGTGGATCGTTACGTGTTGGACCCCTATTTTCTGCCGCCGAGTGCAAACAGTGAGCATAGCAGAACGGACTCCAATTTTCGATCGCGGGACGTTCCCAGGAAATAACAGGATTATGGGTTCTCAGCCATGGCAACCCCAAAACTAACGGTACGGATCGAGACCGCATGAGATAAAACCTCCGGTATTCTATATGATTGCCTGACAACCTTAGTTTCAATGGTCCGGTGATCTGCTTCACTTCCGCCAAAAGCCGCCCGTCCAGATCGTGAACCCGCTTTATATCCCTTAACTCATCCACCGGACAACCCAGTTCTTTAGCCACCATGGGATCTAGAAAACAATCGTCCGCCCCCGAGTCCACCAATGCCCGAATCGTAATAGCGCGGGAGGGACCATAGATAGTTCCGTCCAGCTCTAGTCTTTTGGGATGTCCTGCACTGGACTCCTCCTTCTCGGCTCCCGTGAGTCAGTGCTGGGAGTAGACTCACATTTCTCGGAGCGCCTCGCCTGGCGGACCGGTGTCACGGAACAGTTGGCAACTTGATGTCCTGGTTGACCGCAGTAGAAGCAGGCCTGGTCCCGTATCCGGCGCTGCCTCTCCTCTGGCGTCACACGTCCGCCTCCCAGCTGCATTGGCTCCCCCTCTGCGTCGGTCGTCCCGGCAACGGGGTGGTGCTCTGGTCCGGACGGTCGCCAGGACTCGTGGAAGCCGCCGACCACCCGCGACGCCGGGCTGAAAACGGGCGTTTCCTCGTTCGTCCTCGCGTTCCCGCTCGCGCTCCCGCATGCGGTTGTCCAGAACCAGCGCCAGATTAATAAGTTCCTCCAAATTGGTGCTGTCATCGCGGGTTGCCAGTTCGTCCTTTAATGATACATTCAATCCGCGGCGAAACAAGCCACACAGGGCGCGGTCATCGTAACCACTACGGGCGGCCAAAATCCGAAAAGAAATAGAATATTCGGCTACGGATTGTTTATCTTGCCGAATAGCTAATAGCCGTCCTTCAGCCTCCCTTCCCATAACAGGATGGTGAAACACGCGACGAAACTCGGCAATAAACTCAGGGAAGGAAGACCGAAGCCCGGGTTGAGCATTGCTTATTTCCACTGCCCAGGACGCCGCCTGACCAGTCAAAAGGCTCATTACGAATGCCACCTTGGTACTATCCTTCTCGTAAGCAGATGGTTGATGGTCGAAAATTAGGAGCATTGGTGCAAAAATTGTTTACAGAGCCCGGTTCGCCACCATAGCGTGGGGGTGTGGAAATTAGGCTCCGCCCCACGGTCGGGAAGGTGGTATCCGGTGGCTACCGTGGCGACCTTGAGGATGGCGTTCTCGGTTACTCGCTTGTTCCATCCGGGAACTCAAATTATCAAGCCGGTGAGCCAGCATGGAGACTGCCTCTCGGAGCTCGGCGAGCGCTTGTCCTTGCTGGCCCACCAACTGTCCCTGGCTGGTCAAGGCGGTCATTAACTTGTTGACATCTACGGGATCCATTGTGGTCGGAGTATTCTGTCACGTTTCGGCCGAGCCGAATCGAGTTTGGATCCCAAAAGTGCAGATGACAACAAGGTCTCCGTTGCAAAAATGTTTTAATACAAAAATTCGCACCGACAAAGTTGTAACAAAAAGCGCAGGCCAACACAAGGACCTGGAAGCACAAAAAACGAAATAACAAAAAGCGCTTGCGAAAAAGGCAAGAGAGAAAAACACGAACCGAGAATACAAACGAAAACGAATAACACAATGGATCAACCACACGCAGGAAAAAAAGCCAAATCACTAAACAAAGTTGTACTTACAAAATGGTACCGAGAATTCAAAAGCGAAAGCGGCGAGATCGAGCAAAAGCGGGTCTGTGGGCATGGAAACAACAAGGCATAAGGAATACTCCGACAACAGTAGACAGATTGCGGGTCCTTAAATACACAATGCCTTAATGAGAGATTGGCAGCAGGTGTGCAGCCAGAAAGTCCGCTCAGTCTGCCACCTGCTGGCCAGGCCAGGAACGTGAACATGACACTTTGAAAATACGGACCGGACGGTTTTTGATCACTTGCACCTAAATGAACGCACTGAGACTGTTTTATTTTACATTAAGACCTGCACTGACAATGTCACAGTGGATAAACAGATCAAAGTGTTCAAAAATGAAAAAACATGGATGACGGGGAAAGTGCGGATGCTGCTCAGGGCCCGAGGTCTGCGTTCAGGGCCGGAGACCGGGAGCTGTATGTCGTGGCCAGGGCAAACATGAAAAGAGGGATCAAACAAGCCAAAAGGAGCTATAAAGGTAGAGAAACAACTGGCGGACAAAAATGCCAGGCAAGTGTGGTGGGGCTTACAAAACATAACAAATTAGAAGGGCAGTTCATCAGAGGTAAGCGTAGATGCCTCGCTGGTGGAGGAATTAAACATCTTATTCACCCGCTTTGACACAGAGAGGTCTCAATCTCACCCTCTGGCTACACATCAATCCAGCACACAGTCGCTACAGCTGAAGGAGCATGAGGTGAGAGCAGTCCTGAAAACCGTGAACCCGCATAAAGCCACAGGACCGGACGGAGTACAGGGGAAAGTGCTAAAGGCATGTGTGGACCAGCTGACAGGGATCCTAACACAGATCGTCAACTCCTCCCTGGCACAGGCCACCGTCCCATCATGCCTGACAACAGCCACCATCATACCTGTCCCCAAGAAACACACCATCAGCAGCCTGAATGATTACAGACCAGTGGCACTGACCCCAGTGGTCATGAAATGTCTTGAGAGGCTAGTTCTTTGCCACCTAAAATCACACCTTCCACAGAACTTTGACCAGCATCAGTTTGCCTATCAACAAAATGGATCAACGGTTGATGCCATCTCCACCTTTGTTCATGCTGCCGCGAGCCATGGAGAGATGCAAAGAAGCTATGTCAGGGTGCTTTTTGGGGGTTTTAGTTCAGCATTCAATGCTATCCTGACCGACATTCTCACCACAAAGTTGAAGGACCTGGACTACCCATCCCCACCTGCAAATGGATCAGAACAGAGGCTACACTTCTTAAGATTGCTGAACAAATGCCAGACGGGGGCACACCTGCTACACACATTCTATCGCTCCATGGTGGAGAGCGTATTGGCGTACGGCATCACAGCGTGGTATGCCGGTGCAGAGCCAAGGTCAGGAATGCTCTGCAAGGAGTCATAAAGGCGGCACAAAAAAATCATCGGCTGCCCCCTGCCATCCCTGGATGACATCGCGAACTCAAGGGGGCTACAAAGATCAAAGAAAATCTTGACTGATCCATTCCACCCTGGCAGGTGCCTCTTCAATCTTCTGCCCTCGGGCAGAAAATATAGTCATGAGAAGCCGGACCAGCAGACACAGAAACGCTTTCTATCCCTGGGCAGTCAGGCTGTTGAATGTCAATTCTTAAATCGTGTGTATGTGAATGTGTAGGCCTATGGGAGTGCGAGTTACTATATACCTCATGATATCACTGACTAACGTTGAATCTCACTTTTTAAACGTGTGTGTAAGTAATGGTGTGGATGTCTCGGGGAGTGCAATGTATTTATATATTTTATGATACACTTAGGGGGTGGAGGGTTCTGCAAAGTCTCATTGTAACAAGTGTGCAATGACAATAAAGGATTCATTCATTCATTCATTCATTCATATCAGTCTCCAGGATGTCAATCTTGACACAGGTGAATGCGCGTTTCTCGGTCACGTTATAGGTTACCGTATAAAAAAACAAATGTCTTTGAAAAGTTTTTTCGGGAAGGGGAAAAGGCCAAGCCAAGGAAACAGAAGAGGAGTCTACGGCTTTCACGAAAGAGAAGGCTACATTGAAAAGACAGTATCTATTTCAAATACGGCTTTATCTCAACGGGACATTCACACGCACCAAGCCCACTCTGCATAATAAGCGGCGATGGTGAGTTGTATTAATCATGCACTTTTTATTTGTGACGTATCTTATAAGGCAGGTTTAAACGTTACTATAGCGGCCAGAGAATGTTGCGGCCAGAAAGGACGTTCCTCGTGTCATGATTTATTATGTTTCGAAAATACCACACTTTTCATGCAGGTCATATCATATTATTGTATCTATCCGGCATTCAAGGCCGGTCCCTGTCTGACATGAAACCGGTGCGTGTGGCAAAAAAGGTTGGGGACTTCTGGATTAGAACATTGGCAGCAGGTGTGCCCACTGAAGTGAGGCCCTAGACTGCCACCTGCTGGAGACACAAGAACAGATCGTGACAACTTGAACGAAAATATGATTTTGGACAGAGCAAGCCACCCCTCCACTCTATACATTTCTGTCCAATCTGTTAAAATAAAATATTTTATTCACACACAAAGACACACACATCACAATGTCAATAATTGCAACAAAAAAAATTGGGGGAGTGTTCAATCAGCCTGCCATGCATGTTTTTGGAATGTTGGAGGAAACCGGAGGACCCGGAGAAAAACCCCGCAAACACGGGGACAACATGCAAACTCCACACAGAAGGTCGGAGCTGGAATTGAAACCGATACCTCTGCACTGTGAAGTTGACGCGCCAACCACTCAACTATCGGGCCGCCCTCTTACTTTTTTTTCAGTAAATAAATGTCTTCTCATAACTTTACCCGTGTCCACGTTGGATCCCTTACTTACCAGCTTGCTCCTGAAACTGACATTTTAATAGCAGTCAGTACATAGCTGAATGTCATTACTCGTGATTTTTTTTCTTTACAATCAGTGTGTTGAAATAACAAGCAAATTAGCACCAATAACATAATTTGAAAAGGTTTTACAAAGTCAGACATGCCTACAGTGCTGTACTACTGCATTGTCCAGTTTCTGCACAAATCCAAGAATGATTCTCCTTCATCAGGCTGAAGGGAAATGTCCAGCAAATGAGTTCAGTAAGGTCTGCATGCTGTGAATAGATGGACACATTGAGCTGTTTTGTTTCATATCTGGGTAGACTCAAGACTGAAAATGCATTTCCTGTTAGGCGTGCCTCTCTGTCCACTTTCACTTCTGCCTTGCTCCTTGTTTCAAACAGGAGGCAATGAGACAACAATTGTTGCAGTCAATGGATACTCGTGGCAAGATGAGTTTTTTCGTTCAAGCGTCTGCTGAGGATCTGCATGATGAGCTAGTAGATTTAGGGTAAGACTGCCTGGGATCGTTTTACACTCCAGCCATCACACAAAAGCATAATTGGCTCCTAACCTCTTCGAAGTCAGTGACACTGACATTTTCTTTTGTCAAAAGCTCACTGGATGGTCTGCGTCAAATGGTTGTTACAATGCTAAATGTATTTTATATATATATATATATATATATATATATATATATATATATATATATATATATATATATATATATATATATATATATATATATATATATGGGCCCGGTAGTCCAGTGGTTAGCACGTTGACTTCACAGTGCTGAGGTACCGGGTTCAATTCCAGCTCCGGCCTCCCTGTGTGGAGTTTGCATGTTCTCCCTGGGCCTGCGTGGGTTTTCTCCGGGCACTCCGGTTTCCTCCCACATTCCAAAAACATGCATGGCAGGCCGATTGAACACTCCAAATTGTCCCTAGGTGTGAATGTGAGCGTGGATGGTTGTTCGTCTCTGTGTGCCCTGCGATTGGCTGGCAACCAATTCAGGGTGTCCCCCGCCTACTGCCCGAAGACAGCTGGGATAGGCTCCAGCACCCCCCGCGACCCTAGTGAGGATCAAGCGGTTCGGATAATGGATGGATATATATATATGTAATACTATATATATATATATATATGTAATACTTTTTTTTAAGGCGGAATTTCCTCATTTGACCCAGGGGTGCCCATGATCGAGATTGACCGGTAGCTCGCAGGCTGGTCTTAAGTCGATCTCGAGGGATGTAGAGGAGTAAAAAAAAGAACATTTGTGTTTCTTTGTGCTTGCTAGTAATATAGTTTTTGTGTTAATGTACACTGGACCCTAATCATCATATCAGTCTCATTTTCACAAAAAGTATTTAAAAATTAAAGTAAAATAAAGCAGGTGAATCTTTAATTTATGGTGGCGCGTGACCTGCGTCACTGGAAGTTGTTCACGCTCAGCAGTCTGCAATTGCAGCTTGTGATCAGAGCTGTTGCGCTATATCTTTTATAGTTATCATTATTCTCTTTCAGAGTTTGTTGTGTGTACAATTCACCGAGTGCGCGGGCAAAGAATAGGAATCTATAGGGTCGAGGGAAGCACTTTCAAATGGTACGTTTGAGCTACAATAGTTAACAGACTGCAAAAGTGCGTTGCATGCCTCCGTGTCAGGCACGTTGCTCATCGTGGCATGTATGTGTTTGTGTGTTTGTTAGAATCTAAACAGAGCTCTGGGTCATCAACTTCTCGTAACCACGAGGGTAGCGAGGCAGAGTGACAAAGACGCCTTTCCCTTGACCCACCTTTAGTCACATCTTCCTGCTATGGAGGCCCTTTTAAGTGCCGATTGTGATCTCCAGTCCAGGGGTTCGGCCGGCGTTCCCCCTTGCTCATGGCACCATGTCACCCCCTCTTCCTCAATCACACCCAAATGCAAACAGTCTCTCATTTACACTCAGCAAAACATTATTTGCAGTCACGCATTCCAAACCTTCACACGAATCATCTCTAACCATGAAAAGCAGCACTGACACAACAGCAAGTATTTTGTGACTGTAGGAAAAACCACAATACAGCAATATGACAGCCTATACTGTGAATGAAAATCCCTTCAATATACTGTGTGTGTGTGTATGTGTGTGTGTGTGTGTGTGTGTGTGTGTGTGTGTGTGTATATAATATATATATATATGCCACTTGTTTATTTGGTGCTACTACTTTATCAACACCCCCCAATTTTTGCGCTGCGACACCTACACCTACATTTTTTTTTGTTAACTTTTCTTTTGATGGCGGCGCGGACACCCGCAGCAGCTCCTCTTGTTTCATGTTGAGAGGGAAGAAATTTCATCTGTGCTGTATGTTTGATAGGTTGATTATTTTAGTTATCATACATTCGCTTATTATTAGTGTTATTATTAATGTTACACATACAGTACATTTGACAATAAAGTTTATCCAATCCAATCCAATCCCCCATGGATACGACATCTCGGTAACCACCATTACTATTACTAATTTGCTTTGGTAGCGAGCTTTTCGAGATGTAAAAAAAAACAAGTATTTACAACGACTGTCAAGTAATATTCACAATACTCTTCAGTATGGTGAATCAAGTTCTTTCCAGAGCCAGCACAAGCGTAAGGCATCCAGGGGTGCATACAGAAAATGTTCACCTGGGTGGCTCAGTGAAGGGGTGGACAAGTATAACAAGCGAAACATTGACCATCATTATGAAGCAGGAACAAATCAAATCAAAGAAAAAAGTAAAAGTTTTGCTGAACTTTACTCGATAGATTTACTAGATAATATATACTGTACATTCAGTAATCCCTCATTTTTTGCAGTTGATTGGTACCGCAACCCCCCTCCGCGAATGGTGAAAAAACGGCAAAGTGGGTTTTCCCTCTGAATTTTTTGTGTTTTTACGTCAAGGCAATGTTTGCATACAGTTAAATATGAACTGGGATTTCACGGCTGTTCCACAGTATGTTAGCACCCTCTGTTGGTCAAGATCTGAAACGACCAGCAGTTGAAAACAGACCAGTTACATGTCGTTGTCTGTGTGATCATTAATATTATTTCAAACAAGAAACATCATAGGTACCTGCATGTTTAAAATATTCATTCATTCATCTTCAGAACCGCTTGATCCTCACTAGGGTCGCGGGGGGTGCTGGAGCCTATCCCAGCTGTCTTCGGGCAGTAGGCAGGGGACACTCTCAATTGGTTGCCAGCCAATCGCAGGGCACACAGAGACGAACAACCATCCACGCCCACACTCATACCTAGGGACAATTTAGAGTGCCCAATCAGCCTGCCATGCATGTTTTTGGAATGTGGGAGGAAACCGAAGTACCCGGAGAAAACCCACGCAGGCCAGGGGAGAACATGCAAACTCCACACAGGGAGGCCGGAGCTGGAATTGAACTGCACTGTGAAGCCGATGTGCTAACCACTAGACTACCGGGCCGCCTGTTTAAAAATATGTAAACAGTATTTTTACTCTCCTTATTTGACCCACACTAAAAAAGCCTAAAAAAACGACTGTTATAAAAATATGTTTATTTTCATAATCTGTGAACCTCACATATAACTGCACATAAACTGGAACACTGCACTTTTCTTTATTTAACAAGAGTCCAAACTGGGATGCAGCTTGTTCTTGAAGGCATTTTTCCATCCATCAAATTGTTGTGCTCTCCGATCCGATCCTGGGCAGTCGGCCCCCGTCAGGGACTTGCCTCCCCTCCCGGGCCCCACACCCGGCACAAGTCCCGCTGGTGCCTTGCGAGGTTCCCCACCAACAGTTCCTTCCCACACCTCCCGCATGCCACCCTTCTCCTTCCTCGACCCCCCTCCCCAATTGCTCTTCGTCCTCCCCCAACCCTCCCTCCACACGTCTCGCCCGCTTCGTCCCCTTCTCCCTCCTCCCCTTTCCTCCTCATTCTCTCTTTCCACTCTTTCACACCCTCTCACGTGTCTGGCATAGTTTGCTTTTGTCACCCACCTTTCACACCCTCCACACTGTCTTATCTCTCCCTTCTCCTCATACGCTCCACCCGTACAACTCCTTTCATGACTTATCTTGTTCCCTCTTGACCCAAATATCCTCCCACATTGTCCACACTCATACTGCACCTGTTCATCGTTCCTGCGGTGCATCCGCTTTTCATGCATGGTTAGACCAGCTCTACTCCTGCACACTTTCCCGCACCCCTCGTACCTACATTCCAACCCATCATTCACCCTCCTAACGTTCCTCTCCAGTTTTTCTTTGTTCCTTCCCACCTCATATTTGTGACCCTTCTGATTTTCCCATTTATACAGGCGATCCATACGCTCGCTCACTCTCCGCTTCCATCCTTCTCTGTCGCTCGTTAATCTCTCCACCTCCGTCCAGTCCATTCCTGCGTTCCTAATTACTCTCTTCCAGTACAACACCGTCTTTCTTTTGCGTCCCATCATCTTCCCTCTACCTTCCAGTTCCTCCCACCACCCTAATACCATCGCTTTTGTTAGTCTTTCATTTCCCATGCGCATCACATGTCCGATCCTTTGCAGCACTCCGCAAACAGAGTACTTGACACTCTCACTTCTTTCGTTTCCGAGCTCTTTTTCTCCCAGCCATGTTCCCCTGTGAACGACCCTCCTGGTATCCATCTCCACACCAACATTTTCTATTCTCTCTCATCTTGGCTCCTTGCCGCTAGTGCCTGCCTCATCACCGCCTGGTGGTAGATGCCTTCTCGTAACCCTCTCGCTGGCATCCATCCTCCACTCACTCCCTCCCTTTCCCTCACCTTGTATTCTGTCGTCTCGTGCAGGTCCATAATAGTCTCCAGACATCTGCCTTTCAGTCCATATCGTTCAAGCAACATCCACAACGCCGGTTTACTCACTCTCGGATAAGCCTTTTGTAAGTCTAGCAGTCTTGCACATAGCCAGTCATCATCATTCATTTCTTCCACCCCTTCCTGATTCACTCTCCTCTTACAATCTTCTACATCCTCCTGTATTCGTAGCATCATTTGCGTCACATCAGCTGTGGACCTCCCTTTCCTGAAGCCCGCTTGATTTTCGTCGAGGCGCCTCAGGTGTTCGGCCCACCAACTCAATCGCTTCGCTAACACTCTTCCTAACACTCTGCCACACATACTCAGCAGGCACACTCCTCTGTAGTTATTTCTGTCGTTCCTATCCCCCTTCTTGTGTAATGGTACCATCAATCCCACTTTAACACTTCCATCCCACTGGTTCGCTCTCTGCTCAAACATATTCCTTACTATTTTACTCACTCTTTCTATCACTCCCTCACACGCACTCCGTATATGTCCAATTCTTACCCCATCTTCTCCCGGTGCCGACTCTCGTATCTCACTCATAGCCTCCATTATCTGTCTTCCTTTATGATCTACAGCTCCTTGAACCGCCTCCTTAATCACTCTTGGTTCTTTCTCGTACCTCTCCCTCGACACGCTTTCAAAATGCTCCTTGAATTAATTTGCTGTCACTGTCGTGTCGTCTATCTCTCTTTCCTAACTTTCTCAAACATTTATACATTTCGCCCAGTCTCCCCCTAGAACACGCTTCCTGACATTCCTCAATCACCCCTTCCCACCAGTCTCTTTCCAGCCTCCTCAGAAACTTCTTCAATTCCTTCCGCGTTTCCTTCACTTCCGCTTTTAGTCTGGTGAGCTCTTCTTCCATTTCCCCCACTCCTCTTCTTCCTCCCCTCACTCTCAACCTTCTCCTCGCATTCAGCGTCTCCATTTTCTTGTTCCTTCTATCTACCCTCTCCCATATCCTCTTCCTCACCTCTTTTATCTCCTCCTCTCTCCCTACTGTCCATGGGTTAGATATTTCTCTTCTCTCCCTTCCACATACCTCCACCATGATGTTTGCCAACTCTGTCCACCCACTCTCCTTTACCAGTCCTTCCTTGCTCAACTTCTCAAATTTCTCTCTTGTCTTCTCCTCATATTCTCTTTTCTTCTCCCCCTCTTTTAGCATCTGCCACTTCGCCTGCAGTACTCTCCTCTGGTTCCTTTCTTCTGTCCTCCAACTTTTCCACTTCCCATTTATTGTCATGCACACTGGCCTATGATCTGACAGTCCGTACTCACTCATCGTTCACATCCTCTTCACTATGTGGTGCCTCTCACTCCCTTTCACCAAAAATCCATCCAACTCATACAATTTTCGACTTGCCATGTGCTTCCACGTCCCCCTCCTTCTGAACCTCCTATAGCTATTAACGTATGCCAAACCGTGCTCCTGACCACTCTATTAAATCCCTTCCCGCTTCATTCATCCTCCCCAATGCATGCCTCCCACACACACCTCATGTCTTCGCAATTCGTTCTCACGCTTGCATTGAAGTCTCCTCCAATCATCAATCTTTCACTCCCTCCCATCGCCACCTGACTCCCCATATCTCGTCGGCATCTCTCCATTTCTTACTCATCCGTTCCCCAGCTCGGTTGGTAGACTGATACTAGCCTGAGCCCTCCCAACACCACCGCCACCACTCTCTCTCCCAACAACTTCTGTTGTCTTTCTTTTATCCACGTCCTCAGCGCCGCTTCCCTCAACATCACTTTCCTCCCATGAACAAGCGCTACCTGCTCCTCCTCCTCACCCAACCACACCACTCCATCTTCTTCTGCTTTTAGCTCCGTCATCAACACCACTTCCCATTTTCTGTTAATTTCCTCTGCCACTCTCCTTAGCCTCTTTCTATATGTTTCTCTCACATTCAATCTCCTCACATTCCATGTGACTATCATTCGTTCTCCAGTCTTATGAATTTCAGTTCTTTTGCCCCCTTCCCTTCCCACCCTTGATTTCCTCCTATCTCCCCTTCTTTCATTCCTCTCTCTTCTTTTGTCGTTTCTACTCCTTTCTCCCCTCCGACTCCTTGGGCCTGGATGGGGGTGAATCCCCACCAGGCTGTCTTTCACTCATCCACCCACATGTCTTTTGTCCATCCCGACTTGCTTGCGCTTCCTTCCCACCATCCCCATCCTACCCCCTGGGGAACCTTCTCGGTCCCGCCTCATCGCGCCATGTTTGGGTCCCGGAAGGGCCCTCGCCTGACTTTTGTTAAAGGAGGGTTGTGGGGCGGCTACTCGCACTTCCCGCCGTCCCAGCGGGGCGAGCGTTGGGTGTCTCTCCTTCCGGTGAGGTGCCTCCTCTTTCCCCGTCGGCTGGTGGGCACTTAGCCGCAACAGGGGCTCGAGAGCCTCGCGCCACTTGGAGGCATCCCACCGTGCGAGGGTTGTGCACGGTGGGAAGCGTACTCAATAGAGTCAAGAATAAAAGTGACGGTCATTGTATTAAAGGCTCAGAGACATTGACATTGTTGAAACATTATAAGTTGTAATTTGCCTTGTGTTATCATGCTGCCTCCTATTGTGCGATTGTTAAACTGCATGTGATGACGCTGCATTCCCTGCGCATGAGCAGTTTAGTAGTCAGGAAGAGCGCTCAGGATCGTGCTGTTGTGGTGTCCTCGCACAAGGTCGTTCGATTAAGTTCGTAAGTCGGCAGAGTTCATGACCGCAAAGTAAGTTTCCTTTATCTCCTTATTACACTTATGTCTACTGGTATCCTTTGCGCTAAGTTTGTGCGTTTGTATGGCACTTCAAGTGAATCCAGTACGAGATGTCTGCTTCGCCGCTATTCGGCGCTATTTTTATCGACCACTAGATGGCTCCATAGACCATCCGAATGAGCCAGTAGAATTCAGTGTGTTTGTTTAAGTGTATTTGGCCAACTAAACCGTTGGCAGTGTTTTCTTCTCCTTTATTGTATTTACTTACTTAATAGAGTTTGTACAGCATTTCTATATACTAAGAATTATTCTGTGTACCTGTTTAAGTTGTATGATATCTTGTTGAATGCTGTACATACCTTAATTGATGTCATTCGACATTCCAGACTCTGCATTTCTGCATCTACCTTCTGCATCTGCTTCTGCATCTACCTTCTGCATCTGCATCTACCTTAATAGAATCTGCATTTCTACATATGTACCTTCTGCCCTTGCCCTTTACCCCTGCCTTCCACCCCATCACCTACAATCTGTCTCCCATCTCCCAAACCTGCCTTCTAACACCTATTAAAGCCTTACCTCAAGATACCTGCGCCCTGTATTCTGACCGATACACCATCCTGTACCCTATATACCCCCAAACTGATCCAGCCTGATATTCCTCCCCAACATTTGGTCCTTCGAGCCGGATATAGTGTTCAGGATGGAGCCAGAGAGAGAGAGACATCTTGATGTGAGGCCGAAACGTCGAACACGTCCCCCAACTTGGATGCAAGACTTCAAGGTCGACTATGTGAGACAGTCACAGTGGGATTTGTCTACTCCAACCCCAACAGGAATATCGTCATATCCGCAGAAGGGACAAGTCCAGATGTCCCCCTTCTATGCACCTCAACCTTACTCGGGACGCTTCGGGGATGCTGCTCAGTATCGAGCCCCTCAGCTAGCCTCAAGCTCCACCCCGAGGAGGGATGTAGATGATGAACCCTTACCTGCCCCTATCCAGTCACACCTGCAGCCCCCATTCCTCGACTCGAGGTACCAGTCGAACCTCAGAGCCTTGCAAGAAGAAAACAACTTCCTGCGTGAGACACATGAGGCCCTACATGCTGGCATAAAGGAGCTAAACGAAGCCCGCAGTGACCTCAAACAGCTGATTGATGTGGCTCACTCATTAAGAACCGGCATGAGCCAGGCCAGCGTTCCTCCACCACCCTGTCCCGGCCCCAACTCATATCCTGTGAGGGCCGTCATCACAACAAGCAGCCATCTCGTCACTGAATCAGAGGATGAAGATGATTGGCCTGACCCACCACCGTGGCCTGAACCTGAGGACAACCTAGACACAAACCTGTGTGCCCTCAATGTGGATGATCAGCAGTTCCCTCACTCCCTACTTCCCCGAAACCAAGCCTCAGCCCTACAGATCTCAGCCACAATCATCACCTGTCCGTCATTCCCAGTTCATTCCTTCCGGCCATGAGATCTCCTACGTTCCCCTACTCAGCCTCGTCCGCTACCTTCAAACCCCAGAATACCCTCAGTAGGCCCATCACCTCTTCCTGTGCCACAGTCTCACAGAGCCACATATCACATGCAACCTCCAATCTCAGAGCCAGTATACAGAGGACCACAACCGACTATCCCGAAGTTCTCCACTCCAGACCCGCGCGAGTTTGCTAGGCTGCGTATAGCACTAGAGAACCTCCTTCCCTCCAATGCTACAGAGCTCTTCAAGTACCAAGTACTCGTAGATCATCTTATACTAGAAGATGCTAGGCTAATATCAGATGCCTACCTAAACTCGCCAACCCCCTACACTGACACCATGATAGCGCTCCATGACAAATACGGTCAACCCCATCAGCTTGCCCTAAAGAACATAGCCAGCGTTCTAGATGGCCCAGAAGTCAGACGGGTGATCCAGTGGCATTTCAGAGATTTGCCCTCCAAGTCCAATCCCTGGTAGGCCTCCTTCAAACCTTGGGCCACGAAGGAGAAATTGAGCTAAGTTGTGGCTCACACGTAGCTCGCCTACTGAGTAAGCTTCCTGCAGAACAACGGGCTGATTTCCGCCGTTATCAGCTCACCAGATCTGGAGCGACACACACCTTGCGTGATCTTTCAGAGTGGCTTCGCCACGAGTCATGGTGCCAGGGCTTCGACAGTCCAACGATTGGACGAAGCTCCAAGGAGAAACAGACGGCCAAAGGTAACGTTCGATCTGCCCCTAGACAAACAGTAGTGTTGCATAGCGCAACGAGCCTACAGAGATTCCAGTTAAGAAGAAAGACAAAGCTAAAGCCTACTGTGCCTATTGCGACAGTACAGAGCACTACTTCAGTCAGTGTAGTAGTGTGTCCAAACTCACCAAAGATCAGCTCAAGGACTGGATCCAGACGAACAAGCGGTGCTGGCGCTGTGCTCGTCAGCACCAGCTGCGCAGTGCAATCTTAAGAAACCCTGTAACCTTTGTCAAGGGAGGCACCTTCTTGCCCTCCACGAGATTAACCTAAGAGCTGAGGAAGTTAAGGCAGACTTGCCTCCAAAGGCAGAAAGTTGTCTCACAACCTCTGCGTCTGAGTCCTTCTACCTTGACCGACCCAGTTTCGGGAACCGGGTCATGTTGAAGGTAGTGCGGGTGCATGTGCACTATGGTAATCAGACATTAGATACCTTTGCAATTCTGGATGATGGGTCCGAGAGGACCATGCTGCTGTCCACTGCTGCTAAGTCTCTAGCCATGGAAGGCACCCCTGAAGACCTTCCCTTGCGCACAGTCCGCCAGGACATCCAAGTACTGCGTGGCCACACAGTTTCATTCCAGATCTCCTCTCCCAACAACCCTAAGGTCAAGTTTAAGATTAATGGTGCCTTTACAGCAAACAGGCTTAATCTAGCCCAGCATAGCTACCCTGTTAGCCATCTACAGAAGAAGTTCAAGCACCTTCGTGGTATCCCTATTCCTACCCTTCATGATGCAAAGCCTTTGCTCCTTATAGGTTCGGACCAGCCTCGACTCATAACGGCCATTGAGCCCGTCAGACTTGGTCCTAATGGTAGCCCGGCAGCTGTCCACACCAGGCTTGGATGGACACTGCAGGGCCCTTGCCAGCCCATGGGGCGGCCAACCCAAACAGCCCAATGCCTGTTTACCTCAACCTTACCATCTAGGGATGATCTCTACAGCCACGTAGAGCGGCTCAAGCCAGTCGATGCTGTCCCCTACCGACCTGAGAGAGAGGTGACCCCATCCAAACAGGACCAACAAGGCACATCCCAGTCTGAAAGGAAGACAGTACGTACGGAAGTGTGCGGTGCCTTTATATATGCTACTCCTTTGTTACGCCATATGGCCATGCCAACAGTGAAAGCACCTAAAGAATCAGTCATTGCCCTGCTGCGCAACACAGAAAGACGCCTCCTTAAGAACTCTAAGCAGGACGAGCCTACAAGCAGAGGTTAGTCCCCTCACGAAGCACCGGCCCTTGAACGTTGTGCAGCTCTCGTAGCAGCGCAGTTAGCTTCAACCCTTAAGAAGGAGCTCACTCTCACAGTACAACCCATAGTCTTGTGGTCTGACTCTACTACTGTACTAAATAACCCTGCTGACGACCTCACAAGAGGGAAGACTTTAGTATCCCTCTCGGAGCCCAACCGATGGTCACAAGGACCCCCCTTCCTTCTGCAGTGCCCAAATACCTGGCCGGAAATGACACACTCTGACCCACCAGATGATATAGCTGAGTTGAGAAAGGTCACCTTCTGCGGGTCAGCTGTCACCTCACCTCACATTTCCAGTCTACAGGATGGTAAATGCAACACCTGGCTGGCCCTCATGGACACTACTGCAAGAGAGCTTCATGGCCAAGCCCCCTCAGATTACTCACCTACGGCCGAAGAGTATCGACAAGTGGACATACTCATCCTACAACGAGCCCAGAAACAGACCTTCCCCGATGATTATGCCCAGCTGTCAGCAGGAAAAGCAGTGTCCACTACAAGTCGACTGATCAAACTAGCACCAGCCATAGACACCCTTACTCACCTCATACGAGTGGGAGGCCGATTACGCCGTCTAGAGGGTCAAGATGAGACCACCCTCCATCCGATTGTCCTTATTGCTTCTTACCCTGTGACTCACATCCTCATTAAGAAGTATGACCAAGATCCTAAGCACCCAGGACAAGAGCGAGTCTTTGTAGAGCTGCGGAGGAAATACTGGATCCTCCATGGACGTGAGGCAGTTTGTCGTCGTCAGCGCTCCTGTGCAGACTGTCAGCGGTGGAGAGCACAGCCTTCGATACCTAAAATGGCTGACCTTCCAACAGCGCGTCTCCAACTGCATAAACCTGCCTTCCACGTCACTGGCATGGACTGTTCCTCTGTACTTGCATAGGGACCGAGCCCGTCAAGAGGATGTCCTCTCCACGGTTCCGCTCGAGGTGAAGGCCATTCTCAACTCTAAGCCTTTGGGATACGTGTCTGCTGATGTGGCTGATATTGACCCGGTGACCCGAATAGCCTTCTACTGGGGCGGCCTGACGGATCACTCCTCAAATCGTCTACCAAGAGCGAGAGCCTGAGCCGCAGGCGCTGGCGGCACTCACAAGTCCTTGCAGACCAATTTTGGTCAAGATTCATTAGAGAATACCTCTCTGGATTACAAACGAGACAGAAATGGCACGCCTGCCCCCCTGACCTCCTGGAGAAATCGGTGGTCATGATCGTCGACCCACAGCTACCTTGTGCCATGTGGCCCATCGGTCATGTGACGAAGGTTCATCGCAGCGATGACGGCTACATCCGGTCAGCTGACGTGGATGTCAAAGGACATGTGTACACCCGACCAGTAGCTCGGTTGGTTCTACTACCAGCCCTTCCATCAGGAGTATCTGAACCCGAGTCAACTCAAGACCTTCAGGTGGACTAATGAGCCTTTATCGAGCAAATGTGCCCCTGCACATTTGGGGGCGGCTGTATTAAAGGCTCAGAGACATTGACATTGTTGAAACATTATAAGTTGTAATTTGCCTTGTGTTGTCATGCTGCCTCCTATTGTGCGATTGTTAAACTGCATGTGATGACGCTGCATTCCCTGCGCATGAGCAGTTTAGTAGTCAGGAAGAGCGCTCAGGATCGTGCTGTTGTGGTGTCCTCGCACAAGGTCGTTCGATTAAGTTCGTAAGTCGGCAGAGTTCATGACCGCAAAGTAAGTTTCCTTTATCTCCTTATTACACTTATGTCTACTGGTATCCTTTGCGCTAAGTTTGTGCGTTTGTATGGCACTTCGAAGTGAATCCAGTACTCTGTATTCTGACCGATACACCATCCTGTACCCTCTATACCCCCAAACTGATCCAGCCTGATATTCCTCCCCAACAGTCATTTCACTTTTAACTGCATCGTCATCGTTTTTTGCCGTCTTTAGTTCATCTTCTCTCTCAGATGTGGTTTTTGCCTGGCGTTTTGTCAAGAACTGATATAAGGACGTTTGCTTGTCGTCTTTTAACAATCCTTCATTTTGTCCAAGGCAACCATCAGCGTCGTGAGCTATCGCCCGACTGGTGAACACTTTTTCTGGGTGACTCACATTTACGTAAAACTATCGGAACGCCTCATGGTCCGAGGGGCGAATGACGAGGACACTGCATAGACACATCGATCTGTCTTCACACATAGAAACGTACGGGTTGAGGTCCCTCATAAGCCAATCGGATGCCAGGAAGATGCACGGTAATAGCCAATCGCAGAGCAGCTACACGTATGTTGCGTTCAGGAAACTCGGAACTGCGAGGAGCAACCCATCCCGTATTTTTACCTTTCGTATCTTGAAATTTCATTCGTAACAAGAGGCAATATTTTCCAGTTGAGGCGTTTCGTAACTCGAAAATTTCGTATGAAGAGACATTCGTAAGTAGAGGTACCACTGAGGTCTACAGAACAAATGTCCTCAGAATTACATAATAGTAGTGCATAATTGCAAAATTAGTTTATAATTACATTTTTTTAAATCAATGAAGCTTTACTAAAACACAATTAAACCTATTCAGAAGCACAATGTTGAAATAGAAGTGTTGTATTTGTCTTTGTAATTGACCCACCGAAAATGTTTCTAGACAAGAAAATACCGTTTTCTCCTCCAAACAACAATTTAGAGAAATAAAAACTGTTGTTATAGTAAAAAAGAAAACCAACTGTTCGTTTGATATAGCATCATATTTTTATTGTTCAATAAAACTCTTGCTTCAAATCTTTGGTGATTAAAAAAAAAAAGTGCCTCAAAATTAGGAACCAGCTCCTCAAATGAAGTACTATAATTGATTAGCAAAACTGGCATGCAAAAGAAACATTTTATTTTTGAGCCTTGTGTACAACCTGTCATATCGCTTCATGGACCACTAACTTATCTTTTTATTGTAGATGGTACCACTATGATCTGTCCCGCCATGCTGCTGAAGCTCTCCTCTTGTCTAACGGAAGTGATGGCACTTACCTCCTGAGAAACAGCAATGAGGGGCCAGGCTGTTTTGCCTTGTCTGTCAGGTCAGGTTTTTTTTTTTTTTTTGTACAATTACAATTTGTATAATTACATAAAGACAAACAGGTAAAATTTGCTTTTGTGTATCCTTGAAAGGGCGCAATTATACTTAAAAAGATTGCCATCCCTCATTTAAGTTCTTTCGCTTGCCCAAGGTTCAAGGGACCTGCAGTCTTACTCGGGAAGCCTCAAACCTCTGGCAATGCCCTCCATCTCCACCTAGGAAAACTTGAGCTATCTGTAAGATATAGTCTAGCATGTGCTAAGTGTGCTATCAGGCCTCCTCTTGGTAGTCCATGCATAAACACTTCACTGGAGATGTATCCAACATAAATCATTTTAACTAACTGCTGTCAATTTGGAGGAGCAACAACATTAGTCTGAAGGGGTGTTCACATGGCACACATTTGCTCCGGTGCTGCACCGATGTATTTTGTTGGGATATATCTTACACCGGAGCAAATGTTGTGGAGCGGTCACACATACAAAGCCGCTGAGCGTGTTAACTCCGGCGTAGCGCAGCCCCACTTGCGGTCACACGGCAGTTTCTGCAGCGGAGCAAAACGATAGAAAACAAAAAGAGCTGTTGTGTTGGTTCTTTTTAAAACATACACAACTCAAGCAACTGCTGTACAGGCACGTCCTTCTCCTTCTCGGTCTCCGTGCCTTCTGCTCGAGTGATCTTCTATTGGGGTGGGGGGGTGAACACACAACAAAGGAACAAACTACACAAACCACTCCGAGACAGTCCAGTCTCCTACAAAAGGAAAGATGATGTTTGGGGACTACCCCCCATTCTAGTTGAAATGGTATAACCCAAGAGGCAAGGTGCTGCTTGTTACTGTTATTGCCAGCCATCATGTCTTGTGTCGTTATTAAATACATGACGGAAGTACAACAGAGCACGAAAGCAACGCATTCTCGCCATATGTAATCAACTCTTCTCATGCGTAGCGAGGCTACTCCCCCCTCCCACAAACGAGCATTTGCTCTGGAGCACATTTTAGCGTTCACACGTACCATTTTACATTGGTGCTGCCCCGCAAACGAGCATTTGCTCCAGAGCAAATTTAACCCCCCTCAGGGAGGTGGTTTAAAAATTTGCTCTAAGTAAGCTGTTTTCAGGGGCTCCACCAGTGTAACTTTGCACGTGTGAACGCTCTACTGGCGCAGCACCGGTATAGCACCAGAGCAAATGTTGCCGTGTGAACACCCCTTGAGTGCCTCTCCTTCCCCTATATCTTTATCTTGCCACCTTGTAGAGGAAGCACATTTCAGCTAATAACCACCCGAGTAATGCTGAAGCTCACGCTTCACTGAAGCCATTGGCTCGCTCCCCTGAACCTTGGCTGCACTCATTAATCTTGTCTATAATGAGAAGAACAAGGTCAGACTTAGTGGAGTGCAACATTGATGTCTCTGAATGCCTTTGGATAGGCAAACTCCGATGCACCCTACAATACTCTGTCCAGGATGTAGTCTCGGGATGTAATGATACCCAAATTAGCATGATATGAACCTCTCGATGCGATAGATATCACAATATTGTGGGGAAGTGCACGCTAATATTAAAAAAAACACACACACAAAAACAACAAAAAACAAGCTCACAATACTGTCCAAAGTCATTGTATGCTTTAAAAAAGCTGACAATATGGGGTAAAAAAATGCTTGACCAATTATTTAATTGGCTTTTTTTTAATCATGGCTACAGAACTTGGTAATTCAAAAGAGCAAAATTCAAGCTAACACAGGAACACTACACCAACCGGTAATTTCTGCCTCAAACAGATGTTCCTTTTTCAGTGAAACGTTCGACTGTAAATCTATTGGGAACATCAAGTCACTTGCAAAACAAGTTCAAGTCGGTTCCAACACAACTGGATGACGCATAAATATAAATGTGCACAGCAAATACAAAATAAGTCTGCTGGAACAATCTCGCAAAGAAGTCAACTCAAATAACGGAGCAAGATAAACCTAAATAAAAATATCAAGTGTAAACACTAATGTACCATTTCACCATTACGAGAGGAGAAGAGACCTCTTGGCATTTACAATAACCCCTTCTGTTTAGAATACCCAGTCACTGGGCACTGAGGTAGGTGGGATGCACAGATATGTCTTTGTTGAAGACAGAAGAGATTGCTTCCCTGCATGACGCCCCCCCCCCTTCAGAGAACATGATGACAGAGAAACCACAAGTTTTTTTTACCCCAAAAATCCAGCTCTGCTTGTAATTCATGGTGTCTGTATTGTCTAAAGTACGACCCAGAATGTCCTCCAGGGCATGTTTTGTCGGCATTTGCAATTTCAATCTGCTAAATTTGCCGCTCTCCACCATTTTGAATTTCTATGTATACGGTGTGCAGGGTGTGTTCCTATTGGCGGGGCGGCGCAAAGCATCATGGTCTATGTAGTTTGGCTGAAGCAGACAACAAGCAGCTGTTTTTTTTTTTTGGGAGGGGGGGGCGAAGAAGAACTGTTTTAATATTGTAACATGACATCAACGAGGGGCGGCCCGGTAGTCCAGTGGTTAGCACGTCGGCTCCACACAGGCCTCCCTGTGTGGAGTTTGCATGTTCTCCCCGGGCTTGCGTGGGTTTTCTCCGGGTGCTCCGGTTTCCTCCCACATTCCAAAGACATGCATGGCAGGCTGATTGAGCACTCTAAAATTGTCCCTAGGTATGAGTGTGGGCGTGGATGGTTGTTCGTCTCTGTGTTCCCTGCGATTGGCTGGCAACCGATTCAGGGTGTCCCCCGCCTACTGCCCGGAGACAGCTGGGATAGGATCCAGCACCCCCCGCGACCCTACTGAGGATCAAGCGGTTCCGAAGATGAATGAATGAATGAATGACATCAACAAAATGATGGCAATGACCGTTGTTACATCCCGAGTGTAGTTTACACGACCTGAACGAAAACCACATTTCACCCACCATATCCAATGTTCAACGAATGCCTGGTGTATTCCCTCCAGTAATCTTGCACAGATTTTCCGTGGCTGGTCAAGGATTGTTATCCCCCTACATTTGGCAAACATCCATTGTCCCTCTGAAGAAGGGTTAATTATGGACTAATCAACAGATACCATCCCTGACAATGTTGAGGAGACATGTCAAACAAGACAGATCGACAGCATTCAGAAAGCTTTAAAAAAGATTACTTTTTTCCAATGCTGACACTAAAAAGCCACTTATGAAAGGCAGTTTGTATCAGATTCGTTTTGTGACAATTCAGATAAATTAATATGATGTTTCCAATCCAATTTACAGGGCAAAGGATTCAGTCAAGCATTTTCACGTGACACGCAAAGACAATGGCTATGTGTTTGGATTTAACACATTTTCAAACCTTCGGGACTTTATTAACCACTTCGCCAATCAGCCTCTGGTGGGCAGCGAAACAGGTAAACAAGCACATCCACGACAGTTAATACACGATAGGATGAAAACTTACCAAGTAAAACGTTTGAGATTTTAAAATCAGACATTAGTTTGACATTCAGTACAGACAGTCGCTAGCTGTATGCCACATCATTGTTTTATTTGTTTATTGAACATATAAACAGAAAATAGAAATTTGGCAGGAGGTAAAGGGAAGCCAAAAAAAACCCCATAGTCATCATTCAGCACAAATTACATGTTCAAAAGAAGTAGGAAGACGTTATAAGCTTATCTAGTCTGAACCCTTGTTCTTTGTGAGTTTTAACTTGTTTGATAGTAGTACAGACGCTCCCCTGCTTACGAACGAGATACGTTCCGAACGATCGTTCGTAAGGTGAATTCGTTCGTAAGTTGCTTCAGTGCTATATTTTGTCTGGAATGTATGTTTAAGGCTTATATGTTTGACATCCATATAACGGGGAGAGAGCTTTTCGTCACGTTCTTCAGGGCTCGAGGGTTAGCTGCCCGGTAAACTAGCAGCGGCTTCAGCTTGAAGCTCCCGATCTTTGTTTATAAATGGTACCGATGGTCGAACGATTCATGTTGTATGCACGTGCAACGCTCACCATTTTCTCACCTGCATCAAGCTTCTTTATTATTGCCACTTTCATTTGAAATGAAATGGCTTGCCTCTTCTTTACACTTCCACTCTCACTATTAGCCTTTCGCTTTTCACCAACCATATTGAATAATGGATGCACGAGATATTTAACAACTCGGGGTGGATGCTGGGCGAGCTCTCACAGCACCTTACGTCGGTAGTAGCGGCAGAAAGAAGCACTACAGTACCTGTACTCAGAAAAAGGCGCGCAATACAAAATCTAACTTTTTCTTTTCTTTTTCGACATACCCGTAAATATGTTCGTATGTACCGTTGTTCGTAACTCGGATGTTCGTAAGTAGGGGAGCGTCTGTATACTGATAGATCATTCATTTGGTATACTGTATCTTAATTTGAGAAGATAAGGAAAAGAGTCTACATATAAACCTATTCATGTACACAAACCTAGTCATGTACACAAATGCATTAACCCTAATGCGTGCCATATTTGCATATGCTGTACTTACAACTTTCTGTTTGACCTCTTATTCAGCACATCTTTGGTTTTGTAGAGGATCCCTATGGTTTTTGATATTTTCCTTTTGATGTTATCTGTATGTGGCTTCCAACATAGTTTTGCATCCATTACGGATCCAAGAAATTTATTTTCATACACTCTTTCTATTTCAATTGAGTTTACCATCATTTTAACTTGGTGTTTAATTAGTCTAGTGCCACAAATAAATTAACTTTGAATCAATTATTCTACTTTTTTAGAACTATTTCTGATTATGTGATTTAGTCTTTTCCATATTTCTTACGTGTTGTTTTGTTAGTGGCCCACATCTGGCACCCACAATGTGGGCCACATCAGGCCAATATCTGAGTCAAATTGCAAAACCATATTTGGGCCTACTCCGGCCCTATGCTGGGCCAGAACAGGTTCCTGATATCAGCCTTAATTCCACCTTAACTAAGCCACTTCATTTATGAACCATATTTGACCCACATGTAATTAAAAAAAGCCTAAAAAACAACTGTAATAAAACTGTGTTTATTGTCATAATTTTTTAACCTCACATATAACCGCACATACACTGGAAAACCACACTTTTCTTTATTGAACAGAGTCCAAACTGGGATGCAGCTTGCTCTTAAATGGCATTTTTTCGATCCATCAAATTGTTGTGTTCTCCATGCTCTCTTCTCATCCTCTCCTTCCTATCACCATCTTGATCAAGATCCATGTAACTGGCGCCAATATTGAGTCGTTGGTTGCCATGACAATGAAAATATAATTTATCTGATGTTGATTTGTAAAAGTGTTTTGTGTTTCCATATGAACCTTGATTATGTATGCTTTCTCTTCAAATAATTTCAACAAGTATTTTCAGAATAGATTTCAAAGAATCGCTCCCGGTTCAGGATCACATGGGGTGAGTAGCGAGGGAATGAGGGAGAGAGTCAGAAAAAGAGTTTGAGAAAGAGATTGCGGGAGAAATTAACCTCCACCGTCTGGTCAACTGTATTTGAAATTATCTACTTTCGGTTTACCAAGGAGCACACGGTGTTTTGTTGGGTTGTTCTTCTTCGTTTCAATGCCATGATCTACAGGACGTAAGTGAATAAAGTTAAAATCTTTCGCAATTACAGTAAAATGCACGGCAATAAAAAGTCACTTACACGTCGTCGTTTCGGATCCGATGATAGAAAACGGCGAACCGAACACGTTTCTTCCGTCGTCTCTCCCGTTGTGTCGAGTGGGCGCTGCTTTTTAAGCTAGTGCCGCGATCTACAGGACGTAAGTAAATAAAGTTAAAATCAAAAATCGTTCGCTATTACAGTGAAATGCACGCCAATAAAAAGTCACTTACACGTCGTCGTTTCGAATCCGATGATAGAAAACGTCAAAGTGAACATGTGTCTTCCGTTGCATCGGGTGGGCGCTGCGTGTACAGTGAAACTCCTCTAGAATGAAACCTACATGGTCGAAAATACCCCCTAACGTGAAAAAATCTTCATGCATTAACACCATTCTCATTCTCCTGCCCCCCATACGGCAAAAAAAAAACCTTTTGCATTATACGAAATTATTTTCTCTGCTCTAGCCTCGCGAAGACATTCACTACAATGAAGTCTAATCCAACAGCGACCTCTACTGTTTTGTTCGGAAACGGCAACAGCAACCACCACACTGGTTTACATAGTGAACGATGTTTATTTAAGTCACAGCTGGAGTTTCATGAACGCAACATACTCGTAGCTGCTCTGCCATTGGCTTACCGAGCATCATCCTGGCCTCCAATTGGCCAAGAGGGACCTCACTGTCTATGTGTGTAGATACTGAAGCTCGATCCGTACAAGATAGAGTGGAATGCATCCGATTAGCTGCTCAGAGTAAATTGCCTATGGCTCAACGACATTCAAATAAACGAACGTTTCCTCGAATGCTTTACTTGTTATGATGCTAAAAATATTGCGCTAACTGGAGCGCTAATGAGGGAGAAGTGCTCCAGTTAGCGTAAGGTTTTTAGCCTTCGAGAGCTAACTATGGCCATCGAGGACTGCGAAGCGTCCCGTGGCTGGCTTAAAAGTTCATTGCATAACATCAGTTGAGCAACGCTGTCTTGGGTGGCGATCAAGGGTAGGTCGAGTTAGAGAGAGTGAGATGGTGGAAAGAAAAGCCACCGGGTCCAGGAAGTATTTGTTATTGTTAGATTCAGACGAGCATGGACATTGCATTGCTAAAATGGCGACAAAACGGACCTTTGGATGTCAAGCAGCGAAGACAAGAAGAGCTCTGCCGCTGGAAGAGAGGGTAAAAGTGATCAAAATGAAGGACGGAGGAAGCAAAATATAAGACATCATGCAAGAAATTGATGTAAGTGAAAGTGAATGCTGATCATAAATTTTGCAATTTCTTTCCCTTTTTTTCTTTCCACACTGACTATTTGAAGTGTGTGTGCTCATACTTATGCACTACAGTAAACATTCTCTAGTGCGGACTCGTGTTTTTATAGCAAAATAATTTATTTGCACACAACAAAACTATTGAACAATGAACGAAAGTGCAGATATGGAGAGGATGGTTTTTGGCTTCCATCCAGTTTGTCACCACATCGATTCATCCCACCACGTCCAGATGCACGACCTATAAATTATAGAAACATAAAAAGTTGCAAATATAAATTGCTGCAGAGTGAGGTACAATCATTTTATTTACCTTTCTTTCCAACACCTAAGCAAAGAGTCGTCATCTTTTGGCTTCTGGTTGGACAATCTGTAATTTATAGAAGTATGTACAATTACCACACTTTTATTTTTTTATTGTTACCTTTCAACATCTCTCACACACACAGACATGCTCGCACACTGCTATTTACACCATTCATTCCACGTTGCTCAGCATCCAATTTGAAATGAAATGGAATATGAATTTAACACGAGTGGTTTTAGCAGAGCTGAGCGGACCAAATGTGTCCCGTTTTTTTTTGTTTTGTTTTTTAAAACCTATGGCGAGACAAGTCAGCACATTTATGGCACATATTTTCATCCACATCTCCGAGACGCATCAACCGTACATAAATGATTAGTGTTATTGGCAACTTTATAGTATAGCGGGGAATTTAGCGGTGCATAAAAGTGATGAAGTTTTGAATGGGAACTTGTAAGCTAGTCAGTAGTTACCTCCCCGTCCCAGCGGCTCTGGCGAGAACTCTCAGCTGCTTTCCGTTATGTCCGAAGGCACGTATTCGTCCGACGGTTCGGGGATCCAAATCGCTCTCCAATTCATTGTCTTCGCCGTAGTCATTACGAGACGATTCCAGCGAATCGCTGACGTGGCCCGGTGCCGGCCATGCGAAGCAATGCAGCCTCTTTGCCGTCATCGCTGGAAGTCGACGGGGAGATGAGTTGTGGGCGATGTGCGCGGGACAAAATGCTCTGCCAAGCGATGGTCCCTGACGTGGAGGATGTTCATCTTCATCAGATGAACTCGAAACTCGGCGTGAGCTATGCGGGCCGCGTGTAGCACGCCATGTTTGCGCAAGCTGATGTTCGTTCGACGGGTGCTGCTTTTGATTACGTGACCGAAGCGTCATTTCAAGGACAGCAAAGACACCAGAAACCTGTGGAGAGGGATCCAGACCATCACGGACTACAAGCCCTCTCCGCACACCTGCGACAGCTCCATCTCGCTGCTGAACAACCTGAACGACTTCTTCGCCCGTTTTGAGACAGACAACAACACCCCAGCACAGAAGACCCCACCCCCTCCTGGCGACCAGGTGCTGACACTTTCCCAGGATAGTGTGAGGCGTTCCCTCAGGAGAACAAACGCACAGAAAGTGGCAGGTCCTGACAATATTCCTGGTCGCGTCCTGAGAGACTGTGCTGAGGAGCTCACAGATGTTTTCACAGACATCTTTAACACCTCACCTCTGAGCCAGGCTGTTGTCCCCACTTGTCTCAAGGCCACCACCATCAACCCGGTCCCGAAGAAGTCGTCGCCCTCCAGCTACAATGACTACCGCCCGGTCGCACTCACCCCCATTCTCATGAAGTGCTTCGAGCGGTTAGTCAAGCAGCACATAAAGTCTGCCCTCCCCCCCACCCTGGACCCCTACCAGTTTGCATATCGGCATAACAGATCGACTGCAGACGCCATCTCCACCGCCCTCCACTCAGCCCTCACCCACCTGGAGACCAAGAACTCACATGTCAGAATGCTGTTCATCGACTTCAGCTCAGCATTCAACACCATCATTCCGCAGCAGCTCATCCCCAAACTGGACCACCTGGGGCTCAACACCTCCCTGTGCAACTTGCTGTTGGACTTCCTGACGGAGAGACCACAGGCAGTTCGGGTCGGCGGCAACACCTCCAGCACCATCATGATGAACACAGGAGCCCCACAAGGATGTGTGCTGAGCCCCCTCCTCTTCACACTGCTGACCCACGACTGCACTCCTTCATCCAGTTCCAACCCCTTCGTTAAGTTTGCGGATGACACGACTGTAGCGGGTCTCATCAACAACGACAATGAGACAAGCTACAGGAGTGAGGTGAGCAGGCTAGCCTTGTGGTGTAAGGACAACAATCTCCACCTGAATATGGAGAAGACAAAGGAGATTGTTGTGGACTTCAGAAAGGCGCACTCCCAGCATGCTCCACTGACCATTAACGGTGCCACAGTGGAGAGAGTGAGCAACACCAAGTTCCTGGGAGTGCACATCTCTGAAGACTTGTCCTGGAGCCATAATACCGCCAAAAAAGCCAACCAGCGCCTGTACTTCCTCCGCAAACTGGGGAGAGCAAGAGTCCCGCCCCCCATCATGCAGACATTCTATACAGGCACCATTGAGAGCATCCTGTCCAGCTGCATCACTGTGCGGTATGGTGCTTGCACTGTGTCCTGCCAAAAGACCTTGCAGCGCACCGTGAGAACAGCTAAGAAGGTCATTGGTGTCTCTCTGCCCCCACTCATGGACATTTACTACTCCCGGCTGACCCGCCAAGCCATCCGGATCGCAGGTGACCCCACCCACCCATCCCACAGCCTCTTCGGCCTGCTGCCGTCGGGAAGGAGATTGCAAAGTCTCAGTGCCAGAACCAGCAGGCTCAAAGACAGTTTCTTCCACCGGGCGGTCAGGAGACTCAACTCCCTCCCTGCTCTGCCCAAACTCCCCACCCTCTGCCTCTGCCCGACCCCTGCCTCCTGTCACAGACTATGACCCTCCCCTCATTATCCGACATCTGCATATTGCGTATTGCACAACGCACTACCTCACTTTTATCCACAATGGCCTCAAGTGCCATTGTTTAGGCTGCTTGTATATATCGTCTATATGTTTATACTGTTTTTAGATTACATTGTCTCTTACTGTTTTACTGCTTGCTGAGGATTGAGAGAAAGAAATTTCATCCATGCTGCATGTCCATCCATCTATCCATCTTCTACCGCTTATCCGGGGCTGGGTCGCGGGGGCAGCAGCTTTAGCAGGGAAACCCAGACTTCCCTCTCCCCGGCCATTTCTTCCAGCTCTCCCCGGGGGATCCTGAGGCGTTCCCAGGCCAGCTGCGTGACATAGTCTCTCCAGCGTGTCCTGGGTCGTCCTCGGGGTCTCCGCCCGGTGGGACATGCCCGGAACACCTCACTAAGGAGGCGCTCAGGAGGCATCCGGATCAGATGCCCAAGCCACCTCATCTGGCTCCTCTCGATGTGGAGGAGAAGCGGCTCTACTCTGAGCCCCTCCCGGATGACCCAGCTTCCCACTTTATCTCTAAGGGAGAGCCCGGACACCCTGCGGAGAAATCTCATTTCGGCCGCTTGTATCCAGGATCTCGTTCTTTCGGTCACGACCCATAGCTCATGACCATAGATGAGGGTTGGAACGTAGATCGACCGGTAAATTGAGAGCTTCGCCCTTTGGCTCAGCTCCTTCTTTACCACGACAGACCGATACAACGTCTGCATCACAGCAGACGCTGCACCGATCCGCCTGTCGATCTCTCGCTCCCTTCTGCCCTCACTCGTGAACAAGACCCCAAGATACTTAAACTCCTCCACCTGGGGCAAGATCTCCTCCCCGACCCGGAGAGGGCACTCCACCCTTTTCCGACTGAGGACCATGGTTTCAGATTTGGAGGTGCTAATCCTCATCCCAACCACTTCACACTCGGCTGAAAAACGCTCCAGTGAGAGTTGGAGAGCCCTGCTTGAAGGAGCCAACAGTACCACATCATCTGCAAAAAGCAGAGATGCAATACTGAGGCCACCAAAACGGACCCCCTCAACGCTTCGGCTGCGCCTAGAAATTCTGTCCATAAAAGTTATGAACAGAATCGGCGACAAAGGGCAGCCTTGGCGTAGTCCCACCCTCACTGGAAACGATTCCGACTTACTGCCGGCAATGCGAACCAAACTCTGGCATCAGTGGTATAGTGACCGAACTGCCCGTATCAGGGGGCTCGGTACCCCATACCCACGAAGCACCCCCCACAGAACTCCCCGAGGGACACAGTCAAACGCCTTCTCCAAGTCCACAAAACACATGTAGACTGGTTGGGCGAATTCCCACATACCCTCGAGGACCCTGCTAAGGGTGTAGAGCTGGTCCACTGTTCCACGGCCGGGACGAAAACCACACTGCTCCTCCTCAATCTGAGGCTTGACTTCCTGACGGGCCCTCTTCTCCAGCACCCCTGAATAGACTTTACCAGGGAGGCTGAGGAGTGTGATCCCTCTGTAGTTGGAACACACCCTCCGGTCCCCCTTTTTAAAAAGAGGGACCACCACCCCGGTCTGCCAATCCAGAGGCACTGTCCCCGATGACCACGCGATGTTGCAGAGGCGTGTCAGCCAGGACAGCCCCTCAACATCCAGAGCCTTGAGGAACTCCGGGCGGATCTCATCCACCCCTGGGGCCTTGCCACCGAGGAGCTTTTTAACCACATTGGTGACTTCAACCACAGAGATAGGAGAGCCCACATCAGAGTCCCCAGACTCTGCTTCCTCCAAGGAAGGCGTGCTGGTGGAGTTGAGGAGGTCTTCGAAGTACTCCGCCCACAGGCTCACAACGTCCCAAGTCGAGGTCAACAGCGCCCCACTTCCACTGTACACAGTGTTAGTGGTGTACTGTTTCCCCTTCCTGAGACGTCGGATGGTGGACCAGAATTTCCTCGAAGCCGCTCGGAAGTCGGCTTCCATAGCCTCAACGAACTTTTCCCATGCCCGAGTTTTTGCCTCGGCGACCACCAAAGCTGCATTCCGCTTGGCCAGTCGATACCTGTCAGCTACCTCTGGGGTCCCACAGGCCATAAAGGCCCGATAGGACTCCTTCTTCAGCTTGACGGCATCCCTTACTGCTGGTGTCCACCAGCGAGTACGGGGGTTGCCGCCACGACAGGCACCAACTACCTTACGGCCACAACTCAGATTGGCCGCCTCAACAATAGAGGCGCGGAACATGGTCCACTCGGACTCAATGTCCCCCGCCTCCCTCGGGACATGGGAAAAGCTCTGTCGGAGGTGGGAGTTGAAACTCCTTCTGACAGGGGATTCCGCCAGACGCTCCCAACAAACCCTCACAATACATTTGGGTCTGCCAGGACGGACCGGCATCTTCCCCCACCATCGGAGTCTACTCACCACCAGGTGGTGATCAGTTGACAGCTCCGCCCTCTCTTCACCCGAGTGTCCAAAACATGCGCCGCAAATCCGATGATAAAACCACAAAGTCAATCATCGAACTGCGGCCAAGGGTGTCCTGGTGCCAAGTGCACATATGGACACCCTTATGTCTGAACAAGGTGTTCGTTATGGACAATCCGTGATGAGCACAGAAGTCCAATAACGAAACACCACTCGAGTTCTGATCGGGGGGGCCGTTCCTCCCAATCACGCCCCTCCAGGTCTCACTGTCGTTGCCCACATGAGCATTGAAGTCCCCCAGCAGAACGAGGGAGTCCCCAGCAGGAGTACTCTCCAGCACACCCTCCAAGGACTCCAAAAAGGGTGGGTACGCTGAACTGCTGTTGGGTGCGTACGCACAAACAACAGTCAGAACCTGTCCCCCCACCCGAAGGCGGAGGGAGGCTACCCTCTCGTCTACCGGTGTGAACCCCAATGTACAGGCACTGAGCCGGGGGGCAATGAGTATGCCAAAACCTGCTCTGCGCCTCTCACCGTGGGCAACTCCAGAGTGGAAGAGAGTCCAACCCCTCTCGAGAGAACTGGTACCAGAACCCAGGCTGTGTGTGGAGGTAAGTCCGACGATATCCAGTCGGAACTTCTCCACCTCACACACCAGCTCGGGCTCCTTCCCTGCCAGAGAGGTGACGTTCCATGTCCCTAGAGCTAGCTTCTGGAGCCGAAGATCGGACCGCCAGGATCGGACCCCTTGGCCCCTCCCATGGGTCATGGGCTCACCACCCATGGGAGGGGCCAAAGGGTCGGGTGCATTGTGAGCTGGGCGGCAGTAAAAGGCGTCAGAGCTCGTCTTGTCTTAGCTGCTTGACATCCAAAAGTCCGTTTTGGAGCCATGTTAGCAATGCAACGTTCTTCTGAAACTAACAATAACAAATACTTCCTGGACTACTGCGCATGTGTAAACCAGTGTGGTGGTGCCTATTGCCGTTTCCGAATGAAGCAGTAGAGGTCACTGTTCGATTAGACTTCGAATCTGCTCGTCGCGAGGCAAGAGCAGAGAAAAAGATTTCGTATAACGCATCAGGGTTTTTTTTTCGGTGTATGGGGGGGGGGCAGGACAGTGAGTATGGTGTTAATGCATGAAGATTTTTTTCACACAGGAGGGGGGGGGGGGTATTTTCGCCCCGGTAGGTTTCGTTGTAGAGGAGTTTCACTGTACAGGTATTGATGTGGCTTGACATCAGTGTTGTGGGCCTCGAGCCGGTCCTTGGCCTCGAGGACCGAAGGTCGGTCTTTGGTCCTTGGCTTTGGCCTCGGAGTCAAGTCCTTAGCCTCGAGTTGCCGGTCCTCTGACACAACGAGGGATTAGAGCCTCAAATCCCTCGTCCCCAGGTATAAAGTGGGTCAGAGGACCGCAAAAATCATGAAGAAATAAAAACAAATCCCATCCAGCGAAACCCACATTGATGGATTTATCTGGCGCTTTAAGAGAGGTGGGGCTGCCACTGACAGGTGACAGTTAGCGCAACGTATAAAGAGCGGCATCAAGTTAGTTTCAATCACGGTTCGTTACGTTCGCGATCGGCAGTTTAAATAGCGTGTAAAGTCTTTCTGTAACAGTGGTGTCTTTTATTTAGTTATTTTTGCACAGTCGTCACGTTTGTGCGGTGGCACTAGAATGTTTGTTTGAACCAAGTAATTTGCGTTACAGCTGGAGTCAATAATGCCGGCACTTCACTTCCGGGTTTGGCCGTTGGGATTTGGAGTCCTTTTGCTCGATTCCAGTTATGTTTGCTGAATGCTTTCTCATGTTTGGAAAAACGAATATTGATAATACATAGTATAAAATCATGGTTGATTTAATTATTTATTATTATTGTGAAGTTGAAGGTATTAAATTAATTATGTAGTATTAGTGGTAGTGGTAATAATAGCAGTTGTTTAGAGATCAGAGGATGTTTAGAGATCAGCCATCTTGTTAGGCGTAGAAAAAAAAGTAGTGTGTTTCCGGTAACCCGACCGACCGAGAATTTCTACCTCAAAAAAAAACTTTACGGTCGGGCATTTTTTTCAAACAACCTTCTACATTTTTGTGTAATAATAATAATAATAATAATAATAATAAATTTTATTTATAAGCGCCTTTCAAGGCACCCAAGGACACTTTACAATAACAAAAGACACAAAACAAAACGGGTTGAGCAGTGGCAGCCAAATGCGCCAGCGTTCACTAAACCCGGAAGTCAGAAAGAAACCACAAGGGAGGGATGCTCTCGCGATATTCACGTTGAGTGTGCGTGTCGTTTGCCCTGTCGTCTGTCCACAACATTGAATCATGGCGGCGGCCACAATCTCCGACAACAGTTTAAACTGCGTTTTGTGTGTTGCAGTCGCATGCTCGCACCATAATATGAAGAAAATAGCACCCATCAGAGATGAAGGTCCTCTGGATTTTCCCGAATTCACATTTTTATGAAAATCTCTCCGGAGAATTGAGGAAATTTGCCTAAAATATTAGTTGACAACATTGAGCGAAGACGCGTTTGAGATCGTTGTTTTGCTTTCAGGAGCGTAGCCATGTTGAGACACTAACACTAGTAACAGTAAAGAGATTTTCGTCTCTTTGTAAACACACTTGCTAAACCCCATGGGAACGAATAAACACCGTGGACAAGACAGTTGTCGTAAAAAGTATATTTGGACAAAAGGGGAAACACAAAGATTGGGAGAAAAACGTGTCCACCCGACTTCGAGTGTTGTCTCGGCTAGCTTAGCTTAGTTTAGCTGTTGTTGTGTGTGACGTCGTGTGTGTGACGTTGGGTGTGTGACGTCGTTGCGTCGGCGCTGATTGGTTGGAATCAAAAGACGCGCTTGCGTACATGTTCGCGCTGAAGCACGCACAGCAGAGAGCGAGCACTAGCAGCGGAGCGGACTATCTATTTATAAGGCTCGCTTAGCTTAAGTGGCGTCGCCACAACAGTAATAAGCTCGCCTCGCATTCTCATGGCCTCGCCATATCTAGGAGATATTTTGAAATTTCGTCGAGAACGGAAGCCGCAAAGGGTGCAGGTGTGCACACAAAAGGAAGATTAATCATTGAATGTTGAGTATTTGAATAGCGTTTTGTGTAAACTAATTCATGTGTGATCGGCCAGGTGTGTGTGCGCGCGCGGATTTTCAGAAAAGTCCACTTTCATCTCTGATCCATTGATGTACTGTATCGAAAAGATTCAGCGAACTATTTGACGAACACCACGGGCCGTCTAGGTAGCTGTAACACCCAGCCGCCGGGGAACCCAACTCTCTCGCCGCCATTGGCGGCGAGCGGGGGTTTCAATGTCGCCTTGTTTTATGGTTATTTTGTTTACAGAAAAATAAAATAAAATAATAAACTTTGTCCGACCTACCGACCCTATGTTGAAATTTCATGTTGTAACGATTCCGACTTACTGCCGGCAATGCGAACCAAACTCTGGCATCAGTGGTATAGTGACCGAACTGCCCGTATCAGGGGGCTCGGTACCCCATACCCACGAAGCACCCCCCACAGAACTCCCCGAGGGACACAGTCAAACGCCTTCTCCAAGTCCACAAAACACATGTAGACTGGTTGGGCGAATTCCCACATACCCTCGAGGACCCTGCTAAGGGTGTAGAGCTGGTCCACTGTTCCACGGCCGGGACGAAAACCACACTGCTCCTCCTCAATCTGAGGCTTGACTTCCTGACGGGCCCTCTTCTCCAGCACCCCTGAATAGACTTTACCAGGGAGGCTGAGGAGTGTGATCCCTCTGTAGTTGGAACACACCCTCCGGTCCCCCTTTTTAAAAAGAGGGACCACCACCCCGGTCTGCCAATCCAGAGGCACTGTCCCCGATGACCACGCGATGTTGCAGAGGCGTGTCAGCCAGGACAGCCCCTCAACATCCAGAGCCTTGAGGAACTCCGGGCGGATCTCATCCACCCCTGGGGCCTTGCCACCGAGGAGCTTTTTAACCACATTGGTGACTTCAACCACAGAGATAGGAGAGCCCACATCAGAGTCCCCAGACTCTGCTTCCTCCAAGGAAGGCGTGCTGGTGGAGTTGAGGAGGTCTTCGAAGTACTCCGCCCACAGGCTCACAACGTCCCAAGTCGAGGTCAACAGCGCCCCACTTCCACTGTACACAGTGTTAGTGGTGTACTGTTTCCCCTTCCTGAGACGTCGGATGGTGGACCAGAATTTCCTCGAAGCCGCTCGGAAGTCGGCTTCCATAGCCTCAACGAACTTTTCCCATGCCCGAGTTTTGCCTCGGCGACCACCAAAGCTGCATTCCGCTTGGCCAGTCGATACCTGTCAGCTACCTCTGGGGTCCCACAGGCCATAAAGGCCCGATAGGACTCCTTCTTCAGCTTGACGGCATCCCTTACTGCTGGTGTCCACCAGCGAGTGCGGGGTTGCCGCCACGACAGGCACCAACTACCTTACGGCCACAACTCAGATTGGCGCCTCAACAATAGAGGCGCGGAACATGGTCCACTCGGACTCAATGTCCCCCGCCTCCTCGGGACATGGGAAAAGCTCTGTCGGAGGTGGGAGTTGAAACTCCTTCTGACAGGGATTCCGCCAGACGCTCCCAACAAACCCTCACAATACATTTGGGTCTGCCAGGACGGACCGGCATCTTCCCCACCATCGGAGTCTACTCACCACCAGGTGGTGATCAGTTGACAGCTCCGCCCCTCTCTTCACCCGAGTGTCCAAAACATGCGCCGCAAATCCGATGATAAAACCACAAAGTCAATCATCGAACTGCGGCCAAGGGTGTCCTGGTGCCAAGTGCACATATGGACACCCTTATGTCTGAACAAGGTGTTCGTTATGGACAATCCGTGATGAGCACAGAAGTCCAATAACGAAACACCACTCGAGTTCTGATCGGGGGGGCCGTTCCTCCCAATCACGCCCCTCCAGGTCTCACTGTCGTTGCCCACATGAGCATTGAAGTCCCCCAGCAGAACGAGGGAGTCCCCAGCAGGAGTACTCTCCAGCACACCCTCCAAGGACTCCAAAAAGGGTGGGTACGCTGAACTGCTGTTGGGTGCGTACGCACAAACAACAGTCAGAACCTGTCCCCCCACCCGAAGGCGGAGGGAGGCTACCCTCTCGTCTACCGGTGTGAACCCCAATGTACAGGCACTGAGCCGGGGGGCAATGAGTATGCCAAAACCTGCTCTGCGCCTCTCACCGTGGGCAACTCCAGAGTGGAAGAGAGTCCAACCCCTCTCGAGAGAACTGGTACCAGAACCCAGGCTGTGTGTGGAGGTAAGTCCGACGATATCCAGTCGGAACTTCTCCACCTCACACACCAGCTCGGGCTCCTTCCCTGCCAGAGAGGTGACGTTCCATGTCCCTAGAGCTAGCTTCTGGAGCCGAAGATCGGACCGCCAGGATCGGACCCCTTTGGCCCCTCCCATGGGTCATGGGCTCACCACCCATGGGAGGGGCCAAAGGGGTCGGGTGCATTGTGAGCTGGGCGGCAGTAAAAGGCGTCAGAGCTCGTCTTGTCTTAGCTGCTTGACATCCAAAAGTCCGTTTTGGAGCCATGTTAGCAATGCAACGTTCTTCTGAAACTAACAATAACAAATACTTCCTGGACTACTGCGCATGTGTAAACCAGTGTGGTGGTGCCTATTGCCGTTTCCGAATGAAGCAGTAGAGGTCACTGTTCGATTAGACTTCGAATCTGCTCGTCGCGAGGCAAGAGCAGAGAAAAAGATTTCGTATAACGCATCAGGGTTTTTTTTTTGTATGGGGGGCAGGACAGTGAGTATGGTGTTAATGCATGAAGATTTTTTCACACAGGAGGGGGGTATTTTCGCGGTAGGTTTCGTTGTAGAGGAGTTTCACTGTACAGGTATTGATGTGGCTTGACATCAGTGTTGTGGGCCTCGAGCGGTCCTTGGCCTCGAGGACCGAAGGTCGATCCTTGGTCCTTGGCTTTGGCCTCGAGTCAAGTCCTTAGCCTCGAGTTGCCGGTCCTCTGACACAACGAGGGATTAGAGCCTCAAATCCCTCGTCCCCAGGTATAAAGTGGGTCAGAGGACCGCAAAATCATGAAGAAATAAAAACAAATCCCATCCAGCGAAACCCACATTGATGGATTTATCTGGCGCTTTAAGAGAGGTGGGGCTGCCACTGACAGGTGACAGTTAGCGCAACGTATAAAGAGCGGCATCAAGTTAGTTTCAATCACGGTTCGTTACGTTCGCGATCGGCAGTTTAAATAGCGTGTAAAGTCTTTCTGTAACAGTGGTGTCTTTTATTTAGTTATTTTTGCACAGTCGTCACGTTTGTGCGGTGGCACTAGAATGTTTGTTTGAACCAAGTAATTTGCGTTACAGCTGGAGTCAATAATGCGGCACTTCACTTCCGGGTTTGGCCGTTGGGATTTGGAGTCCTTTTGCTCGATTCCAGTTATGTTTGCTGAATGCTTTCTCATGTTTGGAAAAACGAATATTGATAATACATAGTATAAAATCATGGTTGATTTAATTATTTATTATTATTGTGAAGTTGAAGGTATTAAATTAATTATGTAGTATTAGTGGTAGTGGTAATAATAGCAGTTGTTTAGAGATCAGAGGATGTTTAGAGATCAGCCATCTTGTTAGGCGTAGAAAAAAGTAGTGTGTTTCCGGTAACCCGACCGACCGAGAATTTCTACCTCAAAAAAACTTTACGGTCGGGCATTTTTTTCAAACAACCTTCTACATTTTTGTGTAATAATAATAATAATAATAATAATAATAAATTTTATTTATAAGCGCCTTTCAAGGCACCCAAGGACACTTTACAATAACAAAAGACACAAAACAAAACGGGTTGAGCAGTGGCAGCCAAATGCGCCAGCGTTCACTAAACCCGGAAGTCAGAAAGAAACCACAAGGGAGGGATGCTCGCGATATTCACGTTGAGTGTGCGTGTCGTTTGCCCTGTCGTCTGTCCACAACATTGAATCATGGCGGCGGCCACAATCTCCGACAACAGTTTAAACTGCGTTTTGTGTGTTGCAGTCGCATGCTCGCACCATAATATGAAGAAAATAGCACCCATCAGAGATGAAGGTCCTCTGGATTTTCCCGAATTCACATTTTTATGAAAATCTCTCCGGAGAATTGAGGAAATTTGCCTAAAATATTAGTTGACAACATTGAACGAAGACGCGTTTGAGATCGTTGTTTTGCTTTCAGGAGCGTAGCCATGTTGAGACACTAACACTAGTAACAGTAAAGAGATTTTCGTCTCTTTGTAAACACACTTGCTAAACCCCATGGGAACGAATAAACACCGTGGACAAGACAGTTGTCGTAAAAGTATATTTGGACAAAAGGAAACACAAAGATTGGGAGAAAACGTGTCCACCCGACTTGAGTGTTGTCTCGGCTAGCTTAGCTTAGTTTAGCTGTTGTTGTGTGTGACGTCGTGTGTGTGACGTTGGGTGTGTGGCGTCGTTGCGTCGGCGCTGATTGGTTGGAATCAAAAGACGCGCTTGCGTACATGTTCGCGCTGAAGCACGCACAGCAGAGAGCGAGCACTAGCAGCGGAGCGGACTATCTATTTATAAGGCTCGCTTAGCTTAAGTGGCGTCGCCACAACAGTAATAAGCTCGCCTCGCATTCTCATGGCCTCGCCATATCTAGGAGATATTTTGAAATTTCATCGAGAACGGAAGCGCAAAGGGTGCAGGTGTGCACACAAAAGGAAGATTAATCATTGAATGTTGAGTATTTGAATAGCGTTTGTGTAAACTAATTCATGTGTGATCGGCCAGGTGTGTGTGCGCGCGCGGATTTTCAGAAAAGTCCACTTTCATCTCTGATCCATTGATGTACTGTATCGAAAAGATTCAGCGAACTATTTGACGAACACCACGGGCCGTCTAGGTAGCTGTAACACCCAGCCGCGGGGAACCCAACTCTCGCCGCCATTGGCGGCGGCGGGGTTTCAATGTCGCCTTGTTTTATGGTTATTTTGTTTACAGAAAAATAAAATAAAATAATAAACTTTGTCCGACCTACCGACCCTATGTTGAAATTTCATGTTGTAACGATTCCGACTTACTGCCGGCAATGCGAACCAAACTCTGGCATCAGTGGTATAGTGACCGAACTGCCCGTATCAGGGGGCTCGGTACCCCATACCCACGAAGCACCCCACAGAACTCCCCGAGGACACAGTCAAACGCCTTCTCCAAGTCCACAAAACACATGTAGACTGGTTGGGCGAATTCCCACATACCCTCGAGGACCCTGCTAAGGGTGTAGAGCTGGTCCACTGTTCCACGGCCGGGACGAAAACCACACTGCTCCTCCTCAATCTGAGGCTTGACTTCCTGACGGGCCCTCTTCTCCAGCACCCCTGAATAGACTTTACCAGGGAGGCTGAGGAGTGTGATCCCTCTGTAGTTGGAACACACCCTCCGGTCCCCCTTTTTAAAAAGAGGGACCACCACCCCGGTCTGCCAATCCAGAGGCACTGTCCCCGATGACCACGCGATGTTGCAGAGGCGTGTCAGCCAGGACAGCCCCTCAACATCCAGAGCCTTGAGGAACTCCGGGCGGATCTCATCCACCCCTGGGGCCTTGCCACCGAGGAGCTTTTTAACCACATTGGTGACTTCAACCACAGAGATAGGAGAGCCCACATCAGAGTCCCCAGACTCTGCTTCCTCCAAGGAAGGCGTGCTGGTGGAGTTGAGGAGGTCTTCGAAGTACTCCGCCCACAGGCTCACAACGTCCCAAGTCGAGGTCAACAGCGCCCCACTTCCACTGTACACAGTGTTAGTGGTGTACTGTTTCCCCTTCCTGAGACGTCGGATGGTGGACCAGAATTTCCTCGAAGCCGCTCGGAAGTCGGCTTCCATAGCCTCAACGAACTTTTCCCATGCCCGAGTTTTTGCCTCGGCGACCACCAAAGCTGCATTCCGCTTGGCCAGTCGATACCTGTCAGCTACCTCTGGGGTCCCACAGGCCATAAAGGCCCGATAGGACTCCTTCTTCAGCTTGACGGCATCCCTTACTGCTGGTGTCCACCAGCGAGTACGGGGGTTGCCGCCACGACAGGCACCAACTACCTTACGGCCACAACTCAGATTGGCCGCCTCAACAATAGAGGCGCGGAACATGGTCCACTCGGACCCAATGTCCCCCGCCTCCCTCGGGACATGGGAAAAGCTCTGTCGGAGGTGGGAGTTGAAACTCCTTCTGACAGGGGATTCCGCCAGACGCTCCCAACAAACCCTCACAATACATTTGGGTCTGCCAGGACGGACCGGCATCTTCCCCCACCATCGGAGTCTACTCACCACCAGGTGGTGATCAGTTGACAGCTCCGCCCCTCTCTTCACCCGAGTGTCCAAAACATGCGGCCGCAAATCCGATGATAAAACCACAAAGTCAATCATCGAACTGCGGCCAAGGGTGTCCTGGTGCCAAGTGCACATATGGACACCCTTATGTCTGAACAAGGTGTTCGTTATGGACAATCCGTGATGAGCACAGAAGTCCAATAACGAAACACCACTCGAGTTCTGATCGGGGGGGCCGTTCCTCCCAATCACGCCCCTCCAGGTCTCACTGTCGTTGCCCACATGAGCATTGAAGTCCCCCAGCAGAACGAGGGAGTCCCCAGCAGGAGTACTCTCCAGCACACCCTCCAAGGACTCCAAAAAGGGTGGGTACGCTGAACTGCTGTTGGGTGCGTACGCACAAACAACAGTCAGAACCTGTCCCCCCACCCGAAGGCGGAGGGAGGCTACCCTCTCGTCTACCGGTGTGAACCCCAATGTACAGGCACTGAGCCGGGGGCAATGAGTATGCCAAAACCTGCTCTGCGCCTCACCGTGGGCAACTCCAGAGTGGAAGAGAGTCCAACCCCTCTCGAGAGAACTGGTACCAGAACCCAGGCTGTGTGTGGAGGTAAGTCCGACGATATCCAGTCGGAACTTCTCCACCTCACACACCAGCTCGGGCTCCTTCCCTGCCAGAGAGGTGACGTTCCATGTCCCTAGAGCTAGCTTCTGGAGCCGAAGATCGGACCGCCAGGATCGGACCCCTTGGCCCCTCCCATGGGTCATGGGCTCACCACCCATGGGAGGGCCAAAGGGTCGGGTGCATTGTGAGCTGGGCGGCAGTAAAAGGCGTCAGAGCTCGTCTTGTCTTAGCTGCTTGACATCCAAAAGTCCGTTTTGGAGCCATGTTAGCAATGCAACGTTCTTCTGAAACTAACAATAACAAATACTTCCTGGACTACTGCGCATGTGTAAACCAGTGTGGTGGTGCCTATTGCCGTTCCGAATGAAGCAGTAGAGGTCACTGTTCGATTAGACTTGAATCTGCTCGTCGCGAGGCAAGAGCAGAGAAAAGATTTCGTATAACGCATCAGGGTTTTTTTCGTGTATGGGGGGCAGGACAGTGAGTATGGTGTTAATGCATGAAGATTTTTTTCACACGGGAGGGGGTATTTTCGCCCGGTAGGTTTCGTTGTAGAGGAGTTTCACTGTACAGGTATTGATGTGGCTTGACATCAGTGTTGTGGGCCTCGAGCCGGTCCTTGGCCTCGAGGACCGAAGGTCGGTCCTTGGTCCTTGGCTTTGGCCTCGAGTCAAGTCCTTAGCCTCGAGTTGCCGGTCCTCTGACACAACGAGGATTAGAGCCTCAAATCCCTCGTCCCCAGGTATAAAGTGGGTCAGAGGACCGCAAAATCATGAAGAAATAAAAACAAATCCCATCCAGCGAAACCCACATTGATGGATTTATCTGGCGCTTTAAGAGAGGTGGGGCTGCCACTGACAGGTGACAGTTAGCGCAACGTATAAAGAGCGGCATCAAGTTAGTTTCAATCACGGTTCGTTACGTTCGCGATCGGCAGTTTAAATAGCGTGTAAAGTCTTTCTGTAACAGTGGTGTCTTTTATTTAGTTATTTTTGCACAGTCGTCACGTTTGTGCGGTGGCACTAGAATGTTTGTTTGAGCCAAGTAATTTGCGTTACAGCTGGAGTCAATAATGCCGGCACTTCACTTCCGGTTTGGCCGTTGGGATTTGGAGTCCTTTTGCTCGATTCCAGTTATGTTTGCTGAATGCTTTCTCATGTTTGGAAAAACGAATATTGATAATACATAGTATAAAATCATGGTTGATTTAATTATTTATTATTATTGTGAAGTTGAAGGTATTAAATTAATTATGTAGTATTAGTGGTAGTGGTAATAATAGCAGTTGTTTAGAGATCAGAGGATGTTTAGAGATCAGCCATCTTGTTAGGCGTAGAAAAAAAAGTAGTGTGTTTCCGGTAACCCGACCGACCGAGAATTTCTACCTCAAAAAAAAACTTTACGGTCGGGCATTTTTTTCAAACAACCTTCTACATTTTTGTGTAATAATAATAATAATAATAATAATACATTTTATTTATAAGCGCCTTTCAAGGCACCCAAGGACACTTTACAATAACAAAAGACACAAAACAAAACGGGTTGAGCAGTGGCAGCCAAATGCGCCAGCGTTCACTAAACCCGGAAGTCAGAAAGAAACCACAAGGGAGGGATGCTCTCGCGATATTCACGTTGAGTGTGCGTGTCGTTTGCCCTGTCGTCTGTCCACAACATTGAATCATGGCGGCGGCCACAATCTCCGACAACAGTTTAAACTGCGTTTTGTGTGTTGCAGTCGCATGCTCGCACCATAATATGAAGAAAATAGCACCCATCAGAGATGAAGGTCCTCTGGATTTTCCCGAATTCACATTTTTATGAAAATCTCTCCGGAGAATTGAGGAAATTTGCCTAAAATATTAGTTGACAACATTGAACGAAGACGCGTTTGAGATCGTTGTTTTGCTTTCAGGAGCGTAGCCATGTTGAGACACTAACACTAGTAACAGTAAAGAGATTTTCGTCTCTTTGTAAACACACTTGCTAAACCCCATGGGAACGAATAAACACCGTGGACAAGACAGTTGTCGTAAAAAGTATATTTGGACAAAAGGGGAAACACAAAGATTGGGAGAAAAACGTGTCCACCCGACTTCGAGTGTTGTCTCGGCTAGCTTAGCTTAGTTTAGCTGTTGTTGTGTGTGACGTCGTGTGTGTGACGTTGGGTGTGTGACGTCGTTGCGTCGGCGCTGATTGGTTGGAATCAAAAGACGCGCTTGCGTACATGTTCGCGCTGAAGCACGCACAGCAGAGAGCGAGCACTAGCAGCGGAGCGGACTATCTATTTATAAGGCTCGCTTAGCTTAAGTGGCGTCGCCACAACAGTAATAAGCTCGCCTCGCATTCTCATGGCCTCGCCATATCTAGGAGATATTTTGAAATTTCGCCGAAACGGAAGCCGCAAAGGGTGCAGGTGTGCACACAAAAGGAAGATTAATCATTGAATGTTGAGTATTTGAATAGCGTTTTGTGTAAACTAATTCATGTGTGATCGGCCAGGTGTGTGTGCGCGCGCGGATTTTCAGAAAAGTCCACTTTCATCTCTGATCCATTGATGTACTGTATCGAAAAGATTCAGCGAACTATTTGACGAACACCACGGGCCGTCTAGGTAGCTGTAACACCCAGCCGCCGGGGAACCCAACTCTCTCGCCGCCATTGGCGGCGAGCGGGGGTTTCAATGTCGCGTTGTTTTATGGTTATTTTGTTTACAGAAAAATAAAATAAAATAATAAACTTTGTCCGACCTACCGACCCTATGTTGAAATTTCATGTTGTAACGATTCCGACTTACTGCCGGCAATGCGAACCAAACTCTGGCATCAGTGGTATAGTGACCGAACTGCCCGTATCAGGGGCTCGGTACCCCATACCCACGAAGCACCCCACAGAACTCCCCGAGGACACAGTCAAACGCCTTCTCCAAGTCCACAAAACACATGTAGACTGGTTGGGCGAATTCCCACATACCCTCGAGGACCCTGCTAAGGGTGTAGAGCTGGTCCACTGTTCCACGGCCGGGACGAAAACCACACTGCTCCTCCTCAATCTGAGGCTTGACTTCCTGACGGGCCTCTTCTCCAGCACCCCTGAATAGACTTTACCAGGGAGGCTGAGGAGTGTGATCCCTCTGTAGTTGGAACACACCCTCCGGTCCCCCTTTTTAAAAAGAGGGACCACCACCCCGGTCTGCCAATCCAGAGGCACTGTCCCCGATGACCATGCGATGTTGCAGAGGCGTGTCAGCCAGGACAGCCCCTCAACATCCAGAGCCTTGAGGAACTCCGGGCGGATCTCATCCACCCCTGGGGCCTTGCCACCGAGGAGCTTTTTAACCACATTGGTGACTTCAACCACAGAGATAGGAGAGCCCACATCAGAGTCCCCAGACTCTGCTTCCTCCAAGGAAGGCGTGCTGGTGGAGTTGAGGAGGTCTTCGAAGTACTCCGCCCACAGGCTCACAACGTCCCAAGTCGAGGTCAACAGCGCCCCACTTCCACTGTACACAGTGTTAGTGGTGTACTGTTTCCCCTTCCTGAGACGTCGGATGGTGGACCAGAATTTCCTCGAAGCCGCTCAGAAGTCGGCTTCCATAGCCTCAACGAACTTTTCCCATGCCCGAGTTTTTGCCTCGGCGACCACCAAAGCTGCATTCCGCTTGGCCAGTCGATACCTGTCAGCTACCTCTGGGGTCCCACAGGCCATAAAGGCCCGATAGGACTCCTTCTTCAGCTTGACGGCATCCCTTACTGCTGGTGTCCACCAGCGAGTACGGGGGTTGCCGCCACGACAGGCACCAACTACCTTACGGCCACAACTCAGATTGGCCGCCTCAACAATAGAGGCGCGGAACATGGTCCACTCGGACTCAATGTCCCCCGCCTCCCTCGGGACATGGGAAAAGCTCTGTCGGAGGTGGGAGTTGAAACTCCTTCTGACAGGGGATTCCGCCAGACGCTCCCAACAAACCCTCACAATACATTTGGGTCTGCCAGGACGGACCGGCATCTTCCCCCACCATCGGAGTCTACTCACCACCAGGTGGTGATCAGTTGACAGCTCCGCCCCTCTCTTCACCCGAGTGTCCAAAACATGCGGCCGCAAATCCGATGATAAAACCACAAAGTCAATCATCGAACTGCGGCCAAGGGTGTCCTGGTGCCAAGTGCACATATGGACACCCTTATGTCTGAACAAGGTGTTCGTTATGGACAATCCGTGATGAGCACAGAAGTCCAATAACGAAACACCACTCGAGTTCTGATCGGGGGGGCCGTTCCTCCCAATCACGCCCCTCCAGGTCTCACTGTCGTTGCCCACATGAGCATTGAAGTCCCCAGCAGAACGAGGAGTCCCCAGCAGGAGTACTCTCCAGCACACCCTCCAAGGACTCCAAAAGGGTGGGTACGCTGAACTGCTGTTGGGTGCGTGACGCACAAACAACAGTCAGAACCTGTCCCCCCACCCGAAGGCGGAGGGAGGCTACCCTCTCGTCTACCGGTGTGAACCCCAATGTACAGGCACTGAGCCGGGGGGCAATGAGTATGCCAAAACCTGCTCTGCGCCTCTCACCGTGGGCAACTCCAGAGTGGAAGAGAGTCCAACCCCTCTCGAGAGAACTGGTACCAGAACCCAGGCTGTGTGTGGAGGTAAGTCCGACGATATCCAGTCGGAACTTCTCCACCTCACACACCAGCTCGGGCTCCTTCCCTGCCAGAGAGGTGACGTTCCATGTCCCTAGAGCTAGCTTCTGGAGCCGAAGATCGGACCGCCAGGATCGGACCCTTTGGCCCCTCCCATGGGTCATGGGCTCACCACCCATGGGAGGGGCCAAAGGGGTCGGGTGCATTGTGAGCTGGGCGGCAGTAAAAGGCGTCAGAGCTCGTCTTGTCTTAGCTGCTTGACATCCAAAAGTCCGTTTTGGAGCCATGTTAGCAATGCAACGTTCTTCTGAAACTAACAATAACAAATACTTCCTGGACTACTGCGCATGTGTAAACCAGTGTGGTGGTGCCTATTGCCGTTTCCGAATGAAGCAGTAGAGGTCACTGTTCGATTAGACTTCGAATCTGCTCGTCGCGAGGCAAGAGCAGAGAAAAAGATTTCGTATAACGCATCAGGGTTTTTTTTTCGGTGTATGGGGGGGGGGCAGGACAGTGAGTATGGTGTTAATGCATGAAGATTTTTTTCACACGGGAGGGGGGGGGGGGGGTATTTTCGCCCCGGTAGGTTTCGTTGTAGAGGAGTTTCACTGTACAGGTATTGATGTGGCTTGACATCAGTGTTGTGGGCCTCGAGCCGGTCCTTGGCCTCGAGGACCGAAGGTCGGTCCTTGGTCCTTGGCTTTGGCCTCGGAGTCAAGTCCTTAGCCTCGAGTTGCCGGTCCTCTGACACAACGAGGGATTAGAGCCTCAAATCCCTCGTCCCCAGGTATAAAGTGGGTCAGAGGACCGCAAAAATCATGAAGAAATAAAAACAAATCCCATCCAGCGAAACCCACATTGATGGATTTATCTGGCGCTTTAAGAGAGGTGGGGCTGCCACTGACAGGTGACAGTTAGCGCAACGTATAAAGAGCGGCATCAAGTTAGTTTCAATCACGGTTCGTTACGTTCGCGATCGGCAGTTTAAATAGCGTGTAAAGTCTTTCTGTAACAGTGGTGTCTTTTATTTAGTTATTTTTGCACAGTCGTCACGTTTGTGCGGTGGCACTAGAATGTTTGTTTGAACCAAGTAATTTGCGTTACAGCTGGAGTCAATAATGCCGGCACTTCACTTCGGGTTTGGCCGTTGGGATTTGGAGTCCTTTTGCTCGATTCCAGTTATGTTTGCTGAATGCTTTCTCATGTTTGGAAAAACGAATATTGATAATACATAGTATAAAATCATGGTTGATTTAATTATTTATTATTATTGTGAAGTTGAAGGTATTAAATTAATTATGTAGTATTAGTGGTAATAATAGCAGTTGTTTAGAGATCAGAGGATGTTTAGAGATCAGCCATCTTGTTAGGCGTAGAAAAAAAAGTAGTGTGTTTCCGGTAACCCGACCGACCGAGAATTTCTACCTCAAAAAAAAACTTTACGGTCGGGCATTTTTTTCAAACAACCTTCTACATTTTTGTGTAATAATAATAATAATAATAATAATACATTTTATTTATAAGCGCCTTTCAAGGCACCCAAGGACACTTTACAATAACAAAAGACACAAAACAAAACGGGTTGAGCAGTGGCAGCCAAATGCGCCAGCGTTCACTAAACCGGAAGTCAGAAAGAAACCACAAGGGAGGGATGCTCTCGCGATATTCACGTTGAGTGTGCGTGTCGTTTGCCCTGTCGTCTGTCCACAACATTGAATCATGGCGGCGGCCACAATCTCCGACAACAGTTTAAACTGCGTTTTGTGTGTTGCAGTCGCATGCTCGCACCATAATATGAAGAAAATAGCACCCATCAGAGATGAAGGTCCTCTGGATTTTCCCGAATTCACATTTTTATGAAAATCTCTCCGGAGAATTGAGGAAATTTGCCTAAAATATTAGTTGACAACATTGAACAAAGACGCGTTTGAGATCGTTGTTTTGCTTTCAGGAGCGTAGCCATGTTGAGACACTAACACTAGTAACAGTAAAGAGATTTTCGTCTCTTTGTAAACACACTTGCTAAACCCCATGGGAACGAATAAACACCGTGGACAAGACAGTTGTCGTAAAAAGTATATTTGGACAAAAGGGGAAACACAAAGATTGGGAGAAAAACGTGTCCACCCGACTTTGAGTGTTGTCTCGGCTAGCTTAGCTTAGTTTAGCTGTTGTTGTGTGTGACGTCGTGTGTGTGACGTTGGGTGTGTGACGTGGTTGCGTCGGCGCTGATTGGTTGGAATCAAAAGACGCGCTTGCGTACATGTTCGCGCTGAAGCACGCACAGCAGAGAGCGAGCACTAGCAGCGGAGCGGACTATCTATTTATAAGGCTCGCTTAGCTTAAGTGGCGTCGCCACAACAGTAATAAGCTCGCCTCGCATTCTCATGGCCTCGCCATATCTAGGAGATATTTTGAAATTTCGTCGAGAACGGAAGCCGCAAAGGGTGCAGGTGTGCACACAAAAGGAAGATTAATCATTGAATGTCGAGTATTTGAATAGCGTTTTGTGTAAACTAATTCATGTGTGATCGGCCAGGTGTGTGTGCGCGCGCGGATTTTCAGAAAAGTCCACTTTCATCTCTGATCCATTGATGTACTGTATCGAAAAGATTCAGCGAACTATTTGACGAACACCACGGGCCGTCTAGGTAGCTGTAACACCCAGCCGCCGGGGAACCCAACTCTCTCGCCGCCATTGGCGGCGAGCGGGGGTTTCAATGTCGCCTTGTTTTATGGTTATTTTGTTTACAGAAAAATAAAATAAAATAATAAACTTTGTCCGACCTACCGACCCTATGTTGAAATTTCATGTTACCGGAAACACACTACCTTTTTTTCTACGCCTTACCTCTGCGTCCCGCGTCTTAAACGCATAATTTTCCCACGGGACGCACAGTTCCAAATAATGTGCGTTTTTGGGACGCGAGGAAATTTCTCAGTCAAAACAAACACACAAACAAAAAAAAGAACTACAGCAAGCCTGAGGATTTCACGGTAACAATCGTTATCGGTAGCGTGTCGTTTCCGTGGCGTCATTTTACGGTACCGAAAAAATCGTTTCACCATAAAAGTCACCGCACACGAGTTGACTGTGTGATCAACGCGATTTCACTAGGCCCGTATGTGTGTTTCTGGTGTGGTGTGTGAGTGTGTTTCTTCTAATTTACTTTTGTTTTGTTTTCAGTGTTGGGGGGGACGCAACAGATGACGTTATGTGCGCATGCGGGTTGCTATTTTAGTCCGCAAACTGAGGAATCGCGAGGCTGAAATATTGAGATGGCGGTGAAAAAAACTCACAAAGGTCTACTAATTACGACATTTAAGAAATTGGAATGCCAGTCTGATTTTTCGTATGAACCGTCCAAAGGGCGTATCACTAAACTCACCTGGGATGTATGCGCAGAACACGAAAGCCAGATATGACGAGAGAAACGATTACGAGGCAAGTTGTTCATTAGATTTGTAGGCTAATCGCTATGAAAAATATTATGAAAGAGACTTGGTTATTCTATAATTTACCGGTTGTAGCATGGTAACTTTATGAATAAAACATTTGTCACAAGGGGTAGTAATGCTAATGTTAACTGTTGGTAGAACTAATGATGACGTGGTTAGATTATTTCGTCAAAGTGATCGTAGATTACACATGCATACATCGTCTTGGGAAGAGGATGTCAAGCCACATCAATACTTACCTGTATTAATGATTACCAGTAAATTCATCTTTGCGGTGTGAGATTGGAAAAAATACTCTGATGATGCCACATGAGTACACCAGTTTTTGATCCATTTATTTTTTGGAATAAACCTGGAGTACACACCTGCTGATGTAATGGTCATTGTTAATGCATAGTTTTCAAACATTTACCCTTGAAACATTATACTTTTGAGTTTCAGAATTCTTGATTATGAATATCAGTCAAAATGGAAAAATGGGTTCCCATGATGAACGTTTACGGAACCCAACATTAGTTACCGTGGTTTCCCATTGGGTAATCCGACGGAACCGAAAAACGGTTACCATGAATTTCCGAAATCCTGCTACTGAATTATTTAAATGTTTGCAGCATTTGTTTATAATTGTATGTATATGTTGTTGTTTGTGTTATTATCATATGCAATTAAAATAAGTAGACCGTTTCAGAATTTGAAATTTGGGACTCTCTCAGTGCATAATGGGACTCATACTTTTCTGATCAGCAAGTCTCTGGGACTCGCTGCCGGTAAACTGTAAAATTATCACTGAGAGATTATCGCTTTTTCTGCAGTCAGTGATTGACTTCTATGCAAAGTCATTTCTCAACATGTCTTCCGTGCCATGTCATGCCTGTTGAGTGTTGATTTACTTCATATTAAGAAACTACTGCACCAAAACATTCATTCATAAATGTATATCATATGCTTTTATTTATTTTTTTCAGTATAAATAACAAGTACCCTGACTGTTCTACTCTTTGAATAAAAACACTTCATTCAAGCGTTAGGGAGTGACATGTGCAAAGGGTTATGATGGAGGGGTGTTGCAAATCATGAAGAGCTTCCAAGTGGTATGATAGCATTGATTTATACATGTCCTCGGCAAGGCCTGAGCTTCAAAATCAGTCCTTAGTCCTTGGCCTTGGCCTCGGCCTCGGAAGCAAGTCCTTGGTCCTTGGCCTCTGAAAATGTATTAAGTCCTTGGCCTTGACCTTGCCTCGGAAAATTTTCCAAGTCCTTGGCCTTGGCCTCGGGTTACCGGTCCTTGGACACAACACTGCTTGACATCCTCTTCCCAAGATGATGCACGTGTAATCTAATATCAATTTGACGAAAGAATCTAACACACGTCATCATTAGCTCAACCAGCAGTTAACATTAGCATTACTAACCCTTGTGACGATTTTTTTTATTCATAAAGTTACCATGCTACAACCAGAAAATTATAGAATAACCAAGATTATTTCATAATATTTTTCATAGCGATTAGCCTATAGATCAGGGGTGTCAAACTCATTTCACATGGTGGGCCACATACGGCCTCGGTAGATGTCAAGTGGGCCGGACCATTAAAATGATACCATACTTTGCTAGAAATAACCAAAACAATATGTCTTTCCTTTGTTTTGGTATAAAGAAGCACAAGAAGTTAGGAAAATGTTGAAATTTAATGAACCTATCTTTTACAAAACATTTCATGAAGCACCTTAGATTTCCTTTGACAAAATTGCAATGTACTTTTATCATTCACATATTTGCACTATATGCCTTGCAGCTGATCCCACTGATTGTACAAAGGCACAAAACTACAAAACAAGTAATTGGTATTGAAAAATATAGGAATGCACTTTGAGATTAAACAAAACTTATAAAGAAACGAAGTTTTAAACCATTTACACGTGCATATAAAATCTAAATGTAATCCCTGCCTACACCTGACAAACTAAGGAGAGTGCTATTAAATGTGTAAATGTGAGAGTGCGTTTGATAGCGTCTGCTGTCATGGGTCTGTCTCAGTGACGGACTGAGACTGCTGTTGTCTTCTTCTCTGATCAAAACAGTGTCCCCTAGCGGATACTCAATGAATTGCACCTTATTCAAAATATTAAATGTGTCTTTTATGCATTTTTTATCACTTTTAAATGATCCTGCAGGCCTGATTGAACCTCCTTGCGAGCTGGTTCCGGCCCACGGGCTGTATGTTTGACAATGAAGTGATCCTCGCTATTTCATCGTTCGTTTATCGCAGCTTCGTGCATCGCGGATTTTTTCAAACATTCATAATTATATATATATATATATATATATATATATATATATATATATATATATATATATATATATATATATATATATATATATATCAGAGCTGTCAGTTTAGCGTGTTTTTATCGGCATTAATTTAAATGAATTTTATCGGGATCAAAAATGTTCTCGCGAGATTAACGCGGCAGACGTCACAGCGGATGTTACGTTGCTCTATAAATAAACCAGAAACAAAACATCATGCGCGCTGCACAGGTCCACGCACGTTGGTTTTGCCAGCCACGGCAGCGTGATACACCGAAAACGGATACTTAAATAGTTTATGAATGGAAAGTTTACTTTTAAAAAGTTGCCAGATTGTTCCACTGACAAGACCAAAGTTACCTGCATGTTTTGCAGTCGTAAACTGAGTTATCATCATAGCACGTCGAGTCTGAAATACCACTTAATGGCCAAGCACACAGCTGACGTGCGTACTCCGCCCCCTTGTCTCAGACAGACAGCTATGGATCATTTCAAAGCGAAGAAAATGGATGACACGACGAAGAACAAATTTGCTGAAGCCATAGCTAAATATATGGCTACTGCATGCAAGCCTGTCAACATTGTCCACCGCTCCACTCAAGCTGAAATAATTCGCATTGCATCGAACGACTCCTGTTGGATTGACCTGGCGCTTTAAGAGGGGCGGGGCTGCCACTGACAGGTGAACGTTCGCGCGATGTATAAATAGCGTTTTGTTTCGTGAGTGAATACATTCGCTTCGTCGTCGGCATGGCTCAATGTTAAGCTACGCGTGTGCTTCGTATCAAGTCAGATGTGTGAAGTTAGCTTTGCAACCTGACGTTTAAATGAAGTAAATTGCGTTGCAGCTGGGGCTAATAACTTCCGGGATTGATTATTGGGACTTGTAGTTCTTTTGTTCGATTCGACTTGATATGTTTGTGTTGTATGGTTTCTTACATTTAAAACAATGAATAATGATGACGATAATGATACATAGTGAAATCAGGGTTGATTACATTATTTATTAAACGTATTGTCAAATAAAGGTATTAATTAATGTCAATTATATACATATTTACATTGTGATGCAGAAAGATAGATATATTAATTTTTTTACTGCATTTATGTTTAGTTTAGGTTATTACCTGCTTCTGATACTTCTGTTACAACTACTACTACTTCTGCTGCAAAGTGCTCTAATAAATGATCAAAAAAGTACAGAACGAGAGATCCTTCCATGCTGACCGACAATCCCTATTCAGGGGGCCGTGAAAAACGGAATTAAATGAACAACTCCACTACGGATTCCCAGCGAGAGCCTCCATTACAAGCATCCAAAATGATGTCGACACAAAACCGTAGAGAGACTTCCGAGCAAGAAGGACCAACAGAATCAGCATAGCCTGACTGCTGTGTTCAAAGCAAATTTAAGAAAAACGAAGTATGCAACCATTGCTTAAATCCATTATAGGCCGAGTACTAGTTTACCTTAGATGTGCACTTTATAATGTTATATTGCGCTGTTTTGATTCCATAAAAAGAGCTGTTCAAGCAGCTGTTGTGTGACAAAATATTTTTTTCACTGTTGTTGATGGACAGTAATATTGTGTGAGAGATAATGTGTGAATAACTGCTCCATGTAAAATTGAAAATCGAAATTATTTCAGTAAATATTTGCATTTAGCATATAGAAAACTGATTCATGATTCCATTTTGATGAGAGCATTAAAATGGGGGAAAATAGGACAAAAAATATAAAAGGAAATTCAGAAACGATAAAAAATGCGTGAGTAATCATGATTAATTTTTAGTTAATTTGAGTTCATTATGACAGTTGAGTTTTTAATTAGATTAACTATTTTAATCGTTTGACAGCTCTAATATATATATATATATATATATATATATATATATATATATATATACATATTATATATATATATATATATATATATATATATATATATTTATGTGTTTATTCATTTATTTTTGAAATCCGCAAAAATCAGTGTCCAAGTGTTGCTTGCTATGCGTGCTAGCGCTCAAGCGCATTAGGTCCACGTGGGGCACGTGTGTGTGGGGCACGCAGGTGAGTGTATGTGTGTTGCTGAGAGAGAGAGAGAGAGAGAGAGAGAGAGAGAGAGAGAGAGAGAGAGAGAGAGAGAGAGAGAGAGACTAAACAGAACAAAAGCAGGTCTCTCCATCCTTAATTGTCTAAGCATCCTTAATTGTCTCATCATAAACACGTCTGCTGCACACCGAGGGATCGCTGGCCTGTGTTTATGTGTGCGTGTGCGTGTGTGTGTGTGTGTTAGTGCGCTCTGCTCAAGCGCAAAGGCCCACGTGGGGCAATTTTTTAAAAATATATATTTTAATTGGTCGCTACTTCACGGATTTTCGTTTATCACAGGTGGTTTTGGTCGAAACCGCGAAAAACGAGGGATTACTGTACTGTTTTACATAATCATCTCGCTGGCCGGATTAAACCCCTTTGCGGGCCCCTTTGCCTCAGAATCGTGCCTTCCGTCGTATCTCGCTCTCGTGTTCTGCGCATACATCCCAGGTGAGTTTATTGATACGCCCTTCGGATGATTCATACAAATTCAGACTGGCATTCCAATTTCTTAATTGTCGTAATTAGTAGACCTTTGTGAGTTTTCATCCGCGCGATTCCTCAGTTGGCGGACTAAAATAGCAACCCGCATGCGCACATAACGTCATCTGTTGCATCCCCCCCAACACTGAAAACATAACAAAAGTAAATTAGAAGAAACACACTCACACACCACACCAGAAACACACATACAGTGAAATCGCGTTGATCAACTCGTGTGCGGTGACTTTTATGGTGAAACGATTTTTTCTGTACCGTTAAAATGACGCCACAGAAACGACACGCTACCGGTAACGACAGTTACCGTGAAATCCTCAGAGCTGCCGTAGTTTTTGTTGTTGTTTTGTTTTGACTGAAAAATTTCCTTGTGTCCCACATTATTTGGAACTGTGCGTCCCGCGGGAAAATTATGCGTCCCGGACGCGGGACGCAGTGGTAACGAGATGGCTGTCGATATTTTAATCTCCTCTAAAAATTACTGAGAAAACCTCTATTTTCATTTTCAATTCATTACATTATTGAGGTAGATCAAAAGATAAAAGAAAAATTGGCATTATAAAGTATTTTATTGTTTTTCAGCAGACTTGGACAGATGCAGTCCTAGCCATTTACTTTCTGCTGTATTTGAGACGAGTCAAACCTTTAGTTTCAACTACGGGGGGAATATCATCGTTTTATTTGTTTTCTTAAATCTCCAAAGAATTACAAAATAAAAATGAAATAGAACTCCTTAAAAAGTGCGTTGGTTAATGTAGCCACCCTAGGTGCAGCTACTCGTGTCACCCTTTTACTAAGTTTGTCAAAGGCAAGTGTGTCAATTTATCAAATCTATTCGAGTTAGGGTGCACTTAATTAAGGTCGCAGTGAGATTGGCAACAGTTGACCTTAGAGTCAAGGGGAAACCTCCAACAGAGAAGACACACTGAGGTTTAAAAAAAAAAAAAAAAAATATATATATATATATTGAGTAAATATTTACATATGGAGTAAATGGGGAACTGAACTGAATACACTCCTCTGGAATAGAATACAAAAAAGATCATCAAGGAAAACCACAAGTTAAATTGTTATCAGTTCTTATCAGTTGTTTTGGTATCAGATCTGACCCATGGGAAAAAAACGACTGAGATCTCAGATTAAACCAAAATATTGGTTTCGTCAAAAAAAAGGAAATCCTTTCAACTGTCCTACCACCCTCCACAGGACGGGTGGCTTTGAAGTCCAGATGTCCTTCACTGACGTCCCACGTGGCATCCAATCTACAGGCGACGTAGTCCAATCTTTCGATGGTCAATGAGCCCCCCCCAAAAAAAAAACAGCCTGCACAAAATGTGCAAGGCATTCACTCTATGTGGCAACAATCGGCTCGAGAAAATAAACGATTTTGTAAACCTGGCTCGAATGAAGGCCACAGCGCTATTTGCCGTGAGCACGTTAGCTTAGCTCGATGCTAATTCACTAGCTATGGAGAGCATGCGTCGATACAATGGTTTAATCCCTTTTTTCTTCTATAACAGCACGGTTATATCTTATATCAACAGAATAACAATCTCCATTTTCACCAACTTCATTCCTGACTGTTTTTTTTAATGTTACAATTCGAATGCTAGGAATGCTAATCGGACATATTCAACTAAAACACTCACCAGGAACGTTATCTCATCTAAACCCTTCTTTCGCCACATGATTCAACTTTACTACCTTGCACAGGTAGAGGTTTCAAGGATCAGTTTTCAATTATCATTCCTTCGGTTCGACCCGCCTGAGAAAGTGCGAGAATGTTCTGTTTCTTTCGCGAACGAGTCTTCCCTCCTAGCCCTGCGGTGCGTTCATTGTCCCTCGGAAACAGCAGTATCACAAACAATATCACCTTAACAGAATCAACAATAACAGTCTTATCAAGGCTGGGTTACATTAATATATCAAAAAAGTAAGAACAATTTTCTGAGCAATACAAGTACTCAACACTGAACTTGCTTCAGATAATAAATAAAGCAGACCCTTAAAGCACAGTGCTGTAAGTTCGCACTTCAGAAATAACACTGTTCATCATAACAAAATAAAGTGCTGAAATAAAGATCAACCACTTCTAGTAGGCTACAAAGGACACAGCAGCTATGCTGACTTCATGACTTTGTACGCAGGGTGTTCTCCTTGAGTTTAGTTTGGCGAAGAGGTTTGCTATGGCTCCCTCTATTGCTAATGCTTTCAGTGCTAACGTTAGCCGTGGCTGCACTCGCGACTGGGTGCTTTGCATTGATGTGGGAGGCTAAATTTGAGCTGCTTCGGTGGTAAGCAAACTCCTTACAAATTAGGCACAACACTCTACCTTTATCAATTGTGTCGTCAGGGCGTTTTTGTAATATAAATGTTCCATTCATTGTGCCGAGAACTCTCATTGCTCCATATTCACCTCTTCACTCCTCACCGCTGCTTACTAAGCTCGCCCAACTCCAATGGGAGCCTATCAGCTTCGGCTAAACAAGCCCCAACATGATGGCAGCCAATCAATGTCTGCTTCAGGCTGTGACTGACAGTTGTTTCCCCAACCTCAACAACTCGAACACAGGAAGCCAACACATAAAAAGGGTTCTTAGAAAAAGGCAACCCACCTGCAGAAACAATAAAGGTAAAAGCTAAAAAAAATAGAACAACGCAATTAAAAACCATAACGCGCTAAATATGCCTGTAATAAATTAACCACAATTAACGCGATAATTCGACACCTCTAAGATGTGTGTCCAAGGAGCATCCTGGTCATTTGCCCATGAAGTGTTCCGAGAGTTGCATGTAAATGTGAATGACCCAGAAAAAGTGTTCACCAGTTGGGCGATCGCTCACTAGGCTGAGGTTTACCTTGGACATTTTCGAAAGATTGTGCAAAGCCGACAAAAGCAAACATCCTTGGATCAGTTCTTCACCAAATGCCAGGCAAAAAACACTTCTGAGAAAGATCATGAACTAAAAAGGGAAAAAAACGATGAGGATTCAGTTCAAAGTTTAATGACCATCATTTTATTCTTTATTCTTTGTTTTTTACATATGCACAACTCTCATTTATTGTGCAAGCATCTAATTGAAACATGTCTTTATTACATATTTTGATGCATTTTTATGCTTCAGAAAACATTTATGTCTGAATTTGGGGGGGGGCTTGGAATGGATTAGGGCATTTACATACATCTGCACTTGCAAAATGTTTGAGTTAAGAAATTTATTTCAATTAATGTCATAACTAGAGGTAGCACTGCATTGGGAATAGACAGAATCAGTAACAACTACAGCTGTCTCAGATCACTTTGCAAAATGCTCACAAATATCGTCCACTGGTGTAAACATTAGTGCATGAATATTCAATAATGCTTCCTGTGGTTTTGGGCACAAAATACATTTCTCATTACTAATATTCACACTACTAAAGGAATTGCTAGTTGTTACAAGTTCATATTGCTCATCACAATTTGAACTACATCGAGACAGTTGAATCAATCATTCTTTTTGACATGGATGCTGTTCTTTCTCATTATCCCCCGTCTTAGGAACTCTCATTGTACTGAAGTATCCGTACCCTTGGAGAGTGGAGGAGCCATCCATCTATGAATCTGTGCGGGTTCACACAGCTCTGCAGACTGGGCGCACAGAAAATGATCTTGTGCCAAACGCTCCCTCAGTATGACACTTAAAACCTATGATAGAAGGACTGACTAACTTCGTGACGACCTGGGTGTTCCGTTCATTAAAATTAAGGGCTGCTGCTTACGCTATTGCTATCTAAAGCAGAAGACACAGAAACATTCTGCCTACTGACTTTAAATATGGAGATCTAGCACATAATGTTAAATGAGTACTCTGCACCGCATTCAGCGGTGCAGTAGAAGATGATCACATGTTATGTGAACACGGTGTATGAAAGAAAAGCCTTGTGGACATGTAGAAACTACAACTAATGAGAACTGCTCAAGGTAGACTCTTTAAAACACCAAACACAATGAGGATATTTAATTTTAAAGAAAAAAATATCTATTCATGGAACACTCTAAATTGTCCCTAGGTATGAGTGTGAGCGTGGGTGGTTGTTCGTCCCTGTGTGCCCTGCAATTGGCATGCACCGCAACCCTTGGGAGGATAAGCAGATCAGAACATGGATGAATGGATGGAAATATCTATTTGAAAAGCAAAACTGTGACCTGTTTTCAATTGACAATTGTTGTGTTTCCAGCTCGGTACAAAGGAAGGCTATCTACTGAAACAAGGGGCAGTTGTGAAGGTATGGGAAGCGGACAAATTCGAGCCATACCTTCTGTACTGTTTAATGTGCAGTGGAATAATTTATTATGCTATTTCACATGAACGAATGCTTGGTTTGCAGAGCTGGAAGCAAAGATGGTTCACACTAAGCAGAAATGAACTGAAGTACTTTAAAGACCAAATGGTTAGTTCACATTCTACATAATTAGGGCTGGGCAATAATTCACTATCAATATATAAGACGATCAACACATAATCAATGCAAAATGCCTTCAATAAAATGTTCCATAGAAAAAAAAAATCAGAAAGAAAACTCAGACCCTGGCATTCTGCGTGCGGTCGGCAGAGGTTTTGAGCCACGATTTTGAGCACAAAAGCTTGTTTTGACCGTAGTTGCAGAATACTCGTCTGCCGAGTCCATGGTCACAAAGAAGGAGCAGCTGAAATCAATGATAAAGTGTGTACATGCCTCAATGCAACTCTTGTAGTAAGATTCCTGGTATATTGTAAAAACTAACACCTCTGGATAGATCCGTGCAGTAGAGGTCAAGGAGTTCCTTGTCTTTTGTGCTCGCTCTCGTGACTTTTCGCCGGCTCCGACGCTTAGCATGTCCATGAAGATACAATCAGATAAAACATGGTATATGGCAATAATGAGCCAACTAAGTGGAACTAAGGCGGTTGGTCAACTGGAAAGTTTGCAAAACAAAAGAAAAGAAAACAAGTATTAATTTGTTACACTTACATGGTCTGTACAGCAAAACAAGGTTCATGTAACTGTATCAATGATGCAGCATAGCATCTTCGGCAACTAAGCGGTAATGGTGGCACTGCTTCAGGCAGAGCTTGGATGTACTCGACAACATTACTGTACACGTTATACTGTTTTACAATGGAGAGAAAACGTACAAAGTACGTTCCTTGAAAATTGGTTTTACTGCCATATATGGTGAATTGTATTTTTCCTGTGGATAGCAGTTTTATTGCAATTTATCTTTAACTTTTTTAATAATTTGTCTTATTTTCAATCAGGAACAAAATACATTGAGATGGAAAAAAGATCTACATATTTCAAAATGGACTGATCTGAATTACATTTCAGCCTTATCGCCCAGCCCGAAATTCAACATTCAGCGGTTTGTAACTTTACACCTTCAGCACATTGTGCACTTTATTGTTTCCTTTTTTGTAGTATGAGGAGCCCATTCGAACCCTGGACCTGAAGGCATGCTCTGCAGTCCAGTTTGACTACTCTCAAGAAAGAATCAACTGTTTCTGGTAAGAGGTTAAATTTGGCATGGTAATCGTTCAGTCGGTATGTCCATGGATAGTTTCTGCTCGTATCTTTTTTTTTTTTAACACAAAATTAGTGCAGACCTTAGTTGCTGTTTGAAGAAATAATACTGTCTACCCCTCGCGGGTTTTCCTTTTGAGGATGCTCTACAGCAGTGGTCCCCAACCATGTTTGTGTCACAGACCAGTTGAGACAAGTACATGATGTTCACAGTCCGGCGAACACTATTGTTCATTGCTTTTGTAATTACAGAGTAACTAAACATTTCATGAACATAGATTTTTTTCATTCATCTTTAACAGTGTCATTCTACTGTCCAACAAATGTAGAATAAAGAAACAGTCAACTACTGTGAAATGAACTAATCATGACTAATAAATACGCCTGAGAATGTAAACATAATAATACTGAAGTTATGATCCTACATGCGGTGTCAGTATCATTGCTAGTTGCAAATGTGACTGATTAATAAGACAGCAAGACTGTTGCCACTTTTATCCGGTAGCTGCCGGCTAGTCATGAAAGACTAAACTGCTAAGGTTAACATGGGCAGGGGGTGCAAACTCTGCTCACATTTTCATGCTTTCCACTTGATCACTTGTTTGCCTCTTGTTCAAATGATGCAACAGGTTTCTTCCATTACCGTATTTTCCGCACTAAAAGGCGCACTGGATTATGATGCGCATATTTAATGAATGGGCTATATTTTAATTTTTTTTATATATTGCACGCAGTGGCAATCTACAATGCATCCACTAAATGGAGCTACAGGTACGTCTTTGTCTGTCTCCGTGCCTTCTCTTCTTCCGTTAGACTTGAGGGCGTTCATTACCGTAAATTAACGATTACTTCATGAAACTATGAAAATTGAAAATACAGTAATGCATCAAAACAGAAAATCACTAAATAAATTCTGTAGACCCCCGACAGAATTTATTTTGGCATTGTCTTGAGCGTAGCTGCAACAGAACAATCAGATGTCAGTAAAATTGATCTGAGTTGTACTGTTTGGTGCCTACTACCATCTTTGCTACTGATTATTGCTTTATTGTTGTGTACATGTTAGTTGCTCCATGTACAGCACTTTGTATGCAGCAATGGCTGTTTGAAAGTGCTCTATAAATACAGTTGAGCTCAGTTAAATTGGAGGAGACTGGACTGTCTCCTTTGACTGTTATTTATTCCTTTGTTGTGTACTGTATTCACAAACGAGGAAATCACAAAATAAATTCTGCAGAGGGACTATAGAATTTATTTTTTTATTTCCACGCTTGATTTTCTGTTTTGATGCATTATTTTCAATTTTCCTAGTTTCATTGAAGGAATAGTTAATTTATGTTTTTCCGAGGCGGTCATGAACCCCTCTCGAGTCGGAACGGAAGAAGAGAAGGCAAGAAGACGGACGAAGACCTTAGAGGTAAGATAGGGCCGCCCGAGCCCGACCCGAAATTCGGCTCGAGTCGGGCCTAAAATTATCAGTCATTGTTTCGGGTTAGGGTCTCTCTCGCTGACTTTTTTTTTCCATCGAGGCCGTGATTTGTGTTGGCCACGAGAGACCGTGGTTTGCAAAAAACAGAAGTTGCCTCATCACAACACATACTGTACTAAACTCTTGCAATGACAATTCTTAGAACTCCTTCCAGTCTCTGTCGAGTGTCCACCCGTCAATGTTTGTCTTTGTCTTTCTGCTTCTCTCGCTTAAAGTTCCACGCTAGATTCTTAAGGACGTACAGCTGCTGTGGTTTACGGCCCAATTTTCAACCCGTCAAAATGACAGACGGCCTTAAATTGTCCCCGTCCACTCTTAAAAAAATTGTCAATAATGGGAAATTGTCGGTTAATGTAACCTCTTCAGAAACAGAAATATAAGAGATGTAAATGTTTATACAGTCTTGTTTAACTTTTTTCGTTACAAAAACAGGCTTTGTTATCAGAAATCACCCCTCCTTCTCCCGAGTCCTCAGAAAATAAAATATGAAATCTCGCGTTTGCTTCGGGCTCGGGCCTGCATATCAAGTTAAGTGATCGGGCTCGGGCCGGGTCGGGCTTAAATGCTCTCGGGCCCGGTCGGGCTCGATTTTTTTAGGACGGATCTTAGCTCTAAAAGACGTACCTGTATTTGTTGAGACTGTGAAAACCATTAATAAAGTGTGCGTTTTAAAAAGACACCACCACAGCTCTCCTTTTTTCGGAGATGCAACAAAAGCTTATTTAATTAAGCAGCGACACAGTTCACTGAACCAACAGCAGGTTATAACATTGGAAGCGTTAGATTTTAAGGCGCGCTGTGCACTTTTAAGAAAATATAAGACTTTTCGGTGTGACTAATAGTGCGGAAAATACGGTACCTTGTTTTTGACAACATGACGTGCACAACAGCTTTCTCCTCCACGTCACTCTGGGGACACTACCTGAGGAGTGACTTCTAGGTTCAAAATAGCTTCATCTTAGGAAGTCATGGCTCCCCATCAGCTACGCGTACATTTGGTCAATTTGTGATTATTACTTTCAGTTTTGTGCTTCTTTCATTTTTTGGGCGGATTCTGTTTATTTCAACTTGCAAACCAATGTCAGAAGGAGGACTCTGATTGGTGAGAGCCGCACACATTTCCCCCAGGTCTGATGGAGTAAATTTGCTTGCAGCCCGCAGGTCTGTCTCTATGCGGACAATAATGGGCCCAGGCCTAGTACCGGTCCGCAAATGGGTGGTTGGGGACCTTTGCTATCCAGGTTTATGAAAAGGGTTGAGCTCAGGGAAGGATGGTGCCCACACATGATTTTTTTTGGGTCACAATATACCAACCAATGTTCCAGTGGTTAGCGCGTCGACCTCACAGTGCAGAGTGCCGGGTTCAATTCCAGCTCCGGCCTCCGAGTGTGGAGTTTTCATGTTCTCCCCGGCTCGCGTGGGTTTTCTGCGGGTACTCCGGTTTCCTCCCACATTCCAAAAACATGCACGGCAGGCTGATTGAACACTCTAAATTGTCCCTAGGTCTGAGTGTGAGCGTGGATGGTTGTTCGTCTGTGTGTGCCCTGCAATTTGCGTGGCAACCGGTTCAGGGTGTCCCCCGCCTACTGCCCGAAGACGGCTGGGATAGGCTCCAGCATCCCCCGTGACCCTTGTCAGGACAAAGTGGATCGGAAAATAGATGGATGGAATATACCAACAGCAACCGCAGCTTCAATGGCTTCTCTTTTTCCCATGACAGGAGGTGGTCAGTTTGAATTGTCACATTTTTTGGTAGAGGTCATTTGGACACGTTCCCCATTATTCCCTCATGAAATAACATTCGGAAGTACCCAGTGAGCTCTCTGAGAACACACAGAGTACACTTTTGTTCCCTTCGAAAGGTAGTGGACTCAAAAAGCTGGAAACTCGAAACTACTACAGTAAGTATTCCCACCTATGGACTTCTGTCAAACGAAAAGTCCCTCACCCAAAATAAAAACCTCTGCATTAAAGTTTTGACTACCATATTACATTAACGATCAATTCATTACAACGGAAGTTCCGGAACCCGGAAGCCATACCGAAACCCGCAGTAGCGCAAAGTCAAGTTGGTCCCACTCGATACGATGGAATAACTGTGCCCACGCTGCTATTTACCCTCATTGGATCTAAAAACGCCGACATGTAAGTTTTGTACTTTTGTTTGTTTGTTTATTGTTTTTTGAACATAAAAACATATGCAGTAATAAACTGACAGAAAGTAAGGTAAGTAAAATAGTAAAAAGGAAAAAGAAAAAAGCAATCATACAACACAATTATTTGTCCAAAGGAGTAGGAAGAAGTAAAACGTATCTAGTCCTACCCCAAGTTATGTATGAATATATAACTAGATGATTTTTATATCAATCAGAAAATAAATAAAGAAGTCTCCATAAAAGCTCATGCTTTTACCCTTAACCGTGCTATACTTATCTATTTTTCCAACTTTTGTTTGTTTGTGTCGGGATTACAAACATGCACACCCTAACACTTTTATGTCGATTTCTCTTATGTTAATAAGGGATATTGCAGTACATTACTCAATTTATCAACTTAATTCTGATTTATTATTATATTTAATCAATGTTCTGAATTTATCACCTTAACTCTGATTGATGTAGTTTTTTTGGACTATTGTCTTGAATTTGTTTTTGAACTCAGCAAGCGATTTACTCATTTTCAGGTCCATTTCAAAATTATTTATTTAACATCTATGACAGATACACTTCTTTGCTTGATGTGGTCACGTTGCGTGGTGGTGGTGGACCCCAAGAAGCAGGCACGAGGGAGGAGCAAGGTGTACTGACGAATTGTATTAAAACACAGAGAAAATGTTAAGGAGGGGGAGCAGTCAATTTTTCCTTGGCCCTCCTTGGACACAGGTTCTTTTATTTCTCTATAGGGTGGAAGAAGACCCAACACCACGTTGTCTTTTCTTCAGTTTATCACAGCGCAACACGAATCGATTCGGGCTCCTGAGAGTCTCAGATCTCGTCAGGAAGCCTAGAAGAAACACCTTCATGAGATTATATAGAGACAATATGATAATGAGAGGTGGGGAGGTACGCATCTCATGCAAATCCCGGAAACAAAGAAAGTAACATGTCATCAGACCCGGTGTGGCTGGAAGAAGGTGGGAGTGGTGGGGTGAGACCAGACCACCACTACCCACCACTTGGTGTGATGGCAAGTTCCAGAACCCCCGCTGGCTGTGTATACATCCTGAGATAAGAGGTCTTCCCAGGGGCGCATAACAGCAATCAGGGTGCGGGGTAACAACAGAAGACCCTTGGGGGGCCGTTGATTAACCAAGGAGGAAGAAGATCAGACTTATCACTACATACGTTGTTTTAAGTGTGCAAACAGATGTTCAGGAAAGAGACTCTTGTCAATAGTACTCATGGTCAGGCGAAATTCCTCAACATCAGCTATACAAAGGCTTGAGATAAGCGTGTCCACTGGAGAGGTCCAAAAAGTGTTGGGGGTTGCGGGGAACTAAAGGTCATTGTAATCACAGTGAGCAGTAAATACCTTTAACAGCCTACTACATACATTCGTGTTAGAACAGAACCAGTAACAGAGTGGGGCTAAATAAAATCATAGTAAGGAATAAATTCCTTAACAATCCCTCTCTTGATCACAATTAGTATTGTGATCACAAAATCTCCTGTCACAATCTCTTGTCAAAAGTGGAACAACCAATCCTATCTTCTAAAGCACTACCTTCAACCGGAAATAAAAGTCTTAGCAAAGCTTGACACCAATCCCCCACATCAGTGTAGGAATGGAGACCAAACGAGCAGTTTAATCAGAAAGATATGTTATTAGTTCTGGGCCCCTTGATAACTTTGTCTTGGTTTCACGTCCAGTCGTCCTTCCGAATGTCACTTTGAAGTTGGAGATGATTCTTGGGGCTGACGCATTCCTTCCAGGTAGACAGCATGACGGGTCCTTTGTGTCACTTCGCGTGGTCCCATTCATCTCAGCTGGTGCCACTTCCGCTCTAGGACCCCCGGATACACATGCTCGTCTGTGGTTTCACGGGGTGTTCACCCCGGAGTCTCGTTCTCTCCTGAAAATGGGAGACGAGAACACTCAATGAGTCTATCTTTGCTTTATGAGGAATAGAATTATCTGTTGAGGAGTGCCCAGGTCCATGGATCATCATGGAACAGGGAACTCCTGGTCATGTATCACCCCAAAGGGTGTGAAGCCTGTGGCAGGATCAATGGTGGACCTCCTGGTGAGCAGCGCAAGTGGCAGCGCCTCACTCCCAATCCAATTTCTCTGAGGTCATCACCATAGGAATTTTCATTTAACCCTGGAGAACCCACATGGTCTAATTTGGCCCCTATAGATTCTCCTACTCAAATGCTACCCTTACATCCCAAAGGGTCAAATTTGGCCAAAATCCTAAATTAGGATTAAAGCATTAAATATTCGACAAAACATATATCTTGGTGTTCAGTGAACATATTGCAGTCATTTAATGTATAATTCATCATTTTCCAAAGAAGAAAAGGGTTCTTGGGTTTTCCAGGGATACGCCTCTAATTCGTTGGTTCGAGTTTACCTTGGATTGCAGATGAAAAACCCATGCCTCCCAAATTGGAGTCTTCAATTCATTTGCCGACGGGACTGGACGTCCATCAATTTCATGCCGATACCAACCAGTCTCATCCCTGGCCACCCGGTTAGTTTTCTCCTCCGGGATGCCCTCTCTTGGTCTGAAAGAAGGTGGTTAGTTGGGAAAACATACATTTTCCTATTCTTGATTCCCCACCATCACTGACTAACTAAAGTCGTCGTCTGCTGTCTCTTTAGTCATCTTGTCTGCTTCGTCATTTTCTACTTCTACGTGGGAAGTCCTCCTTATGTGTGCCCTGCATTTAATAATCGCTTTTTCTTTTTGTTAAAATTGGAAATTATTTTGTACCAAAAAATGCAGCAACTGTGTGAGAAGGACCGTTAGGGGATTCTTTCAACACAATGTGATCAATTTTGTAAACATTTGCCTAATACTGTCGCATATCTGACACATGCCGAATGTTTTTGTTCAATTGGGTCAAATTGCATGCTGACGTATGTCAAAATTTGTCAAAATTAGTCTTCTACTTCCCTGTTCACGTTCCTGTCATTCACATTCCCCTCTCTTTTCTGAAAAAGAACTACAGAACCAGAACCTTCTTTTTCGGAAACATCCAAGTAAATCAGCCAGATCAGGACACACAAGAGAAACCGGCATCGTTGTACCTTCTGATGTGCTCAATCCCCCCAAAAATGTAAAGGCTGTGCGCATTGTAATATTTCCGTGTGATAGTTTGAAACCGTAAAGCCAAATGTCAAACGAGCCACCTTAGTGGCTTCCAAACAGCAAATCTCAGATGATGCATCGGGAAGAACATCACCATACCGAATAAGCACAACTCCATCTGGAGGTTGGAAAGAGTAGAGTAGCTGTCTAAGCACTTGAATAAAATTCCAGAAGACAAAATTGAATACGTGGGGCAAACGAGTGTAGCGTAATTTAGCTCCAAGGTGAGAGAATGAGAAAAGATCTTTATACGACCCTGAAAGTGGTATATGGAAAAATCATTTGCTAAATCGATTACCGAAAAATGTGTACGAACGAGAATTTTTGTATACTTGAGTAGACCGCAAAAACAGTACGTGCGGCGCGGCCATGTCAGGCATACGATACCAGTCGATGAGATGAGATCCTCTGACAGGTCCACTCTGGCTGCCACACCCCTCAGGACCTACAATAATTATGGAGGGAACATTAAAGAAATTGCCTTGTGTTTCGTCCAACCAGGCCATGTGATAAATTTCATTCCCTAGTTTGTCAAATGCATTGTGCAGTGGGAAGGATCGATCAGCGGATGGTAAGGTCATATGGAGGAAGTCTCACGAAACCAAGCCGATACTGTTGGAAAGCAGAGTTCAGTGGTGGGTCATCAGCTGACTTTAGCAATAGTCAGCCTTGGGTCAGCAGGCAGTGGGAGCAAGTGTGGTCCAGCATGTTCAGGTTCATGACAGTCTTTCAGTGAGGACAGCGGTGATCCCTATTGTTGGGGATTCGGGTACCCATGGAGCAGATGGGTATTGTCCATGTGGGGGTGCCGTAGCTTGTCATTGTTGTTGGCTTTGTGGAGGAGGAGTCAGAGCTTGTTGATCATAGCCTGATTGATGAACAGGTGGGTGCCGGCGGTGTCGGCATTCCCGTGTCCAATGATTCATATCACCACAAATGAAACAGCCAGCTTGGTTCCCAAGACAACCTCGTCTACGCCCACCTTCCCGTCTCGGACCTCCCCAGCCATGCGTCTCGGCCCTGCCTTGTGGGCAGGCCGAAATGTTGAGTGGGGCTTGGAGCCGCGGTGGGGTGTGATCAGCCGTGGTGGAGCCTGTTGAGAGACACTGATTGACATTTGATTAGATCTCCCAAGTTTCTCTTTTTTGCATGCATTACTGGAGGCTCTCTTAGCCTCTTGTATTTGTGAATTCAAAAAGTCGTTCTGCAGCTTGGGTGTTTTCTCAGTCTCTTCCTTGGCTCTCATTCGAGATTGCTGCACATAATATAGGAAATGAGTTCGCCAGTTCGCGTCATCTGAAGTGGGGAGAGTGGGAGAGTTAGTCATCATTCTCTGCACATCAGATGGACAACCCCCCAGTACTGTTTGCCTGAACAAAGCTTGATTCAGTGGATGATGATTGGGGTCCTGCCCAGTGGCAGTCACCCAAGCATCCATACAATTAACCAAATAAGTCATTGGGTGTACCTCAGATAACAATTCAAACGCCAATTGTTGTAGGGGACCCAATGGAGTCGGATAAAGGGATCTCAGCGCCTCTGATTTTCTATCAGTCAACCTAGTCAATTTGCAAGTGGCTATTCCCTCTAAAAGGTCCATAATTTCTTTGGGTAAATACTTACTCCTCAGCCAGTCTATCGCCCACAACTGTATGTCATAGTCAATTTTAGGCAAATCAAGCAACATTTGCCTCGCCAATTCAGTCTCATTAGTTATAAAAGTAGTCGCATCCCAAACACTCATGCTCTCATTATCCTGTTTAATTTTCATACATTTTTCTAACTTTACTAATTGTTTATGAACCACCCTGGGCAGATCAGGGGGAAGCTTGGCACACAATGGATTAGGGTGGGGGCCAGTAAAACAGCTAGAATGTGTTACCCCCCTTTCCTCTTCTATGTTCAAGTGACCACTCTGCGCTTGTAGTGGGGTCATAAATTCAACGCTCCTCACCCCATGCGGTGGAGGAGGCATCATCGCTGCCTTGTTTATCATAACTTTGTCTGTATTACTTTGTTCATTCATTTTTTCTTTTTTTTTTTCCAAAGTCGACGGCAGTGGTCAAGCCGCCCATGAAATGCAATATAGCTCAAATTGAATTTCACTTAGCTTTTTCTTTTTTCTTTGTCTATTTCAAACTTTTGTCTTATTCTTACAATTTATTCTTAAAACCTTGTTTTCTCTTTCTCTTCTCTGCGCAATGCATTCAAATTACTTATCTATACATTGAAAGCCATCCATAACCTTGCCCCCATCTATCTGTCAGATCTTCACGTTTCCATTCCCTCTCGCTCACTCAGATCCTCATCCTCCTGCCCGTCAGTACAATGGGGTAGCCTTCAGCCGCTCTGCCCCCAAACTCTGGAACTCACTTGCACTCAATATCCACAATATTAAGACTCTCTTTCCACATTCAAAACCCAGCTCAAAGCTCACTCACTCAGACTTGCATATCCACCTTAAATGTTTCTACTTACCCACATACGGTATTTTAACCGTTTTCTTTCCTTCAGGCCTTCCGTCCATCTTACAGTTCACCATGTTTTTATCATACTCACCGTCCAATATACTCCCTTATGGACCGTGTGACGTCACGTAATTCTCCAATTGTAACAATGGAGCTGTCCCTAACTTGCCCTAAAATACAGCTGTTTCTCAGACTGCGATCTCCAGTCGCCAGTCCTACCAATTTATCAGCATCCAGAATAATAGAAAATTACCTGGACCTGCCTCAGCAATTACATCCGATTTTTAATTGCCTACCAACTCAGTTTGGTCTTTGCTCGTCAGCTACTAGCCGAACCTACCACTCAACGGTTCTACCTAATTTAAACCGCCTACCGGTGACTCAATAACTGTACCAATTCAGTTACCTACTACTCAGTGGCAATTTTGGACGGTATATTGTTTTGAATATACCTCACACCAACTCTTTACTCTTTAATTCATTTTCCTGTACAGTACTTCATTTTTCCATAATCACATAAATCCCTTAGAACTCATTATCAATTTGGTATTGCCACCTACGAAATATCCAATCTCTATACTTGGTTCAACACATTCAGGTTCAGAGCAGTTTGATTTGATCGGTCCTTATTGGACATGCCGAATCTTGACACTTTGCCTGTAATAACAGGAACAGGTGTGTCTTCTTACCTTAAAGTGGAGCGCTCTAGGTTACTGCCTGAGTCTGAAGGTCCTGAAACCGGTGTTGGTCTTTTCCCAGAGAAATCCTGTTCGTGACGCCATTTGTTAAGGAGGGGAGCAGTCAATTTTCCTTGGCCCTCCTTGGACACAGGTTCTTTTATTTCTCTATAGGGTGGAAGAAGACCCAACACCACGTTGTCTTTTCTTCAGTTTATCACAGCGCAACACGAATCGATTCGGGCTCCTGAGAGTCTCAGATCTCGTCAGGAAGCCTAGAAGAAACACCTTCATGAGATTATATAGAGACAATATGATAATGAGAGGTGGGGAGGTACGCCTCTCATGCAAATCCCGGAAACAAAGAAAGTAACATGTCATCAGACCCGGTGTGGCTGGAAGAAGGTGGGAGTGGTGGGGTGAGACCAGACCACCACTACCCACCACTTGGTGTGATGGCAAGTTCCAGAACCCCCGCTGGCTGTGTATACATCCTGAGATAAGAGGTCTTCCCAGGGGCGCATAACAGCAATCAGGGTGCGGGGTAACAACAGAAGACCCTTGGGGGGCCGTTGATTAACCAAGGAGGAAGAAGATCAGACTTATCACTACATACGTTGTTTTAAGTGTGCAAACAGATGTTCAGGAAAGAGACTCTTGTCAATAGTACTCATGGTCAGGCGAAATTCCTCAACATCAGCTATACAAAGGCTTGAGATAAGCGTGTCCACTGGAGAGGTCCAAAAAGTGTTGGGGGTTGCGGGGAACTAAAGGTCATTGTAATCACAGTGAGCAGTAAATACCTTTAACAGCCTACTACATACATTCGTGTTAGAACAGAACCAGTAACAGAGTGGGGCTAAATAAAATCATAGTAAGGAATAAATTCCTTAACAGAAAACTAAATCCAAAACAAAGTCCAAAGTATCAAACAAAACACATGACTGAAGATAAAAACTCAATAACAGAAACATGACCGAAACAAACCTGACAGCAGCAGACAAACGGTAACAAACAAACATGCCAGTAGCCAAACAGCAACAATGACCCGACACTGAATGCTCGGGGTGGGAGTCCTTTTAAAGGACTAATTGCCAAACGACCAACAGGTGTGCAGCTCAGGGAGAGTCCTGCAGTGCCACCTGTTGGTCCCAAACCGAATCATGACAGATGTTAGTTCTTGTTTTGGATTTTTTTGTATAGGTTGGTACCTCTTAAATCATAGCAGCTTTCTCGAATTTCAAAGAACTTCAGGATGTTTTGGCAGAGCAGTTGATTGTGTGCTTTGTACATTCATTGGGCGATTTTGAAGTCAACCAGCTCATAAAATTTTGTCGTGTTTAATTTGATAAATAGTGGATTTGTGGGTTCCGTATATTTTGATCTATTAATAATTCGGATTGCTTTGTTTGTAGTTTTAGAACAGGGGGTGTGTTTGTTTTACAGGCATCTCCCCATATTTCCACACAGTTGGTCATATATGGTTGTAAAAATGAAGAGTATACTGTAATGTGTACAAAGATCTCTTATTTTGCACATCCTTGGTTTTGGAGAGGATCCCTATGGTTTTGGGCTGTTTTTCTTTTTACATTATCGATATGTGGCTTCCATCATAGTTTTGCATCTATTACTAATCCAAGGAATTTATTTTCATAAATTCTTTCTATCTCAATTGAGTTTAACGTAACTTTAGCTTGATGTTTGATTGGTCTTGTGCCAAAAACAATTAACTTAGATTGTTTCAGGTTAAGTGACAATTTATTCCTGTCGGATCAGTTTTTTAAAATTTGTTTAATTCATTTTCCACGGTTGTCAGGAGCTGTTTCAGACTTTCTCCAGAGAAGCATAAAGTTGCATCATCAGCAAATAGGACAAATTTAAATTGTTTTGAGACCTTGCAGATATCATTTACATATATAAGATGAATAATTTTGGACCAAGGACAGAAACCTGAGGAACTCCTATGAGTGATTTTCAGTTGATTCGATTTTTTTATTGTTGAATTGCACATACTGATATCTGTTATCTAAATAACTTTTTATCCATTTATATGCTACAACTCTAATGCCACATCTCTTTAATGCATTCAATAATATACTAAGATATAACATGTCAAAAGCTTTTTTTAGATCTAGAAAAATCCCAACAGTAAATTCTTTGTTGTCGATGTTAGTGGCTATTGCTTGTACAAACTCCATTTGTGCCATTGAGGTGGTCCGTTTTTCCCTGAAGCTAAAGTGATTTTCACTTAACAGCACATGTTTCTGTATAAAGTTATCAAGTCTGCTTGAGAATAGTTTTTCTAATATTTTTCAGGATTGAGGTAATAGTGATGTTGGTCTATAATTTGTAAGCAGAATCAGAATCAGAATCACCTTTATTGTCATTGTATACCATACAACGAAATTTGGGTGCTACTCCTTAGTGCATTAAAAAAAAAATAAAGAAATAAATAAAAAAATAGAATAGAATAAGGGCGGCCCGGTAGTCCAGTGGTTAGCACGTCGGCTTCACAGTGCAGAGGTACCGGGTTCGATTCCAGCTCTGTCCTCCCTGTGTGGAGTTTGCATGTTCTCCCCGGGCTTGCGTGGGTTTTCTCCGGGTGCTCCGGTTTCCTCCCACATTCCAAAGACATGCATGGCAGGCGTGTGTGGCATGTGAGCGTGGATGGTTGTTTGTCTCTGTGTGCCCTGCGATTGGCTGGCAACCGGTTCAGGGTGTCCCCCGCCTACTGCCCGGAGACGGCTGGGATAGACTCCAGCACCCCCCGCGAGCCTAGTGAGGATCAAGCGGTTCGGAAGATGAATGAATGAATGAATAGAATAAATGAATAAAATGACATGTTTTATAAATACAATATTCGAACAACACACAACAACAGCAACAGTAGTGGTAGTGTGAACTGAGGCTTTTCTCGCACGCAGGACACATATTGCACATGAAATGACTGGCTCATATATTGCTCATTATTGCCTAAGTGAGGTAGGTGAGTTTGGGTTTAGATGCAGTAGTTTGATTATATTCTGTGATTATTTATTGCAGTAATAGCTCTGGGGAAAAAAACTGTCTCTGAATTTTGTGTGATCTGTAACGCCGGCCTGAGGGTAACATAACAAACAGGTGATTGCTGGGGTGGGATGCATCCTTGATGATGTTGGCAGCTCTGCTGAGGTAACGTGAGCTGGCAATGTCCTCCAGGCTGGGCAGAGAGCAGCCTGTGACCTTCTGGGCCAGATTAATCACCCTCTACAGCGCTTTCCTGTCTGCTGCTGAGCACCTTGCGTACCATGCTGAATGCAATACATTAGGGTGCACTCGATGGTAGCTCTGTAGAACATCACCAGCAGCTTCTCCTCCAGGTTGTTCCTCCTGAGCACCCTCAGGAAGTGGAGTCGCTGCTGGGCTTTCTTCACCACCGCCATGGTGTTGGCTGTCCAGGATAGGTCCGCAGAGAGCTGCACACCCAGGAACCGAGTGGACCTCACCCTTTCCACACAGTCTCCATGAATGTAAAGCGGCGCTGGGTCTGCTCGTCTCTTCCTGAAGTCCAGTATAATCTCTTTTGTTTTTGTGGTGTTCAGTGGCAGGTTGTTTGCTGAGCACCATGCTGTCAGTCGGTTGACCTCGTCTCTGTAGTCAGACTCATTCCCCCCCGAGATGAGTCCGACCACAGTCGTATCATCCGCAAATTTAATTATGGTGTTTGAGAGATGGGTCGGAGAGCAGTCAAATGTGTAGAGAGTGAACAACAGGGGGCTCAGTACACATCCTTGAGGAGAACCGGTGCTGAGTGTGATGGTGGAGGAGGAGTGGGGGCCCAGTTTGACGGATTGTGGGCGGTCCGTTAGGAAATTTTTAACCCACTGGCAGATGGAAGTGGAGATGCCCACGTGAGTCAATTTTTGGACCAGGATATCCGGGATGATGTGGTTGAAGGCTGAGCTGAAGTCCAGGAAGAGCATTCTCACGTAGTTTCCCGGGTGCTCCAGGTGACTCAGCACAGTGTGAAGTACTATGTTTATAGCGTCTTCGGTGGACCGGTTAGCTCTGTAGGCAAACTGGTAAGGGTCTAGAGTAGGAGGCAGGCAGGCTCTGATGTGCTGTGACATCAGTCTTTCAAAGCATTTCATCACTACAGGCGTAAGTGCAACAGGCCTGTAGTCATTTATACTGTCGGCTAATGATTTTTTGGGGACGGGGATGATGGTGGAGGTTTTGAGGCAGGATGGGATGATGGCCTGTGACAGAGACTGGTTGAAAATTTTGATGAAAACTCCAGCCAGTTGGTCAAATGTCTTAATTCACTTTTATAAATTGGAATACCTTGAGCAATTTTAATTTTTGATGGAAAGAGACAAGCTTTGAATGACATGTTGCATATCAATGTGAAAGGTCGCACTACAAATACTATAATCTGTTTTATTATTGTCATATCAATATTAACTCATTTACACCCTTTGACGTATAAATACGTCAATTTGTGCATAGCTGCTCCCTCCCCATGACGTGAAAATACGTCAATCACGTTTTTTCATGGGGGAAGGTGCCAGAGAGTCTGATGCAACTTCTCACCAAAGGATTAGGCTTGGCGGCAATGTTAAATAGAAAAAGAATGGCCATCAGGTGGCAGTGGTGCAAAAGTCCACCGGGACGCAGCAGAAGTAGTAGAAAGGGCGTACAGTATAGTGGAGTAGGGGCGTATGTGGATAGTGGATTGGAACATTAGCAACTAGCAACGATGGAGAAAAGGAAACAACTAACACTTGAGGATTGTTTTTTTCGGTATAAAAGCGTCCTCGAAACAAAACAACAAAGGAGATGGTGTTTGTGTGGAAGAGAAGATGACGCTTCGGTCACGTAATCAAAAGCAGCACCCATCGAACGAATATAATTTATAGGTCGTGCATCTGGACGTGGTGGGATGAATCGATGTGGTGACAAACTGGATGGAAGCCAAAAACCATCCTCTCCGCAGCTGCACTTTCGTTCATTGTTCAATAGTTTTGTTGTGTGCAAATACATTATTTTGCTATAAAAACATTATTTGTAATGTTCTTTTGTAGGAGGAACACATTATTGAGGTATTTGAGCTGTCACAAAAGCAAAAAACTTGAAATGATGCTTGAAATGCATGCTTGCATCATGTGGGCTTTTACAAAAAGCTCATTTTCTCTGGATTTCTGCAGAAAATTGGCATCTTCCATAGAACTTAGCAGTTTTCTAATGCTGATTGCCAACGAACGGAGAAAGATAGAAACAAACCGTTTTTTTCTGCTGAAAGAAGAGAGTCTCACCTTTCTTTTGACAGGTTTATATAGCCATAGAACAGAAAAATCATGTGGGCCTTGCAAATCAGTCAAAATTGAGGAAAATGTGTGGGATTGAGGGGGTTGCTCCAGTGAAAAGGGGTGGTATTCAATGAGTTAAAGCAATCAGTTGACTTTTTATTTTTAAATGTTCTTTCAATATTTGATACTTCTTCATGATTTACAGCAGTAAGGAACATTGTGGAAGAGTTCTTTTTTTAATCTATCCATTTCAAATGAGTTTGTTGGATCAGGAATTTGTTTTGCTAGGTTACTGCCGATATTAACAAAATACTCATTAAATTCAATTGCTAGTTCAGCAGTTTCAGCCCAAGGACCGGCTCGAGTACCACAACACTGACACACACACACACACACACACACACACACACACACACACACGAGTATGAGCACACACTTATTTGACACTTCATATTGTCAGTGTAGAAATAAAAAAAGGGAAAGAAATTGTGAAATTTACGACCAGCATTCACTTTCACTTACATCAATTTGTTGGATAATGTATTTTATTTTGCTTGCTCCGTCTTTCATTTTGATCACTTTTACTCTCTCTTCCAGCATCAGAGCTCTTCTTGTCTTAGCTGCTCGACATCCAAAGGTCCGTTTTGTAGCCATTTTAGCAATGCAACGTCCATCCTCATCTGAATCTAACAATAACAAATACTTCCTGGCATGCAATAAACTTTTAAGCCAGCCACGGGACGCTTTGTAGTCCTCGATGGCCATAGTTAGCTCTTGAAGGCTAAAAACCTTACGCTAACCGGAGTGCTCATGAGAGAGAAGCGCGTTTTTAGCATGATAACAAGTAAAGCATTCACGAAATGTTCGTTTATTTGAATGTCCGTTGAGCCATAAGCAATTTACTCTGAGCAGCTAATCGGATGCTACGGATCTAGCTTCAGTATGTACAATTCTACACACATAGACAGTGAGGTCCTTCTTGGCCAATCGGAGGCCAGGATGATGCTCAGTAAGCCAATGGCAGAGCAGCTATGAGTATGTTGAGTCCAGGAAACTCACAGCTGTGACCGAAATAAACATCGTTCACTATGTAAACCAGTGTGGTGGTTGCTGTTGCCTTTTTTTGAACGAAGCAGCAGAGGTCGCTGTTGGATAGGACTTCGTTGTAGTGAATGTCTTCGCGAGGCTGGAGCAGAGAAAATGATTTTGTATAACGCAACAGGGGGGTTTCATCGTATGGGGGGAGGGAGAATGGGAATTGTGTTAATTTATGAAGATTTTTTCACATAAGGGGGTATTTTCGCCCATGTAGGTTTCGTTCTAAAGGAGTTTAACTTATTCTTATAATTCCGATAGTTCTTATATTTTCTAATTTATTTTTATAGGTCTTGTGTTTTATTTCTGCCTCTTTCGTTATCAATTTTATAAACAATTTATATACATTCCGCACAGAGGACATTGTTAGAGCCCTCAAGAGGACCAAGATCAACAGTGCACCAGGAACTGACAACATCAGTGTCCTCAAGTGCTGCGCTGACCAGCTCGGGTGCGTTTCCAGCTCTTATTTCAGTCCTCCATGAACACCGCCACCGTCCCTATACTGTGGAAGCACTCCACCATCACACCCATTCCCAAGAACAATAACCCTAAGACTCTGAACGAACTCCGCCCTGTGGCCCTCACCTCCCACGCGATGAAAGCCATGGAGAGGATCGTCAAGCAGCACATCCTCACAAAGACCAGCTCATGCCTCGACCCCCTCCAATTTGCATACCAGGCAGGCAAAGGTGTCAACGATGCCAAAGCCTTCATCATCGACACCATCCACAAACATCTAGAACTCCCCAACACCCTGGCCAGGCTTCTGTTTGCCGACTTCTCCTCTGCCTTCAACACCCTGCAGCCTCACATACTGGCACAGAGGCTCAGGCAGAACTTCTCCCTGAACAACCAACTCATACTCTGGATCCTAGACTTCCTCACACACAGAACACAGAGAGTCAGGATCAACAACAACCTGTCTGACCTCCTCGCCACCTCCACAGCCCTGTGTGTGCTCTCGCCACTGCTCTTCATCCTGTACACGGATGAATGCAGGTCCTCACACCCCAACAGCCACCTGGTGAAGTTTGCTGATGACACTGTCCTCGTGTCTCTGCTCTCTGGCTCCACGCAACACCATGGTCCCGCCCGCAGCAGTTCATCGAGTGGTGCGACGCCTCCCGACTGGATCTGAATGTCAGTAAGACCAAGGACATGCTGATGACCTTCTCCAGAAAACAGAGAGAGCTGGCCTCGACAATCCCCACCTTCATCCAGGGGACTCTAGTGGAAGCTGTATCCTAATACAAGTACCTGGGGACCATCCTGGACAATAACCTGAGGTTCTCCTCCAACACCGAGGTGATCCTGAAAAAATGCCACCAAAGGATGTAACTGCTCAGGAAACTGAACTCCTTCTCCGTCAGAAAGAAAATCCTCCTGACTTTCTACCAGGCATTCATAGAGTCCGTCCTCTCGTTCTCTTTGCCCTGCTGGTTCCACTCCACTCCCAAAGTCTGCAGGAGAAGAACTGCCTTGACAGCATCAGCAGAGTGTGCTCCAAGACCTCCCACTCGCCCTCTGATTGCAGTGTGTGAGCAGCAGATTCGTGGTCTGGCTGCTCAGATTATGAAGGACCCCTCACATGCTCTCTTCCCTGCATTCGAATGGCTGCCTTCCGGCCGCAGGCTGCGGTTCCCGGCTTGCAGGACAGCGAGGAGGAGATCCACCTTCGTCCCCCAGGCTGTTCTTCTCTTAAACTCTTATTCCAAGGAATCCTGTCCCCCCCACCCCCACCCCCACCATACAGACTCGCACACCCCATAGTGCAATACGGGTTTACAGTGCAATACTTTGACGTGCAATACTGTTTTTCACAGTGCAATTTAGTTTTCACTGTGCAATACTGTCTTTACTGTGTCCTTACTGTGCAATACTGTTCTATGTGCAATACTACTTTGCTGCTGGAACCACAACCTCAAGACCTCAAGTGCTAAGCTACTCTCATCCTATGTTTTTCCTTTGCTCTGACTGTCTTGATAATAAGCCGCTCTCGGACAACTCTAATTGCCCCACGGGGATAAATAAAGTTTTCAGAATCTGACTCTGAATACATTGTTTTTCTTTTTACATGCGTTTTCTTTGCCTTTCGCTATCCATGGCTTACTTGAGTCTTTGTACTTTTTGGATACTTTAGTTGATGGAAAATGTTTATCATATAATGGGATTATGGTTGACTGAAATGCATCAAATGCTGTATTTGGGTCTTCGTTTGAGTAGACCTCGGTCCAGTTTTGTTCTTCAAGATCTTGTTCTCCTCCGTGAGCCGTCACCTTATCGTGGTGGAGGGGTTTGTGTGTCCCAATGATCCTAGGAGCTAAGTTGTCTGGGGCTTTATGCCCGTGGCAGGGTCACCCATGGCAAACAGGTCCTAGGTGAGGGACCAGACAAAGCACAGCTCAAAAGACCCCTTATGGTGAACAAAATAAATGGGCTTAAGTTTCCCTTGCCCGGACGCGGGTCACCGGGGCCTCCCTCTGGAGCCAGGCCTGTAGGTGGGGCTCGATGGCGAGCGCCTGGTGGCAGGGCCTACACCCATGGGGCCCGGCCGGGCTTAGCCCGAAGAGACAACGTGGGTCCCCATTCTCATGGGCTCACCACCCATGGGAGGGGCCAAAGGGGTCGGGTGCATTGTGAGCTGGGCGGCAGCCAAAGGCGGGGACCCTGGCGGTCCGATCCTCGGCTCCAGAAGCTAGCTCTAGGGACATAGAACGTCACCTCTCTGGCAGGGAAGGAGCCCGAGCTGATGTGTGAGGTGGAGACGTTCCGACTGGATATCTTCGGACTTACCTCCACACACGGCCTGGGTTCTGGTACCAGTTCTCTCGAGAGGGGTTGGACTCTCTTCCACTCTGGAGTTGCCCACGGTGAGAGGCGCAGAGCAGGTTTGGGCATACTCATTGCCCCCCGGTTCAGTGCCTGTACATTGGGGTTCACACCGGTAGACGAGAGGGTAGCCTCCCTCCGCCTTCGGGTGGGGGGACGGGTTCTGACTGTTGTTTGTGCGTACGCACCCAACAGCAGTTCAGCGTACCCACCCTTTTTGGAGTCCTTGGAGGGTGTGCTGGAGAGTACTCCTGCTGGGGACTCCCTCGTTCTGCTGGGGGACTTCAATGCTCATGTGGGCAATGACAGTGAGACCTGGAGGGGCGTGATTGGGAGGAACGGCCTCCCCGATCAGAACTCGAGTGGTGTTTCGTTATTGGACTTCTGTGCTTCACCCATGGCAAAAAGGTTCTAGGTGAGGGACCAGACAAAGCACGGCTCAAAGACCCCTTATGATGATAAAAATGAATGGATCTAAGTTTCCCTTGCCCGGACGCGGGTCACCGGGGCCTCCCTCTGGAGCCAGGCCTGGAGGTGGGGCTCGTTGGCGAGCGCCTGGTGGCCGGGCCTACACCCATGGGGCCCGGCCGGGCTCAGCCCGAAGAGGCAACGTGGGTCCCCCTTCTCATGGGCTCACCACCCATGGGAGGGGCCAAAGGGGTCGGGTGCAATGTGAGCTGGGCAGCAGCCAAAGGCGGGGACCCTGGCGGTCTGATCCTCGGCTGCAGAAGCTAGCTCTAGGGACGTGGAATGTCACCTCTCTTGCAGGGAAGGAACCCGAGCTGGTGTGCGAGGTCGAGAAGTTCCGACTGGATATAGTCGGACTTGCCTCGACACACAGCCTGGGTTCTGGTACCAGTTCTCTCGAGAGGGGTTGGACTCTCTTCCACTCTGGAGTTGCTCATGGTGAGAGGCGCAGAGCAGGTGTGGGCATACTCATTGCCCCCCGGCTCAGTGCCTGTACATTGGGGTTCACACCGGTAGACGAGAGGGTTGCTTCTCTCCGCCTTCGGGTGGGGGGACGGGTCCTGACCGTTGTTTGTGCATATGCACCAAACAGCAGCTCAGCGTACCCACCCTTTTTGGAGTCCTTGGAGGGTGTGCTAGAGAGTACTCCTGCTGGGGACTCCCTCGTTCTGCTGGGGGACTTCAATGCTCATGTGGGCAACGACAGTGAGACCTGGAGGGGCGTGATTGGGAGGAACGGAACCCCCCGATCAGAACTCGAGTGGTGTTTTGTCATTGGACTTCTGTGCTCGTCACGGATTGTCCATAACGAACACCTTGTTCAAACATAAGGGTGTCCATATGTGCACTTTGCACCAGGACACCCTAGGCCGCAGTTCGATGATTGACTTTGTGGTTGTATCATCGGATTTGCGGCCACATGTTTTGGACACTCGGGTGAAGAGAGGGGCGGAGCTGTCAACTGATCACCACCTGGTGGTGAGTAGGCTCCGATGGTGGGGGAGGACGCCGGTCCGTCCTGGCAGACCCAAACGTATTGTGAGGGTTTGCTGGCAGAGCTTTTCCCATGTCCTGGGGGAGGCGGGGGACATTGAATCCGAATGGACCATGTTCCGCGCCTCTATTGTTGAGGCGGCCGACCTGAGTTGTGGCCGTAAGGTGGTTGGTGCCTGTCGTGGCGGCAACCCCCGTACCCGCTGGTGGACACCAGCGGTAAGGGATGCCGTCAAGCTGAAGAAGGAGTCCTATCGGGCCTTTATGGCCTGTGGGTCCCCAGAGGCAGCTGACGGGTATCGACTGGCTAAGCGGAACGCAGCTTCAATGGTCGCTGAGGCAAAAACCCGGGCGTGGGAAGAGTTCGGTGAGGCCATGGAAGCCGACTTCCGGACGGCTTCGAGGAAATTCTGGTCCACCATTTGACGTCTCAGGAGGGGGAAGCAGTGCACCACTAACACTGTGTACAGTGGAGATGGGGCGCTGCTGACTTCGACTCGGGACGTTGTGAATTGTGGGCAGAGTACTTCGAAGACCTCCTCAACTCCACCAGCACGCCTTCCTTGGAGGAAGCAGAGTCTGGGGACTCTGAGGTGGGCTCTCCTATCTCTGTGGTTGAAGTCACCGATGTGGTTAAAAAGCTCCTCGGTGGCAAGGCCCCAGGGGTGGATGAGATCCGTTCCTCAAGGCTCTGGATGTTGTGGGGCTGTCCTAGCTGACACGCCTCTGCAACATCGCATGGTCGTCGGGGACAGTGCCTCTGGATTGGCAGACCGGGGTGGTGGTCCCTCTTTTTAAAAAGGGGGACCGGAGTGTGTGTTCCAACTACATAGGGATCACACACCTCAGCCTCCCTGGTAAGGTCTATTCAGGGGTGCTGGAGAGGAGGGTCCGTCAGGAAGTCGAGCCTCAGATTGAGGCGGAGCAGTGTGGTTTTCGTCCCGGCCGTGGAACAGTGGACCAGCTCTACACCCTTAGCAGGGTCCTCGAGGGTATGTGGGAATTCGCCCAACCAGTCTACATGTGTTTTGTGGACTTGGAGAAGGCGTTTGACCGTGTCCCTCGGGTAGTTCTGTGGGGGGTGCTTCGTGGGTATGGGGTACCGAGCCCCCTGATACGGGCTGTTCGGTCACTATACCACCGATGCCAGAGTTTGGTTCGCATTGCCGGCAGTAAGTCGGTGGGACTACGCCCAGTGAGGGTGGGACTACGCCAAGGCTGCCCTTTGTCACCGATTTTGTTCATAACTTTTATGGACAGAATTTCTAGGCGCAGCCGAAGCGTTGAGGGGGTCCGTTTTGGTGGCCTCAGTATTGCATCTCTGCTTTCTGCAGATGATGTGGTACTGTTGGCTCCTTCAAGCAGGGCTCTCCAACTCTCACTGGAGCGTTTCGCAGCCGAGTGTGAAGCGGTTGGGATGAGGATTAGCACCTCCAAATCTGAAACCATGGTCCTCAGTCGGAAAAGGGTGGAGTGCCCTCTCCGGGTCGGGGAGGAGATCTTGCCCCAAGTGGAGGAGTTTAAGTATCTTGGGGTCTTGTTCACGAGTGAGGGCAGAAGGGAGCGAGAGATTGACAGGCGGATCGGTGCAGCGTCTGCTGTGATGCAGACGTTGTATCGGTCTGTCGTGGTAAAGAAGGAGCTGAGCCAAAGGGCGAAGCTCTCAATTTACCGGTCGATCTACGTTCCAACCCTCATCTATGGTCATGAGCTATGGGTTGTGACCGAAAGAACGAGATCACGGATACAAGCGGCCGAATTGAGTTTTCTCCGCAGGGTGTCCGGGCTCTCCCTTAGAGATAAGGTGAGAAGCTCGGTCATCCGGGAGGGGCTCAGAGTAGAGCCGCTTCTCCTCCACATCGAGAGGAGCCAGATGAGGTGGCTTGGGCATCTGATCCGGATGCCTCCTGAGCGCCTCCCTAGTGAGGTGTTCCGGGCATGTCCCACCGGGCGGAGACCCAGAGGACGACCCAGGACACGCTGGAGAGACTATGTCACGCAGCTGGCCTGGGAACGCCTCGGGATCCCCCGTGGAGAGCTGGAAGAAGTAGCTAGGGAGAGGGGGGAAGTCTGGGTTTCCCTGCTAAAGTTGCTGCCCCCGCAACCCGGCCCCGGTAAGCGGTAGAAGATGGATGGATGGATGAGGTCTTAAAAGCATTGATGGAGCGTTGGGTTCTTATTCTTATTTCTTATATGTGAGTTGTTGACTTTGTTTTTCTATAAAAATAATTGTGAAAAACTGCAAAGACAGGTAGATGGTCACTTATATCAGTAATGAGAATTCCACTTTCCATTTTATGTTCAATCCTATTTATAAATCTGTTATTTATTAATGTGGTCGTGTCCCCTGTTATTCTACTAAGTTTCAGGATTACTGGGAAGACTGTTGCTATACATAGTATTTATAGAGTCAGTTGTTTTTTTTTTATGTCCATTTGGGTTTCGTAAGTCAAAGTTAAAGTCACCACACATTATTCGTGTTTTCTTATCGTTGGAGTAGCTGAGCATTTCTGTTTTTTTTTAATTAAATGTGTAAATGCATGATCCTGGTGTCCCATAGATGCAACTTATGATGACATTTGATGCATTTTTATTATGTATTTAAATAGTTACACAGTCCATTAGGTTTTCTATTGTGGTTGTCAATCTCTCATTGTTTACAATTTCTACAATTTTTGTAGATTTTTGGGTGTTGTCATCTTTAAATCAAAGAAAAAGCATAAAAATTGTGTGATATGAAATATTCCAATTCATGTTTTATATTTAAAGATATATTTTAAGTTTTGGTCATAGCACAGTACCGCTTTTATTGTCCATAGAAGGCAAAAATACAAAGTAAAAAATAAGAACTATATATGTATGTATAGTGCTGATGCCACTGAACATTTCGAGTGGTTGAAAGTAAAATAAATATTCAGGAATAATAGTTTTACAATCTTTGTAAAATTGTATGTCGCGTCACATAAAATGATTTTCATCGACCGCAGCACAAAGGTTAAATGCTTTGTCTACATATATTGCAATTCCCTCCTTTTTTGTTTTCCCTATTTGTTGCAAACATTTCATATCCTTCTATTTTCATTTCACTGTTTTTTTCATCGTCAAGCCAAGCATCTAATTATTTTAAATTTACTGAATTTATTTTTTTATAGAAACTTCTACTGTTTAAGTGTATTACTGAAAGTGCATTTTCCAATTCTACATTAGTGTTGAATTTTTCGTCCGTGTAATAGTCAGAGTTTGTTACGCTGTATTTGTTCTTGAAAAAATTATTGTCCGGGTCCAAATTGTTCTCGGGGTCGAATGGCTTGTGGTCAGCACCATCAAAGGGTTGGAAGTCCATGTTTTTGGTATGTGAATTTCCTGCTTCAGTAGAGTCACAGTTTTTGTCGTCAGGTGGTGAATAGTTCTCAGCTGATGACAAAAACTCTAAGTGATGACAAGTGACTCTCTTGGCATGACTTTTACTGGAATCGCAAACGATTTTCTATTTCGTTAATTTACATTTACGTCCTGTAGATTGTGGCATCCAAACAAAATGGTAATGACCGAGGAGGACAGAGTGGAATGCATCCGATTAGCTGCTCACAGTAAATTGCTTGTGGCTCAACGAACAGTCGAGTAAACGAACGTTTCCTGGAATGCCTAACCCATTATCGTGCTAAAAAACTTCCGCTAACTGGACCGCTAATTAGAGAGAAGGCGAGTTCCATAGCACAAACTATGGGCATAGAGGACTTTGAAGCGTCCGGTGACTGGCTATAAAAGTTGGTTGCATGATATCAGCTGAGCAATGCTGTCTTGTATGGTGGTCGAGGGGAGGTCAAGTTAGAGACAGTGAGTGAGTGGATAGAAATGTCACCACCCTGTCTGTTACTAGTCTCATTTTAGAGCGTGTGTTGTTATGATGTATTTTGTTCATTTACCTGTGCTGAATGCTGCAGTTTTTGTACCATGTATTTTTGCATTTCATTGCTTGTGTTGTTACACACTGATTTTTTTTTAACATACTTGCATGTTCAGAAAGGACATGGACCATCGCCGTTTCCCTCATAAGGAAATTCTGTTATAAGGAAAGATCAGACAACGCAAATATGCCACCTTACTGGAGAATACAGTACAGTAAATATTCTGTAGTACGGAATCATGGTTGCGCTGTCCAATACTTCCGTATAAAATCATTTACTTATGTGGGAAATGAGCATGGTACATGTACTTTATGAACATGCAAGTATGTGAACAAAATACATGTGTAACAACACAAGCAATGAAATGCAAAAATATATGCTCCTAACACTGTTTATAACACAATACAATGTTTAAGCTGCAATACAGTATAACAAACTTAGGACTGTTTGCTCTACAATGAGACGAGTAACAGACAGGGTGGCTTTTCTTTCCACGATTTCACTGTCTGTAACTCGGCCTCCCCTCGATCTCCACCCAAGACAGCGTTGCTCATCTGATGTCATTCAATGAACTTTTAAAGTCAGCCACAGGACGTTTCATAGTCCTCGATGGCCATTATTCGCGCGATGGAACTTGCCTTCTCTCTACTTAGCACTGCAGTTAGCGTCAGGTTTTTAGCATGATAACAAGTAAAGCATTCCAGGAAACATTTGTTTATTTCACTGTCCGTCGAGCCACAAGCAATTTACTTTGAGCAGCTAATCGGCTTTATCTTCCACTCTATCTTCCACGGATCTAGCTACAGTATCTACACACATCGATATTGAGGTCGCCTCTTGGCCAATCGGAGGCCAGGATGATGCTCAGTAAGCCAATGGCAGAGCAGCAGAGTATGTTGCATTCAGGAAACTCAGAGCTGAGAACCAAATAAAAATCGTTCACTATTCCAGTAAAACTAATGCTAATAGAGTCACTTACATGTCGCCGTTTTTTATCCAATGAGAGTAAATAGCGGCGTGGACAGAGTTATTACATTGTATCTAGCGGGACTTGCTTGTTTTTGCGCCACTGCGTGCCTCTGTATGGCTTCCAGGTTCCGGGTATTGGAAATTCCGTAGTTATGAATTGATTGTTCATGTAACATCGTAGTCCAAACTTAAATGCATAGGTTTTTAGTCCATGTGAAGGAATTTCCGTTTGAAAGAGCTCTGTAGATGGGAATATTTACTGTACTACGATAACTACTTATTTACTACTACATTGAAACTCCTCTAGAACGAAACCTACATGGGCGAAAATACCCCCTAATGTGAAAAAAAATCTTTGTGCATGAACACCATTCCCATTCTCTTGCCCCCCATACAACGAAAAAAAACCTTGTAACCCAGTGTTGTGGTCCTCGAGCCGGTCCTTGGCCTCGAAGACCAGCTCAAGGACCAAAGGTCGGTCCTTGGTCCTTGGCCTTGGCCTCGGGAGTCAAGTCCTTGGCCTTGGCCTCGGGTTGCCGGTCCTCAGACACAATGAGGGATTGGAGGCTCTAATCCCTCGTCCACAGGTATAAAGTGCAGAGGACCCCAAAAATCATGAAGAAATCGAACAAATTCCATCCAGGGAAACCCATGTTACCGGTAGCGCGTCGTTTCCGTGGCGTCATTTTCACTGTACCGAAAAATAGTTTAACTATAAAAGTCACCCCACACGAGTTGACTGTGTGATCAACGCAATTTCACTGTGCCTGTATGTGTGTTTGTGGTGTGGTGTGGTGTGGTGTGTGTGTGAGTGTGAGTGTGTTTCTTCTAAGTTACTTTCATTTTGTTTTGTTTTCAGTGTTGGGGGGACACAACAGATGACGTTATGTGTGCATGCGGGTTGCTATTTTAGTCTGCAAACTGAGGAAATGCTCTGATGAAAGTTTGAGATGGCGGCGAAAAAAACTCACCAAGATCTATCTACTATATACGACATTTCAGAAATGGGAATGCCAGTCTAATTTTTCATATGAATCGTCCAAAGGGCGTATCACGAAACTCACCTGGGATGTATGCACAGAACACCAGAGCCAGATATGACGAGAGGCACGATTAAGAGGCAAGTTGGTCATTAGATTTGTAGGCTAATCGCTGTGAAAAATATTATGAAAGAGTCTTGGTTATTCTATAATTTACTGGTTGTAGCATGGTAACTTTATGAATAAAACATTTGTCACAAGGGGTAGTAATGCTAATGTTAACTATTGGTAGAACTCATGATGATGTGTGTTAAATTCTTTTGTCAAAATGATAGTAGATTACACATGCATCGTCTTGGGAAGATCGAGGATGTCAAGCCACATCAATACGTACCTGTATTAATGATTACCAGTAAATTAATCTTTGTAGTGTGAGATTGGAAAAAATACTCTGATGATGCCACATGAGTACACCAGGTTTTGATCCATTTATTTTTTGGAATAAACCTGGAGTACACAGCTGCTGATGAAATGTTCATTGTTAATGCATAGTTTTCAAACATTGACCCTTGAAACATTATACTTTTGAGTTTCAGAATTCTTGATTATGAATATCAGTCAAAATAGAAAAATGGGTTCCCATGATGAACGTTTACGGAACCCAACATTAGTTACCGTGGTTTCCCATTGGGTAATCCGACGGAACCGAAAAATGGTTACCATGAATTTCCGAAATCCTCAGGCCTGCGACTGAATTATTTAAAATTTTGCATCATTTATTTATAATTGTATGTATATGTTGTTGTTTGTGTTATTATCATATGCAATTGAATAAGTAGACCGTTTCAGAATTCAAAATTTGGGACTCTCTCAATGCATAATGGGACTCATACTTTTCTGATCGGCGAGTCCCTGGGACTCGCTGCCGGTAAGCTGTAAAATTATCACTGAGAGATTATTGCTTTTTCTGCAGTTAGTGATTGACCTCTATGCAAAGTCATTTCTCAACTTGTCTTCCATGCCATGTCATGCCTGTTGGGTGTTGATTTACTTCATCTTAAGAAACTACTGCACTAAAACATTAATTCATAAATGTATATCACATGCTTTTATTTATTTTTTCTCAGTAAAAAATAACATGTACCCTGACTGTTCTAGTCTTTGAATAAAGACACTTCATTCAAGTGTTAGGGAGTGACATGTGCAAAGGGTTATGATGGATGGATGTTGCAAATCATGAGGACCTGCCAAATGGTATGATAGCATTGTTTTATACATGTCCTCGGCAAGGCCTGAGCTTCAAAATCAGTCCTTGGTCCTTGGCCTTGGCCTCGGAGGCACGTCCTTGGCTTGGCCTTTTCCTTGGCCTCGGGTTGCCGGTCCTTGGACACAACACTGCTGTAACCCTCTGAGTTTCCTGAATGCAACATACTCATAGCTGCTCTGCCATTGGCTCACCGAGCATCATCCTGGCCTCCAATTGGCCAAGAGGGGACCTTAATATCTATGTGTGTAGATACAGTAGCTAGATCTGTAGAATTAGCTGCCGATTAGCTGCTCAGAGTAAATTCCTTGTGGCTTGAATGACAGTCAAATAACGAAGGTTTCCTGGAATGCTTTCCTTGTTATCATGCTAAAAACCTTACGCTAACTGGAGCGCTAATTAGAGAGAAGGCGAGTTCCATCGCGCTAACTATGGCCATCGAGAATGACGAAGCGTCCCGTGGCTGGCTTCAAAAGTTCATTGCATGACATCAGCTGAGCGACTGCTGTCTTAGGTGGCGATCGAGGGGAGGTCGAGTTAGAGACAGTGAGATGGTGGAAAGAAAAGCCACCGGCTCCAGGAAGTATTTGTTATTGTTAGATTCAGACAAAGCATGAACGTCGCATTGCTAAAATGGCTACAAAACGGACCTTTGGATGTCAACGATGCCAGCCAGAGAGCCAGCGACGACAGCGAGTGGAACCATCGACGACCGCGAGGGAGCCAGCGATGACCGCGTGGGAGCCAGCGACGACCGCGAGGTGCCAACGACGACCGCGAGGGAGCCGACGACGACCGCGAGGGAGCCGACGACGACCGCGAGGGAGCCAGCGACGACCGCGAGGCAGCCAGTGACGACCACGAGGCAGCCAGCGACGACCGCGAGGGAGCCAGCGACGACCGCGTGGGAGCAGGAAATTCACATCCCAAAAACATGGACTTCCAACCCTTTGAAGATACTGACTATAAGCCATTCGACCCCGAGAACAATTTGGACCCGGATAATAACTTCTTCAAGAACAAACAAAGGGTAACAAACTCTGACTACTACCTGGATGAACAATTCAATACTAATATTAAATTGGAAAATGCACTTTCAGTAATACACTTAAACAGTAGAAGTCTCTATAAAAACTTCACAAAAATCAAAGAATACCTGGCTAAATTCAATAAATTTAAAATAATTGCCATATCAGAAACTTGGCTTGACGATGATAAAATAAATGAAATGGAAATAGAAGGTTATGAAATGTTTGCAATTAATAGGGAAAACAAAAAAGGAGGGGGGGGTTGCAATATATGTAGACAAAGCACTTAAATGCAGTAAAATCGAGAGCTTGACAAAGACAATAGAAAACCTAATGGAATGCCTAACTATTGAAATAGATAATAAAAAGGCATCAAATATCATCATAAGCTGCATCTATAGGACACCAGGATCATGTATTGATACATTCAATAAAATACTAACAGATATGCTCAGCTACAACAACGATAAGAAAACACGAATAATGTGTGGTGACTTTAACATTGACTTATTAAACCCAAATGGACATAAAAAAACATCTGACTTTATAAATACTATGTACAGCAACAGCCTTTTCCCAGTAATCCTGAAACCTAGCAGAATAACAGTTGAAACGGCCACATTAATAGATAACATATTTATAAATAAGATTGATCAAAAAATGGAAAGTGGACTACTCATTAATGATATAAGTGACCATCTACCTGTCTTTGCAGTTTTACATAACTATTTTGATAGAAAAACAAAGTCAACAACTCACATATAAGAATATATCAGAAATAAGACTAAGAACCCAACGCTCCATCGATGCTTTTAAACAAGACCTAGAAAAACAAAACTGGACCGAGGTCTACTCAAACAAAGACCCAAATACAGCGTTTGAAGTATTTCAGTCGACCATAATCTCCTTAAATGATAAACATTTTCCATTAACTAAAGTCTCCAAAAAGTATAAAGACCCAAGCAAGCCGTGGATAACGAAAGGCATAGAAAACGCATGTAAAAAGAAAAACAATTTATATAAACTGTTTTTAAAATTGAGAACTGAAAGAGCAGAAAAGAAATATAAGACCTATAAAAATAAACTAGTAAATATTATAAGAACCAGTAAAAGAGATCATTATCATGCACTATTAGAGCAGAATAAAAGTAATACACAAGAAATATGGAAAATACTTAATCAAGTAATCAGAAATAGTCCTAAAAAAGTGGATTATTGTTGAGGAGGGGGAGCAGTCAATTTTCCTTGGCCCTCCTTGGACACAGGTTCTTTTATTTCTCTATAGGGTGGAAGAAGACCCAACACCACATCGTCTTTTCTTCAGTTTATCACAGCGCAACACGAATCGATTCGGGCTCCTGAGAGTCTCAGATCTCGTCAGGAAGCCCCGAGAAAATACAAACTCCCGCTTATGTAGAGATAATATGTTAATGAGGGGCGGGCAGTCCTTCCCCTTATGTAAAAGTCAGAAACAAAGAAAGGTCAGTGCAGCTCAATGTGATTGACGAGGGAAGCTCACTGTTGACATGAGGGCAAAATCCAGACCTCCTCCTGTGGCGCCTAAATCCCAAGGTAGGATTGCCTTTCCTTGGGAAACCGGAGGGTCTTAACGACCCTTGCCTAAAGAAAACACATGGAGGCTATTCATCCCTTAAGGTTAAAGCCGATGTTGACCGCAACTCTGCCTTCCTCATTTCAAGTGGTCACAGATGTTCAGGACAGATACATTTATCAATAGTACTCATGGTAAGGCGAAATTCCTCAACATCAGCTACACAGAGGCTTGAGATAAACATCCCCTGGAGGGGTCCTAATAGTGGTGGGGGTCGCAGACCAGCAACAGAGTGGGGCTAAATAAAATCACAGTAAGGAACAAATTCCTTAACAATCCCTCTCTTGATCACAATTAGTATTGTGATCACAAAATCTTCCGTCACAATCTCTTGTCAAAAGTGGAACAACCAATCCTATCTTGAGCAAAGCACTACCTTCAACCAGAAATAAATCTTAGCAAAGCTTGACAACAATCCCCCACATCAGTGTAGGAATGGAGACCAAATGACCAGTTTAATCAGAAAGATATGTTATTAGTTCTGGGCCCCTCGATAACTTTTTCTCGGTTTCACGTCCAGTCGTCCTTCCGAATGTCACTTTGAAGTTGGAGATGATTCTTGGGGCTGACGCATTCCTTCCAGGTAGACAGCATAACGGGTCCTTTGTGTCACTTTGCGTGGTCCCCTTCATCTCAGCTGGTGCCACTTCCGCTTTAGGACCCCCGGATACACATGCTCGTCTGTGGTTTCACGGGGTGTTCACCCTGGAGTCTCGTTCGCTCCTGAAAATGGGAGACGAGAACACTCAATGAGTCTATCTTTGCTTTATGAGGAATATAATTATCTGTTGAGGAGTGCCCAGGTCCATGGATCATCATGGAACAGGGAACTCCTGGTCATGTATCACCCCAAAGGGTGTGAAGCCTGTGGCAGGATTAATGGTGGACCTCCTGGTGAGCAGCGCAAGTAGCAGCGCCTCACTCCCAATCCAATTTCTCTGAGGTCATCACCATAGGAATTTTGATTTAACCCTGGAGAACCCACAGGGTCTAATTTGGCCCCTATAGATTCTCCTACTCAAATGCTACCCTTACATCCCAAAGGGTCAAATTTGGCCAAAATCCTAAATTAGGATTAAAGCATTAAATATTCGACAAAACATATATCTTGGTGTTCAGTGAACATATTGCAGTCATTTAATATATAATTCATCAATTTCCAAAGAAGAAAAGGGTTCTTGGGTTTTCCAGTGATACGCCTCTAATTCATTGGTTCGAGTTTACCTTGGATTGCAGATGAAAAACCCATGCCTCCCAAATTGGAGTCTTCAATTCATTTGCCGACGGGACTGGACGTCCATCAATTTCATGCCGATACAAACCAGTCTCATCCCTGGCCACCCCGGTTAGTTTTCTCCTCAGGGATGCCCTCTCTTGGTCTGAAAGAAGGTGGTTAGTTGGAAAACATACATTTTCCTATTCTTGATTGCCCACCATCACTGACTAACTAACGTCGTCGTCTGCTGTCTCTTTAGTCATCTTGTCTGCTTCGTCATTTTCTACTTCTACGTGGGAGGTCCTTCTAATATGTGCCCTGTATTTAATAATTGCTTTTTCTTTTTGTTAAAATTGGAAATTATTTTGTACAGAAAAATGCAGCCACTGTGTGAGAAGGACCGTCAGGGGATTCTTTCAACACAATGTGATCAATTTTGTAAACGTTTGCCTAATACTGTCGCATATCTGACACATGCCGAATGTTTTTGTTCAATTGGGTCAAATTGCATGCTGACGTATGTCAAAATTTGTCAAAATTAGTCTTCTACTTCCCTGTTCATGTTCCTGTCATTCACATTCCCCTCTCTTTTCTGAAAAAGAACTACAGAAACAGAGCCTTCTTTTTCGGAAACATACAAGTAAATCAGCTAGATCAGGACACACAAGAGAAACCGGCATCGTTGTACCTTCTGATGTGCTCAATCACCCCAAAACTGTAAAGGCTGTGCGCATTGTAATATTTCCGTGTGATAGTTTGAAACTGTAAAGCCAAATGTCAAACGAGCCACCTTAGTGGCTTCCAACCAACAAATCTCAGATGATGCATCGGGAAGAACATCACCATACCGAATAAACACAGCGCCATCTGGAGGTTGGAAAGAGTAGAGTAGCTGTTTAAGCACTTGAATAAAATTCCAGAAGACAAAATTGAATACGTGGGGCAACCGAGTGTTGCGTAATTTAGCTCCAAGGTGAGAGAATGAGAAAATTTCCCTATACGATTCTGAAAGTGGTATACGGAAAAAACATTTGCTAAATCGATTACAGAAAAATGTGTACGAACGAGAATTTTTGTATATTTGAGTAGACCGCAAAACAGTACGCGGGCGCGCCATGTCAGGCATACTGATACCAGTCAATGAGATGAGATCCTCTGACAGGTCCACTCTGGCTGCCACACCCTTCATGACCTAAAATAATTGAGGAGGGAACATTAAATAAATTGCCTTGTGTTTCATCCAACCAGGCGATGCGATAAATTTCATTCTCTAATTTGTCAAATGCATTGTGCAGTGGGAAGGATCGATCAGCGGATGGTAAGGTCATATGGAGGAAGTCTAAGGAAACCCAAGCCGATACTGTTGGAAGGCAGAGTTCAGTGGTGGGTCATCAGCTGACTTTAGCAATAGTCAGCCTTGTGTCAGCAGGCATTGGGAGCAAGTGTGGTCCAGCATGTTCAGGTTCATGACAGTCTTTCAGTGAGGCCAGCGAGGATCCCAATTGTTGGGGATTCGGGTACCCATGGAGCAGATGGGTATTGTCCATGTGGGGGTGCCGTAGCTTGTCATTGTTGTTGGCTTTGTGGAGGAGGAGTCAGAGCTTGTTGATCATAGCCTGATTGATGAACAGGTGGGTGCCGGCGGTGCGGGCATTCCCGTGTCCAATGATTCACATCACCACAAATGAAACAGCCAGCTTGGTTCCCAAGACAACCTCGTCCACGCCCACCTTCCCGTCTCGGACCTCCCCCCAGCCATGCGTCTCGGCCCTGCCTTGTGGGCAGGCCTAAATGTTGAGGTGGGGCTTGGAGCCGCGGTGGGGGTGTGATCAGCCGTGGTGGAGCCTGTTGAGAGACACTGATTGACATTTGATTAGATCTCCCAAGTTTCTCTTTTTTGCGTGCATTACTGGAGGCTCTCTTAGCCTCTTGTATTCGTGAATTCAAAAAGACGTTCTGTAGCTTGGATGTTTTCTCAGTCTCTTCCTTGGCTCTCATTCGAGATTGCTGCACATAATATAGGAAATGAGTTCGCCAGTTCGCGTCATCTGAAGTGGGGAGAGTGGGAGAGTTAGTCATCATTTTCTGCACATCAGATGGACAACCCCCCAGTACTGTTTGCCTGAACAAAGCTTGATTCCGTGGATGATGATTGGGGTCCTGCCCAGTGGCAGTCACCCAAGCATCCATACAATTAACCAAATAAGTCATTGGGTGTACCTCAGATAACAATTCAAACGCCAATTTTCGTAGGGGACCCAATGGAGTCAGATAAAGGGATCTCAGCGCCTCTGATTTTCTATCAGTCAACCTAGTCAATTCGCAAGAGGCTATTCCCTCTAAAAGGTCCATAATTTCTTTGGGTAAATACTTACTCCTCAGCCAGTCTATCGCCCACAACTGTATGTCATAGTCAATTTTAGGCAAATCAAGCAACATTTGCCTCGCCAATTCAGTCTCATTAGTTATAAAAGTAGTCGCATCCCAAACACTCATACTCTCATTATCCTGTTTAATTTTCATACATTTTTCTAACTTTACTAATTGTTTATGAACCACCCTGGGCAGATCAGGGGGAAGCTTGGCACACAATGGATTAGGGTGGGGGCCAGTAAAACGGCTAGAGTGTGTTACTCCCCTTCCTGGAGGTCTGTGGTTGCACTAAGAGCCCCTGGGGAGCCTACACAATGATTAAAGTGCCCCTCTGTTAAAATACATTTATATTTATTCTTAATTCACTCAATATCTTTAAACCTCACAACAGTGTCTGTGATTGTGATGAATATAGACACATTTTTCGTGTGTCTGGTGAGCTCAGGTCTCTCTGCCTGCAGATTGACCATCCGCTCCAAATTCTCCTGCCTTGTTTGTGTACAAGTGACCACTCGGCGCTTGTAGTGGGGTCACAAGTTTAGCGCTCCTCACCCCATGCGGTGGAGGAGGCATCATCGCTGCCTTGTTTATCATAACTTTGTCTGTATTACTTTGTTTATTAATTTTTTCTTTCAAAGTCGACGGCAGTGGTCAAGCCGCCCATGAAATGCAATATAGCTCAAATTGAATTTCACTTAGCTTTTTCTTCTTTTTCTTTTCCCATTTCAAACTTTTGTCTTATTCTTACAATTTATTCTTAAAACCTTGTTTTTTTCTTTACTTTCTCTCTCTGCACAATACATTCAAATGACTTATCTATACATTGAAAGCCATCCATAACCTTGCCCCCATCTATCTGTCAGCTCTTCTTCACATTTCCACATTCAAAACCCAGCTCAAAGCTCACTTACTCAGACTTGCATATCCACCTTAAATGTTTCTACTTACCCACATACGGTATTTTAACCGTTTTCTGCCTTCAGGCCTTCCTTCCATCTTACAGTTCACCATGTTTTTATCATACTCACCGTCCAATATACTCCCTTATGGACCGTGTGACGTCACGTAATTCTCCAATTGTAACAATGGAGCTGTCCCTAACTTGCCCTAAAATACAGCTGTTTACTCAGACTGCGATCTCCAGTCGCCAGGCCTACAATTGATCAGCATCCAGAATAATAGAAAATTACCTGGACCTGCCTCAGCAATTACATCCGATTTTTAATTGCCTACTGTTTACTCAGACCCCGATCTCCAATCGTCAGTCCTACAATTGATCAGCATCCAGAATAATAGAAAATTACCTGGACCTGCCTCAGCAATTACATCCGATTTTTAATTGCCTACTGTTTACTCAGACCCCGATCTCCAATCGTCAGTCCTACAATTGATCAGCATCCAGAATAATAGAAAATTACCTGGACCTGCCTCAGCAATTACATCCGATTTTTAATTGCCTACTGTTTACTCAGACCCCGATCTCCAATCGTCAGTCCTACAATTGATCAGCATCCAGAATAATAGAAAATTACCTGGACCTGCCTCAGCAATTACATCCGATTTTTAATTGCCTACTGTTTACTCTTTGATTCATTTTTCCTGTACAGTACTTCATTTTTCCATAATCACATAAATCCCTTAGAACTCATTATCAATTTGGTATTGCCACCTACGAAATATCCAATCTCTATACTTGGTTCAACACATTCAGGTTCAGAGCAGTTTGATTTGATCGGTCCTTATTGGACATGCCGAATCTTGACACTTTGCCTGTAATAACAGGAACAGGTGTGTCTTCTTACCTTAAAGTGGAGCGCTCCTAGGTTACTGCCTGAGTCTGAAGGTCCTGAAACCGGTGTTGGTCTTTTCCCAGAGAAATCCTGTTCGTGACGCCATTTGTTGAGGAGGGGGAGCAGTCAATTTTCCTTGGCCCTCCTTGGACACAGGTTCTTTTATTTCTCTATAGGGTGGAAGAAGACCCAACACCACATCGTCTTTTCTTCAGTTTATCACAGCGCAACACGAATCGATTCGGGCTCCTGAGAGTCTCAGATCTCGTCAGGAAGCCCCGAGAAAATACAAACTCCCGCTTATGTAGAGATAATATGTTAATGAGGGGCGGGCAGTCCTTCCCCTTATGTAAAAGTCAGAAACAAAGAAAGGTCAGTGCAGCTCAATGTGATTGACGAGGGAAGCTCACTGTTGACATGAGGGCAAAATCCAGACCTCCTCCTGTGGCGCCTAAATCCCAAGGTAGGATTGCCTTTCCTTGGGAAACCGGAGGGTCTTAACGACCCTTGCCTAAAGAAAACACATGGAGGCTATTCATCCCTTAAGGTTAAAGCCGATGTTGACCCCAACTCTGCCTTCCTCATTTCAAGTGGTCACAGATGTTCAGGACAGATACATTTATCAATAGTACTCATGGTAAGGCGAAATTCCTCAACATCAGCTACACAGAGGCTTGAGATAAACATCCCCTGGAGGGGTCCTAATAGTGGTGGGGGTCGCAGACCAGCAACAGAGTGGGGCTAAATAAAATCACAGTAAGGAACAAATTCCTTAACAATTATCCAGAGTATTTTATCAAAGGCAAAAACACAATTCTGGAAAAAACTGCAGAAATAGCAACTGAATTTAATGAGTACTTTGTCAACATCGGCAGTAACCTAGCAAAACAAATTCCTGACCCAACAAACTTGTTTGAAATAGATAGATACGTAGAAAAGAACTCCTCCACGATGTTCCTTACTGCTGTAAAACAAGAAGAAGTATTAAATATTGTAAAAACCTTTAAAAATAAAAAGTCAACTGATTGCTTTAATATTGATATGACAATAATAAAACAGATTATAGAATATGTAGTGCGACCTTTCACGCACATATGCAACCTGTCATTCAAAGCTGGTATCTTTCCATCAAAAATGAAAATTGCTAAAGTTATTCCAATTTATAAAAGTGGAGAAAGACATCTATTTACAAACTATAGACCAATATCACTACTACCACAATTTTCAAAAATATTAGAAAACTATTTTCTCGCAGACTTGATAGCTTTATACAAAAACATGCGCTGTTAAGTGAGAATCAATATGGCTTCAGGAAAACCGTACCACCTCAATGGCAGTTATGAAGTTGGTGGAAGCAATAGCCACTAATATAGACAACAAAGAATTTACTGTTGGGGTTTTCCTAGACCTAAAAAAGCTTTCGACACAATAGATCACAGTATATTATTGAAAAATTAGAAAGATATGGCATTAGAGGTGTAGCGTATAAATGGATAAAAAGTTATTTAGAAAACAGAAATCAGTATGTGCAGCTCAATAATAAAAACGAATCAACTGAAAATCACTCATGGAGTTCCTCAAGGGTCAGTGCTTGGTCCAAAACTATTCATCTTATATATAAATGATATCTGCAAGGTCACAAAACAATTTAAATGTGTCCTATTTGCTGATGATACAACTTTCTACTGCTCTGGAATAAATCTGAAACAGCTCCTGACAACCGTAGAAAACGAATTAAACAAATTAAAAACTGGTTCGACAGAAATAAATTCTCACTTAACCTGAAAAAATCGAAGCTAATTGTTTTTGGCACAAGACCAATCAAACACCAAGCTAAAATTATGGTAAACTCAATTGAGATAGAAATAGCGAATGAAACCAAGTTTCTCGGATTAATAATAGACTCAAAACTATGTTGGAAGCCGCATATCGATAACGTAAAAGAAAAATAGCCAAAACTATAGGGATCCTCTACAAAACCAAGGAAGTGCTAAATAAGAGATCCTTGTACACATTATACTCTTCATTATTATTACCATATATGAACTACTGTGTGGAAATATGGGGAAATGCTTGCAAAACAAACACACTCCCGATTCTAAAACTACAAAAAAGCAATTTGAATTATTAATAGATCAAAATATACGGAACCCACAAATCCATTATTTATCAAATTAAATACGATGAAATTTTATGACCTGGTTGACTTCAAAATTGCACAATTAATGTACAAAGCACACAATAACCTGCTCTGCCAAAACATTCTAAAGTTCTTTGAAATTCGAGAAAGCAGCTATGATTTAAGAGGTACCAACTTATTAAAAAAACTAAAAACAAGAACAAACATCAAGCAAAGAAGTGTATCTATCAAAGGTGTTAATCTGTGGAATAATCTCGAAACGGACCTGAAAATGAGTAAATCGCTTGCTGAGTTCAAAAACAAATTCAAAAAAATAGTACAAACACCCAGGACACGCTGGAGGGACTATGTTACCCAGCTGGCCTGGGAACGCCTCGGGATCCTCCAGGAAGAGCTCGAAGAAGTGGCTGGGGAGAGGGAAGTCTGGGCTTCCCTCCTAAAGCTGCTGCCCCCGCGACCCGACCCCGGATAAGCGGTAGAAAATGGATGGATGGATGGATAGTACAAACAACCTACATCAATCAGAGTTAAAATGATAAGTTCTAAACGTTAAATATAATGATAAATTAGAACTAAGTTGATAAATAGGGAAAGGTATGGAAATATCCATTATGAATACAAGAGAAAATTGACACAAGAGTGCCAGGGTGTGTATGTAAAAAATCCGATACACACCAAAAGTAGTAAAAATATCATGGTTAAGGGTAAAGCATGAGCCTTAATAGAGACTTCTATCTTCTTATTCACTTTCTTTTCTGATTGATATAAAAACTATTTATTAGATATAAACACATAACACGGGGTAGGACTAGATAAGTTCTTTACTTCTTCCTATTCCCTTGAACATAATAACTGTTTTAATGATGACTGTGCTGAATGATGACTGATTTCTCTTACCTTATTATTACTGTATATGTTTTATGTTATGTTCAATAAAACCAAACCAAACCAAACCAAATCAAGCAGCTAAGACAAGAAGAGCTCTGATGCTGGAAGAGAGGGTAAAAGTGATCCAAATGAAAGACGAAGGAAGCAAAATAAAATACATTATCCAAGAAATTGATGGAAGTGAAAGTGAATGCTGGTCGTAAATTTCACAATTTCTTTCCCTTTTTTTATTTCTACACTGACAATATGAAGTGTCAAATAAGTGTGTGCTCATACTTATGTACTATTGGAATAAAAATAGATTACACATATGTTTGTGTATGCGTGTAAACATACGTTCATGTGTGTGTGTGTGTGTGTGTGTGTGTGCTTGCATCTGAGATCAAATTTGCTACAGTGAAAACCCCCTGTGTGAAAAATTTCTTGCTGCAAACATGATTTCATTGTAGAGGAGTTTCACTGTACTACTAGGACTTATTTATAACTGTTGTGCATAGCAATTTTTAACACTGTATTTTGAGTGATTTCAAAAAGACAACTATAGGTGATGGAAATGGCATACTTGAGCAGGAGGTGGGCAACCTTAAATACTCAAAGGAGCCATTTCAGGCCGAACCGACCACCACCAAATATTCAGACCCAACCGTTTGCCAGTGTGAGTGGCACTGGAGATAAGGTGGCTGAAATGTCTTGCCCAAGGACACTACGACACAATGAGTCAGACAGAGTGGGATTCGAACAGCAGAACCTGTTACTGCACGACCTGTTCGAATCTTTTTGCCGGTTGCCAGACTTTTGTCTTGTGTCGCAAATGTTATTTGACCGGAAAAAACATGTCTTATTTTTATGTTATGAGAGAACCATAATCCTCAATACAGTGATCCCTCACTTATCGTGGTAAATAAGTGAAAGATGCTTTACTACGCATGTTTGTGTGTGCATGTTTGTGTGTGCGCATGTTGCTCCGCCTCCTTAATTGTCCAATCATAAACACATCATAAACACATTGGCTGCTTGCTGCGGGATAGCTGGACAGCAGCTCGCTGGAGGCTCATTGAGTCTACACTGTCAGAGCTGCGTAAAGGCAATGCTGATGAATGTTAATTACTGTGTAAGGTTTTATAATTAAAGATGTCAGTAAATATGTGTACTGCTATACTCTTTGTCACAAATATGCAAAGTCTAAATACTGTTTACATATTTTAAACATGTTGGTACCCACAAACCCACATGGGTTACAGAGAGTAACCCACGTGGTCAGACACAAGGGAGGATGCTGGGCGGGGCTGCACAGCCAATCAGCTCACGGGATAAATCCATTCAATGCTGTCATTGGTCGACGTCGTGCTGGGAAGCAATCAAGTACATGTGCAAAACCTTTGGGTCATTAGGCATTTTTTTCTGAATACAGTACTTTGGGGGAAAAAAAACACGATGGAGTGAGGCCATGATAATTGAAGCACAATACAGCGAGGGATCACTGTACTTAGTTCTATAAAGCCACATGAGCCAGAGCAGGTCACAGACCCCTCTATCAAGATTTTTTCATCAACAAAATTCCAATTTTTCTTCATCTATCCATCCATTTTCTCATCCGCTTATACTCACGAGTTGCGGATGTGCTGGAGCCCTTTTGAGCTGACTTCGGGTAGTAGGCGGGGTATACCCTGAACTGATTGGCAGTGAATCACAGGGCACACATAGAGAAACAACAATCCGCACTCATACTCACACCTAGGGACAATTTGGATTGCCCAATCAACCTACCCTGCATGTTTTTGGAATGTCCGGCGGAAACCCACACAGGTACATGGAAAACGTGCAAACCCCACATCGGAAGGATGGAACCCTGCACCTCTGCACTGTGAGGTGGACATGCTAACCAGTTCTTAATCGAAGGTGATAGTTGGAAAAAAAATACCACAGCACATAACATAAACTCTTTCAGAAAATTAACACTATGAGGCCTGTGAATGCCTGGCAACCATCACAAGGTACACACCTTTTTTTCTGTTGGACCCTAAACAGTATTAGCAATGGGTGGATGTTTTTTGCCCCCAAGAAAATATCGATTTTATTTGAAGAACAATGGGTGGCAATTGTGACCTGTCGATGTGAAAAAGCAACTGCTCCAATTTTGAGCCCAACAGCCTGTCATTGACATTTTGTCATATTCTTCAATGTTTCAAATTATGTGCTGTACTTTGTGTTTGAACCAAATATATATTGCCTCCACAGTCTTGTGTTTCCTGAGAGAACATTTTATCTCTGTGCAAAGACTGGTGTGGAAGCAGATGAGTGGATCAAGATTCTCAGATGGAAATTGGTGAGCTTTTCTATGCTTAATGTTGCACAACGTGCTGTGAGGAATTACTTGAAGACCTCCCCTGTATTGGTGCAGTTCTCAGACCGATACATGCAGTCTAAAAAGTACCACAGTACTTTCAGAGCCTCAATTGAGTATTAGGGGAAGTTGTACCAAAGTTCATGAATACGTTTAAGGAAGCTCTAGTGTCTGATAGAGCTTTTTCACTACCATCAGCACAAACCATTTGAAAAGTCATGTCTTGCAAATGTCCCTTGCGCAAAGTTTAACCAACATTTTTTTTTCAACATGTTGCTTGATTCAACACTATCCCTCAAAATGGATTTCACCTTTTTTTTCCCTAGTCCCAGGCACATAAATGTCAATGAGAGTGACCAGATTGGAACATCACTGCAGAACACTCCAAAGTGAAGCAGGGAAACTCTTCCTTCATTAGACTGACTATGAGGCTACGATTTCATATTTTGTGACAACATCTTATTAAAATTGCCCTCATAATATTCTTTGATTTGGCTTAAAGATGATAGGTCTAAATCTGGTATGTCCAGCCCTGGTCCTCGTGGGCCGCTGTCATGCCTGTTTTCATTCGCTCCCTGCTGCAACACACCTGAATCAAAGGCTCAGCTCAACAGCAAGCTCTGAGGAAGCATGAGAACGATCCTCATCAGCTATGTTACAGCATAACTACATCAACAGGTTGATATTTCTCCTTGAACACCTTTGGGATATACATTTATGATGGTTCATTGGGTTTATGTTTCTGGTGTGTATTATCCACCCATCCATGATCTTGTGAAAACAAAATAAAGAAAAACCAGTGTGAAATGGCAAGGCCGTGATTTTTGTATTTTCTGTACTTCGAATGCTGACGTTTCATCATTTAGAATTTTGTCCACAGTCATGAGGATATCACGGGGCATAAAGAAAAAAAATGTTTGTGAAATTATAGTGTTTTAATAAACAAATGAACAACATTAATATAAAGCATATAAATATAAATGAAAAACTCAGTGTGTTGTGCCACACCCCACTCCCATTGTCATTGAATTTATTATTGGGGGGGGGGCAAGCCTCGGCCCAACGCGGACGGGGCTCGGCCCACCGTAGACGGGGCTTGATGAGACAAAAACATGGGACGCATCACCAGCGCTGCCTGAAGGGGAAACATGGGACAGCCGCATCCTCTGCGCTGCCGGAAGGGGGAACATGGGACAGCCGCATCACCAGCGCTGCCTGAAGGGGAAAAGGGTGTCGGCCGCAGATGTGCTCTGCCAAGCACATGGTGGAATAGGGACCAGTCCTTTGTATCTGCGGGTTCCAGGTGGTCGGGTCATTCTTTGTTTGTGGCTGTTGCTAATATCATGTTTGTTTGTTTGTTTCATGCTTTTCTGCTGTCAGGTTTGTTTCAGTCATGTCTCGGTTACTGTTATGTTTTATCTTCAGTCATGATTTTTGTTTGATACTTTGAACTTTGTTTGTTTTGGATTTAGTTTTTATTATGTTTTAATACAATTTGTCAAGTACACCCTGCTCCTCTCTCCTGCCTGGTTTTTGGGGTCTACCACCACCTCCACAAAACGTGACAGAATGACCCGACCAACTAGACCCCGCAGGTACAGAGGACCGGTTCCTATTCCACCATGTGCCTGGCGGAGTGCGTCTGCGGCCAACACCCTTTTCCCTTTCAGGCAGCGCTGGTGATGCGGCTGTCCCATGTTTTTGTTTCGTCAAGCCGCGTCTACGGTGGGCCGAGCCCCGTCCGCGGCCACGTTGAGCCGAGGCTCGTCACGTGTCTGTTCGAGCTGAGTCACATTCACGTCCATGATGAGCCGTGCCACGTCTACGCCCACGTCAGGCCGAGCCCCTGTTCACGTCCGGCTGTCCCATGTCCCCCGCTACGTCGAGCTATGTCCACGTCAGGCCAAGCCCAGCCAAAAGGTCACCGTCGCTTTTGTTCCTGTTCTCCAGCGAGGCAAAGGTCGCCGTCGCTTTTAGTTCCTGTTCCCGGGCGAGGCAGCCTTTTGGACAACTTTGGGACTCCTGGGTCCCCTTGAGGGAGTGGTACTGTCATGATTTGGTTTGGGACCAACAGGTGGCACTTTAGGACTCTCCCTGCAGCTGCACACCTGTTGGTCGTTATGTAATTAGTCGCATAAAAGGACTCCCTCCCGACCACTCAGTGTCGGGTCATTGTTGCTTGTTGCTACTGCCATGTCTGTTTGTCATGTTTTATGTTATTGATAGTGTTTTGCTTCAGTCATGTGTTTTGTTTGATACTTTGGACTTTGTTTAGGATTTAGTTTTCTCTGTTTTAATACTGGGGCGGCCCGGTAGTCCAGTGGTTAGCACGTCTCCCCGGGCCTGCGTGGGTTTTCTCAGGGTAATCCGGTTTCCTCCCACATTCCAAAAACATGCATGGCAGGCTGATTGATCACTCTAAATTGTCCCTAGGTGTGGGTGTGGGCATGCATGGTTGTTCGTCTCTGTGTGCCCTGCGATTGGCTGGCAACCAATTCGGGGTGTCCCCCGCCTACTGCCCGAAGACAGCTGGGATAGGCTCCAGCACCCCCCGCGACCCTAGTGAGGATAAAGCGGTTCGTAAGATGAATGAATGAATGAATGTTTTAATACTATTCATCAAGTACCACCTGCTCCTCTCTTGTTCCGGCTTTTTGGGGTCCACCACCACCGCGCAAACGTGACAAATAGCTCATCAACACTTTCAGCCAACCCCACAAACAGCGTAGTCCAACCCGTATTGTTTTGTGTTTTTTGTTATTGTAAAGTGTCCTTGGGTGTCTTGAAAGGCGCTTACAAATAAAATGTATTATTATTATTATTATTATTGATTTGTTTAATGCTAGCCTGAATAATTTGAACTTGACCTCAATATCTTCCTCTGAAGTACAGTATAAAAGGCCTTGTCAAGAAAGGACTATAGAAAGTCTGCTGCTCCAAACCAAATTGTGCCACATTTCCCTTGAAACTGCAGCTAACTTGATTGCTGGCACTGTCTCTGTCCCAAAAGTGTAGACACCAGACAAGGTCTCCATAGCAAAAAGGTTTTAATCTACAAAAATCGTTTTAATCTACAAAAAACTGCCGATCTTCCGGTCCGTAGCCCTCCCAGTCATCCAAGTACTGGAACCCCTTACCCCTGCACCGAGAATCCCAGATCTCCCGCACCGTGTACACCGGGTCGCCGTCGATAATCCGCGGAGGAGGAGGTGAGGTGGGAGGAGGAGCCAGGGGACTGGATGCCACCGGCTTAAGCAGGGAAACGTGGAAGACGGGGTGAACCTTCATGGTGGGGGGCAGCCGCAGCTTGACGGAGACGGGGCTGACGACCGATTCCACCATGAACGGTCCCGTGAAGCGAGCCCCCAACTTGCTCGAGGTGCCGGCCAGACGCAGATCCCTTGTTGACAGCCACACCTCCTGGCCCATCTGATAGGCTGGTGCCGGGCGCCGACGACGATCTGCTAACATCCGGTTCCTGGAGAAGACAACGCAGCCCTGGTCTCCCTCCACATGCGATGAGCCCGTCTCAGATGAAGCTGCACAGACAGGACCTCCACCTGCCCTTCTTGTGATGGCCTGACAGAACCGCTTCCACACCTTTGAGACGAATTGGGGACCCCGGTCCGACACAATGTCCACCGGGATCCCATGGCTGATGAGAAGGTCAGCGGTCTCCAGGGCAGACGGCAACTTGGACAAAGGAACGAAATGGGCCGATTTAGAGAAGCGGTCCACAATGGTTAAGAATGACTGACTTTCCCCGGGAAGGAGGGAGGCCAGTGACAAAGTCCATGGAGATGTGGGACCAGGGTCGAGGTGGAACGGGTAGGGTTTGAAGCAACCCTGCCGGAGGCTGGTGAGAGGCCTTATTACAGACTCCAATTCTCAATTGCGGGGCGTTCCCATGTGATGACTGTATTATTTGTTTTTAGCCATGGTAACCCCAGGATTAATGGTACGGATCGGGACCGCATCAGATAAAACTTCCTATATTCGATGTGATTGCCAGATAACCTCAACATTAAAGGGCCTGTGATCAGTTTCACCTCCGCCAGGAGTCGCCCATCAAGATCGTGAACCCTTTTGACCTCATTTAACTCCTCCACTGTACAACCCAGTTCGTTAGCCATTTCTGTGTCAATGAAGCAATCGTCCGCCCCCGAATCCACCAATGCCCGAACCGGAGGAGCCAGTGATTGACCATAGATAGTACCGTCCAGCTCTCGTCTCTCAGGAAGTCCCGACCTGGACTCATCCAGACCCAAACGTCCTCCTACCAGCTGCATAGGCTCCCCTTCTGCGATGACAGCCCCGGTACCGGTGTGATGCTCTGGTCCGGACGACTGCGAGGACTCATGGGAAGCAGGCCGGCCTCCAGCATGTCAGGGCTGGAAACCAACATGACCCCCTTCGCTTCCGCATTCCCGTTCTCTTTCCCGCATGCGATTGTCCAGTAAGAGGGCCAGGTTAATGAGCTCCTCCAAGGTAGTGCTGTCATCGTGGGTAGCCAGTACATCTTTCAAGGACGAATTTAAACCAAGACGAAACAATCCACGAAGGACGCGGTTCCCGTAACTACTTTGAGCAGCCAAAATACGAAAGGAAATAGAGTAGTCGGCCACTGATTGCTTTCCTTGCCGATAATCTAATAACCGACCTTCAGCCTCTCTTCCCATAGCCGGATGGTGGAAGACCCGACGAAACTCTGCCACAAAATCAGGGAAGGAAGACCGAAGCCCGGGTTGAGCATTGCTCACTTCCAACGCCCATGACGCCGCCCGACCAGTCAACAGACTCATTAAAAATGCCACCTTAGTTTTATCTATTGCATAGCTGGATGGTTGTTGGTCGAATACCAACGAGCATTGGTGAAGAAATTGCTCACCCAGCCCCGGTTCACCACCAGAACGCGGTGGGTGTGGAATATTTGGTTCCCACTCCACGGTCAGGGGGAATGGTACTGCTGTGGTAGCGTTTTGCTCCACTCGTGAACCCAAATTCTCGAGCTGATGAGCCAGCAGGGAGATCGCTCCCCGGAGTTCCGCGAGAGCTTGTTCCTGCTGACCCACCAGTTGTCCCTGGCTGGTCAAGGCGGTCATAATCTTGTTGGTGTCTACGGGATCCATGTTGGTCGGAGTATTCTGTCACGTTTCGGACAAACCGAATAAAGTTGGGATCCCAAAAGTGTAGACACTAGACAAGGTCTACGAAGCAAAAAGGTTTTATTCTACAAAAATCGCACTGACAAAGAAGTAACATAAAGCACAAAAAAAAAGATCAAATAATGGAAAGTGGACTCCTCATTAATGATATAAGTGACCATCTACCTGTCTTTGCAGTTTTTCATAACTATTTTGAAAGAAAAACATATCAACAACTCGAATATCAGAAATAAGACTAAGAACCCAACGCTCCATCGATGCTTTTAAACAAGACCTAGAAAAACTAGACTGGACCGAGGTCTACTCAAACGAAGACCCAAATACAGCGTTTGAAGTATTTCAGTCGACCATAATCTCCTTAAATGATAAACATTTTCCATTAACTAAAGTCTCCAAAAAGTATAAAGACCCAAGTAAGCCGTGGATAACGAAAGGCATAGAAAACGCATGTAAAAAGAAAAACAATTTATATAAACTGTTTTTAAAATGGAGAACTGAAGAAGCAGAAAAGAAATATAAGACCGATAAAAAATAAACTAGTAAATATTATAAGAACCAGTAAAAGAGATCATTATCATGCACTATTAGAGCAGAATAAAAGTAATACACAAGAAATATGGAAAATACTTAATCAAGTAATCAGAAATAGTCCTAAAAAAGTGGATTATCCAGAGTATTTTATCAAAGGCAAAAACACAATTCTGGAAAAAACTGCAGAAATAGCAACTAAATTTAATGAGTACTTTGTCAACATCGGCAGTAACCTAGCAAAACAAATTCCTGACCCAACAAACTTGTTTGAAATAGATAGATACGTAGAAAAGAACTCCTCCACGATGTTCCTTACTGCTGTAAAACAAGAAGTATCAGATATTGTAAAAAACTTTAAAAATAAAAAGTCAACTGATTGCTTTAATATTGATATGACAATAATAAAACAGATTATAGAATATGTAGTGCGACCTTTCACGCACATATGCAACCTGTCATTCAAAGCTGGTATCTCCCATCAAAAATGAAAATTGCTAAAGTTATTCCAATTTATAAAAGTGGAGAAAGACATCTGTTTACAAACTATAGACCAATATCACTACTACCACAATTTTCAAAAATATTAGAAAAACTATTTTCTCGCAGACTTGATAGCTTTATACAAAAACATGCGCTGTTAAGTGAGAATCAATATGGCTTCAGGGAAAAACGTACCACCTCAATGGCAGTTATGGAGTTGGTGGAAGCAATAGCCAGTAATATAGACAACAAAGAATTTACTGTTGGGGTTTTCCTAGACCTAAAAAAAACTTTCGACACAATAGATCACAGTATATTATTGAAAAAACTAGAAAGATATGGCATTAGAGGTGTAGCGTATAAATGGATAAAAGTTATTTAGAAAACAGAAATCAGTATGTGCAGCTCAATAATAAAAAAACGAATCAACTGAAAATCACTCATGGAGTTCCTCAAGGGTCAGTGTTTGGTCCAAAACTATTCATCTAATATATAAATAATATCTGCAAGGTCTCAAAACAATTTAAATGTGTCCTATTTGCTGATGATACAACTTTCTACTGTTCTGGAATAAATCTGAAACAGCTCCTGACTGTCATGATTCGATTTGGAACCAACAGGTGGCACTGCAGGGCTCTCCCTGAGCTGCACACCTGTTGGTCGTTTAGCAATTAGTAGTATAAGAGGACTCCCTCCCGAGCATTCAGTGTCGGGTCATTGTTGCTGTTGTTTGCTACTGTCATGTTTGTTTGCTGCCATCAGGTTTGTCATGTTTCAGTTACTGTTATGTTTTATCTTCAGTCATGATTTTTGTTTGATACTTTGAACTTTGTTTTGGACTTAGTTTTCTGTGTTTTATTAAATACAATTCGTCAAGTACACCTTGCTCCTCTCTCCTGCCTGCTCTTTGGGGTCCACCACCACCACGCAACGTGACAGAATGACCCGACCACCTGGATCCCGCAGGTACAAAGGACTGGTCCCTATTCCACCATGTGTCTGGCGGAGCACGTCTGCGGCCGACACCCTTTTCCCCTTCAGGCAGTGCTGGTGATGCAGCTGTCCTGTTTTCGTCTCGTCAAGCCGCGTCTACAGTGGGCCGAGCCCCGTCCGCGTCCACGTTGAGCCGAGGCTCGTCACGTGTCTGTTTGAGCTGAGTCACATTCACGTCGACGACGAGCCGTGCCACGCCTACGCCCACGTCAGGACGAGCCCCTGTTCACGTCCGGCTGTCCCATGTCCCCGCTACGCCGAGCTCCGCCCACGCCAGGCCAAGCCTAGCCAAAAGGTCGCTGTCGCTTTTGTTCCTGTTCTCCGGCGAGGCGAAGGTCGCCGCCGCTTTTAGTTCCGTTTCGGCGAGGCAAGGGTTGCCATCGCCGCTCCTGTTCACCAGCGAGGCAAGGGTTGCCGTCGCTTTTGTTCCTGTTCCCTGGCGAGGCGAAGGTCGCCATCGCTTTTGTTCCTGTTCCCCGGCGAGGCGAAGGTCGCCGTCGCTTTTGTTCCTGTTCTTCGGCGAGGCAAGGGTTGCCATCGCTTTTAGTTCCCGTTCCCCGGCGAGGCAGCCTTTTGGACAACTTTGGGACGTCTGGGATCCATCCCTTGAGGGAGGGGTACTGTCATGATTCGATTTGGGACCAACAGGTGGCACTGCAGGGCTCTCCCTGAGCTGCACACCTGTTGGTCGTTTAGCAATTAGACTCCCTCCCGAGCATTCAGTGTCGGGTCATTGTTGCTGTTGTTTGCTACTGACCAAGACCAATCAAACACCAAGCTAAAATTATGATAAACTCAATTGAGATAGAAAGAGCGAATGAAACCAAGTTTCTCGGATTCGTAATAGACTCAAAACTATGTTGGAAGCCACATATCGATAAGGTAAAAAGAAAAATAGCCAAAACCATAGGGATCCTCTACAAAACCAAGGAAGTGCTAAATAAGAGATCCTTGTACACATTATACTCTTCATTATTACCATATATGACCTACTGTGTGGAAATATGGGGAAATGCCTGCAAAACAAACACACTCCCGATTCTAAAACTACAAAAAATAAGCAATTCGAATTATTAATAGATCAAAATATACGGAACCCACAAATCCATTATTTATCAAATTAAATACAATGAAATTTTATGACCTGGTTGACTTCAAAATTGCACAATTAATGTACAAAGCACACAATAACCTGCTCTGCCAAAACATTCTAAAGTTCTTCGAAATTCGAGAAAGCAGCTATGATTTAAGAGGTACCAACCTATACAAAAAAATCCAAAACAAGAACAAACATCAAGCAAAGAAGTGTGTCTATCAAAGGTGTTAATCTGTGGAATAATTTCGAAACGGACCTGAAAATGAGTAAACCGCGTGCTGAGTTCAAAAACAAATTCAAAAAAATAGTACAAACAACCTACATCAATCAGAGTTAAAATGATAAGTTCTAAACATTAAATATAATGATAAATTAGAACTAAGTTGATAAATAGAGAAAGGTATGGAAATATCCATTATGAATACAAGAGAAAATTGACACAAGAATGCCAGGGTGTGTATGTATAAAATCCCGATACACACCAAAAGTTGTAAAAATATCATGGTTAAGGGTAAAGCATGAGCCTTAATACTGGTGACTTCTTTCTTCTTATTCACTTTCTTTTCTGATATAAAAACTATTTATTCGATATAAACACATAACACGGGGTAGGACTAGATAAGTTCTTTACTTCTTCCTACTCCCTTGAACATAATAACTGTGTTTAATGATGACTGTGTTGAATGATGACTGATTTCTCTTATTTACCTTATTATTACTGTATATGTTTTATGTTATGTTCAATAAATAAACCAAACCAAACCACTGGTCAAAACAAGGACCAGAGGGTACAAAAACGAATAACAAAAAGCGCTTGCACAAAAGGCGAGGGAGGAAAATAAGAACCGAGAAGACTAACAAAAAACAATGTATCAAATAAACGCAAACGAAAGCCAAATCACAAAACAAAAACCATAGTTACAAAACCATTGGTACCGAGAGTTCAAACAGTGACGAGGTCTATTGCAAAATAGTCTATGAGCAAGGAAGAAGCAAGGCGAAAACAATACTCCAAGGAACATGACACACATCCAGCGTCTTTTTTATTTATTTTTTTAATCCGACGGAGCGTCGCCGCGCATTTGTCCCCACGGCGAGCTCTTTCGGCGGTGCCAACAAACACATTAGCTGTCCAAAGGGCCAGCTTTATTCATCCGAGACGAAGCCGCCTTGGTGACACACTTTGCCTTCACGTCCAGCGTCTTTTTTTTTTATCCCACACAGCGTCGCCACGCATTTGTCTCCGCGGCGAGCTACTTCGGCAGTGCTAACATTGACATTAGCTGTCCAAAGTGCCTGCTTTATTCATCCGATACAAAGCCGCCAGTTTTTCATTGATAAGGTCTCTACAGCTAGGACTCCGGTCTCAAATACCGCATCTGACCCCTCTGACCATGTTCCATGTTCAGCTGTGCTAAATTGTTTTGAAACTGTGTCCTTGACACTTTTGGAGGATGTAGTTCGCCAGACGAAGCCATCTGGCTCCCGTTGCGACTCTCTTCCTCCGCATTTCTTTCAGGAGGTTCTCCCGAGTGTTGGTGCATCGGTCTTGGATATCATCAACAGCAGCCTCTCTTCTGGTATAGTTCCCCAACAGTTTAAACATGCTGTGGTCCAACCCTTGATCAAGAAACCTGGTCTTGATCCAGATGTGCTGTCAAGTTTCAGGCCCATTTCCAAACTGCCTTTCATTTAAAAAATTCTGGAAAAAGTGGTGCACATGCAGTTGAAACTTTTCTTGGTCTTCCAGTCAGGTTTCAAGACGATGCATAGCACAGAGTCAGCCCTGTTACGCGTTTCTAATGACATCCTCCTGGCAAATGACAATGGAGACCACGTGTGTCTAGTTTTATTGGACTTAACTGCAGCATTTGATACAGTGAACCACAGTATTCTGCTGACTCGTTTGCAGCACTTGGTGGGCATTGGCTGTAGTGCTCTTGAGTGGTTTAGGTCCTATTTAGCCGACAGAACCTTTTGTGTCAGCCTTGGCTGCTCTGAGTCACGCACTGCTCCCCTGTCATGTGGTGTTCCACAGGGCTCAATTCTGGGGCCTCTGCTGTTCTCGCTGTATCTGCTCGCATTGGGTTCCATCTTAAGGAAACATGGCATTCCCTTCCACTATGCAGATGACTGCCAGATCTATGTCCCACTGAGCAAAAAAGACGCCTTCTCATTAAAGCCACTCCTGTCCTACCTGGAAGAAATAAAAACCTGGATGGCACAAAATTTCTTGAAATTCAACGAAAAGAAGACAGAGGTGATACTATTTGGTCCCAGTGGCCCTTGTACATCCCATCCTGTAGACTTGGGCCCCCTGTCTCCTTATCTTAAGTCAACAGTCTCAAACTTGGGCCTTAAACTGGACAGTGATTTCAAATTTGATCGGCAAATTGGTGCCGTTGTTAAATCCAGCTTATTTCACCTTAGACAGCTGGCCAAAATAAAACCTCTCCTCTCTCGTGAAAACTTTGAGACAGTAATTCATGTCTTTGTCACATCCCAGCTCGATTACTGCAATGCCCTTTACTTTGGAGTCAGCCAGTCCTCCATCAAGCGCCTTCAGCTAGTCCAGAATGCCGCTTCTCGCCTCTTGACTGGTACTCGTAAGAGGGAGCACATAACTCCTACGCTGGCATCCCTTCACTGGCTCCCCATACATTTTAGAGTTATCTTCAAGATCCTCTTATGTGTTTTCAAATCTCTAAATAATCTCGCGCCACCTTACCTCTCTGAGCTCATCCGCCCCTACACACCTGCCCAGCGCCTCAGGTCTGCGGACCAGACATTATTAGAAGTACCAAGAACTAGGCTGAGGCTCAGAGCCTTTTCTGTTGCTGGTCCCTCTCTCTGGAATGACCTCCCACCGAACATTCGTCAAGCCTCCTCGCTGCCCATCTTCAAAACCCTCCTCAAAACTCACTTGTATTCTGTGGTTTTCGACTCAGCATGACTTAGATTTGTTCTTGGTTTTACTGTTTGGTGCTTTCTACCGTCTTTATTAGCGATTTGTTTTACTGTTTATTGTATATGTTAAATTGCTCCATGTACAGCACTTTGTATGCAGCGATGGCTGTTTGAAAGTGCTCTATAAATACACTTGACTTGACTTGACCAAAGGGCCTGCTTTATTCATCCAAGACTAACCGCCTTGGTGACACACTTTGCCTTCATGTCCAGCGTCTTTTTTTTTCTTTTTTTAATCCGACGGAGCGTCGCCAGGCATTTGTCCCCGCGGCGAGCTCTTTCGGTGGTGCTAACATTGACATTAGCTGTCCAAAGGGCCTGCTTTATTCATCCGAGACAAAGCCGCCTTGGTGACGCACTTTGCCTTCATGTCCAGCATCTTTTTTTTTTTTTTATTTTATCTGACGGAGCGTCGCCACGCATTTGTCTCCGCGGCGAGCTACTTTGGCGGTGCAAACGTTGACGTTAGCTGTCCAATGGGCCTGCTTTATTCATCCGAGACTAAGCCACCTTCGCATCTCTCATCTTTTTTTTTTTCATCATCAGGCGCCAACAGGTATGGCAGCCTCGGTTACACGCTCCCTAGTATTGTCCCTGTTTTTGTCATTTTCGTTAGTTTTTGGCGACCCTGCGCGGCTTACTTACACGAGGGAAAAGTTGCTTAGCATTGGGGAGTCAACGCTCTGACTTTTTTCATCAGCACACGAAAATCCACAAGGTTTTTCGGAGCTAATCGCGAGCGGAGCGGCGGCGTTGTACGGAGCATGGAAACGCCGCCGGAGGAGGGGGAAGCGAGCCGGCGTGCTAGTCAAGCTCCGGCAGCGTGGATTTCGAACCCCGCTCCCATCGATCCATCTTGCTAATCTACGATCTCTGCCAAACAAGATGCAACATCCTAGACCACTGCTATACAACAATCAAAAATCCATACCGATCGATCGCCCGCGCAGCATTGGGTCTTTCTGACCACAAGTTAAATACTGTTCATCTTTCAGTGTTAAATTGTACCGAGAATACAAGCCATGCGAGATTAATGTCTAGTGGGTGACAAAAACATCGTGTTAGTGTGCACCAGCAGCTCATTCATTCTATCTTTTTTTTTTTTTTTCTCAACACTCTTTCAACATGCAGAGCTTGCCCAATGCACTGTTCAAGGTTGCCAGGTGGCTTATCTAGCCAATGTCTACCCACGCATTGTCGAACAGAATCATTCGAGTAAACGTGGAGAGAATTTGATTGTGCCCCCTTTTTCATGTGGTTTACAACCTGCATGGAGGGTCCCTGCAGAGCTCACACAGTGATTAGAGTGCCCCTCAGTTAACAAACGCTTTGTATATATTTTCTTAATTCATTCAATATCTTAAAAGCTTACAATAGGGTTCTTCATGTGTCCGGTGAGTGCAGGCCTCCTGCCCGCAGGCTGGCCATCCGCTCCTAATTCTTTTGCCTTGTCTATGTGGAGGGTGGCACAGAATACAACGCTCCCTCCTCCATGCGGTGGATGAGGAACCGTGCTGCCTTGATTACCATAACTTTGTTCTTGTTACTTTATCATTTTCCTTTCAAATGTGGACAGCAATGGACAAGCTGTCCACTCAACGCAATACTCTATAGCCTTAATTGCATTCCAATTGGCATTGTTCATTCTCCCTTTTTTATTTCCAAACTCTTGCCTTATTCTTACACATTATTCTTTAAACCCTATGTTCGCTTTACTTATTTCCGCTACTTCTTTCAATCTTTACACGCACATGCAAAGCTTACTTTCAACATACTCAATCCAACATTGTCTACTTAGCTCATCTTTAATTTCCGAACCATCAGTACTCACCACCTGAGAACAAATCTCAGCTTCTGTGTTCTTTCAGCCTGTCGCAGACATTTTCAGCATGACATCTTTGATCCTCTGTCGAAACGGAGACTGTTCCTCTCCTCTTTCGTCAACAACTGCTTCAAAAACAAAGTGTATGCAGAAAAGCGGCCAAGACTGCTTTTCTCTCCCCCCTGTGATTGAGAGGAGAGAAATTGCAGCACTCCGCATTATTGATTTGGTATTTGCCACCAAATGGCCGACCCCTTTGGCCCCTCCCATGGGTGGTGAGCCCATGAGAAGGGGGACCCACGTTGCCTCTTCGGGCTGAGCCGGGTGCAATGTGAGCTGGGCAGCGGCCAAAGGCGGGGACCCTGGCGGTCTGATCCTCGGCTGCAGAAGCTAGCTCTAGGGACGTGGAATGTCACCTCTCTTGCAGGGAAGGAGCCCGAGCTGGTGTGTGAGGTGGAGAAGTTCCGACTGGACATAGTCGGACTTGCCTCGACACACAGCCTGGGTTCTGGTACCAGTTCTCTCGAGAGGGGTTGGACTCTCTTCCACTCTGGAGTTGCTCATGGTGAGAGGCGCAGAGCAGGTGTGGGCATACTCATTGCCCCCCGGTTCAGTGCCTGTACATTGGGGTTCACACCGGTAGACGAGAGGGTTGCTTCTCTCCGCCTTCGGGTGGGGGGACGGGTCCTGACCGTTGTTTGTGCATATGCACCCAACAGCAGTTCAGCGTACCCACCCTTTTTGGAGTCCTTGGAGGGTGTGCTGGAGAGTATTCCGGCCGGGGACTCCCTTGTTCTGCTGGGGGACTTCAATGCTCACGTGGGCAACGACAGTGAGACCTGGAAGGGCGTGATTGGGAGGAACGGCCCCCCCGATCAGAACTCGAGTGGTGTTTTGTTATTGGACTTCTGTGCTCATCACGGATTGTCCATAACGAACACCTTGTTCAAACATAAGGGTGTCCATATGTGCACTTGGCACCAGGACACCCTAGGCCGCAGTTCGATGATTGACTTTGTGGTTGTATCATCGGATTTGCGGCCACATGTTTTGGACACTGGTGAAGAGAGGGGCGGAGCTGTCAACTGATCACCACCTGGTGGTGAGTAGGCTCGATGGTGGGGGAAGACGCCGGTCTGTCCTGGCAGACCCAAACGTATTGTGAGGGTTTGCTGGGAGCGTCTGGCGGAATCCCCTGTCAGAAAGAGTTTCAACTCCCACCTCCGGCAGAGCTTTTCCCATGTCCCGGGGGACGCGGGGGACATTGAGTCCGAATGGACCATGTTCCGCGCCTCTATTGTTGAGGCGGCCAATCTGAGTTGTGGCCGTAAGGTGGTTGGTGCCTGTCGTGGCGGCAACCCCCGTACCCGCTGGTGGACACCAGCGGTAAGGGATGCCGTCAAGCTGAAGAAGGAGTCCTATCGGGCCTTTATGGCCTGTGGGTCCCCAGAGGCAGCTGACGGGTATCGACTGGCTAAGCGGAACACGGCTTCTGTGGTCGCTGAGGCAAAAACCCGGGCGTGGGAAGAGTTCGGTGAGGCCATGGAAGCCGACTTCCGGACGGCTTCGAGGAAATTCTGGTCCACCATTCGGCGTCTCAGGAAGGGGAAGCAGTGCACCACTAACACTGTGTACAGTGGGGATGGGGCGCTGCTGACTTCGACTCAGGACGTTGTGAACCGGTGGGCAGAGTACTTCGAAGACCTCCTCAACTCCACCAACATGCCTTCCTTGGAGGAAGCAGAGTTTGGGGACTCTGAGGTGGGCTCTCCTATCTCTGTGGTCGAAGTCACCGATGTGGTTAAAAAGCTCCTCGGTGGCAGGGCCCCAGGGGTGGATGAGATCCGCCCGGAGTTCCTCAAGGCTCTGGATGCTGTGGGGCTGTCCTGGTTGACACGCCTCTGCAGCATCGCGTGGTCATCGGGCAGAGTGCCTCTGGATTGGCAGATCGGGGTGGTGGTCCCTCTTTTTAAAAAGGGGGACCGGAGGGTGTGTTCCAACTACAGAGGAATCACACTCCTCAGCCTCCCTGGTAAGGTCTATTCAGGGGTGCTAGAGAGGAGGGTCCGTCGGGAAGTCGAGCCTCAGATTGAGGAGGAGCAGTGTGGTTTTCGTCCCGGCCGTGGAACAGTGGACCAGCTCTACACCCTTAGCAGGGTCCTCGAGGGTACATGGGAATTCGCCCAACCAGTCTACATGTGTTTTGTGGACTTGGAGAAGGCGTTTGACCGTGTCCCTCGGGGAGTTCTGTGGGGGGTGCTTCGGGAATATGGGGTACCGAGCCACCTGATACGGGCTGTCCGGTCCCTATACTGCCGATGTCAGAGTTTGGTTCGCATTGCCGGCAATAAGTCGGAATTGTTTCCAGTGAGGGTTGGACTCCGCCAAGGCTGCCCTTTGTTGCCGATTCTGTTCATCACCTTTATGGACAGAATTTCTAGGCGCAGCCGAAGCGTTGAGGGGGTCCGTTTTGGTGGCCTCAGTATTGCATCTCTGCTTTTTGCAGATGATGTAGTACTGTTGGCTCCTTCAAGCAGGGCTCTCCAACTCTCACTGGAGCGTTTCGCAGCCGAGTGTGAAGCGGTTGGGATGAGGATCAGCACCTCCAAATCTGAAACCATGGTCCTCAGTCGGAAAAGGGTGGAGTGCCCTCTCCGGGCCGGGGAGGAGATCTTGCCCCAAGTGGAGGAGTTTAAGTATCTTGGGGTCTTGTTCACGAGTGAGGGTAGAAGGGAGCGAGAAATCGACAGGCGGATTGGTGCAGCGTCTGCTGTGATGCGGACGCTGTATCGGTCTGTCGTGGTGAAGAAGGAGCTGAGCCAAAGGGCGAAGCTCTCAATTTACCGGTCGATCTACGTCCCAACCCTCACCTATGGTCACGAGCTATGGGTCGTGACCGAAAGAACGAGATCCCGGATACAAGCGGCCAAAATGAGTTTTCTCCGCAGGGTGTCCGGGCTCTCCCTTAGAGATAAGGTGAGAAGCTCGGTCATCCGGGAGGGGCTCAGAGTAGAGCCGCTTCTCCTCCACATCGAGAGGAGCCAGATGAGGTGGCTCGGGCATCTAATTAGGATGCCTCCTGGACGCCTCCCTGGTGAGGTGTTCCGGGCATGTCCCACTGGCAGGAGACCACGGGGACGACCCAGGACACGCTGGAGAGAAACTATGTTACCCAGCTGGCCTGGGAACGCCTCGGGATCCGCCAGGAAGAGCTAGAAGAAGTGGCTGGGGAGAGGGAAGTCTGGGCTTCCCTCCTAAAGCTGCTGCCCCCGCGACCCGACCCCGGATAAGCGGCAGAAAATGGATGGATGGATGGATATTTGCCACCGACAAGCATTCATTCATTATCGTCAATTCGGCACCTCCAGACTCAGGGCAGTTTGATTTGATCGGTCCTTGTTGGACTTCACCACATTCCGACACTTCGCCCGCCAAAGCAGAAACAAAGGTGTCGTCGCCTTTTTTAATGTGGGGCCCCTAAAACTGCCTGAAATCTGAGGATCCCGAAGCCGCTTGTAGGCCTGTTGTTTTTTCTTTTTTCACCTCCTCATTCTGTCTAAGTCTGCATAGTCGCTTTACGTGGCCTTTTGTGCCACAACGAAAACATCTACCCTCTTTCAAATGTTTTAGTTCCTCAGAAGTGAATTTGGAGGAATCAGACGGCTTTCTATGTTTGTTTGTTTTTTTCTGAGGACTTTTGGTGTTTTGGTTTCCCTCGGCCCAATAAACATGAATTACTTGCACAACCCGTATCGGTCCATCATCATCTATCCCAGCTAATCGCGTGTTTTTGACGAACGTTTTTTCTTCATCTTGACGCACTGTCGCCCGTTGCGACATGTTTAATCGCAAGGAGTCAAGGAATGTCCTTGCATCCATGTTGGTGCCTAGCAACAACCAAAAGTATTCACGGGAATTTACAGGAAGTCGCACTCTTGCTCCGGTATGTTTTTTCAAACCAAAATGTTACGTACCTGAATTGAATAATCACTATTACTATCGAACCGAAGCGAATTATTCAAGTTCAATATTCGCAACTTCAGAACCTTCAACTGAACGTCTTCCTCTCCGGTATTCTTTCCTTTCTTCGCTTTCTCCTTTCTCTTTTTCATCAACTTATCCTTAGTCTCATACTTGCTTTCCACTTCCCTTAATCAATTTTTCCAAATATTTTCCACTTCCCTTACTCATTCCTTCCATAAATCTCACATCTGGATCGGCTTCCAATTCTTTTCTCTGAGCCTGACCCATTATGCCTCAAATAAAATACCAAAATTAATTCAAAAACAAGTCCAAACTAGGAGTCACTCAAACAGTCCTCTATTAAGTACGGGACAATGCCCAAAAACTTTACAACTAGTCTTTTGGTCAGCAATCAATCACTCACACTCGCAGTCTTTGCAGTCTCTCACAGCCTTTCACGCCCACACAATCGCATGCGCATTCACTCTTCTATTGTTTTCGAATGTGAAAAATTGTTTAATATTATTTATTTTGCGGAATAGTAGTGAGTGAACCCTCTCTCTTTTATCGGCGCCTAAGTTATTACGTACTTAGAAAACGTTTAATTTCCTCGACCCGCACACCCGAACCATAGAAACTTTAATAATCTTTTGGATATATCAAAGTTATTTCAAAGTATTTCAATCAACCGGAGTTTATACTTTCTTGGCGAGTGCGGATAGTTTTATGTAACCTATAGGATTTGTCTTTCAATTCTCATTTCAGGGCCAACGCCCTTTTAGCGCGCTGGGTACCACTCACTTATTCCCTTTACTTCCGAATTTAGTTTTTAACAATTTATAACCTACTTTTAGCGTTATTCCTTTTTCCGAGTAATTAAAATGCAATACCTGGATGCCTAGGTCAGCCTGGATCGGTGGGAATCGTCGTCCGGGCGATCGACCGGAGCCGGAGGAGGAGGCCCGTTCTCCTTTCAAGGGGGAGACGCTGTCGACAGATTCTTGGAGTCCTCGGACCAGCGGCGGTCGGTCGCCCAGTCGAGATTCCCGGGTTTCGGCACCAATTAAATGTTGGGTGTAAAAGGCCCGGCCGACCCGGGCAAAGAACAGGCATCGCACACAGAAATAAAGTTTTAGACTGCTGCAGCAGGGAAGAACAGGGAGGGCACGAAGTTGCAGTGCCTCGGCTCACAAGATCTCCTGTTGGTTCTCCGCTGCAGAGTGCTTTTATTTTGTGTAGAGCATGCACAGTGCAAACAATGGAAAAGTACTGGGAAAAAGTACCGGTGGGATGTGGTGTTGGCTCGTAAATCATATGGTGTGTGGGTGCGTGTTTTGGGTGCGATGGAATGTGTGGCAGATAGTGTGTGAGGAAAACTTTATGTGAACACAGAAAAACAAGGTATGCAAGTTAAATAGAAACCATCAAATAAAACAATAGGCTATTGAGAAATTGATAGGTTGATTATTTTAGTTATCATACATTCGCTTATTATTAGTGTTATTATTAATGTTACATTATGATTGATTATTGATTGATTGATTATGCTCGCAATGAAGAACGCTTATGCCTGCAATCATTAATTGAAGAACGCTTATGCTTTTAATAAAGATATAATACTTGATTATAAATGTGAATGATTAACATTCACATTTATAATCCTTTTATTCATTATATGCTCACCTTTATACTCACGAATGCTTAGTGCGCTGTGTGAAAGGTTAGGAAGAAGTTTAGGAACGCAACCACCTTTCCGAGGACGTGGTTGGGATGAGATAAGTTTTAAGACTAAACAGGAGCAAGGTTCGACAGTGGATGGAGCCATCAACACCAGCTGCAACGGGATGTTTTTGTAACAATGGCACACATGTACGTAATTTACACTCACATACACACACATAGTCAAACAAGTTCAGTGTGTCTCCAACAGCCCCCACCCTTTAGGTTGGACACACCTATGTAGTAGATTTCCCAATAAATAAGGTGGTGAAGGAGGAGATCGTTAGGGGTGACGTGCGGAGAACTGAAACCTAACGCTTCTCCTCGTTCCCTCCTGGTACCAGAATTGAGTCTCCTGTCTCCTCCTTGTGTTTTATTCCTGAGTGTCACATTGGATAAACCTGACGGAAATACACACAAATATAAGAGCTTACTTTACAAAAGGGCCCAGCAGAGGATGTACTTCCTGAGGCTGCTGAGGAAGCATGGCCTGCCACAGGAGGTGCTACGTCAGTTCTACACGGCAGTCATCAAATCAATCCTGTGTTCTTCCATCACGGTTTGGTGTACAAACTGTAATAGTATTGTATTCTACCACTGATCACTTTAGCTCTGCTTGACACTACGGTTGACTTACATTACGAAATGTCCTTCCATACCTATTTGTCATGTTCTTGTTTATGATGATACTAATGCAGCGTGTTATACCGGAGACAAATTCCTTGTGTGTTCTCCATACTTGGCCAATAAAGATGACTCTGATTCTGATTCTGATTCACCTGCAATTTATAATGGTGCATTGTAGTCACCTTTGTGCACAAAAGTTCGTTCAATCTCAGCTGCGCAACATTTTCAGTTATTTGCTGTTGTTTAGCCCATTCTCAAAATGCAAATGATCTGTTTATTTTCAAAGAATAGTTTGTTTTATTGTTCGGTTGGTGTCTTATATGAAACTGCGACATTGCGCAGTTTATTGAACAGACTTGTTTAAGATCACGCAGCGTAATTTGGGTGGCATTTTATTGAGTATTTTTAAATCATCTTATTATTTTTGCCAATATCTGTAAATTTAGTTTCCTGCTCTTAATTGTGAATGCATACTTGATGGTTTTAAATGCTCCTGAAATTCAGTGCTGCTTGACGAGCCTATATCGTATTAATGTATGTGACGTCACTGAAGGCCAAAGGTTGAAATGCACGGCCCACCACTGCACTTATAAATAAAATGTATTTTTATTATTATTATTAATTATCTTCACAGGGTGGCCATTTTGTGTTCCTGCCGATTTTTCGATTGTCATCAAAAATCGTGTGGTATTCTTCAAAGATGTTGCAATGACAAACTATGACCAACAGAGGGCAGTAATGGACTTCTGCCGTGCATGTCACAATGCGGCTCTCGCAACTGACAGCGAAGAAGGTCAATAACACAAGGTGGAATAAGCGACGAAGAACCACCGTTGTGAATTGTCATGTTTTCGTTCAGAAATTTTAAAAAATCCATAAAATGTCACAAAATGATCTTCACAGCGCTGCCTTTATGTGTAACTGCTGATTTTTCGAGGGAAATAACTAATATGTCAACATGTTTTTCCATCAGCAAATATCCTGACAAATTCAATTCCCTTGTGGTTTCTTTCTGACTTCCGGGTTGAGTGAACGCTGGCGCATTTGGCTGCCGCTGCTCAACCCGTATTGTTTTGTGTTTTTTGTTATTGTAAAGTGTCCTTGGGTGTCTTGAGAGGCGCTTATCAATCAAATGTATTATTATTATTATTAATATGATCATCTTGAAAAGGGTTGCAATGACAAACTGTGATCAACAGACGGCAGTGATCAACATTTCAGCATAAGAAATACAGCAAGATGGTATTCTTTCATCAGGTTGCAATGTGAAACTATGACCAGCAGAAGGCAGTCATCGAATTTTGCCGTGCACGTCCCAGTGGAGCTTTATTGTCAGGTATTAGGAAATTGTTAAGGAATTTATTTCTTACTGTGATTTTATTTAGCCCCACTCTGTTGCTGGTTCTGTTCTAACACGAAAACAAAGAATGTAAATGCTGTTGAAGGTATTTACTGCTCACCGTGACTACAACCACCTTTTATGACCGGCGACCCCCACCACTTTTAGGACCTCTCCAGTGGACACATTTATCTCAAGCCTCTGTGTTGCTGATGTTGAGGAATTTCGCCTTACCATGTGTACCATTGGTAAAAGTCTCTTTCCTGAACATCTGTGACCACTTGAAACAAGGAATACAGAGTTGGGGTCAACATCGGCTTTAACCTTAAGGGAGGAATAGCCTCCATGTGTTTTCTTTAGGCAAGGTTCGTTAAGACCCTCCGGTTTCCCAAGGAAAGGCAATCCTACCTTGGGATTTAGGCGCCACAGGAGGAGGTCTGGATTTTGCCCTCATGTCAACAGTGAGCTTCCCTCGTCAATCACATTGAACTGCACTGACCTTTCTTTGTTTCTGATTTTTACATAAGGGGAAGGACTGCCCGCCCCTCATTAACATATTATCCCTACATAAGCGGGAGTCTGTATTTTCTCGGGGCTTCCTGACGAGATCTGAGACTCTCAGGAGCCCGAATCGATTCGTGTTGCGCTGTGATAAACTGAAGAAAAGACAACGTGGTGTTGGGTCTTCTTCCACCCTATAGAGAAATAAAAGAACATGTGTCCAAGGAGGGCCAAGGAAAAATTGACTGCTCCCCCTCCTCAACAGAAATAAAATGGTATTCTTTCAGAAGGTGACAGTGACTAACTGACAAGCAGAGGGAAGCTATCAGCGCTTGCTGTGCACGGCCAAAGAAGGCTCTCGCATTTCAGAGCAAAGAAGAGCCATATACAATGTGCAAACAGTTGAAGAACGACCGCTGTGGATTGTCATGTGTTTGTGTTCAGAAATGTTTTTAAAAATCCATGAAATGTCACAGAATTATCTTCACTGGACTTGGCTTTTCTCGCGTGCATTTTTCAAACGTAGTTTTTCGTTTGTATACTCGGTTCTTGTTTTCTCTCCTTGCCTTTTGTTGCAAGCGCTTTTTATTTCTTTCGTGTTTTCCCTGGTCCCTGTTTGAACCAGCGCTTTATGTTAAATTTGTTGTTGGGGGGGAAATAAGAACTACCGGTAAGGCGTAGAAAAATAAGTAGTGTGTTTCCGGTAACATGAAATTTCGGCATAGGGTCGGTAGGTCGGACAAAGTTATTTTTTTAAATCTTTTTTTCTCCCTCCCTCCCCCATCAAAAACGTAAACAAAATAACCATAAAGCATAAAACAAGGAGACATTGAAACCAGTGCCGGGGGCTCGTCTGTCAAAGAGGGGAAGCTCAATTTTGGTCTAAATCATAAAATGTGTCCGTTTATTTATATGCGAATTCTACTCTAGCTCCGTTCCTTTTCAAGAAAATGATCTGTGACCCTGTCATACCAACAAGGCGTCTTTTCCCGGGACTTAATTAGTGTCCTACAACTATAGGAACTACAATAAAGCCCACCAGAAATAAAAGATTAATTTGTCGCTAGTTGTTTGTTTACAACAAAGAGTGTCGCTAAAATGATTAGGAGAAGTCTCCAGCTCAACTCGGAACAGAATTCGAGTTGAAAAATTGCTCGGACGGATGCCTACACTAAAAGCTCGGTGACTGGCTCATTTCAATGTCAATCGAACTGGCACACAGGCTCAGACAGATCATCCAATCTGATGCAGAAAAGCCTGGCGTCCGGTACCCTCCCACTGCCATTCAGTCCCACGACGAGCATCCGTGGGCGGGACAAAAACCAGCTTGTATCCAACGACTCGTCTCCGTTCAACGCATTGGGACAACCTACCCTCACTACTGTTTAAAGCACAGCAAAGCTGCGAGATGAATGAGAAGGGAGTCGCGTCGTAACCAGTAAGAAGAAGCTGATTCTGAACAAAAGTCAAGCACGTTGTAGCGCATATTTAGTCAATGACATGTACACACAATGAAATTTTCATTCATATATTTGATCACTTATTCTTTGACATTTTAGGGGAAGCCGAGCTTCACTTGCAGTCCGAGAGCAATTGCCACTGATTGAAACCCCCACTTGCCGCCAAAGGCGGCGAGAGAGTTGGGTACCCAGCGGCTGGGTGTTACAGCCATCTCGTTACCTCTGCGTCCCGCGTCCTAGACGGCCCGTGGTGTAGTTCGTTGAATCTTTTCGATACAGCAGTAGATGCTATTTTCTTAATATTATGGTGCGAGCATGCGACTGCAACACACAAAACGCGGTTTAAACTGTTGTTGGAGATCGTGGCCACCGCCATGATTCAATGTTGTTGACAGACGACAGGGCAAACGACGCAACGTGAATAGAGAGCTGGTCTCACCATTGAAAAGCTCTCTACCTCAACAACCTCAACATCTCCGATCACCTGGCTATCACTATGGACCTCCACCTCCCTACCCCACTTCCCAAGGAAAAGCGCACCATATCATTCAGAAACCTCAAATCCATCTCCCCAACTGACTTTTCTACCACCGTCCTCAACCACCTGTCCATACAACCTGCTCCACTGTCCCATGACCCCACTGTTCTCACCAACTACTACAACAGCACCCTCTCCTCCTGTCTCAATCAACTCGCCCCCATCAAAACCAAATCTGTCTCCTTCACTCGCTCAGCCCCCTGGTACACCCCAGAACTCCGCAAACTTAAAACCCGAAAACGCCAGCTAGACTCTATAAAAAATCCGGTTTAACTGTTCATCTCCTCGCCTACAACGATCACCTTCAGTTATACAAGGCCGCACTCAACTCCAGCCGTTCCACCTACTACTCCAACCTTATCCACACTGACTCCAATAATCAAAAGGCCCTCTTCTCCACCGTCAACAAACTCCTCAAACCCAGCGACAATATTTCAACCTCTTTTACCGTTGACAAATGTAATACATTTCTATCCTACTTTCTATCCAAAATCGACATCCTCTACAGTTCACTCACCACCACACCCGTCCCCCCTCCCTTCCTACCAGCATCCATCACTCAGACTACTTCACCTCTCTCTGAATTCACACCTGTCTCCATAGCCGAACTCACCAATATCATCTCAACGATGAATTCCTCCACCTGCTCACTAGATCCCATCCCATCTTCCTTCGTCAAGCACTGCTTTCCCACCATCTTCCACCTCGTCATGAACATTGTCAACTCCTCCCTCAGCTTTGCCTATGTCCCCTCCTCACTCAAACTGGCTGCTGTAACCCCCATCCTCAAAAAACCCGGACTCAACCCTGACATCATGAGCAACTTTCGACCCATCTCCAACCTCCCCTTTCTGTCCAAAGTCATAGAACGTACCGTCGCATCTCAAATTAAAACATACCTAGACAATAACCAACTTTTTTAACTATTTCAATCTGGATTCCGCACACAACACAGCACTGAAACAGCCCTCCTCAAAATCACCAATGACCTCCTCCTCGCTTCTGACACCGGCCTTCTCTCCATCCTCATCCTTCTTGACCTTACAGCTGCCTTCGACACCATCAAGCACTCCATCCTACTCTCTCGCCTACAATCCCTAAACATCACAGACAAAGTCCTCACCTGGCTTCACTTATACCTCACAGACAGGAAACAATTCATACACATCAACAACTGCTCTTCCTATACTGCCCCACTCTCCCAAGGTGTCCCCCAGGGGTCTGTGCTTGGTCCCCTTCTCTTCATTCTCTACATTCTACCCCTCGGCCAAATCATTCGTCATCATGGTCTCCAGTTCCACTGCTACGCTGATGACGTCCAACTGTACATATCCACCAAATCATTGACTCCAACAACCCACTCTCCACCCTGTCAAACTGTCTTAGAGATATCAAATCCTGGATGCAAACAAACTTTCTCACTCTTAACTGCACTAAATCTCAACTGCTAATAATCGGTCCTATGTCCCTCACCCAAACAGCCTCCAACTTTAGCCTCACTATTGATAACTGCACCCTGTTCCCCTCCTCTCACTGTCGCAACCTCGGTGTCCTTTTTGATAACAACCTCTCTTTCGACCAACACATCACCCAAATCACCAAAACTGCTTTCTTCCACCTCAAAAACATTTCTCGTCTCCGCCCTTCACTTTCTTTCAACGCGGCTCAAACCCTCATCCACGCCTTCATCACCTCCCGCCTTGACTACTGCAATAGCATCCTCTATGGTACAATCTCCAAACTCCTCAATAAACTACAGTACATCCAGAATGCCGCCGCCCGCCTACTCACCCACACCCGCACTCATGATCACATCACCCCCGTCCTTAAAAACCTCCACTGGCTCCCCGTTACCCAGCGTATTCAATGTAAACTCCTCCTTCTCACCTATAAAACCCTTCACAATCAGGCCCCCTCCTACCTTTCTAACCTTCTTTACCAATACACTCCCTCCTGCAACCTCCGCTCCTTAAACACAAACCTCCTCGTCATCCCCACGACCAAGCTCAAAACCTGGGGGGAACGAGCCTTCTCTGTCGCTGCCCCCACCCTCTGGAACGCCCTACCACAACACATCCTTAACTGTACTGACCTCCAATCCTTCAAATCCTCTCTTGAAACTCATCTGTTCCGCAATGCACATTTTAATCTCTTTTACCCATTATTGCTTTTTGTTCATCTAAATGTGCTTTTGTAAACTATGTATGCTTGTTTTAAGTGCACATTTTTATCCTGTGTTTTAAGCTCTTGTAAAGTGTCTGAGTATGATGAAAAGCGCTTTCAAATAAAATGTATTATTATTATTATTATTATTATTATTATTATTATTATTATTATTATTATTATTATTATTATTAATATCGCAAGAGTTTGCACCAATGTAAACGCTCTAAATTAATCTTTCCTTTTATTATTTATCATTTTGTCTGTGGTTTTATTGTTCTTGTTTTGATTGTAAAGCGTCCTTGAGTGTTTTGAAAGGCGCATATAAATAAAATGTACTATTATTATTACACAAAAATGTAGAAGGTTTGAAAAAAAATGCCGACCGTAAAGGTTTTTTTTCGAGGTCGAAATTCTCGGTCGGTCGGGTTACCGGAAACACACTACTTTTTTTTCTACGCCTAATATGATCATCTTAAAGAGGCTTGCAATGACGCATTGTGACCAACAGACGGCAGTGGTCGACTTTTCAGGGTAATAAATAAAGTAAGATGGTATTCTTTCAGAAAGTTGTAATGAGAAATTATGACCAAAAGAGGGCAGTGACGGACTTCGACTGTGCACGTCCCACCGGGGCTTTTTTCACAATTGAGAGCGAAGTTCCACCCAAGGTGGAAACAGTGGTGAAAAGCGACCGTTGTGAATGAATTGCAATGTTTATGGGATTCAGAAATGTAAAACATCCATCAAATGTCACAAAATTATCTTCACAGGGTGGCTATTTTATGTTATTGCTCATTTGTCGAAGGTGATAAAAAATGTGATGGTATTTTTTCAGAATGTTGCAATGACAAACAGTATCGACTTTTGCCTTGCACGTCCCACTGGGCCTTGTTGAGATGTGCGCTTGTTGAGACCATAAAGTGATTTTTCTAGTTTGTACACAAGTCCATCATCTTTCTCTTCATAACCTTCTGGAGGGTTCATGTAAATGTCATAGTCCAAGGGTGCGTGTAGGTACGCTGTGCTCACGTCCATTTGGTGGAGGAGTAAATCCCCCTGAGCTGCTTTTTGTAGCACTACTCTTACACTCGTTAGATTTGCAGTTGGTGAAAACGTCTCTCCATAGTCTATGTCCTTCAGCTGGCTGTAGCCCTTTGCCACAAATCTGGCTTGGTACTTGTCTTTTCCATCCACATCACTTTTGATAGAGTAGACCCATTTATCCCCCACTGTTTTCTTGCCCGCTGGTAGGGTTGCTAGGGTAAATGTGTTATTGTCATTTAACGACTGGACCTCCTCATCCATAGCTTTTACCCATTCTTTTGAGTTAGTCGACCTCATAGCCTCTGCATATGTTTGTGGAACACCACACACTGCTCTGTAGCAATACTGTAGTCCACTGTGGTGTGTGTCCCATCGTGATCACTATATTCATCCACAAAATCAGCTAAGTGACTAGGCTTCTTTCTCTCTCTAGTAGGATATCTTCTACTTTCAGGTTCATCTCTCGTGTCACTCTGTTGTGTGAGGCGATACTCATTTGGAGCCATTTCTGTACATGGAATATCATTTTGCACATCCCTGTTGTGTACACTTGGCTTTTGGGGACTCTCTAGTTTCTTATCGTTCTCCTGAATGAGCTCACTAGTTCGAGGCTGCCTCATGTCATAATCTGTATTTGGATCTGTCTCATTTGTCTGTGTCTGTTTCTCAACAGCTGCCTTGTTCACAAATTTCACAAGCCTGTGTTTTAATACTCTCTTTGTGTCTGGATTATATACAAGGTAGGCTGGGCTATATTTATCAAACCCCACAAAAAGTCCTTGGTCACATTTAGAATCCAGCTTTCCTTTGTCGTGTTTGAATGTGTACCATGTGGAGCCAAATATTTGCAGTTTGGATACATTAGGTCTCTTTCCGGTTAACATCTGATAGGGGGTCTGCCCTGTACGCCTGCTAAAGCATCTGTTGCGTACATGCGCTGCCATTTGTACTGCATAGTGCCAAAGCTCTCTTGTTAGCTTGCTTTCAACTAGCATACAGTTTCCCATCTCAAAAAGAGTACGCCAGCCCCTCTCCACTGTCCCATTCTGGTGGGGTGAATAGGGAGCTGATGTCTCATGTCTAATTTTGTTTTCCCTCATCAATGTTTGGTAATCATTACTTTTGTACTCTGTTCCCCCATCTGACATCATACGCTTCACATTCCCATATGGGGTTACATCTGCAAGAAACTTCTCCGTCGCTCGTACTGTGTCACTTTTCTTCTTTAGAAAATAAACAGACATTGCACCCGAGTAATCATCTGTGAATTATATTACATATTTGTGACCATCAGTAGATTCAGTGTTCATAGGACCCGCAAGGTCAGTGTGCACTAGCTCGAGGGGAGCCTGAGCTCTGGTATCAGGGTTCCTGTTCCTACTCTGAGTGAACTTTCCCTGAATACACACCTCACACTCTTGTTCAGGTTTACATGCTTTACCCTTAATCTGCATGCCATCAACCACATTTTGCAAGTTAAGGATATCATCATAATTGCAGTGGCCTAATATCTCGTGCCATTTCTGAATGTCGTGACATGTATTACATTTGTCATTAGGCTCACTCTCAGTATGCAAATAATACAACTTGTCATATCCATGAATATCATATTTTGTACCTCCTTTGGTAATCAGTTCATCTTTGCCTTCTTTAAACACAACTGTAGCCTCGCTGGTGGTCGCCGTCTTCACGGAAAAAATATCCTGGGGATACGAAGGGAGGCTCCTCTTTATGAAGTGACAGTGAGCTCCAGCGATCGCGACAGGTGAGCCCGGCAGCGGTGGCAGCGACGGTGGCCAGCGATAGCGAGCGACAGCGGCGTTCGTTGAGGGCTCCAGCGATCGGTGAGCCCGGAGGCGGCGACGGCGGCGGCAGCAACCGAACTCACTCGACCACCGAGGCCGCGTGAGCTAGCGATAGCCAGCCGGCCTGAGCGAGCGAGAGGGCTCTTCGGAGCTCCAGCGGCGGTCGACCCTTGGGTCCGGCACTAGCCGCTGGAGCCACCACCTGTGATCAGCCAATCGAACCGCGAACCCGGCAGCAGCGGCCGAAAAAACGTCATTCGAACACCGCGGTTGTGTTGCCCGGGGAGGCCACTGGCCCACTGCCACGTCAACAACATCCTGGTTGGCAAAAAGTCAACAGCATACGTCAACAACTAGCTGACAGCTGGTAAGCAACACATTCCGAAAGGATGCCGCCTAAACGGGGACAGGATGCAAAGCAGGACGAAGAATTGATGACTCTCACGCAAGTCAATGAACTCCTCCTGCAACAAAAAGAACTCTTCACAGCGCTCATGCAGCAACAACAGGACCACTTCAAAGGATTTGTAAAGATGATACTGGATTCAACAAACACACGACTCGACAATTTTTCCAGGGAAGTACAAGAACTGAAAACCAGTCTTGATTTCACTCAAAAGGAGGTCGATGACATTAAAAAACAACAAACAAATGGATCTGACCATTGCAAAACCATGCAAACTGAAATCTTCAAAGTATGTGACAGTATGCTGGTTTTAACCGACAAGATGGACAACTTAGAGGGACTATCTAAAAGGAATAACTTGATAATCGACGGAATTGAAGAAATGCAAGGAGAAACGTGGATTGAAACGGAGCAAAAAGTACAAAAACTCTTTAAGGAGCAACTACAATTAAAGGAGACTATCGAGGTGGAAAGAGCCCACCGCACGGGGAGACACGAATCGGGAAGACCTCGGCCAAGGCCAGTAGTGGTGAAATTTGAAAAATATAAGGACAAAACAATGATACTACAAAGAGCAAAATACTAAAATCTATATACTACTAAAATCTATACTAAAATCTATATTAATGAAGATTATACAGATATTGTACGTCAAAAAAGAAAAGAATTGCTTCCAAAACTCAAAGAGGCTCGTGAAAGAGGGGAAATTGCCAACATGAGGCACGACAAACTCATCGTCCAACCCCGCACCAGTACACCAATTCAACGGGCTTGACTTCAACATGCTCAGACCTGATTACCTCAAGACATAAACATTGACTCAATTGATACAGGAAACATACAACACAAACATGGACTTCAAAATCTTTGATTATGCAGAACACAAGACATTCGACCCAGAGAACAACTTGGACCCTGACAATAATTTCTTCAATCAAAATTACAGCATCACAAACTCCGAGTATTATACGAACGAACAATTCAACACAAATGTAGAACTGAAAAATACCCTTTCATTAATACACATAAATAGTAGAAGTCTCTATAAAAATTTCACCAAAATCAAAGAATATTTGGCCACATTTAATAAATTTACAATAATTGCTATATCAGAAACTTGGCTTGATGATGAAAAAACAAGTGAAATGAAAATTGATGGATATGAAATGTATGCAACTCATAGGGAAGATAAAAAAGGAGGGGGAGTTGCAATATATGTAGATAAAACACTGAAATGTAGTAAAATTGAGAGCTTGACAAATACAACAGTGAATCTAATGGAATGTCTAACTCTTGAAATACATATTAAAAATGCATCAAATGTCATTATAAGTTGTGTTTATAGGACACCAGGATCTTGTCTTGACACATTTAATAAAAACTGATAGATATGCTGAGCTGTTCTAATGACAAGAAAACACGAATAATATGTGGCGACTTTAACATCGACTTATTAAACCCAAATGGACACAAAAACACAACAGATTTTATAAATTCAATGTATAGCAACGGTCTTTTCCCAGTTATTCTGAGACCCACCAGAATAACAGTAGATACAGCCACATTAATAGACAATATATTTATAAATAAGATTGATCATAAAAGGAAAGTGGACTTCTCATAACTGATATAAGTGACCATCTACCGGTCTTTGCAGCCTTTCACAATTACTTCGATAGAATAACTAAATCAATAACCCACATCTCAGAAATAAGACCCAGAACCCAACATTCCATCGCAGCTTTCAAGCTCGATTTAGACAAGCAAAATTGGTCAGAGGTCTACACAAATGAAGATCCAAATACTGCGTTTGACGCATTTCAGTCAACCATAACCTCCTTATATGACAAGCATTTCCCAGTAATTAAGGTCACCAGAAAGTACAAAAACCAAAATAAGCCATGGATAACAAAAGGCATAGAAAATGCATGTAAAAGAAAAACAATCTATACAAATCGTTTCTAAAATCCAGAACCAAAGAAGCTGAAACAAAATATAAGACTTATAAAAACAAATTAGTAAACATTATAAAAACCAGCAAGAGAGACCATTTTCATGCATTATTAGAGCAAAATAAAAGCAACACTCAAGAAATATGGAAAATCTTAAATCATGTAATTAGAAACAGCTCTAATAAAGTAGATTATCCGGAGTACTTTATGAAAGATAAAAATACCATTATTGAGGAAACTGCAGAAATAGCAAAGGAATTTAATGAATATTTTGTTAATATCGGCAGTAATTTAGCAAAACAAATTCCTGATCCAATAAATTCTTTTGAAATAGATAAATACATAGAAAAAATCTTCCACAATGTTTCTTACTGCTGTGAATGAAAATGAAATATTAAATATTGTAAAAACATATAAAAGTAAAAGTCAACTGACTGTTTTAATATTGACATGACAATAATAAAACAGATTATAGAATTTGTAGTCCGACCTTTTACATACATATGCAACCTATCATTTAAAGCCGGTGTTTTTCCATCAAAAATGAAAACTGCTAAAGTTATTCCAATTTTAAAAGTGGAGAAAGACAATTCTTTACAAATTATAGACCAATATCACTGCTACCACAATTTTCAAAAATATTAGAAAAAATATTTTCTCACAGATTTGATAACTTCATTAATAAACACGTGCTATTAAGTGAAAATCAATATGGCTTTAGAGAAAAACGGACCACCTTAATGGCAGTAATGGAGTTTGTAGAAGCAATAGCGACTAATATTGACAATAAAGAATTCACGGTTGGGATATTTCTAGATCTAAAAAAAGCTTTTGATACAATAGATCATACAATATTATTGAATAAATTAGAGAGATATGGTATCAGAGGCATAGCATATAAATGGATTGAAAGTTATTTAGAAAACAGATATCAGTATGTGCAGTTTAATAACATAAAATCCAACTCACTGAAAATTACCCATGGAGTGCCTCAGGGATCAGTGCTTGGACCTAAACTATTCATTTTATATATAAACGATATCTGTAGTGTCTCAAAACTATTCAAATGTGTCCTATTCACGATGACACAACCTTCTACTGCTCTGGAAATAACATGGAACAACTCCTGAAAATTGTGGAAAATGAATTAACCAAATTAAAAAACTGGTTTGACAGAAATAAACTATCTATAAATTTAACAAAAACCAAGATAGTTGTTTTTGGCACGAGACCAATCAAAGAACAAGTCAAAATAAAGATAAATTCAATTGAAATAGAACGAGTTAATGAAAATAAATTTCTTGGACTAGTAATAGATTCCAAACTATCCTGGAAGCCACACATAGATAACGTTAAAAGAAAAATATCCAAAACTATCGGATACTCCACAAAACTAAGGACGTGTTGAATAAGAGTTCCTTGTGCACATTATATTATTCATTATTGCTCCCATATATGACATATTGTGTGGAAATATGGGGGAATGCCTGTAAAACAAACACACTCCCTGTCTTAAAACTACAAAAAAAGCAATCAGAACAATCAATAGGTCTAAATATTTAGAACCCACAAATCCACTATTCATCAAATTAAACACAATGAAATTTTACGACCTGGTTGACTTCAAAATCGCCCAATTAATGTATAAAGCACATAACAATTTCCTTTGTCTAAATATTCAGAAGCTTTTTGAAATTAGAGAAAGCAGTTATAATCTAAGGGGTACTAATCAATACAAAAAATCCAGAACAAGAACAAACATTAAGCAAAGGTGTGTATCAGTAACAGGTGTCAACCTGTGGAATAAGCTTGAAACGGACCTGAAAATGAGTAAATCGTTGGAGGAGTTCAAAAATAAATTCAAAAGATCAGTACAAAAAAACTATAAGAATCACAATTAAGAAGATACATTTGATACATTTATAAAATTAGTATTACAGCTCTTTGTTCTTGTTTTGGATTTTGATTAATTTATCGTTTGTACTCAAATGCAGTAATTACAATGAATATGAGAAATTGAAACAAAAAGGTCAAAGAATAATTATAAATACACAAACCGAAAGGTGTATAAATAGAAAAGTAAAGTACCACAATGGTAAAAGTATTTGATATGTACACTTCTCTTCTTCTTCTTTGTTTTGAAAACGATCAATTTATATTCTATACAATAAGGGGTAGGACTAGATAAGTTGTTTACTTCTTCCTACTCCTTTGAGCATACAACTGTGATGATGAGTGTTTTCTTTTTTTTCTTTTACATACTTTTAAATTTTCCTTTCATAAATTTTGCCTACCTTTTGGCTATCTGTTACTGTGTGTAATATATATGCTCAATAAACAATAAACAAACAAATGTATGGAGCATCTCTCATCGTCGCTTTGTGTTTCAGTCCTTTGCTGTCGATCAGAGAAACCTCAGCATTCCCCCTCCTCTGTGCGACCCCGCTGCATCGTGTGCCGTCCACCAGCTCCACACTGTGTTTTTCCGGCCTGAACGTGCTGTCGAAATCCTTAAACATGGTCACGTCTGTGATGATGTGAGGGCCCTGTCACACCTTGACGATTCAGCCAGCGTATGCCGACGTTCAGATTTTCCCTAAAACGCTGGCATACGCTGAATTATCGATTTTTTTTTTCAATTTTGGGCGTATACATAGCGCATTCATAACGGGCTGGACGTATACATAACGTATCAGTAAATTATATAGAACGTTTCGATAACTTATAGATAACTTATTCCAACGAATGCCTAGCGTGTTGCCGGCGTACACAACTTGTGCCCAACGATAGTCTAATTTATGCATAGCGTGCAGCAGCGTATTGCCGGCGATCACGTGGCGTAGTCTATAAAAGGCTGGCGCTCGGCGTTTCAAGCCCCTGTCACACCTTGACGATTTAGCCAGCGTATGCCGGCGTAGGAAAAATTTGGCAAATACGCTGGCGTCGTCGAATAAGTTATTGGTAAGTTTTGTATACGTAACAGCACGCTGAAGCACGTTGGTATCGTCGAGATCGTCGAGAAATTTTAAGCATGCTTAAAATTTCTCGGCGATATAATCAGCGTATGGCTATCGTCCGATATCGCAGGCCATAAGTAATAGGTAAGTTATGCGATCGTTGCACACGTTCAAACACGTTAAGTGTAGGTTACTCATAAGTCCAAATACGTCGAGAATACCTACTAGCTGTTCTCCAACGTGCCTTCGGAACTTGCGCTTGGACATGCTGACCAGGCTGTCACGCACGTAGTTGGCGAAGGCTGCAGTGGCTGTGATGGGCTGAGCCTCTGCAGACCTTTGATGAGCTCCCCAGACTTTTCTTTGCCATGACGCTGATGTTGTTTGGTTTATTAATGACACAAGTCATAATGGCGTTTGATTGCTGCTTTAATAGCGTGAATAGCAACTCACAGTAACGATGGCAAGCCGCACCTTGCCTCTTGGGTTATACCATTTTAACTAGACCGGGGGCGGGGGCGGGGGGATAGTCCCCAAACAGATGTTGGTACTGCAATGTCTAGTGCAGTTATGATTTGAAACGTCGAGCGCCAGCCTTTTATAGACTACGTCCACGTGATCGTCGGCAATACGCTGCTGCACGCTATGCAGCAGCGTATTGCAGTTCCGAAAGGCACGGATGTTGGAGAACAGCTAGTAGGTATTCTCGACGTATTTGGACTTATGAGTAACCTACACTTAACGTGTTTGAACGTGTGCAACGATCGCATAACTTACCTATTACTTATGGCCTGCGTGATCACGGGACGTATAGCCATACGCTGACATCTGACGAGAAATTTTAAGCATGCTTAAAATTTCTCGACGACCTCGGCGCATGCCGGCGTATACCAACGTGCTTCAGCGTGCTGTTACGTATACAAAACTTACCCATAACTTATTCGACGTACGCCAGCGTATTTGCCAAATTTTTCCTACGTCGGCATACGCTGGCTAAATCGTCAAGGTGTGACAGGGGCTTGAGAAGTGGCCCCATCAGCCCTCTCTCCCGGATGCCGGCATCCGACCGCTCCCTGCACCTGGTGTCGCTGTTCCTCATCTTGAGCACATTGTCGGTGTCACCATCATCTGCTACTTTACTGGCGTCATCTCGTCTGTTCTTATTGTCCTTATTCCTGCGTCTACATGTGTCGTCTTTGTGTGTGTCGCTTTTACAATGACTGCAGTTTTCTGTCGACATTCTTTTGCTCTGTGGCCTTTGATCCCACACTTGAAACACACGGTTTCGGTGTCATCCTTGATCCGTTCACGGGTGTTGGTCTTTGTTTGTCGCCGTCCATTTCGACCCTGGGCCTGTGTCTTCATCACACTGTCACCTGACTCAGTGTTTAGTTTCTCAGTTGCTTCATAACTTCGTAGTTTAGTCTTGAAATCTGCAAACTTGATTTGATCATCTGAATGTGCCACATGTATTGCGAATGGTTTAAAACTCTCTGGTAGTTCTTTTAATACCATGGCAACAAGTAGTCCATCTCCCATCGTCTCGCCTGCATTCCGCAGTGCTGTGATGGCGGTCTCAGCTCTGATACTATAATCTGTCACACTTTCATCGTTCCCCTTTTGAAGCGACGTAAGCGTGGTGTACAGATTTATTAATCATGGTGTTCCTTTCCCGGCATAATACTCTCTTAGTATCTTCAGAGACTTTCTTCCATCATCAGGCGCATCCCTCATAATTAGTGACAGGCTTTTGTCATCTAACATTTGTATCAATTCAGCATAAGCGTCGGCATTTTTCTGTGCGTCAGTCGCTCTTTCGGGGCTTTTCACCGGCTCTCCTAGCACAGTCTTCTTCAGTCCCAATAAATGAAAAGTCCAAGCATTTTTGTTTCCCATATCTCGTACTTAACTTCATCTCTGTCGAATGCCAGTCGGAGTGGCCTGCTTGCTGCTCCTCGATCCATTTTGCTGTAGTGTTCCTCCGCTCTTTTAGTCGGTTAGCGATAGCCACGTTAGCTCACCGCTCCTCTCCAGTTGGATCCACTGGCTTCTCTTTTATCTCCCAAATATCGGCTGCGTCTCCTGGGCCCATAACCTGTTGAGATGTGCGCTTCGTTCGGAATGTATTTGGGAGAATAAAGACAAGAGATGAATTTTCTTGTACAGCTCAAACTCGTGGCATGTTTATTTGCCGACTGCACAGAGCTTCTCATCACGCTAAACAGGAAAAAAAAAAATGTTTGCGCCGAGTACAGATCGGATATGGCGTTGTATATTGGGTTGCCAGATCCGTTCAAAATAAACAAGTATTATGTCCCGATGACACATTTCAATCATAAAGAATATATTACAGCATTACAGAAATGAGGATATAAAGTCTCTTAACAGGGCTCATCTCCCAATTGAGAGCGAAGAAGATCCTGTTAAGATATGATTCCTCTCTGTTAGTTGGATTTGAAACAAACAATGTAGAATGCTGTTGAAGGTATTTCCTGCCTACTGTGATTACAATCACCTTTGGTACCCCCGACCACTTTTAGGACCCCTCCAGAGGACATGTCAACATCAAAAGAGGAACTGTTATCTCTAGTCTCTGTGTTGCAGCTATTGAGGGACTGCGCCTTTCTATGAGTACGATTGATCCCAGTCTCTTTCCTGAACATCTGTTCGCACACTTAAAACAACGTATGTAGTGATAAGTTTGATCTTCTTCCTCCTTGGTTGATTAACGGCCCGCCAAGTGTCTTCTGTTGTTTCCCCGCACCTTGGGTCGGTCCCTGATTGCTGTTAAGCCCCCCTGGGAAGACCTCTTATCTTAGGATGTATGCACAGCGGGGGTTCAGGAACTTGCCATCACACCAAATGGTGGGTAGTGGTGGTCTGGTCTCACCTCACCACTCCCACCTTCTTCCAGCCACACCGGGTCAGATGACATGTTACTTTCTTTGTTTCCGGGATTTGCATGAGAGGCGTACCTCCCCGCCTCTCATTATCATATTGTCTCTATATAATCTCATGAATGTGTTTCTTCTACGCTTCCTGATTCAAATCTGGACCCGTCAGGAGCCCGAATCGATTCGTAAACTGCAGAAAATAAATTAAAACCCTTCGAAGTAACTGTTCATCGCCTCCAGCCTTTATTTGGATTACCAACATTCTCCTCGTCCGAAAGTCAACGAACACGCGGGGAAGAAGAGGCCGCTCTGACCCCAACTATCCAAACAAGGTTTTTGTTTTTGTTTTGTTTAAACTTTTTTTTTTTTTAATGACCATGTCAAATTACAAATCACAGAAAACTAAGCGAACACGTTATTCATACATACACGTTGTGAATAGAGTTATAACAGCTTTCTTGTTTTTGGAAACCATAATAGAATTCAAATATTGCTTGGATTCTGTTTTAAAAAAAATAGAAAAGAGGTTTTATTGACTACATCTAGACTTGTGGATATGGAATTTAGCGAGAATGATTATTAAATTTATAATCAACACGTGTTTAGTCTTTTTTTCTTCATTTTTGAAGAAGCCAAACAGTATATTTTTCCAGTAAACCGAAAAGTCAGTCAATACGTTCAATAATAAATCGGGATATAGCTTTCCAAAATTTGTTGGAATACGGGCATTGCCAGAAAAAGTGAACCATCGTTTCAGGGGACATTCCACAAAACGAACAATCAACAGAGATGTCTTTCTCGAACTTTAAAGACCAAGTGTGAAGTAAAATTGGCCAACCACGTTTTTGAGTAATATCAATGGCTGAACAATTATAAGCATATTTCCATTTATTTTTTTGCAACCCTTCCAGATTCTTTGTTTAACCCATAGCAACACCCTTGACAACGAAAATGCTTTACTTCGGCAATCTTCGGAAATGACGTCACTTGGAGAACTGCGAAGGGAGTCCTTCCATTGAACAGCATTGTTTGCATTGCTTGTTGGTAAGATACCACGGCGGTGTGTGGCGATGTATTGTTCGCAATCGACAGAAAGGTTGTACCAGAGGCCGATGGATAGCAGGGCACTTAAATGGACATTTTTATCGCACGAAGCGAATGAATTTCACGCCATCATCGACTAGTGTTCTCCACTTCTTCAAAGATGGCTGCTTTCTCAACCGGTCTGCTTATGATCAAGGATTTGCAAATAAAGTAGGTGCGATTTTTGGATAGATGATGATTTTGTCAAAGCATAGCTGCCAACTCTTGTGGAATGAACAGTAGAAGGTAGCGACGTTAGCCGAAAGCTAACTTGAGAAGCTAGCAACGTTGAACAGAAGCCAGCGACGTTAGTTTTCGGCTCAAGGCAAACCCCGATCGATGCTATTCATATAAGCGATGAGTAATAATGGCAGCAGTAATAATGCTTTGTTGACGAATGAACATGACACGTTCTCTTGGAAAACTGTGCGACAAGTCCATAGGAAGTGAACTGCTTTGTAGATTATATACGTCATCGTTACATGTCAATTATTTTAGCCTCATGACACGTATTAAACTTATCTTTTAGAGTAACGAGACTGGGGGAAGCTATGGAATGGAACTGGAGGGCTTGAAGAAATGCCGTCAGGAGTTGGAAGGCTTCAATATAAAAGTTGTCGTCACTGACAGGCATCGCCAGGTGGAAAAATGGATCCGGAAGAATTGGATACAAGTCGTCCATTATTATGATTGTTGGCACTTTGTTAAAGGTTAGTGTATTTCAATGTTTATAAATACACTAGTTATGGGATTATGTCTTATATATCATGCACGTCACTTCACAAGTTTTCATATCATATTAAATATACACGTATGTGCAAGAAACTGGACTCCTTGGCCAAAAGGAAGAGCATGTCGATTCTGAAGGATTGGGTACAAAGTTTGAAGTGCCATTTGTACTGGTGTGCACTTTCCTCCCAGACACCGGAGCAAAAGAAGCAGAAGTGGCTGGCATGTGTGGACCACCTGCAGAACGTGCACATAGTTGTTTACATCCTCCAATTACTAGAGAAAAGGCGTGGCTATTACCAGGTATTTTTTGTTGTTGTTGTTAGATGTTGCCTGCTAGTTAACCCTAAAAAATAGAAATATTGTCATACCTTGTAAATTCATTTAAAGGTACTGAAGTCAATGTCGCAGTGGTGGAACTCCTGACAAAGACCATGTTTGTCAACGATGTCATGAAGATGTCTCACCTCGGACAGACCAGTGGCGTGGAAGCTTTTCACGGTGTGGTGAATCACTTTGACCCAACGATGTACCACTTCTCATACAAAGGAATGAAAAGCAGGTGTGTTAAAGAAAACTGATATGCATGAAATGCAGACTATAGTGAAATGTTTTTTCATCACAATTTGACAATTGTTAAAAATAAGATGACATTTTTTGTTCTATTCCAGATTATTTTTGCTGCTATGCATTATAATGAAAATGCTGGCAGACCACAGAAAGTGACAAAGGAAGGAATACACTCCTACTGTATCGTTTATCCCAAATACAAGAGTGGTGGGTATTCTCTGAGAAAGATACTGGTGGATGCAACTTATGGTAAGTTATGAAATAAAAAGTAATTCCAGGCAGATGCATTATATACTGAATATACCCATATGTCGTCCAAATATTTATCATCCCAATGTTTTTTTTTTTTTTTGTAGACTATGTGAATGACTGCCTGTCAGAGGTGATCCATTCCAAAGAAGTCCAGAACTGGTGATGTGTGTGTCGACCCACAATTTCTGATGGCAGTAGTGAACAGACCGGACAACTCAACCGTTATTGCCAAGCACCAGACTAGATTCCTCAGGAAATTAAAAAAAATACATTCACTGTATTCAGTTGTCCTCATTTGTTTATTTTTATTACAGTATTTTGTTATGATAGACACTATGTCCACATTAACCATTCTAAAACCAGTCCAAATCACAGTTCTGGAACATTTCTCTGTGAAACACGAAACCCTTTGAATACAGCTGACTCCTCTTCTGGTGGTGGAAAATGTGCCCTGATACAAGACACGGCGTATGTTGGGAGCACAACACAGTTTTCCTGACCAAGAAACTTCCAGCACCAGCGCACCAATTGTCTGTAGGCAATATGCCTATACTTGGCATCCTGTGGCCCATCAAATGCCTTGCCTTTGTACTGCGGCTTGTAGGTCATCCATGCCACCTGTAATCCATTTGGGTCTAGGCACACAGCATTGGGTCCAGGATGGTCGGTGATGCAGTCCAGCACCTGATTGAAGTGTTCCTCTCCTTGTCTACGTACAGTCACTACGTCTTGAATTTCATTGCAGAAAACACATTCGACTGCTGAAGGCATTTGCTGGAATTTACTACAAGTACACCTGAAATAAAAAATAAAACAAAACAGCAAAATACTGAGCGATGACACCATGAGCATACATTTTATTGAACAAGAATATTGCTATACCCATCAATCAATACTTCTGTTGTTTATGAAAACATATGATTCAAGTATATGGATGGAATACTGTACAAAAGTTTTTAAAAAGTCATTAAAAAAAATCTCAAGTACAAGTCAAAAAATTATTTGCTAAAAAGAATACTCAGGTACCAAGTAGGCTAGCTGCTTGAACATGAAGTCTGATTATGTCATAAAACAATGTCATCATATAGACAAAAACATAAAATTATGTGCACATGCCTGCATCTTCAAATCATAAAAATAATAACAGCCTATATCTTGCTTGTGATCTCGATGGGTCTTGTCTCCATTGCATGTCAGGTCGTCTGGGCACATTGTTTACATCCTGATTGCACATTATTTACATCCTGATTAGCATCCAGCTCATACATGTAAGATCCAACATGTAAAATTCCAACCTCCTCCTCTTCCTCCAACTCTTCAAAAACTTGGATATCCTCACTTGCGCTCGATCTACCGCTTGTATCGCTGTTTGAATCATTGTTTGAAATGCTTTGCATCTCGGCCATATGGAGCTCTGCCATCAGGGTTCTCCATGTGACGTATCACTTTCCCTTCAGGCCGGAACTTCGGAAAATAGATTATTTTGTCAAATATACAACATATAAATGATTTTTTCATGCTTTATTTGGTGGACAATGTTTAAGTACTTTCATTGTGAACCTATTTGGCATTTCATGAAATTACTTCACACTTGGCCTTTAAAGCTTTTGCTTACTTCACTTTAATCGGCATAACTCTGGAAGCACATGTACGGAACTCAGTTGTCGTAACATCGGGGAGAACACACATCACTTCCTGTTCCCTCACCCAAAGCTGTCCCCCTAGCAACAACTCAATCTAACAAGACTATTGTTACAGTCGGGTTGGATAGCCGCAGTGCTGTAGTTATCCCCAGTCCTACAGCCCTCACGGGATAACAAGGATTCAATTTTTAAGAATTTTCTTCAAACGGTCGAAAATGTCAACATGTTTGGCGTTCGGGCCAACTTGTCGGAACCCAGGTCATATTTTCCCTTTTTTCAGAGGCCTTTTATTCCCAAATGCAACATCGGATTTGAACGAGGGTGGTCAGGTTGGATAGCCGGAGTGCTGTAGTTATCGCCAGACCTAAAGCCTCACAAGGATTCAATTTTTAAGATTTTTTTTCAAAACGGTCGAAAATGTCAACATGTGCCCACGTCACCTGCTGGTGAACATGAATCCGCATGCGTGTCAGCAATATTTTTTTAGTTATCAACACAAACAATACACATTAGCAAGGGAGACAGAAATCAGTATCGAGGTGTGAAGATGTCCCTAACCAAGATTTAATAACACTTGTAGCCGAGTAATTAATTCACAAGGTAATTTTGGTCTCAGAATGCAAAACCAATGAAAGGAAAACACTGGATTGCGTCCGTGGTTCGATACCAGTTTGGGAGAAGAATTCTGCGTCAGAATGAATCTCGGTGAAGTAACCACTGCAGTGGCTGTTCTGGGGGGGGCAACGGGGGCCAGTGCCCCTGTAGCACTGATTCTGCCCCCCCCCTCCGAGCGCAGATTACGCAGTCGCGCCGAGTCGCCAACGCGAAAGGTGGAACCAAAGTGTGTGTCTTAACATTCTAACCCTTTCGTGCGCTGCACCACTTAAAAATGAGCGGGAAAACGAGAAGCAGTCCGCGGAGAAACAAATTACCACGACACGAGTGCTATTTTCGACACACCATTTATATTTTCGATGTAAAATCACAAAACGAAACAGGCCCCCAACAGTAGCATTATTAATTCTAATTCCTCTTCACTTAAACATTTAACGTTAAAAATGAAAAGAAAAACGGACATTACATCATATTTCTGTCTGAAAAAGAAACAAATTGATCCAGACACAGAGAGAGAGTCAGATGATGATGGTGGTGAGAGTTCTGAAGAGGAGCAAGTTGAAAGCACCAGAGAGGGAGAGTCAGAGGACACGGGATTCATTTATTATCAGAGCGAGGACACAGAGCAGGAAAGGGATACAAATGAAGATCCTGAGAATGAGGAAGATGAGACTGCAGTAGAAGTGGAGTGTGAGACACAGACAGAGGATATTTGCGCTTTTTTAGTCCCCCTTTTTATTTTTATTTTTATTTAACAGGACAATATACAAGACATTGCCTTTTAAAATTTGGATAATTATATGCATGTAAAACATCTAGCTTCAGTGTATTTGCAATTTTCCTCCCCTGTCAGGCTTGAGAATGTATTGATTTATATTTATTGAATACAATTAAAAAATAATGAATACAATTAATAAATAGCATCTATTAATTCATTTTAGATAATTGTGTATGTCTGAGTATCTCAGCAATGTTAAGTGTAGCGGGTTAGTGTACATACTGTGTCCATGCAGAACTTGTGTTTACATTTATTTGGTTTGTCTTTGTCCACAGACATCAGTAGACGTAAAGAGGACCCGCCAATGCAGCCAGACCTAAAACAGTTTCCCAGGACCCTGATGGGGGACAGGAGGAGGAGCTTCAAGGCAGGCTGGTACCATATCCACTTCTGGCTTGAATATTCTCAACAGATGGACTCGGCGTAGTGTTACGCTTGCAGACATTTTAGCCCTCCTAATGGCCAAGACAGTCTTCGACTCACCAGTTGGTTTCAAAAACTGGAAGAAAGCATCTTACAAAACAGGAGGGTTTGCATTGCATGCAAGATCTGAGCGCCACAAGCAAGCCATGGTTGTATGGAAGGACTATCAGAGCGCTGTAGCAGCTGATGCAACACTCGTCGTTGCCTTAAATAAGGAGCAATCCAGACACTTCAAAGAAAATCGAGAATACATAAAAACAATATGGGAGGTGCTATTACTGACTGCCACTCAAAACATAGCTCAAAGAGGTCATGATGAGTCTGCAGACTTGGATAACAAAGGGAATTTTAAAGCAATCCTTGACACAATTGCAAAGCATGACATAGCTGTTAAGAAAAGGTTGACATCCATTCCTAATGCAAAATACACAAGCAAAATTATTCAGAATGAGGTTCTGGATTGTTTAGCAGACATGGTTCGAACTGAAATTGCAGAAGAAGTGAAAAACAGTGAAGTTTTCCGCATCATAGCAGATGAAACAAAAGATGTCAAGAAAAAAGAACAGATCTCCATTGTACTAAGGTACCGGTACGACTACAATGGAGCTATCCAGGAAAGTTTCCTCCATTTTGAATCCACAGAGAAGCTCGATGCAGCAGAGGTTAGTGAGAAAATAATCCACATATTGGAAAGTTATGGTCTAGAGTACAAAAAGAACCTTATAGGCCAAACTCATGACGGGGCTTCTGTCATTCGTGGGAACACATTCCAGGGAACAGGCGAGAATCAGAGAGAGAGCAAAATATGCCTTCTACATCCATTGCACCACCTACTGTCTAAATTTGGTTCTTGTAGATACAGTCAAAGCTATTCCAGAGGTAGAGCAGTTATTCTATTTACTAGAAAAACTGTATGTGTTCACATCTGGATCAGCTGTCCATCCTAAATGGCTTGCCATACAAAGAGATATGTATGAAGGTGCACCAAGAGAGCTCCAGCGTTGAAGTGACACTCGTTGGGCATGTTGATTTATAGCTCTACGGAACATCATGGATCGCTGCCTGCCCTTAAGCGACTCCTGCAAGAGATTGCCGAAGAACTTCATGGTGAAAGATCTGTTGAGGCTCAAGGTCTGCTAGGCTAGCACAGATACATTTTGAATTCACAGTGCATCTTGTTGTGCTTTGTAAAGTGTTTGGAGAAACAAAACTTCTCTCTGATATGCTGCAGTCTTCAACACTTGACATTTCAAAAGCTGTAGATTTAGTTGAAGCATTAGTTAAGAGAATGAGTGATTTCAGGCATGGGTCGTTTTTTGATGATGTGTGGGATGAAGTGTTGAATGTTTTTGGGCAGTGTGATCCAACACCACCAGCTGAAAAACGACCAAAAACACTCCGCTCAAAACTCAGCCAGCACTGTGTACTTACCACTCTTGGGCAGAGAGAGCCAGAAAGAGATAAGGACTGGTTTCGTACAAACGTTTTCTACCCGGTCATTGATCTTATGCTCAGTGAGCTTGAAAGACGATTTTCAAGTAAAAACTGTGAAATCATGAAGAGCATTCCAGCTCTAAATCCCCAAAAAGATACATTCCTCAAAGAGAAGGATTCTTTTTTCAATTGCAGAACAGTATAATTCAAATATTGAAGACCTGGGGCAAGAACTACATCAGTTCAAAAGAATCTTGGAAAGAAAATCCAGGCTGGGATGCAGAGACCCTCGAGTACAGTGCAGCTCGTACAGTTTATTGAACCATACAAAGACGTTTTTTTTTTTAGCTCTACAGACTCTGTAAAATAGCTGTTGCAATCCCAGTGAGCACTGCTGTTTGCGAACGGAGTCTTTCAACAATAAAGCTGGTGAAAACACCTCAGGTCCACCATGAAAGAGGATAGACTAGGTAATCTTGGGATACTGAGCATTGAGTCTAGGAGGGCAAAAGCACTAAATCTTGACTCATTTGTTGATCGTTTTGCCAAAAATCATAAAAATCGCAGAATACGGTTACTGTAAGGGTAGGGCAGCTTAAGAATGTGATTATTATACTGTTTTTCCCCCCTTCTCATCACTGTAATGTTATGACTGCAATGTTTTCAACGTTTGATGAAATAAAAAGTCAAATAAGTCTCTTTTGCTCTGGGTTGAATGTGCCCCCCTATCATAACCCATTGCCCTGGCCCTGGCCCGGCCCCCTCAGTGAAATTGATCTAGAACCGCCACTGAACCACTGCCCCACACCACTTCGGCGAGCACTGCTGAAAAATTGTTAGTTCAAGAAAACTCTATTTGCAGGGAGGAAAAATACTGTTATCAGACTCGCTTCACAGCGCGTGCAGACTAGCATCCTTCTGCCTAACATCCAAGAATGACACGGTGAGAGAGGTGTTTCCTTCAGCCATGTACAGTATCGGCGTGTTTTATACAGGTGGAGAGAAGAGAAAAAGAAAAGGCGTGCCCTTTTTATCGGGCTGACAACGTCACTCACCATGAACAAAAGTAGAGTTTTTTTGCCCTCTACTGGCTCAGTCGTAAAAGGCAAGCATACAATCTGAACAGTCCCTAACCAAGATTGAATAAAACACTTGGAGCCGAGTAATAAATTGACATGGTAATTTTGGTCTCAGAATGAAAAACCAATGAAAAGAAAACACTGGATTGCGCCCGTGGTTCGATCCCACGTAGGGATGGAGAAGATGCGAATTCTGCGTCAGAATTGATTCTTGAAGTAACCACTGAGGTACACCAGTGCGGCTCCCAGCGCTGAAAAAATGTTTGGTTAAAGAAAACTATTTGCAGGGAGGAAACGTACTAAAGGACACCGTGGACGACAAAGAGGTTTGAACGGCACTTTCAGCCAACACTCGACGCCCCCACGTCACCTGGTGGTGAACATGAATCCGCACATATGTCAGCAATTTTTATCGACATAATACACATTAGTGAGGGAGATTGAAATCAGTATCGAGGTGACAAGATGTCCCGAACCAAGATTTAATAAAACACTTGTGGCCGAGTAATAAATTTACAAGGTAATTTTGGTCTCCGAATGAAAAAAAACACTTGATTGCGCCCGTGGTTCGACCCCACGTAGGGATGAAGAGGCGAATTCTGCGTCAGAATTGATTCTTGATCAAGTAACCACTGATCCACACAAGTGCGACTACCACCGCTGAAAAATTGTTAAAGAAAACTTTATTTGCAGGGAGGGAAAAAAAAATAAGGACACATTGCGCCCGTGGTTCGATCCCACGTAAGGATGGAGAAGAGGCGAATTATGGGGTAGAATTGATTCTCGGTGAAGTAACCACTGAGCTACACCAGCTAGCCAGCCTGAGAAATTGTTTAAAAAAAACTATTTGCAGGGAGGCAAAATACAAAAAATAACGCCAGCGAGCGGCGTTGGCCACCTTCAAAATAAAAGTGTACTTTTCTACCCTCAATAAATATGTTTAAAATCAATTGGATCAAATAATTTTTGGGTAATCCCTCATGTATGTGGAACTTTATTCCTAACTCAGGAATGAGAATGGCTCGTGATTAAAAAAAAAAATCTTAAAATCAGCCTGTGGTCTGGGAGCGGCAGGCCCCCTGTGGGGTCCAGGGCCAAAGCCCCCAGAAGCTAATGGGTTTAGAGATTTTAAAGCCTGAAAACCATGAATTTTATCAACAAAACTTTACAATTTGTTGAAATACCATTTCCTATATTGCGGTCGGCAAAGGTAATGGCGGCAGAGGATCCAGAAGCGAAGGAGATGGGGGAAGGAAAGGTGCAGGGGAGGAAAATGTGGAGGCAGGCTGGGCAGGGGGGCAGGCACTGGAACAAGACAAACAAGAACTGTCGTGTTATCAAATGAGGCACACGTGAGTCCAGCTGTCGTGTTAACGTGGATAACTTTTATTGAGCTTTCTCGATGCGTGTCTGCCTCTCTCCATTCACTCTCTCTCCTTCTCTCGTCGACGCACCCCCATGACGTAGTCGCCCCGCGACTCTCTAGTCATGTACACGATTACACCACATCTCCCCTTTCTAGAATCATTGGGTAGACTACCAATGATTCCACAGACCTCGAGGATTATTCTGCCTCGTGGTTGAGAGGTCTGCTCCTATCTCAGCCTGTGTCAAAGGATCACATACACAAGAACAAATGTTACTCTTATTTTCAACAATTGGCTTCAAAACACAATACCTTGAACAGCTATCTTTAACTTATCCTCCTCTGTGCTCTGCAACTAGATAAGCATTGTACAGTGAACAAAACATGTACAAGCACATCTCAACATTCACCATCTTTTTTTTCTTTCTTTTTTTTTTCTTTTTTTTTTTTAACACAACCTCATAAGCAGAGCCTCACCGGCTGTACTAGAACCGTAGGAGGAAAAGGGGGGTGGGGGGGGCGGGGGGTTATAAGTTCAACCTGGTTGGTCTCACCACGACTCTCCCAAACCTGGTCTTGGTAGTTGGAGTAGCTGGCGGGTCTGGAAGGTTCTGCTGTGGTGGTTCAGCTGATGATTCTACTGGAACACTTCCCGAGAATCGTTCCGCTGCACCACGGTCACTCTGCTCAGGCGAGGACCTCATTGGGATGAGATGACGACGGTTTCGTCTGATGGTCCCATGGGGTCCCTCCACCAGATATGATCGTGGGGAAGCATGTCTTTCGATGATGGCTCCTTCCGCTCCTTGGTCCTTAATCCACACATCCTGTCCTGGGTTGAGTCTGACAAGGTTTTGTGCCCGATGTCGCATGTCGTTTCGTTGTGCTTCTCCTGTTCACCCCGTACAATGGCATCTCGGTCAGGGATGGCTGGGTTGAGCAGGGCAGGAAGGATGGGCACCGTTGTGCGGAGTCTCCTCCCCATGAGAAGCTGAGCCGGACTGTACCCGTTTTGAGAGGGTAGCCCTGTATGCGAGTAAGGCCAGATAGGGGTCATCTGCCTTTTTCAAGAGGCCCTTGACCGTCTGAACCGCGCGTTCTGCCTCGACATTTCCTTGTGGATATCGTGGGCTACTTGTAATATGACGGAACCCGTAGGACTCCGCGAACGCCCTGAAGCCCGTTCCGGAGAACTGGGGCCCTCCGTCCGAAACCAGAAGGTCGGGGATCCCGTGGCGTGCATAGATCGACTTAAGGTGGCGAATTACCTCATTCGATTTTGTGGAGGCTAGCGGAGCTATCTCCACGTACCTGGACATATAGTCCACAACCAGCAAGTAGGTCTTGCTTCCGAGCACAAACAGATCTGCACCCAACTTCTCCCATGGTCGGCCTGGGTACGGCGATGGAATCATTGGCTCCCTTTGGTTCCGCCTCTCCTTGCAGCATGTTCGGCAGTTGAGAACCAACTCGTTCAGCTGTTGGCTCAGCCGGGCCACCATACCGACTGCCGCTCGCTGTCTACACTTCACCACGCCTTGGTGACCTTCGTGCAGTTTGGCGAGGACATCGTTTCTCATGGTTGAAGGTATGACGAGTCTCTGTCCCTTCAGCAAGATTCCATCGTGGACTGTAAGGAACGCCTGCTCTGCTCTGTACAGCCTGAGTGCCGGTTCATTTGGACCGTGTTCGGGCCAGCCTTCTGTGCACAGCTGCATCGCACGGGCACACACACTGTCCCTCTGAAGCTGCTCTCTCAGCTTTTCTAGGTACCTGGTGGTCGCCGGTAGGTTCTCTATCACCATGTCCGCGTAGATGTTCGTGTCTTCAAACAATTCTTTGTCGGCTGGTGTCTCCTCCCTCTCCGCGGGAGCTCGAGACAGTGTGTCGGCTGTCCACAAGCATTTCCCTGGGACATGAGAGATGGAGTAAGAATAGCGCATGAGTCGCATTCTGAAGCGTTGGATCCGTGGAGGTAAGGCGTCTAGGGCTAGGGACCCCAGGAGACTCAGGAGAGGCTTGTGGTCCGTCTCCATCAGGAAATGCTTCCCGATGAGAAAGTTGCGGAACCTCTCACAAGCCCAGGTCAGTGCCAGAGCCTCCTTCTCCACCTGTGCATATCTCTGTTCCGTAGGTGTGAGCGACCGTGACATGTAGGCTATTGGCCTCCATTCTTCCTCCCACTTCTGGAGAAGAACGCCTCCCAACCCGTACGACGACGCGTCTGCGGACACTTTGCTCTCCCTGTTGGGATCAAACATGGCTAGCACCGGTGTGGACGTCAGCGCATCTTTCAAATCTCGGAATGCTCGCGCCTGGTCGACACCCCACACCCAACAGTTCTTTTTGGACAAGAGATCCCGGAGAGGCTTATCTCTCTCTGCCAGCTGTGGCACAAATCTCCCGAGTTGGTTCAGCATTCCGAGAAAACTTCTCAGCTCTGTTGCATTTGTGGGCTCTGGCATCATCCTTACTGCCTCAGTCTTGCCTGGGTCTGGCCTGATGCCGCCGTCTGAGATCACATGGCCTAGAAATGTCACCTCTGACTTTGACAGTTCACACTTTTTGACATTGAGAGTGATGCCTGCCTCCTGGATCCTCTCCAAAGTAGCATGGAGGCGGGCATCATGCTCCTTCTGTGTTCGGCCCCATATCAGCACGTCGTCCATGTGGCAAACAACACCGTCCAGCCCTTCTGTAACCTCTGTTACCATTCGGTTCTGAAAGTGTTCAGGGCGGAGGCTATCGAAAGGTAGCCGCTTGAAGTAAAGCGCCCAAAGGGTGTGATAAAGTTGTCAGCTTCGCGAATTGGGCGTTAGGGGTATTTGCCAAAACCCCATTTTAGCATCCAACTTACTAAAAATCCTGGCTCCAGCCAGCATGCCCAGTGTTTCCTCCACTGACGGCAGGATATACTTTTCTCTGCACACTGACTCGTTGAGTTTGGTGAGATCGACGCAGATATGTACATCACCTGATTTCTTGGGCACCACCACGATGCCAGCACACCAGTCTGTTGGCTCCTCGATTCTGCTTATCACCCCCAGTCGTTCCATGCGGGATAGCTCTTGCTTGACTTTGTCCAACAACGGCAATGGAATCCTCCTTGGTGTTTTTAACGAGAAAGGTTCAGCCCCTGGTCTCAGCTTGATGTTGTACGGCTGCCGCATCTCTCCGAGCCCAGTGCATATTTTGGGATAGTTCTCCTTTAATGTCTCCATCGAGACGCTGCCTAGGCGTGCGACAAGCCCCAACCTGCAGCTCGCTGATCTCCCCAGCAAGGCAGTATGCAAATGACGAGCGATGTAAACATCCTCCATCTCCTCCCTGTCACCTTTCCTCAGCAGCAGCCTGGCGACGCCCACGACCTCAAGCGGGATCCTCCCTGGTCCCATGAGCCGTTTTGTTGCCTTTCTGAGCTTAGGGAGATTGTTTTTGTACATGCCCTTGAAAACTTTGTGTGGCAGAACAGTGACATCAGCGCCCGTATCAATCTTGAACATCACACCGCGTCGATTGATGTCGATTTTGACCATCCTCGTCCCCGTCTACTTCATCCCCTGTAACTTCGTGCGCAAATTTAGACCTGCACACACGCTTAAAATGTCCCTTCCTCCCGCAAGCATGACATTTTGCCTCATGAGCGGGGCAATCACATTTTGGATGGGATGGAGAGCTGCCACATTTCTGACACACTGACTGTGCCCCCCTTTCCTTATTGAAATGAGTACTGTGGGACTTGTTTATCTGGCTATTAGCATAGTTCGGTGTGTTTTTGGCATTCCTCAAATGGCTCTTGAACACTCTGTCAACTGATTCGGCGCCACTTGCCTCTGAGTTGGTGTCCCCTCGCAGATGAGACTGCTGCCTCTTCACCTCCTCGCTTTGCCGTGCAATTCTTATGGCCTTTTCAAGGGTTAAATCCGCGTCCAACTGCATGCGTTCAGATAATCCCCTGTCTCGTAGTCCGACGACAATTCTGTCTCTGATCAGTTCATTGCGTAGCACCCCGTAGCTACAATGCTCTGCCAGCGCATATAGTGCAGTGACGAACGAATCCACACTCTCCCCTTCTTTCTGATGGCGCATGTTGAATATAGCACGCTCGAAGATTACATTCTTCTTGACAACGAAGAAGTTTTGGAGTCCCCCACGCACTTCTTGGTATGTACGCCGTTGAACATTGGTCAGATCCAACCCGCGTAGGATATCATCAGCCTCGTCGCCCATGCAGTAAATCAATGTGTTCACTTGATTTTCCTCAGAACTAACATTCAGGTTACTTGCCAGGCGAAATCTTTCAAATCTCCGGATACATTTTCCCACTCCTGCGGCTTTGAAAAGTCGAAGGGCTCCGCGGCTGGATGTTGAGCGTGGCGCCGCGGCCCGCGGTGACGACCGGTCCCGCAGCCCGCTGTGCACCTAGCGCCGCGGCTCCATCCGCCCGCGCTGAAGTTCCTTCTCCCCCGTCGCTCATTTCGCCTTTTCCTCTTTTCCGCCGTGTACAAAGATCCTCTCACGCACTCCACGTCAACTACAGGACTTCTGACACCATGTCGTGTTATCAAATGAGGCACACGTGAGTCCAGCTGTCGTGTTAACGTGGATAACTTTTATTGAGCTTTCTCGATGCGTGTCTGCCTCTCTCCATTCACTCTCTCTCCTTCTCTCGTCGACGCACCCCCATGACGTAGTCGCCCCGCGACTCTCTAGTCATGTTGTACACGATTACACCACAAGAACAATTGAGTATGCACAAAAAAATACAAAAATGGCAAGCGTGGACGCGAGCAAAGGCCTCGATACCACTCATCATGCGAGAATCATCTGGCACCCGCTTGCAGATCAGCAGAACTCTTCTACGCAGAAGGTGATTGCTGATCAGCTGCAGGTGTGGGAGCACCCTCCGGCCCAGCCTGGTAATTAAAGGGAAAAAGACACAGAAGGTCCCTGGAAGTGGACTCGCCAAAATAAAAGCACAGAAAGAAGAGGGTCTGTGATGATACATCACACCCCATTTGCTTACAAAATTGGCACTTAATACTAAACATGCTAAAGATGAAGTGTATTCAATGTCCATACCGCTTGAAACTTTCAGAGAAAAAAAATTCCAAGATTGCTCACTATTCTTTGTGTCACATTGCGAGGTGGTGGTGGACCCCAAAGAGCAGGCACGAGGGAGGAGCAGGGTGTACTTGACGAATTGTATTTAATAAAACACAGAAAACTAAGTCCAAAACAAAGTCCAAAGTATCAAACAAAACACAGGACTGAAGATAAAAACTCTAACAGAAACATGATCGAAACAAACCTGACAGCAGCAGACAAACGGCAACAAACAAACATGACAGTAGCCAAAAAGCAACAATGACCCAACACTGAGTGGTCGGGAGGGAGTCCTTTTATACTAATTGCCAAATGACCAACAGGTGTGCAGCTGCGGGGGGGGTTGTGACCACAGTGCCACCTGTTGGTCACAAACCGAAACATGACACTTTGTGTGATAATTTGACATTGGCCTTTGTGCAATTTTGCCTCTGCATTCCTGGTCAGCACCAACGTGTAACTTCAAATTTGCTGCTCAAAATCAAAACTAAAAAAGGAAACGCATTCCCTGCCATATTTAAGATTTGTTCATGATCTGTATTCATAAAATGTTGTGTAAATGTGATAAAAAGCTGTTGATTCTTACCTCATACAGTGATAGTGAAGTCCCAAACTGTTTACTATATCTGGGTTATGAATGAATTTTTCATACAGAATGACATCGTCACACACTGTACACAGAGCTTTACCAGCGAAGGCGAGCTTTTTCACGAAATCTGACACAAGCACACAATGGTTCCTCTTTACTGGTTCCTACTGGGGACACTGTCAGCTTTCTATCCAACCAGTCCCATCGAAACTTGTTTTTCAGATCCGCATCTATCTGAAGCACACTCGCTTCGTCACGAGTCTCGATAACATACGGGATTTGTTTAATACAGACTACATACACGAGGAATTTCAATACACATCCCTCGTGCAAAACCATTCAGAATTCGCAGAAAAGGGGTTTAGGAAGGTGAACACAGATTGGAAGCGATTCTGCATTTGCCGATATCGCGACCAATCACAACAAGTAAGACATTGGTTTTAGCCCATATACGAATTAACGACAAACTAACGCTTCGCGAGTAAAAACGGTATTCAAAATGGATGCTTGCAAACTATATTTGTAAACATAACGAGTCCAGAGTTTCACGCACATATGCAACCTGTCATTCAAAGCTGGTATCTTTCCATCAAAAATGAAAATTGCTAAAGTTATTCAAATTTATAAAAGTGGAGAAAGACATCTGTTTACAAACTATAGACCAATATCACTACTACCACAATTTTCAAAAATATTAGAAAAACTATTTTCTCGCAGACTTGATAGCTTTATACAAAAACATGCGCTGTTAAGTGAGAATCAATATGGCTTCAGGGAAAAACGTACCACCTCAATGGCAGTTATGGAGTTGGTGGAAGCAATAGCCACTAATATTGACAACAACGAATTTACTGTTGGGGTTTTCCTAGACCTAAAAAAAGCTTTCGACACAATAGATCACAGTATATTATTGAAAAAACTAGAAAGATATGGCATTAGAGGTGTAGCGTATAAATAGATAAAAAGTTATTTAGAAAACAGAAATCAGTATGTGCAGCTCAATAATAAAAAAACGAATCAACTGAAAATCACTCATGGAGTTCCTCAAGGGTCAGTGCTTGGTCCAAAACTATTCATCTTATATATAAATGATATTTGCAAGGTCTCAAAACAATTTAAATGTGTCCTATTTGCTGATGATACAACTCTCGACTGTTCTGGAATAAATCTGAAACAGCTCCTGACAACCGTAGAAAACGAATTAAACAAATTAAAAAACTGGTTTGACAGAAATAAATTGTCACTTAACCTGAAAAAATTGAAGCTAATTGTTTTTGGCACAAGACCAATCAAACACCAAGCTAAAATTATGGTAAACTCAATTGAGATAGAAAGAGCGAATGAAACCAAGTTTCTCGGATTAGTAATAGACTCAAAACTATGTTGGAAGCCACATATCGATAACGTAAATAAAATAGCCAAAACTATAGGGATCCTCTACAAAACCAAGGAAGTGCTAAATAAGAGATCCTTGTACACATTATACTCTTCATTATTATTACCATATATGACCTACTGTGTGGAAATATGGGAAATGCATGCAAAACAAACACACTCCGATTCTAAAACTACAAAAAAGCAATTCAATTATTAATAGATCAAAATATACGGAACCCACAAATCCATTATTTATCAAATTAAATACGATTAAATTTTATGACCTGGTTGCTTCAAAATTGCACAATTAATGTACAAAGCACACAATAACCTGCTCTGCCAAAACATTCTAAAGTTCTTTGAAATTCGAGAAAGCAGCTATGATTTAAGAGGTACCAACTTATTCAAAAAACTAAAAACAAGAACAAACATCAAGCAAAGAAGTGTATCGATCAAAGGTGTTAATCTGTGGAATAATTTCGAAACGGACCTGAAAATGAGTAAATCGCTTGCTGAGTTCAAAAACAAATTCAAAAAAATAGTACAAACAACCTACATCAATCAGAGTTAAAATGATAAGTTCTAAACGTTAAATATAATGATAAATTAGAACTAAGTTGATAAATAGAGAAAGGTATGGAAACATCCATTATGAATACAAGAGAAAATTGACACAAGAGTGCCAGGGTGTGTACGTATAAAATCCCGATACACACCAAAAGTTGTAAAAATATCATGGTTAAGGGTAAAGCATGAGCCTTAATGTAGACTTCTTTCTTCTTATTCACTTTCTTTTCTGATTGATATAAAAACTATTTATTAGATATAAAGACATAACACGGGGTAGGACTAGATAAGTTCTTTACTTCTTCCAACTCCCTTGAACATAATAACTGTGTTGAATGATGACTGATTTCTCTTACTTACCTTATTATTACTGTATATGTTTTATGTTATGTTCAATAAATAAACCAAACCAAATCAAGAGTCTGCCAAAGACAAGTTCGGCAGCCCAGGAATAACACCAGACCCCCCTCCCCCCAACCTAAAACGTTCTCAACGGATTTGGAACAATATAAAAAAGTTCCATTTTAACTGGGAAAAAACGCGAAATTCCGCCAAAAAGCGACAAAATCTCATCCCTGCTAACCATATATTTCTCAACTTGGTGGTCTTAACTTTGTAAAAATTCCCTTGGCTTTATCCAATTTCAACAAACAAATACTTTTGGCTTGGTCTTTGATATATAAACATAATGTTTCCCCTCATAAATGCTTTATTTGGAATAAGCGTTACATCTTATACGAGAGGGTACGTCATCAGGCGCCGACAGGTATGGCTGCCTCGGTTACACGCTCCCTAGTATTGTCCCTGTTTTTGGCATTTTCGTTAGTTTTTGGCGACCCTACGCGGCTTACTTACACGAGGGAAAAGCTGCTTAGCATTGGGGAGTCGACGCTCGGACTTTTTTCACCAGCACACGAAAATCCACAAGGTTTTTTGGAGCTAGTCGCGAGCGGAGCGGCGGCGCTGTACGGCGCATGGAAACGACGCCGGAGGAGGGGGAAGCGAGCGGCGTGCTCGTCAAGCTCCGCAACGTGGATTCGAACCCGCTCCCATCGATCCATCTTGCTAATTAATCTACGATCTCTGCCAAACAAGATGGATGAGCTTCTCCTCCTCACGAAGACCAACAAGACCTTTGCAAGCTCTGCTGCGCTCTGCTTCACTGAAACCTGGCTCAGTGACCGCCACCCAGATTCCGCGCTACATCTACCCGGCTTCCGCCTTCTCCGAGCCGACCGCGACACGGAGCTATCAGCTGTCTTTAAACTGCAAGCCATTCTACTCGCCACGTGAGTTCACCTCTTTTTTACTCGTCGGTGTTTACATTGCGCCACAAGCTAATGCTAACGCGGCGATACAAACGCTAGCTGACCAAGTAAACAAACTCGAACTAAAATACCCAGAGTCACCCCTGATCATTTTGGGCGATTTTAATAGAGCACATCTTAACCGCGAACTTCCCAGATATAAGCAGCACATCGACTGTTTCACCAGAGAAGGCAACATCCTAGACCACTGCTATACAACAATCAAAAATGCATACCGATCGATCGCTCACAAGCAGCATTGGGTCTTTCTGACCACAATTTAATCCACTTAATACCTACCTACAGACAGAAACTCAAATGCGCTAAACCGGTTGTTAAGACGGTGAAAAAATGTACAGATGAAGCAAAGCTAGCTCTACAAGAATGCTTAGACTGCACTGATTGGGGCGTCTTTGAAACTTCAACGGGCACACTGGATGAATACACAGACACTGTAACATCATACATCAGTTTCTGTGAGGACATGTGTGTACCAACGAAGTCCTTCCGTTCCTTCAACAATAACAAGCCATGGTTTACTCCCAAACTCAGGCAACTCAGGAAAGAGAAAGAGGCCGCATTTGAAGTGGAGATCGGGCACTGTACAAACACGCCGAAACCAATTGACAAAGGAAATTAACATCGCAAAGAGAAGCTATGCAGAGAGGCTGAAAAAACAGTTCTCTGCTAACGACTCTGCATCTGTGTGGAATGGCCTGAAAGCAATCACAAACTATAGAACGCCATCCCCCCAAACAGTGAACAATAAGGGTCTTGCTGATGAACTAAACACGTTTTTCTGCAGATTTGAAAAGGACACCCCCATTTCCCACACTCACCCACCTCTACCAGATACTACTCTATCTACCCCCCCACCCTCTTTTTCTCCACTACAGATCCACGAACAGGACGTGAGACGGCTCTTCAAGCAGCAGAAGATCAAGAAAGCTGCGGGGCCCGACAAAGTGTCCCCCTCCTGCCTGAAAGTCTGCGCTGACTAGCTGGCTCCGGTCTTCACACAAATCTTCAACAGATCCCTGGAGCTGTGTGAGGTCCCATCCTGCTTCAAACAGTCTACCATCATCCCAGTTCCCAAGAAATCGGCAACATCGGAACTGAACGACTACAGGCCTGTCGCTCTGACGTCTGTGGTCATGAAGTCCTTTGAACGCCTTGTGCTGAACCACCTAAAGAACGTCACCGGACCCCTGCTGGACCCTCTTCAGTTTGCCTACCGGGCAAACAGGTCTGTGGAGGACGCAGTCAACATAGGTCTGCACTACATCCTCGAGCACCTCGACAGCACAGGGACCTACGCAAGGATCCTGTTTGTGGATTTCAGCTCTGCGTTCAACACCATCATACCGGAACTCCTCACCCCAAACTCCTCCACCTCGGTGTGTCCCCTACGATCTGCCAGTGGATCCTCAGCTTCCTGACGGGACGGACACAACAGGTGAGACTGGGAGCGACAACATCATCAACACGCACCACTAGCACTGGAGCCCCACAGGGATGTGTCCTCTCTCCACTGCTCTTCTCCTCTACACAAACGACTGCACCTCAACAAGTCCAGCTGTCAAACTCATAAAGTTCGCAGACGACACCACGGTCATCGGTCTCATCAAAGACGGCGACGAGTCTGCGTACCGACAACAAGTGGAGCAGCTGGAGCTTTGGTGCAGCCGACACAACCTCGGGCTGAACACGCTCAAGACGGTAGAGATGATCGTGGACTTCAGGAAACATCCTTCTCCAGAGTTGCCCCTCACACTATCCAACTGCCCTGTGTCAACCGTCGAGACCTTCAAGTTCCTGGGAATCACAGTCTCCCAGGACATGAAGTGGGAAGTCAACACCATCTCCATCCTGAAAAGGGCCCAGCAGAGGATGTACTTCCTGAGGCTGCTGAGGAAGCATGGCCTGCCACAGGAGGTGCTACGTCAGTTCTACACGGCAGTCATCGAATCAATCCTGTGTTCTTCCATCACGGTTTGGTTTGGGGCCGCCACAAAGAAGGACAAAATCCGACTTCAACGGACAATTAGGACGGCGGAAAAAATCATTGGCACCGCCCTCCACTCTTGAGGACTTGCACACCGCAAGAATCAAGACAAGGGCACGGAAAATCCTCCTGGATCCCCCGCATCCTGCCCACCACCTTTTCCAGTTACTCCCCTCAGGCAGGCGCTACAGATCCATGCGCACCAAATCCAGCAGACACTTGAACAGCTTCTTCCCTCTAGCCATTAACTCCCTAAACAGTCACTGACGTAGTCACTCTTCTTGTGCAACAAATATTGTATCTCTCTAAAATGGTTCAATGATTTTCTGCACCAACTGTACAAACTGTAATAATATTGTATTCTACCACTGATCACTTTAGCTCTGCTTGAAACTATGGTTCACTTACATTATGAAATGTCCTTCCATACCAATTTGTCATGTTCTTGTTTATGATGATACTAATGCAGCGTGTATACCGGAGACAAATTCCTTGTGTGTTCTACATACTTGGCCAATAAAGATGATTCTGATTCTGATTCTGATTCTGAGAATAGATCATTATTTCTCCCTAATTGGTTCAGTCATAAAATATTCCTGGTCAGTCAATTCATAAATAATCAAGGTTTTCTTTTAAGTTACTCTGAATTTTTAAATATATTTTACCTACCTGTCACCCAAAAGGAATTTGCCAAGACTAGATGCTATTCCTTCTGGAATCTTGACCCTCTTGAAAGGGGTGGAAAAAAACAACCTGCATACCAACCCTGGACCCCAAAATGACTGCTATCGGCAAATCCCGTCGAACGTCATCAGTCAGAAATAACAACCGTAGCATACGGTCCCTGTTTCAAAAAGATATTTCGACAACCCCGAATATGATTTCTGACTGGTCTGGGTTTGTTGATAATCTACACTGGGAAAAAATCTGGTCTCTTCCATACAAATACCTCTTGACTAATAAAGTTTGAGAAATGTCTTTTAAAATGCCACCTTACGCTGTTTTCTATGCTATTGCTAATGTATTATGTTTATTCTACAAATATATTGCTAATGCTTTATTTTATATTGCACTTACATTGAACTGTGTACAGTTCTTTTCTGAAACATTTATTTTGTGCAATGAAACACTTTATTTTTTCACCCCCCCCCCCACACACACACACACAATTTTGCTGCTGTAGACTGCAGATATCCCCATTGTGGGACAAATAAAGGTTATCTTATCTTGTCTTATTTTTCGAGTGTAATAGGAAATAGGATGTTTTTTTAATTGTTTATTGAACATATAAAATACACAATACAGTCATATGTCACGGACTTCTACCGTGCACGTCCCAATGCAGCTCTCTCAAATGAGAGCGAAGAAGATCCAAACACAAGGTGGAAACAGTGGTGATGAACGGCCGTTGTGAACTAATAGTAACGTTTTTTTGTATTCAGAAATGTTTAAAAAATCCTTCAAATTTCACAAAATCATCGTCACAGGATGGCCATTTTGTGTCACTGCTGATTTGTCGAGGGTGATGACAAATATTATGGTTTTCTTTCACAAGGTTACAATGACAAACTATGACCAGCAGAGGGTAGTGATCGACGTTTGCCTTGCACGTCCAAGTGATGGTCTCTTGTCGGGTATTAAGAAATTATATGGTACTCTTTCAGGTGGCAGTGACGGACTCTCACAAGCAGACAGAAGCTATCGGTGCTTGCTGTGCATGGCCAAAGAGGGCTCTCGCGTTTGAGAGTGAAGAAGAGCCAGACAAAAGAACGACCGTTTTGAATTCATTGTCACGTTTCTTGTTTTCAGAAAAAATTCCATCAAATGTCACAACATGATTTTCACAGGATGGCCATTTTGTCGTATGGCAAATTTTTCGAGTGTCATAAGAAATCTTTTGGTATTCTTCAAGGATATTGCAATGTCAAACTATTACCAGCAGAGAGCAGTGACGGACTTCTACCTTGCACGTCCCAATTGGGCACTCGTAATTGAGAGTGAAGGAGTTCCATACACAAGGTGGAAAAATGTTTGAATTAATTGCAATGTTTTTTGTGTTCAGAAATGTAAATTTTTTTACAAACATATCTTCACAGGCTAGGCATTTTGTGTTACTGCTGAATATTTCGACGGAAATAGGAAATAATATGGTCATCTTTCAGAAGGTTGCAATGACAAACTGTGACCAGTAGACAGCAGTGATCGACTTTTGCTTTGCATGTCCCAATGGGGCTCTTCTCACATTTGAAAGCGAAGAAAAGCAATACACAACGTGGAAACAGCGGCGAAGAGCGACCATTGTGAAATAATTGTCATGTTGTTTGTTCAGAAAAAAAAAATAATCCATCAAATGTCACAAAATTGTCTTCACAATTCCTTTTGGTGTTACTGCTGATTTTTCGAGGGTAATAAGACCGGTGCAGTTTTGGCAAGGGCAAGCAGACCGGATCAGTTCAGCTCTTGAGTGTCACGCAGGTGTGCGGCGATGTTTTTCAGCGCTTCGCTTGCAACCCGCAGGACTCCCGGCCCTGCAGGAACGGTGCAGTATCGGCAAGGGCAAGCAGACAGGATCGGTTCTGTTCTTGAGTGTCGTGCTGTGGCACGGTGATGTTTTTCAGCGTTTGCTTGCCACCTGCGTCAGGTTTTGTTTCCACCTATTCTTGTCATCCTGGTTGTTAATAATATCTACAGATAAGTTTGGGGTTTTGACGATAACTCAAAATAATGGTGTAAACACTGCACAATGTATTGATACACTGAACAAACTGTCATAAAAGAGGAACATTCACTCAAATCTCACTCATAACATTTACACAATAAAAGACATGGCGCATAAAACATAGAAATCAAAGGATATTCTTAAATTGAATTCAATTTTGTCTTGATATGTGTTGGTGAAACATATTGTCAATAGAGGGCGCTGTAGGTTTAGAGTGGAGAGCATATGAAGGCTTCCGGTAATCACTAGTTCACGGAAGATTACCATGCGTGCTGAATAATAAAGTTGAGCTCAGGCTCATTTGTTCATAAAATGATGGCTCATCATTTATAATAAGAACAACACATGGTACCAGGAGATAACGTTTCTGGGGGATAAGTTGTCCAACAGAGGCATTCAACCAGATGAAAACAAAATAAAAGCCATCCTCAGCATGCCTCGCCCCACAGACAAGACGGGTGTATTACGAGTCATGGGAATGATTAACTTCATTGGAACGTTTATTCCGAATCTGCCAGTGAAAACATCAGCCATGAGAGAGCTACTTGATGATGCTACAGAGTTTAAATGGACGAGTCGACATGAGGAAGAGTGGAATGTTTTGAAAACTGTGCTCACGCCTGCGCCAGTTTTGGCGTACTACAATTCAAGAAAAAGACTGAAAATCTCGACAGATGCGTCCAAAGACGGTCTTGGAGCTGTCTTACTACAAGCAGAAGGTGAAAATTGGAAACCTGTAGCCTATGCTTCTCGATCCATGACAAGAACTGAAACAAAATACGCACAAATTGAGAAAGAATGTTTGGGATTGGCTTATGGACTGGACATTTTCCATTGTTATGTGTATGGCCTTCCAACATTCACAGTTGAGACAGATCATCGCCCATTAGTATCTATCATCAAGAAGAATTTAAGCAAGATGTGGCCAAGAATCCAGTGCCTCATCATGAAAATGCAGAGGTATGATTTTGATTTAATTTACACACCAGGCAAACATCTAGTGTTAGCAGATGCGCTATCGAGAGCACCAGAGCGACACCACACTAGCTCCACTGAAAGTGAAGTCGAGGCTCATGTAAACCTCATCGTGGTGTCCCTGCCGGTCTCTGATTCAAAATTGAAACAAATAAGGGAGGAAACCATGAAAGACACAGAAATGCAGATGGTGATGACACATATGAGAGAAGGCTGGCCGAGACGATCATGAACAAAGTATCACCACGTCAGGTCAGAGCTCAGTGTTACAAATGGAATATTACTGAGAGACAAAAGGATTGTCCTTCCGCACAGTATGAGAACAGACATACCGCAAAGCATACATGAAGGACATTTAGCAGTCGAGAAATGCAAGAGAAGGGCCAGAGAAGTCGTATACTGGCCAGGCATCAACAAGGAAATTGAAAATATGATTGCAAAATGTGAAACATGTCAAAAGTAGCAGAGCAAGCAAGCAAGGGAACTGATGCTGATTCCAGATCTTCCCACCGCTCCCTGGAAGAAAGTTGGAACAGACTTGTTTCATTACAATGGAAAAGATTATTTGCTGGTAATTGACTATTATTCCAACGATCCCGAAATCGCCTTGCTCACAAGCACAACTGCAACCAATGTCATAACACATGTGAAATCCTTCTGTGCAAGACATTGGATACCAGACATTGTGGTGAGTGACAATGGACCTTGTTATAACTGCAGAGAATGGCAACAGTTTGCAATGCAATATGGCTTTAGTCATTTAACATCTAGTCCCCTGCATGCACAAGCCAATGGTAAAGCAGAAAAAGGTGTGCATACTGTATTGTCAAGCAACTTCTTAAAAAGGCAACAGAAGGCAGATTTTGGACAGTCTGCGTTGGTGCGGCTGGATGGATGTCTGCTGAAGTTGAGGATGAGGAGAGAGGAGCGGCGGCGCAGAACGCCGATGCGCATTTGGAACTGAGAGTCACCGCTTGGAATTGGAATGGTTTACATGGGACAGGAGAAGTGAACCAATCTCTTTTTTCGTCAATGAATGCTACAGCTTCCTGTTGACTTTGAAACTTAGCTTGTAGCCGACGTGTGCACATTTTGAGCATGACGTCTCTGATCCACTGGTGAAAGGACACTTTGATTCTCTCCTCTTTCATCTCAAACTGCTTTAACAACAAAGCGTATGAGGGGAAAAGTGGTTAGGACTGCACGACTGTCCGTGTTTTATGTTATGTGTTGTGTTTATTATTTGACTTTATGTTAACTGTTTTGTTAAGCGCTTTGTTACAGCTTCCGCTGTTGTGAAAGCGCTATATAAACCAGCATGTATTGTATCTAGCTCTTCTGAGTTAAGGGACCGCACCTCTTGAATGTGGCCAATCACCTGCTGAGTTGTTAATGAATCGCAAGCTTTGCACAACTTTGCCCTGCTATTCAGAAACGAGACAGAACAAAGACATTCAAAGCAAGATGGACTATGTAAAAAGCAAACAAAAGCAACATTATGACAAAGCGACCAAAACACTTCCACCACTGGTCAAAGAGGATGTTGTTCGTACCCAGGATCAAAAGATGTGGAACAAGAAAGCTACAGTACTCAAGGAAGTTGGACCAAGGTCATACGAAGTGAGAACTGTTGGGGGAAGAGCGGCCTCCTCTTCCCCGCGTGTTCGTTGAATTTCGGACGAGGAGAATGTTGGTTCTTCAAATAAAGGCAGGAATCGATGAACAGTTTCTTCAAAGCTTTTAATATCAGAATATTCCGGGCACCCACGAATTACAGACAATGGCTGCGGGTCACGAGTGCGAAGCAGGAAGAGACTCACATCACTTTTATACGATCAGAAGGGCGGTACCGAGGCACAAGGTGTGATATCATAACTTTTGTTTCTCCTAAACCGATTCTCAGCTTGGCGCATTCCAAAGTTTGTGCGTCTTCAGCAGGGAGTATTCCAATTCCAGGTGATGATTGTTACAAAGACGCAAAGCTACACTGCGGGCATGGGAAAGTTAGACAGCATGACTGAATATGAGCATATTACAGACTTCAGAACCGAGGACGGAAACGTATTCAGGAGAAATCGTCGAGACCTTCGCAAGACCAAAGAACATTTCCAAGAGACAAATGATGAAACGCCAAGTGAGGATGTTGTGTCGACTCCAACTGAATCCAACATGACTGAACTGAACAAGAATGGTCATGAACCATCGTCAGAGAATGATACCTCAACATAACCTGTTTTAAGGAGGTCCAAGCGTAACATTAAGAAACCTGTCAGGCTTGGTTTGTAGTAATGAAAATATTTACATTTTTTTTGTAGATTGACAGGTGTTTTTTTTTTAAAAAGAGAAAGTTGTTCATAAAAAATAATTTGTTTACGCGAACTAATAAAAAAAAAGAAGAAACCATTTGCATGTTTGCATATACTGTATGTAGAACTACAGGTACTGTATATATATATATATATATATATATATATATATATATATATATATATATATATATATATATATATATATATATATATATATATATATATATTTATATTTGTTCTTCTAAAGAAAAGTAGATGTCTTGATATGTGTTTGTGGTACATAGCCAACAGAGGGCGCTTTAGGTTTAGAGTAGAGAATATATGAAGGCTTCCGGTAATCACGAGTTCACGGAAGATCACCATACATGCGGAATAATAAAGTTGAGCTCAGGCTCATTTGTTCATAAAATGATGGGTCTCCCAGTTAAGGCTGAGGTAAAAAAAAAAGAGGGAAGAAAGAGTGAAATAACGTTTATGTGTGCAAAAGCTTACAGCACCTGGTATTCCCAGGCGGTCTCCCATCCAAGTACTAATCAGGCCCGACCCTGCTTAGCTTCCGAGATCGGGCGTTCTCAGGGTAGTATGGCCGTAAGCGAAAGACAAGAGTCAAAATGTCCCCCTTTATAGTTTACAGGCACCTCCAGTTCACGTTGGTTGGGGGAAGAATTTGTTGCAATTCGTTCCCTCCTCCCTTTTTCCACGGACGAGGGACGCGCACTCTTGTCGTTTTGAGCTCTCAGCCTCGCATCGGCTTCGATGCGAGCACGCAGCTGCAGTACTTGATGTCTGTTGTGAAAGTTGGCTTTTCCAGCCGAGGTGCAACACATCAATAACATACTTTAAAATGTCAGCTAAATGTTGTGGGTATCCAAGTTTAGGCTGTGGTGAAAATAATGAGAAATGAAAGCACGAAATAACGTGAAAGAGCGTTTACGTGTGTCGGAAGGTGCAAAAGCTTACAGCACCTGGTATTCCCAGGCGGTCTCCCATCCAAGTACTAACCAGGCCCGACCCTGCTTAGCTTCCGAGATGGATGGATGGATGGATCTTTATTGTCATTACACTTTCGTGCAACGAAACATCACTTAACAGTCAGATCGGACAAGATCGGGCGTTCTCAGGGTAGTATGGCCGTAAGCGAAAGACAGAGTCAAAATTTCCCCATTTATACTTTACAGGCACCTCCAGGTCAGGAGAATGGGGGGGGGGGGCGAATTTGTTGCATTTCTTTCTTCCTCCCTTTTTCCATGCACTGTACTAAGAAACTCTTGGTGTTTTGAGTTCTCGGCCTGTCAGGCTAGTGTAAGTTGAGGGGTTCGTTGTTTTTGGTGGATGGCTCTACATTACGAACGACTAAACGAGAGATGGAATCATTTAAATGCAGTTTTATTAAAAGGGGGAAAAGACGTCTGCACCGCAGCACGTTCGAGAACACAACAATCGTAACAAAGATCACTTCCTGCTTCTCTTACTTCAACAGCCAATCAGAACCTATCAACATAAAAACATGTCTGAGCAATTATTAAACAACAGGATATAATTTTGATATGCTTAGGCGTAGAAAAAAAAGTAGTGTGTTTCCGGTAACCCGACCGACCGAGAATTTCTACCTCAAAGAAAAACTTTACGGTCGGCATTTTTTTTCAAACCTTCTACATTTTTGTGTAAATATATAGCCTTTCAAAACACTTAAGGATGCTTTACAATCAAAACAAGAACAATAAAACCACAGACAAAATTATAAATAACAAAAGGAAAGATGAATTTCAAGCGTTTACATTGGTGCAAACTCTCGCGATATTCACGTTGCGTCGTTTGCCCTGTCGTCTGTCAACAACATTGAATCGTGGCGGCGGCCACGATCTCCGATCACAGTTTAAACCGCGTTTTGTGTGTTGCAGTCGCATGCTCGCACCATAATATTAAGAAAATAGCATCCACTGCTGTATCGAAAAGATTCAACGAGGCGAGGGCGGCGGCGACGTTCGAAGTCGGCCGCGGGGAGAGGCGGGGCGGGCGTGGCGGTGGGACGGGCGGGGTTGTGGTACGGCGCGCGGTCGTTGTCGGTCGTTGGCGGTCGTCTACTCTACCCCCCGCCACGAACACCCAGCGCCCACCCCCGTGGCCCGACCCCGCGAGGCCGGCGGCGGCGGCGCACCCCGGCCTCCCGAGCCCGGAGCGAGAGCGAAACCCAAATAGGCGGCGGGACGACGGCGGCAGGAGGCGTCGCGGGGGGAGGGGGACGGGCGGGACGCGGAGGTGGCGCGAAGCGCACCGACCCCGCGCCCGACACCGTCCCCGTACCCCCAGTCAGGCGCCCGTCGGCGTTCCCCCGCCCGCCCACCCCCGCCGACCCGCGCGTCCGCGCGCTCGTTGACGTCGACCCCCCGTCCGCCTTAGTCTTACGGCACCCTAGTCCAGGCCGGGCCACGACCACCACGGGCCGCCTAGTTCGCGGGACGCAGAGGCTCTAACACCCAGCCGCTGGGTACCCAACTCGCTCGCCGCCGAGCGGGGGTTTCAATCAGTGGCGATTGCTCTCGGACTGCAAGGGAAGCTCGGCTTCCCCTAAAATGTCAAAGAATAAGTGATGAAATATATGATTGTAAATGTCATTGTGTGTACATGTCATTGACTAAATATGCGCTACTACGTGCTCAACTTTTGCTCCGAATCAGCTTCTTCTTATTACTGGTTACGACGTACGACGCGAGTCCCTTCTCCTTCACGCCGCAGCTTCGCTGTGCTTTAAACGGTAGTGAGTTCAGGGTAGGTTGTCCCAATACGTTGAACGGAGACGAGTGTATTTGGATACAAACTGGTTTTTGTCCCGCCCACGGAGTTCGGCGTCTCTGGGACTGGATGGCAGTGGGAGGGTACCGGACGCCAGGCTTTTCTGCATCAGATTGGATGCCTGTGTGCCAGTTCGATTGACATTGAATTTTAGTGTAGGCGTCCGTGCGAGCATTTTTTTCAACTCGCATTCTGTTCCGAGTTGAGCTGGAGACTTCTCCTAATCATTTTAGCGACACTCTTTGTTGTAAACAACTAGCGACAAATTAATCTTTTATTTCTGGTGGGTTTTATTGTAGTTCCTATAGTTGTAGGACACTAATTAAGTACGGGGAAAAGACGCCTTGTTGGTATGACAGGGTCACAGATCATTTTCTTGAAAAGCAACGGAGCTAGAGTAGAATTCGCGTATAAATAAACGGACACATTTTATGATGTCGATCAAAATTGAGCTTTCCCTCTTTGACAGACGAGCCCCCGGCACTGGTTTCAATGTCTCCTTGTTTTATGCTTTATGGTTATTTTGTTTATGTTTTTGATGGGGGAGGGAGAGAGAAAAAAAGATTAAAAAAAAAAAAAACTTTGTCCGACCTACTGACCCAATGCTGAAATTTCATGTTGCCGGAAACACACTACTTTTTTTTCTACGCCTTAACATGAAATAATACGATGCTCAAACATAAAATGATAATTAATAATATAATATAAGCTTACACTAACATACGGTTCGCTGCGAGCACGCAGCTGCAGTACTGTTCTTGATGTCTGTTGTGAAAGTTGGCTTTTCCAGTGGAGGTCCAAAAGCATCCAGCAGGCGGAAATCCCAGGCTGCTTCCCATCCAAGTGCGATCATGACCGATCCCCGTCCAGAGGGCCCCCTCTGCTGGGAAACTATAATATTACAAAAATACATTGATCAGTCAAATCAATGTGACGGAAACGATTTGAAACCGTAGCAGAAATGAACATTGAATGAGAAATGAAAGCGATTATTAATAGGAAAGAGCCTTGATTTGTGTCATGAATTGCAGGTGGGTACAAAAGCTTACAGCACCTGGTATTCCCAGGCGGTCTCCCATCCAAGTACTAACCAGGCCCGACCCCTGCTTAGCTTCCGAGATCGGGCGTTCTCAGGGTAGTATGGGCAAGCGAAAGACAGAGTCAAAATTTCCCCATTTATAGTTTACAGGCACCTCCAGGTCACGGAGAATGGGGGGAATTTGTTGCATTTCTTTCTTCCTCCCTTTTTCCATGTACTAAGAAACTCTTGGCGTTTTGAGCTCTCGGCCTGTCAGGCTAGTCTAAGTTGAGGGGTTCGTTGTTTTTAGTGGATGGCTCTACATTACGAACGACAAAACGAGAGATGGAATCATTTAAATGCAGTTTTATTAAAAGGGGGAAAAGACGTCTGCACCGCAGCACGTTCGAGAACACAACAATCGTAACTAAGATCACTTCCTGCTTCTCTTACTTCAACAGCCAATCAGAACCTATCAACATAAAAACATGTCTGAGCAATTATTAAACAACAGGATATAATTTTGATTTGCTTAATGTAGCCACCCTAGGTGCAGCTACTCATGTCACCATTTTTCTAAGTTTGTCACAGGCAAGTGTGTCAATTTATCAAATCTATTTGAGTTAGGGTGCACTTCCGGGTTGAGTGAACGCTGGCGCGTTTGGCTGCCGCTGTTCAACCCGTATTGTTTTGTATTGTTTTGTGTTGTGTTTTTTGTTATTGTAAAGTGTCCTTGGGTGTCTTGAAAGGCGCTTATAAATAAAAAGTATTATTATTATATTAATTAAGGTCACAGTGAGATTGGCAACAGTTGACCTTAGTTAGAGTCAATGGGAAACCTCCCAACAGAGAAGACACACTGACTTAGTTTTTTTCAACGAAAAAAATATATATAAGTATTATATTGAGTAAATATTTACATATGGGGTAAATGGGGAACTGAACTGAATACACTCCTCTGAAATAGAATACAAAAAAATGATCAAGGAAAACAACAAATTAAATTGTTATCAGTCTTATCAGTTGTTTTGGTATCAGATCTGACCCATGGAAAAAAACGACTGAGATCTCAGATTAAACAAAAATATTGGTTTCGTCAAAAAAAAAAAAGAAATCCTTTCAACTGTCCTACCACCCTCCAGGGGACGGGTGGCTTTGAAGTCCAGATGTCCTTCACTGACGTCCCCCGTGGCATCCAATCTACAGGCGACGTAGTCCAAATCTTTCGATGGTCAATGAGTCCCAAAAAAAACAGCCTGCACAAAATGCGCAAGGCATTCACTCAATGTGGCAACAATCGGCTCGGGAAAATAAACGGTTTGGTAAACCTGGCTCGAATGAAGGCCACAGCGCTATTTGCCGTGAGCACGTTAGCTTAGCTCGATGCTAATTCACTAGCTATGGAGAGCACGCGTCGATACAATGGTTTAATCCATTTTTTATTTTATAACAGCACGGTTATATCTTATATCAACAGAATAACAATCTCCATTTTCACCAACTTCATTCCTGACTGTTTTTTTAATGTTACAATTTGAATGCTAGGAATGCTAATCGGACATATTCAACTAAAACACTCACCAGGAACGTTATCTCTTCTAAACCCTTCTTTTGCCTTGAAAAGAAAAAAGATCGCCACAGGATTCAACTTTACTACCTTGCACAGGTAGAGGTTTCAAGGATCAGTTTTCAATTATCATTCCTTCGGTTCGACCCGCCTGAGAGTGCGAGAATGTTCTGTTTTTTCGCGAACGAGTCTTCCCTCCTAGCGCTGCGGTGCGTTCAATGTCCCTCTGAAACAGCATTATCACAAACAATATCACCTTAACAGAATCAACAATAACAGTCTCATCAAGGCTGGGTTACATTAACATGAAATAATATGATGCTCAAACATAAAATGATAATTAATAATATAATATAAGCTTACACTAACATACGGTTCGCTGCGAGCACGCAGCTGCAGTACTGTTCTTGATGTCTGTTGTGAAAGTTGGCTTTTCCAGTGGAGGTGCAAAAGCATCCAGCAGGCGGAAATCCCAGGCTGCTTCCCATCCAAGTGCGATCATTATCGATCCCCGTCCAGAGGGCTCCCTCTGCTGGGAAACTATAATATTACAAAAATACATTGATCAGTCAAATCAATGTGACGGAAACGATTTGAAACCGTAGCAGAAATGAACATTGAATGAGAAATGAAAGCGATTATTAATAGGAAAGAGCCTTGATTTGTGTCATGAATTGCAGGTGGGTACAAAAGCTTACAGCACCTGGTATTCCCAGGCGGTCTCCCATCCAAGTACTAACCAGGCCCGATCGGCGCTGCTTAGCTTCCGAGATCGGGCGTTCTCAGGGTAGTATGGGCAAGCGAAAGACAGAGTCAAAATGTCCCCCTTTATAGTTTACAGGCACCTCCAGGTCACGGAGAATGGGGGGGGGGCGAATTTGTTGCATTTCTTTCTTCCTCCCTTTTTCCATGTACTGTACTAAGAAACTCTTGGCGTTTTGAGCTCTCGGCCTGTCAGGCTAGTGTAAGTTGAGGGGTTCGTTGTTTTTGGTGGATGGCTCTACATTACGAACGACAAAACGAGAGATGGAATCATTTAAATGCAGTTTTATTAAAAGGGGGAAAAGACGTCTGCACCGCAGCACGTTCGAGAACACAACAATCGTAACTAAGATCACTTCCTGCTTCTCTTACTTCAACAGCCAATCAGAACCTATCAACATAAAAACATGTCTGAGCAATTATTAAACAACAGGATATAATTTTGATATGCTTCACATGAAATAATATGATGCTCAAACATAAAATGATAATTAATAATATAATATAAGCTTAGGGCGGCCCGGTAGTCCAGTGGTTAGCACATCGACTTCACAGTGCAGAGGTACCGGCTTCGATTCCAGCTCCGGCCTCCCTGTGTGGAGTTTGCATGTTCTCCCCAGGCTTGCCTGGGTTTTCTCCGGGTGCTCCGGTTTCCTCCCACATTCCAAAAACATGCATGTTAGGCTGATTGCGCACTCTAAATCGTCCCTAGGTATGAGTGTGGGCGTGGATGGTTGTTTGTCTCTGTGTGCCCTGCGATTGGCTGGCAACCGATTCAGGGTGTCCCCCGCCTAGCTGCCCGGAGACAGTTGGGATAGGCTCCAGCACCCCCCGCGACCCTAGTGAGGATCAAGCGGTTCGGAAGATGAATGAATGAATTAATGAATTTAAGCTTACACTAACATACGGTTCGCTGCGAGCACGCAGCTGCAGTACTGTTCTTGATTTCTGTTGTGAAAGTTGGCTTTTACAGTGGAGGTACAAAAGCATCCAGCAGGCGGAAATCCCAGGCTGCTTCCCATCCAAGTGCGATCATTATCGATCCCCGTCCAGAGGGCTCCCTCTGCTGGGAAACTATAATATTACAAAAATACGTTGATCAGTCAAATCAATGTGACAGAAACGATTTGAAACCGTAGCAGAAATGAAAATTGAATGAGAAATGAAAGCGATAATTAATAGGAAAGAGCTTTGATTTGTGTCATGAATTGCAGGTGGGTACAAAAGCTTACAGCACCTGGTATTCCCAGGCGGTCTCCCATCCAAGTACTAACCAGGCCCGACCCCTGCTTAGCTTCCGAGATCGGACGAGATCGGGCGTTCTCAGGGTAGTATGGCCGTAAGCGAAAGACAGAGTCAAAATGTCCCCCTTTATAGTTTACAGGCACCTCCAGGTCACGGAGAATGGGGGGGGGGGGGGGGCGAATTTGTTGCATTTCTTTCTTCCTCCCTTTTTCCATGTACTGTACTAAGAAACTCTTGGCGTCTTGAGTTCTCGGCCTGTCAGGCTAGTGTAAGTTGAGGGGTTCATTGTTTGTGGTGGATGGCTCTACATTACGAACGACAAAACGAGAGATGGAATCATTTAAATGCAGTTTTATTAAAAGGGGGAAAAGACGTCTGCACCGCAGCACGTTCGAGAACACAACAATCGTAACTAAGATCACTTCCTGCTTCTCTTACTTCAACAGCCAATCAGAACCTATCAACATAAAAACATGTCTGAGCAATTATTAAACAACAGGATATAATTTTGATATGCTTAATGTAGCCACCCTAGGTGCAGCTACTCATGTCACCCTTTTTCTAAGTTTGTCACAGGCAAGTGTGTCATTTTATCAAATATATTTACAGTTAACATGAGCATAACTACACCTTGTGACGAAAGTTTTATTCCTAAAGTAACCATGCTACAAACAGTAAATTATAGAATAACCAAGACTGTTTCATCATATTTTTCACAGCGATTAGCCTCCATATCTAATGACCAACTTGCCTCGCGTCATATCTCGCTCTCGTGTTATGTGCATACGTCACATGTGAGTTGAGTGATACGCCCTTCGGACGATACATACGAAAAATCAGACTGGCATTCCCATTTCTTAAATGTCGTAATTAGTAGACCTTAGGGAGTTTTTTTCGCCGCCATCTCAAACTGTCATTCGCGCGATTCCTCAGTTTGCGGACTGAAATAGCAACCCGCATGCGCACATAACGTCATCTGTTGCGTCCCCCCAATACTGAAACATAAAACGAAAGTAAATTAGAAGAAACACACTCACATGCCACACCACACCACAAACACACATACAGGCGAAGTGAAATCGCGTTGATCACACAGTCAACTCGTGTGCGGTGACTTTCATAGTTAAACTATTTTTCGGTACCGTGAAAATGATGCCACGGAAAACGACACGCTACCGGTAACGATTGTTACGTGAAATCATCAGGCTTGCCGTAGTTTTTTTTGACTGAGAAATTTCCTTGCGTCTCAAAAACGCACATTATTTGGAACTGTGCGTCCCGTGGGAATATTATGCGTGTAGGACGCGGGACGCAGAGGTAACGAGATGGCTGATCTCTTAACATTCTCTGAGTACTACTATTATTACCACTACAACTAACACTACATTAATTAATTCAATACCTTCAACTTCACAATAATAATAAAAAATAATTAAATCAACCATGATTTTAAACTATGTATTATCAATATTCATGATTCCAAACATGAGAAAGCATTCAGCAAACATAACTGGAATGGACTCCAAATCCCAACGGCCAAACCCGGAAGTGAAGTGCCGGCATTATTGACTCCAGCTGTCACGCAAATGACTTGGTTCAAACAAACATTGTAGTGGTATTTATTTGATTTCTTCGTGATTCTTGCGGTCCTCGGACCCACTCTATACCTGTTGACGAGGGAGTAGAGCAGTGGTCCTCAACTAGAAATGCTGTAGGTCCACTTTTTTTTTTTAATAAGACCAAGGTGCGGTCCCATGCACGGCGGTCATGGGGAGCAGGGCTATATGCCCATTTAGTATGGTCAAGCCAAGCTTATACAAATCAACACTCCTCACAACCAACCAATAATGGAGTGTGTTGTCAGCGGCTTACTTATTCAGTATACCTGCGTGACACCCCTCAAGGCGGCTGGATAAACGGAGGAAAAATCTACGTGACACGTCTCTTTATTAGAATTAATCAGTAGTTAAGTATAACACACAGAGCATATATAGTGGACAAACCGGAAGTTGGAAAATATCCTTCAAAGTAAAACAGGAAATAATTGAGAGCATATTTGTCTGTTTACAACACCCCCACTTGCTCTCACATTATTGGCATCCTAGTCACTTTACATCAAAAATAAAATACTCATGACCCAAACAACAACTTGAAAATAATCGACAACTTAGTTCGTGATGCAGGTTTCGTCATAACATCTGCAAGCATCACTTCAGTTGGACAATACTGTAGGTCTACCTTGCCTTCATTTACAGTAGATCTAATGAAATGGTATTTAACATCAATGCGTTTGCTCCTCTGCCTGTTCACGGGATTCTTTGCTAGAGCTATAGTACCCTGATTATCCTCAAACACTTTGGCAGGTGAATCTCCACACGTTTTCATATCATTCAGTAGTTGGGTCAAATGTAAACACTCTTGAATAGTTGCGGCTAGTGACATATATTCAGCCTCACATGTTGACAATGCTACAGTTTTCTGCTTTTTGGTTTTCCATGACACAACAGGACCTCTTTCATTCAGACATACACAATAGCCAGTTGTGCTGCGTCCGTAACATCTGCTGCCCAGTCGGCATCACTATAGGCATGTATCTGTAGTTTGTCGTATTTCCGGTAGCATAGTTGTTGTGTTGTAGTACCTTTCAGATATCTCAGTACATGTTTGGCAGTTACCCAGTGCTCTTCAGTGGGATTTGTAAATGACTGTGATAACCTACTAACTACAAAACTCAAATCAGGCCGTGTGCACATAGACAAGTAAATAAGACTTCCAACCATTTCTCTGTACTTAGTTACATTGTCTAGTGGCTTTGCATCATCAGAGTAGTTGAATTTCTGTTCACATGGTGTTTTTATCTAGCTTTACAATCCTCCATGTTAAATCTTACAAGTAACTTTTCCACATAGGTTCTTTGTGACATTTCCACACATTCCTCTGACTGATCAAAATCAATTCCCAGAAAATGTCTCAGTTTTCCCAAATCTTTCATTTTGAATCTAGCTGCAAGCATGTTTTTCACATTTTTCATTACTTCCTCATCAGTAGCAGCTATGATTAAATCATCAACCCAAATTATTATGATGACTTTGTCATTTCCCTTTTCTTTGATATAGACACAATAATCAGCTTCATTCTGAATAAAGTCATTGTCAATCAAGTAAGAATGTAACATCAGATTCCAATTACGACCTGCCTGTTTAAGGCCGTACAGTGACTTTTCAAGTTTGTACACAAGCTTCTGTTCAGTACTTATTACCTCATAACCCTCTGGTTGTTCTACATAGAGCTCACAATCTATGGGTGCATGAAGATAAGCTGTCTTTACGTCCATTTGGTGGAGTAGCAAATTTTCCTGAACCGCTTTTTGCATTAGTCCCCTCACGCTTGTCATATTTGCTGTTGGAGAAAATGTTTCCTTAAAATCTATGCCATGTTTTTGACTGTAGCCCTTAGCAACAAAACGAGCCTTATATTTGTCTGTGCCATCCTCATTTCTCTTTAATGCATAAACCCAACGTACCCCCACTGCACACTTTCCTCGGGGTAGCTCTGTTAGGGTAAAAGTGTTGTTTTCATTCAAAGACTCCATCTCTTCGTCCATAGCTTTGGTCCATTTGTCAGCATTAAGTGAACTTTTTGCCTCTTTAAAAGACTGTGGTACGTCACACGCCAGTCTATAGCAGTAGTCTATGTTAGTAAACACTTGGTCATCATCATCATCAGTCACATACTCAATTAGGCAACTCGGCTTCTTTTGGCTCTAGTTGATTTTCTCACACTGTCTGCACTGCTCGGTTGTGTTCCCATGTCTGATACAGGGCTGCCCATTTCTGCATCATCCTGCACTGTTTCGACTGTATGTGGCTTTCTGTCTGCTCTACCAGAGTCCAAAAGATCATCACTATCATCCTGGTCTGAGCTCATTTCTGTCTGGATTTGTTGCTGTGTAGATGGCTTTGTCACAAATTTCAACATTCTGTGTTTTGCACTTTTTCACTGTTTGGATAATAAACAAAATAAGCTGGACTATTTTTGTCATATCCAATGAAAACTCCCTTTTCGCTTCTAGAGTCAAGTTTCTTCTTGTCATGCTTGTATGCATAGCACACAGCGCCGAACTTTTGCATTTGTGAAATATTTGGTTTCTTTCCAGTCAACATAAAGTAAGCAGTCTGCTTTGTGCGATTATTAAAGCATCGGTTCCTGACCACTACTGCTGTCTGCACTGCGTAAGTCCACAAAATTTTGGGTAGGTCACTTTCAAGTAACATGCATCTCGCCATGTCAAATAAAGTCCTCCAGTTTCTCTCTGCTGTACCGTTTTGGTGCGGTGAGTATGGTGCTGAGGTTTCGTGTCTAATGCCATGTTTACGCATAAGTCCTTGGTACTCTTTGGACATGAACTCAGTACCATTGTCAGATCTAATACACTTAACCTTCCCATAGGGGGCAGTGTCTGCTAAAAAGTTTTCTGTGGCAGTCACTGTATCACTCTTGTGTTTGAGAAAGTACACAAAAATTGTACTTGAGAAGTCATCAGTAAACGACACTGCAAATCTGTGTCCATCTATAGAAATGGGATCTATAGGTCCTGCCAGATCTGTATGCACTAAGCCTAACACCTCTGTTGCTCTTGCATCCGGCTCTCTATTTCTGGTTTGCACAAACTTCCCTTGAATACACACTTCACATGGTGACACAGGTTTTTCGCATTTCCCTTTGATTACCATACCATCAACCACTTTTGTCAACTTTTGCACATCACTGTAATTGCAATGGCCGAGAATCTCGTGCCACGTTTGCAAATCAAAACAACCATTGCACTTGTCATTACCCTCGTCTGCAGTTGATAGGTAGTAAAGATTGTTCTGCACATTAATAGGGAATACAGTACCATCACTCATCTTCACCATGTCCATTCCGTCGTTGAAAATCACTGTTGCTCCACTTGCCGTCGCAGCCTTCACAGAGAAAATGTCTTGTGGATATGAAGGGATGAACAGTGTATTTCTCAATGTCGCTGTATGGTGGTGTCCTTCGCTGTCGATGAGGATCACCTCTGCTTCTCCCCGCCGTTTCGCCACGCCTTGGCACTTGGTTCCGTCTCCTAGCTCAACATAGTGTGTGTCAGCCTTGAAGGTCTCATCGAAGCTCTTGAACTTTGTCTCATCTGTGATGATGTGGGATGTAGCACCGGTGTCCACCATTAGGCCTTTCGTCTTCACACCATGTCCTGGAACGATGTCCGCTTCCCGGTCCTTGGTCAAGAAAGCATACGACTTGTTGCCGTCTCCCTCTGCAGCTTGTCTAGCTTGTTCATTCTTTGGTCGACGTCTGCAGTTTGCATCTCTGTGCGTTGAACTCTTGCAATAACTGCACCACTGTCTTCTTTGGCATGCCCGTGCTTTGTGCCCTTTACACCGCACTTGAAGCACACCATATCCGCCATCTTGTTTTTGCCATCGCCCCTTGGAGTGTCATCTTTTACGTTCACTTTCATCACATTATCTGACACCTGAGCGCAGAGTTTTTCGGTGTCTTCATATGATCGCAGTCTAGTTTTAAAGTCAGCAAATTTTAGCTTTTCTTCACTCTGTGTCACATGCACTGCAAAAGGTTTGAATGATTCTGGAAGTCCTTTCAACACCATTGCTATGAGTAGATCATCACTCATGACTTCGTCTGCATTTCTCAGTGCCGTGATGATAGTCTCTGCCCTAATCACAAAATCTGTTACGCTTTCCTTGCTTCCCATCTGCAGACTTGTCAGTTCAGAATACAGGTTTATTATGCGAGGTTTCCCTTTACCTGCATAGTACTCTCGAAGCATCTTCAGGGCTTTTCTCCCATCATCTGCAGCTTCGCGCATGACGAGGCCGAGACTTTTGTCGTCCAAAACTGGAGCAGCTCTGCATAGGCCATCCCGTTCTGTTCCTTGTCCTTAGCCTCTTCATCAACGTCAGCAAACTGCGGATTTTCACTCAAAATAGTCTCTTTGAGCCCCTGTAGCCGCAAGTACGCCAAGAATTTTGTTTCCCAGAGCTCATACTGTTTCTCATCTCCATTAAAAGTTAAACGTGACCATCTGCTCGAGCCGTGGCTTGGCTGCTCCATAGCTTCTACGGCAGCCTAGGGTAGCACCACGAGGCAGCACTGTTAGCAGCTAAAAGCTAAGCTACGCTAACCTCTTCGCCGAGTTCGCAGTTCGTCGCTCTTATCAGCGGCTTCAAACTTTCTTCAGCCGTCCTTGGGGGTTTTCTGGGCCCATAACCTGTTGTCAGCGGCTTACTTATTCAGTATACCTGCGTGACACCCCTCAAGGCGGCTGGATAAACGGAGGAAAAATCTGCGTGACACGTCTCTTGCTTTATTAGAATTAATCAGTAGTTAAGTATAACACACACAGCATATATGGTGGACAAACTGGAAGTTGGAAAAGATCCTTCAAAGTAAAACAGGAAATAATTGAGAGCATATTTGTCTGTTTACAACAGTCGGGAACCGTTCATTTCCGGACATCGCCAGTGTGCGCGGTGATTTTTTTCGGCTCTTACATTAATGCGTGCCTCTCTGGGCCGAAAAAATCCAAAACGCTTTTTGTTTAGCGCAGGGCCAGTGGGACCAAATGGGGTGGCAACCGTTCTTTTCCTGACATCGCCAGTGTGCGCGGTGATTTTTCGGCTCTTACATTAATGCGTGCCTCTCTGGGCCGAAAAAATCCAAAACGCTTTTTTTGTTTAGCGCAGGGCCAGTGGGACCAAATGGGGTGGCAACCGTTCTTTTCCTGACATCGCCAGTGTGCGCGGTGATTTTTCGGCTCTTAAATTAATGCGTGCCTCTCTGGGCCGAAAAAAATCCAAAAGGCTTTTTTGTTTAGCGCAGGGCCAGTGGGACCAAATGGGGTGGCAACCGTTCTTTTCCTGACATCGCCAGTGTGCGCGGTGATTTTTCGGCTCTTACATTAATGCGTGCCTCTCTGGGCGAAAAAAATCCAAAACGAGTTTTTTTTTGGCGCAGGGCCAGTGGGACCAAATGGGGTGGCAACCGTTCTTTTCCTGACATCGCCAGTGTGCGCGGTGATTTTTCGGCTCTTAAATTAATGCGTGCCTCTCTGGGCCCGAAAAAATCCAAAAGGCTTTTTTGTTTAGCGCAGGGCCAGTGGGACCAAATGGGGTGGCAACCGTTCTTTTCCTGACATCGCCAGTGTGCGCGGTGATTTTTTCGGCTCTTACATTAATGCGTGCCTCTCTGGGCCGAAAAAAATCCAAAACGCTTTTTTGTTTAGCGCAGGGCCAGTGGGACCAAATGGGGTGGCAACCGTTCTTTTCCTGACATCGCCAGTGTGCGCGGTGATTTTTTCGGCTCTTAAATTAATGCGTGCCTCTCTGGGCGAAAAAAAAATCCAAAACGCTTTTTTGTTTAGCGCAGGGCCAGTGGGACCAAATGGGGTGGCAACCGTTCTTTTCCTGACATCGCCAGTGTGCGCGGTGATTTTTTCGGCTCTTACATTAATGCGTGCCTCTCTGGGCCGAAAAAAATCCAAAACGGCTTTTTTGTTTAGCGCAGGGCCAGTGGGACCAAATGGGGTGGCAACCGTTCTTTTCCTGACATCGCCAGTGTGCGCGGTGATTTTTTTCGGCTCTTACATTAATGCGTGCCTCTCTGGGCCGAAAAAATCCAAAACGAATTTTTTGTTTAGCGCATGGCCAGTGGGACCAAATGGGGTGGCAACCGTTCTTTTCCTGACATCGCCAGTGTGCGCGGTGATTTTTTCGGCTCTTACATTAATGCGTGCCTCTCTGGGCCCGAAAAAATCCAAAACGCTTTTTTGTTTAGCGCAGGGCCAGTGGGACCAAATGGGGTGGCAACCGTTCTTTTCCTGACATCGCCAGTGTGCGCGGTGATTTTTTCGGCTCTTACATTAATGCGTGCCTCTCTGGGCCCGAAAAAAATCCAAAAGGCTTTTTTGTTTAGCGCAGGGCCAGTGGGACCAAATGGGGTGGCAACCGTTCTTTTCCTGACATCGCCAGTGTGCGCGGTGATTTTTCGGCTCTTACATTAATGCGTGCCTCTCTGGGCCCGAAAAAATCCAAAACGCTTTTTTGTTTAGCGCAGGGCCAGTGGGACCAAATGGGGTGGCAACCGTTCTTTTCCTGACATCGCCAGTGTGCGCGGTGTTATTTTTAGGCTCTTACATTAATGCGTGCCTCTCTGGGCCCGAAAAAATCCAAAAGGCTTTTTTGTTTAGCGCAGGGCCAGTGGGACCAAATGGGGTGGCAACCGTTCTTTTCCTGACATCGCCAGTGTGCGCGGTGATTTTTTTCGGCTCTTACATTAATGCGTGCCTCTCTGGGCCGAAAAAAATCCAAAACGCTTTTTTGTTTAGCGCAGGGCCAGTGGGACCAAATGGGGTGGCAACCGTTCTTTTCCTGACATCGCCAGTGTGCGCGGTGATTTTTTTCGGCTCTTACATTAATGCGTGCCTCTCTGGGCGAAAAAATCCAAAAGGCTTTTTTGTTTAGCGCAGGGCCAGTGGGACCAAATGGGGTGGCAACCGTTCTTTTCCTGACATCGCCAGTGTGCGCGGTGATTTTTTCGCTCTTACATTAATGCGTGCCTCTCTGGGCCGAAAAAATCCAAAACGCTTTTTTTTTTAGCGCAGGGCCAGTGGGACCAAATGGGGTGGCAACCGTTCTTTTCCTGACATCGCCAGTGTGCGCGGTGATTTTTTTCGGCTCTTACATTAATGCGTGCCTCTCTGGGCCGAAAAAAATCCAAAAGGCTTTTTTGTTTAGCGCAGGGCCAGTGGGACCAAATGGGGTGGCAACCGTTCTTTTCCTGACATCGCCAGTGTGCGCGGTGATTTTTTTCGCTCTTACATTAATGCGTGCCTCTCTGGGCCCGAAAAAATCCAAACGAGTTTTTTTTTAGCGCAGGGCCAGTGGGACCAAATGGGGTGGCAACCGTTCTTTTCCTGACATCGCCAGTGTGCGCGATGATTTTTTTCGGCTCTTAAATTAATGCGTGCCTCTCTGGGCCCGAAAAAAATCCAAAACGCTTTTTTGTTTAGCGCAGGGCCAGTGGGACCAAATGGGGTGGCAACCGTTCTTTTCCTGACATCGCCAGTGTGCGCGGTGATTTTTCGGCTCTTACATTAATGCGTGCCTCTCTGGGCCGAAAAAAATCCAAAACGCTTTTTGTTTAGCGCAGGGCCAGTGGGACCAAATGGGGTGGCAACCGTTCTTTTCCTGACATCGCCAGTGTGCGCGGTGATTTTTTTCGGCTCTTAAATTAATCGTGCCTCTCTGGGCCGAAAAAAAAAAATCCAAAAGGCTTTTTTGTTTAGCGCATGGCCAGTGGGACCAAATGGGGTGGCAACCGTTCTTTTCCTGACATCGCCAGTGTGCGCGGTGATTTTTTCGGCTCTTACATTAATGCGTGCCTCTCTGGGCGAAAAAATCCAAAAGGCTTTTTTGTTTAGCGCAGGGCCAGTGGGACCAAATGGGGTGGCAACCGTTCTTTTCCTGACATCGCCAGTGTGCGCGGTGATTTTTTTCGGCTCTTACATTAATGCGTGCCTCTCTGGGCCCGAAAAAAATCCAAAACGCTTTTTTGTTTAGCGCATGGCCAGTGGGACCAAATGGGGTGGCAACCGTTCTTTTCCTGACATCGCCAGTGTGCGCGGTGATTTTTTTCGGCTCTTACATTAATGCGTGCCTCTCTGGGCCGAAAAAATCCAAAAGGCTTTTTTGTTTAGCGCAGGGCCAGTGGGACCAAATGGGGTGGCAACCGTTCTTTTCCTGACATCGCCAGTGTGCGCGGTGATTTTTTTCGGCTCTTACATTAATGCGTGCCTCTCTGGGCCGAAAAAATCCAAAACGCTTTTTTGTTTAGCGCAGGGCCAGTGGGACCAAATGGGGTGGCAACCGTTCTTTTCCTGACATCGCCAGTGTGCGCGGTGATTTTTTTCGGCTCTTACATTAATGCGTGCCTCTCTGGGCCCGAAAAAAATCCAAAAGGCTTTTTTGTTTAGCGCAGGGCCAGTGGGACCAAATGGGGTGGCAACCGTTCTTTTCCTGACATCGCCAGTGTGCGCGGTGATTTTTCGGCTCTTACATTAATGCGTGCCTCTCTGGGCCGAAAAAAATCCAAAAGGCTTTTTTGTTTAGCGCATGGCCAGTGGGACCAAATGGGGTGGCAACCGTTCTTTTCCTGACATCGCCAGTGTGCGCGGTGATTTTTTCGGCTCTTACATTAATGCGTGCCTCTCTGGGCCGAAAAAAAAATCCAAAAGGCTTTTTTGTTTAGCGCAGGGCCAGTGGGACCAAATGGGGTGGCAACCGTTCTTTTCCTGACATCGCCAGTGTGCGCGGTGATTTTTTTCGGCTCTTACATTAATGCGTGCCTCTCTGGGCCGAAAAAATCCAAAACGCTTTTTTGTTTAGCGCAGGGCCAGTGGGACCAAATGGGGTGGCAACCGTTCTTTTCCTGACATCGCCAGTGTGCGCGGTGATTTTTTTCGGCTCTTACATTAATGCGTGCCTCTCTGGGCCCGAAATAAAATCCAAAAGGCTTTTTTTGGCGCATGGCCAGTGGGACCAAATGGGGTGGCAACCGTTCTTTTCCTGACATCGCCAGTGTGCGCGGTGATTTTTCGCTCTTACATTAATGCGTGCCTCTCTGGGCCGAAAAAAAATCCAAAAGGCTTTTTTGTTTAGCGCAGGGCCAGTGGGACCAAATGGGGTGGCAACCGTTCTTTTCCTGACATCGCCAGTGTGCGCGGTGATTTTTTTCGTCTCTTACATTAATGCGTGCCTCTCTGGGCCGAAAAAATCCAAAAGGCTTTTTTGTTTAGCGCAGGGCCAGTGGGACCAAATGGGGTGGCAACCGTTCTTTTCCTGACATCGCCAGTGTGCGCGGTGATTTTTTTCGGCTCTTACATTAATGCGTGCCTCTCTGGGCCGAAAAAAATTCAAAAGGGTTTTTTTTGTTTAGCGCATGGCCAGTGGGACCAAATGGGGTGGCAACCGTTCTTTTCCTGACATCGCCAGTGTGCGCGGTGATTTTTTTCGGCTCTTACATTAATGCGTGCCTCTCTGGGCCCGAAAAAATCCAAAACGGCTTTTTTGTTTAGCGCAGGGCCAGTGGGACCAAATGGGGTGGCAACCGTTCTTTTCCTGACATCGCCAGTGTGCGCGGTGATTTTTTCGGCTCTTACATTAATGCGTGCCTCTCTGGGCCGAAAAAATCCAAAAGGCTTTTTGTTTAGCGCAGGGCCAGTGGGACCAAATGGGGTGGCAACCGTTCTTTTCCTGACATCGCCAGTGTGCGCGGTGATTTTTTCGGCTCTTACATTAATGCGTGCCTCTCTGGGCCGAAAAAATCCAAAACGCTTTTTTTTTAGCGCATGGCCAGTGGGACCAAATGGGGTGGCAACCGTTCTTTTCCTGACATCGCCAGTGTGCGCGGTGATTTTTTTCGGCTCTTACATTAATGCGTGCCTCTCTGGGCCCGAAAAAATCCAAAAGGCTTTTTTGTTTAGCGCAGGGCCAGTGGGACCAAATGGGGTGGCAACCGTTCTTTTCCTGACATCGCCAGTGTGCGGTGATTTTTTCGGCTCTTACATTAATGCGTGCCTCTCTGGGCCGAAAAAAATCCAAAAGGCTTTTTTTTAGCGCAGGGCCAGTGGGACCAAATGGGGTGGCAACCGTTCTTTTCCTGACATCGCCAGTGTGCGCGGATGATTTTTCGGCTCTTACATTAATGCGTGCCTCTCTGGGCCGAAAAAAATCCAAAAGGCTTTTTTGTTTAGCGCATGGCCAGTGGGACCAAATGGGGTGGCAACCGTTCTTTTCCTGACATCGCCAGTGTGCGCGGTGATTTTTTTCGGCTCTTACATTAATGCGTGCCTCTCTGGGCCGAAAAAATCCAAAAGGCTTTTTTGTTTAGCGCAGGCCAGTGGGACCAAATGGGGTGGCAACCGTTCTTTTCCTGACATCGCCAGTGTGCGCGGTGATTTTTCGGCTCTTACATTAATGCGTGCCTCTCTGGGCCGAAAAAAAAATCCAAAGGCTTTTTTGTTTAGCGCAGGGCCAGTGGGACCAAATGGGGTGGCAACCGTTCTTTTCCTGACATCGCCAGTGTGCGCGGTGATTTTTTTCTCTTACATTAATGCGTGCCTCTCTGGGCCGAAAAAATCCAAAAGGCTTTTTTTTTGGCGCAGGGCCAGTGGGACCAAATGGGGTGGCAACCGTTCTTTTCCTGACATCGCCAGTGTGCGCGGTGATTTTTCTGGCTCTTACATTAATGCGTGCCTCTCTGGGCCGAAAAAATCCAAAACGCTTTTTTTTTAGCGCAGGGCCAGTGGGACCAAATGGGGTGGCAACCGTTCTTTTCCTGACATCGCCAGTGTGCGCGGTGATTTTTTCGGCTCTTACATTAATGCGTGCCTCTCTGGGCCCGAAAAAAATCCAAAACAGCTTTTTTTTAGCGCAGGGCCAGTGGGACCAAATGGGGTGGCAACCGTTCTTTTCCTGACATCGCCAGTGTGCGCGGTGATTTTTTTCGGCTCTTACATTAATGCGTGCCTCTCTGGGCCGAAAAAATCCAAAACGCTTTTTTGTTTAGCGCAGGGCCAGTGGGACCAAATGGGGTGGCAACCGTTCTTTTCCTGACATCGCCAGTGTGCGCGGTGATTTTTTTCGGCTCTTACATTAATGCGTGCCTCTCTGGGCCGAAAAAATCCAAAAGGCTTTTTGTTTAGCGCAGGGCCAGTGGGACCAAATGGGGTGGCAACCGTTCTTTTCCTGACATCGCCAGTGTGCGCGGTGATTTTTTTCGGCTCTTACATTAATGCGTGCCTCTCTGGGCCCGAAAAAAATCCAAAACGCTTTTTTGTTTAGCGCAGGGCCAGTGGGACCAAATGGGGTGGCAACCGTTCTTTTCCTGACATCGCCAGTGTGCGCGGTGATTTTTTTCGGCTCTTACATTAATGCGTGCCTCTCTGGGCCCGAAAAAAATCCAAAACGCTTTTTTGTTTAGCGCAGGGCCAGTGGGACCAAATGGGGTGGCAACCGTTCTTTTCCTGACATCGCCAGTGTGCGCGGTGATTTTTTTCGCTCTTACATTAATGCGTGCCTCTCTGGGCCCGAAAAAAATCCAAAAGGCTTTTTGTTTAGCGCAGGGCCAGTGGGACCAAATGGGGTGGCAACCGTTCTTTTCCTGACATCGCCAGTGTGCGCGGTGATTTTTTTCGGCTCTTACATTAATGCGTGCCTCTCTGGGCCGAAAAAATCCAAAACGCTTTTTTGTTTAGCGCAGGGCCAGTGGGACCAAATGGGGTGGCAACCGTTCTTTTCCTGACATCGCCAGTGTGCGCGGTGATTTTTTTCGGCTCTTACATTAATGCGTGCCTCTCTGGGCCGAAAAAAATCCAAAAGGCTTTTTTGTTTAGCGCAGGGCCAGTGGGACCAAATGGGGTGGCAACCGTTCTTTTCCTGACATCGCCAGTGTGCGCGGTGATTTTTTTCGGCTCTTACATTAATGCGTGCCTCTCTGGGCCGAAAAAAATCCAAAGGCTTTTGTTTAGCGCAGGGCCAGTGGGACCAAATGGGGTGGCAACCGTTCTTTTCCTGACATCGCCAGTGTGCGCGGTGATTTTTTTCGGCTCTTACATTAATGCGTGCCTCTCTGGGCCGAAAAAAATCCAAAAGGCTTTTTTTTTAGCGCAGGGCCAGTGGGACCAAATGGGGTGGCAACCGTTCTTTTCCTGACATCGCCAGTGTGCGCGGTGATTTTTTCGGCTCTTACATTAATGCGTGCCTCTCTGGGCCGAAAAAATCCAAAACGAGTTTTTTTAGCGCAGGGCCAGTGGGACCAAATGGGGTGGCAACCGTTCTTTTCCTGACATCGCCAGTGTGCGCGGTGATTTTTTTCGCTCTTACATTAATGCGTGCCTCTCTGGGCCCGAAAAAAATCCAAAAGGCTTTTTTGTTTAGCGCAGAGGCCAGTGGGACCAAATGGGGTGGCAACCGTTCTTTTCCTGACATCGCCAGTGTGCGCGGTGATTTTTTTCGGCTCTTACATTAATGCGTGCCTCTCTGGGCCGAAAAAATCCAAAACGCTTTTTTGTTTAGCGCAGGGCCAGTGGGACCAAATGGGGTGGCAACCGTTCTTTTCCTGACATCGCCAGTGTGCGCGGTGATTTTTTCGCTCTTACATTAATGCGTGCCTCTCTGGGCCCGAAAAAATCCAAAAGGCTTTTTTGTTTAGCGCAGGGCCAGTGGGACCAAATGGGGTGGCAACCGTTCTTTTCCTGACATCGCCAGTGTGCGCGGTGATTTTTTCGGCTCTTACATTAATGCGTGCCTCTCTGGGCCCGAAAAAATCCAAAAGGCTTTTTGTTTAGCGCAGGGCCAGTGGGACCAAATGGGGTGGCAACCGTTCTTTTCCTGACATCGCCAGTGTGCGCGGTGATTTTTTTCCGGCTCTTACATTAATGCATGCCTCTCTGGCCCGAAAAAAAAATCCAAAAGGCTTTTTTTTGTTTAGCGCAGGGCCAGTGGGACCAAATGGGGTGGCAACCGTTCTTTTCCTGACATCGCCAGTGTGCGGTGATTTTTCGGCTCTTACATTACATGCGTGCCTCTCTGGGCCCGAAAAAAATCCAAAAGGCTTTTTTGTTTAGCGCAGGGCCAGTGGGACCAAATGGGGTGGCAACCGTTCTTTTCCTGACATCGCCAGTGTGCGCGGTGATTTTTTTCGGCTCTTACATTAATGCGTGCCTCTCTGGGCCCGAAAAAATCCAAAACGAGTTTTTTTGGCGCAGGGCCAGTGGGACCAAATG